>CAJQTT010000014.1:3200599-3840719 GCA_906901655.1 Sminthurides aquaticus | reverse complement strand
GGGACCATCGCTATTGAATTTGAGAATTTTCGAATAATTATTTACAGAGTTATTGATAATTAAAGCGCGATGAGTCATCAATTCCAATGCAATTACATACGTTCCAGTCACAAGCACAGCTACGCTCAGCAGGCAGAAAGTGGAAAAGAGAAAGGGAAGTAGCGCACAAGCACATAGTCCAGTAGCTGGGGAGTGGAACAAGTGTCGAAAGAAATATTCTTATTACAAGCAACAAGTCGCGTGACGTAGTGGTTAGAGCGCGTGGTGTAAAAAGGGAAGGACAGGGGATCGAATCCAGTTCTACTCTTTATTTTTGCAGATTTTAAATCATAGAGTTTAAGCTTGTCATTGAGTTTCCGCCATAAATTATTTCTGCTTCGTATGGAGCATTGAGAGATTGCCCTTTTTATTAATGGGCGCAGCCCTTCCTAGAGTGGGTTCGATGTTGTCGGTCGGTCGGTCGGTCTGTCGGTCTGTCTGTCTGTGCGCACGATAACTCAAGAACGGATGCATGGATTAAAATAAGATTTACAATACAGGTGTATATGCTACAGGGGACCATCGCTATTGAATTTCAGAATTTTAGAATAATTAATTTCAGAGTTATTGATAATTACAGCGCGATGAGTCATGACTTACAATGCAATTACATATGTTCCAGTCACAAGCACAGCTACGCTCAGCAGGCAGAGAGTGGAAAAGAGAAAGGGAAATTGCGCACAAGCACACAGTCCAGTAACTGGCGTGTGGAACAAGACTCGAAACAAATATGATTAATGCAAGCAAGAAGTTGCGTGGCGTAGTGGTAAGAGCAAGTGATGTATAAGGGGAGGACAGGGGATCGAATCCAGGTAGCTGATTTATTTTTGCGATTTTAAATCATAGAGTTTAAGCTTCTCATTGAGTTTCCGACATAAATTATTTCTGCTTTGTAAGGGTTGATTAGAGATTTCCCTTTTTAGCTATGTGGTTGTATTTACCTTGATGCTACATCTAATTTAAGAGTCAGATTTTAAAGTGATTGCTTGGAATTGAATATGTACACATTGCGCTGTTAGATTTTGAAGGAAACATGACTAATGTTATAATTATCCTTTCAAATAATCCTATCCATTTAAACTTTTTCTAAATGTGCAACTAATAATATAATTATCTTTTCCAATAATTCTCTCCAATTTAATCGTTTCTAAATTGCGCCCATTCCGTATTCGGTTAACCGTTTATTAATTGGCGGAGCCATTCTTAGAGAGGGTCGGTGATGTCTGTCGGTCTGTCTGTCTGTCTGTCTGTCTGTGCGCACGATAACTCACGAAAGGATGCATGTATTTGCATGAGATTTTCAACAATGGTGTTAAATTGGTTGGGCATCATCGCTATTGATTTACAGCCACATTGGTTAACTAACATCGGAGTTATAGATAATTATAGTTAATTACAAGTTTTAACAGGCCATATAATACACTGAATGTACATATGTTCCACTCACAAGCACACATCCAGCTGAGTAGGAAGAGAGTGGAAAGAGAAAGGAAAAACACACACACGCACACATTCCAGTGGCTTAGTGGTATAGAGCGCGCGAGGGAGGAAGAGAGAGGCACGGGATCGAATACAGCTGGATGTCTTATTTTTGCATGTTTTTCATCCATCGAGTATAAGTCTTTGAGTTTCAGCCATTCAGTTTTAACCTTCAATACACTATCACAAGTACGGGGTGACCAGAGAATGACTGTTTTTAGTATAATAGATAGTTTGCCTTTACCTATCTATTTGAAGCGACCGTTTCTTGAAACTTAACAACCTATTAACTCCTTCATCCATTTAATTTTTTTAAAATCCGCCAATTCCGTATTCGGTTACCCGTTTATTAATGGGCGCAGCCCTTCCTAGAGCGGGTTCGATGTTGTCGGTCGGTCTGTCTGTGCGCACGATAACTCAAGAACGCATGCATGGATTAAAATAAGATTTACAACACAGGTGTATATACTACATGGGACCATCGCTATTGAATTTCAGAATTTTACAATAATTAGTTTCAGAGTTATTGATAATTAAAGCGCGATGAGTCATCACTTACAATGCAATTACATACGTTCCAGTCTCAAGCACAGCTACGCTCAGCAGGCAGAGAGTGGAAAAGAGAAAGGGAAGTACCGCACAAGCACACAGTCCAGTAACTGACGAGTGGAATAATACTCGAAAGAAATAATGTGTATACCAGGAACTAGTGGTGTGGCCTAGTGGCAAGCGTACGTGATAGAGTAAGTGAGGATGGGGGATCGAATACCGGAGGACGCATAATTTTTGCAGATTTTTAATCATAGAGTTTAATCTGGTCATTGAGTTTCCGCCATGAATTATTTCTGCTCTAAATGGGGCAATTAGAGATTTACGTTCTTAGCTATGTGGTTGTATTTCCCTTTATGCTACATCTAATTTAAGAGTCTGTCAGATTTTAAAGTGATTGTTTGGAATTTAATATGTAGATATTGTGCTGTAAGATTTTGGAGGAAATATAACTAATATTATAATTATCCTTTCAAATAATCCTCTCCAGTTCAACTTTTTCTAAATCTGCAACTAATAATATAAGTATCTCTTCAAATAATCCTCTCTTATTTAATCGTTTCTAAATCTGCGCCCATTCCGTACTCGGTTAACCGTTTATTAATTGGCGGAGCCATTCCTAGAGCGGGTCGGTGATGTCTGTCGGTCTGTCGGTCCGTCTGTGCGCACGATAACTCACGAAAGGATGCATGTATTGGCATGAGATTTTAAACAAAGATGTTTATACGTTAGGGCATCATCCCTATTAATTTTGAGCCATATTGGTTAACGAACATCGGAGTTATAGATAATTATATTTAATTGTAACTTTCAAGTGGCCATATAATACATTGAATGTACATATGTTCCACTCACATGCACACATCCAGCTGAGTAGGAAGATAGTGGAAAGAGAGGCAAAAACACATACACTTAGATTCCGGTGGCTTAGTGGTATAGAGTGCGCGAGGGAGGAAAAGAGAGGCGCGGGATCGAATACAGCTGGATGTATTATTTTTGCATTGTTTTATCCATGGAGTACAAGTCTTTGAGCTGCAGCCATTGAGTTTTAACCTTCAATATATTATCATTAGTACGGGGTGACCAGAGAATGCCTGTTTATGTTAAAATATATAGTTTGCCTTTACCTATCTATTTCAAGCGACCGTTTCTTGAAACTTAACAACCTATTAACTCCATTATCTATTTAATTTTTTTAAAATCCGCCAATTCCGTATTCGGTTAACCGTTTATTAAGGGGTGAAGCCGCTTCTTAGGGAGGCCTTGTGTTGGAGACGTCTTTCCGTCCGTCTGTCCGTAAGCAAGATAACTTTCGAACGGGAGGACAGAGTTACACGGGACTTGTGCCAAAATTTTTCGAATTCATTGTAGATCATGCCTATTAGAATTCAGTCGAATTGATTAAATGATCTCTGAGCTATAGATGAGCAAAGATAATCCATCTGAGCATCTATAAAATTTACACATGGTATGGTCATGTGTGATGTCGTTTCTGGCTGTAGGCACTGTAACTCTCGAACAGATGGACGGATTTCCATGTTGTTTTCACCCATACTAATACGTTAAGCTAATACGTTACAGTCGACTCTCGCTATAAGAGACTCGTATAAATCCGGAAAAAAGTCTCTTAAAGCAAGAAATCTCTTATAAAGGGATGCTTTAACATTGCGAACATAGGGAGTGTGGCTCCCAAATTAGTCTCTTACAGCGCGGATTCTCTTATATAGGAGTCTCTTATAGCGAGAGTCGACTGTAAGAAAGAAGGCTATTAAATCTCAGTGTGATTAACCTGTTGCGTCCCATAAGCTTGGCACGAAACATTTAAATTCCGCTCCATGAACGAAATTGATGCTTGAGAGCACAAATATTTGACGGTTGCCATGGCCGTAAGCTCCCCCTCGCACAAATAAAAGACATTCCAATTCCGAAATTGATGTTGTACAAAACAAGTAAAAGACGTTCGGGAAGCCCATTGATGTTTTGTTAAGAACTTTTGAATCTCCAATAGCAGAACGTGCGATGGAGATAAGTTGCCGCCAATTAATAACAAGGCTAAAACATGGAAACCATGTATCTCTAAATGGTCGGGTTGCACATATTGGCTGTGTAGAAGGGGGCATATGGCAAATTCTCAGCCATAGAAACCGTGGCTGGCAACAGGAATATTTGAAAATGAAGCAGTACGCAAGAGGTTAAGAAATTAATCACACTCGGAAAGTCTGATCAACATACGTTTTGGATATTCCTCTTCTGTACAACATGAACATCCGAGTTTAAGAAGTGGTATCAGCGTCCATCTAGAGGACAGTGCCACTTAGTATCCCGGCGTCCATCGTGTACATCTCAATCTTATTAGGTTTGTAGGGAATCACATACTTGTTTACACAATTATCTTATTATGAGTGCTTTACAGAAGTTGAAATTCTTAAGAAACGCGCACGGCAAAAATCTAGCTTGAATAAATGTGCCAGAATGAAGTTACAACGAACTGTTTCGGATTTTCAAAGAGTGAGACAGGACGCTACAGCGAAAACACTACAATTGACTCGGAAAATTGACTTTTTATCAGTTTAAGTGTTGCAGCATTGTCAGTTTTTGACCTGGAGGAATAAAATTCTTGCAAAATGCAAACAGGAGAAGAGAATGTCAACCATCCAGCAATGTAAGTGGCTTGACTTGACGCTGTGACCCTCTACAGCTGAGAAATCGCCGGCAGAACACAGAAAATTTAGTGATACCCTCCAGGGTAGAGGCTGCTTTTTTGAGCACCATGCTTTTCTTATGGGGTGCAGAGACCGCAATCCTTTTCCGCGGTTTAAACTGGTCACCCTTTAGTTATAAAAGGATAAAACAAAAATTTGGGTTTTCGTCTTCTACCGGCTGGTATTATTAGTAGTGGGTTTGCAACTCTTTATAGGAATGTCTGATAGCCCTGTGGACGTAAGGACGTAATTGAGTCGTACAAGCCTCTTGTTTCGTTTCCCATCATTTTACGGATTTCGTTACGTAAGTACCTATTTGAAATCAATATATGCCCCGTCCTTTTTCCACTTTCTTAGCAAATGAGCGTGTAAGATTTGTCAGCACGTTATCATTTCGTGGTTCGTTGCACGCAGTACGGCACATGAGTGATGGAGTGATTAAGGCATACACAAGAATTGTTTACAAACGCATTCTTTATCTGTTTACTTGCAGTATATTGTAAACAGTGGTGTTAAGTCCTACGCTTATCAATTATAGAATACATTGGTCAGTTCTTAATGGTGGCAACAATCTTTACGAATTTAACCCTAGATTAAGTACATTTCCTGAATAGGCAGAAAAAATCCCAATTCATCATTATCGGTGGACATTTGGCAAATATTACGATGCCTGAATGCAAATATTGAATGGATGCTGGCTACACCCAAATCCAAGCGGCCCGATGACCAAACATCTTGTCTTGTGGGTGTTGATAGCTACCGAAAATCTCTACTTTCGGTGTATGAATTGAACCCAGTTAGATAAAGGTTCTGGAGAAAAAAGATTATTGACAAAGGCTCATCCTGATTGCTTGGGATTTGCGAGTGGGTCAGCCAGCCGGAACTGAAAAAGGGTATAAATATAGAAGTTTTTGCAAACAGATGCATAGAGAAGCGCTCCGTCCGATTCAAAACAGCTGTACGAATTGTATCTACAAGAAACAAAATTTAAAACTCTTCCCATTTTCAGCATTTATTGCGTTTTCTCCGTATTATTAGGCAAGTATTAATTGCCATTATTTGGTACATTAGTCGGCGATTCTCCGATTAAATTCGTGAGGGTTTGACCTAATACATCTGTAATTTTTTTTTAACAGAAAAGGAACCCATCAATCCTTGACATCATGAAGGTTTTCATCGCGTCCGCTGCTGTTATTCTGGCAATCGCTATTTGCCAAACCGAGGCTGTCGAACCCCAAGGCGCGCCATCTATCCTATTCAGAGATATTAGGCAGTCTCCGGCTGATGGTGGCATCGTTATCCGTAGACCAGTTCACCCTCAAATCCAACGTGTCCCGACCGACGACTGCTACTCCCAGGAATTCATGACCATGTGCTCATCCCTAGAGTCAAGATACGAGTGTTACAAAAGATGCAAGAATCCAAGATTTTACAATTTCTCTAAGGGATTTGGTAGAAAATGTTACTGCTGCGAGTGCCTTTGAGCACAATTATTTTCAGTATGTATTGGTTGCTTGAAATTGTAATGCATTATTATATTCTGTAATTGAATCCATTGTTTCCTAATAAATCTCCTGTTGTTTGAAACTTTTGTTAAATGTCACATTTCCGTATGCTCGAAGATCTTATGCCTTAATTACCGTAGCATGATACTTTTGTGCGATTGCGCAGTTTAGATATAAAAAAGCTAGTCTTTTGTCATTTTTCTCAGCATGTCATGTAAATCTAGTATTGACTCGGGATTTTATTATTAGTTGCTAATCGTGTGACATAGCTTGGTATCAAGCTACGTCACAGGATTACATTACTATAAGTAGATATATAATTCTAGAAAAAAGCATTCTAAAGAGTCGTATGAAGAATGATGGATTACAGTTTAATTTTTTGTTTAAATCAAACTTTAATGAGCTCAAGTTGCTTTAAAACAAGTACTAAATTCTAAGCAAACAGAAACTTAGCCTGAAAAATTGTCATCAAGCTGGTGCCAGGAGAGCAAGTTTTATGTATGAAATTGCTGCCAGCTTAAACTGCAGCTGCGTAGAACACACAGGTAGGGTTGATTAGAGATCGATATCAAAATGATTCAAAAGAATTGACAACATGGGTAACAGTGGGCCATGCAAAGTAAGCATGAAAATAAAACAATGTACGAATATCCAATGTATTTTGAAGGTTATTAATATTGATTTGCAAACACTATGCAAACCGTCGAAACTTATTGTGTTGGAATCCGCCATGCTAAAGAACCGAACTCTTCTGGGTTAAAATTGTTTCACTAGGAAGATATTTTCGGATATAGCCTAGGAAGAAAGCTAAAGCACTCTTACACCTCCATCTGGCGGCTTTGCCGGTTTGGGTATGGAGCCTAAGTATTTGAATGAGAAAGCAATAAGTTTAAGGAGGAAATCCCTTGCCACAGACAAGTTCAGGAAAAGTATGGGTAGGGAACAATAGCGGGGAAGACGGCATGAGAAAGAAAGGGAAAAAAGAGAATTGGGTAAGAGGGAAGAAAGAAGTAAAAAATTAAAGGATTGTTTGAGAGTGTGAAAGTTTCTGTAAACTACTGGTGGAGTGGATTTGAGAAAGTGGATTTTTATTACTCTGGCAGAGTATGTAAATGGGTGTGACATTTATGTTAAAACGTCGGGGGAAAAACTCTCTCTCATTTCCAGCCATGGTTGGAAGCATATAGAATAAAGGCTGAAGCTGAATTGAATCCAGAATTGTATAAGGATAGATGACTGAGTGTGAGTAAGTAGTTGAAAAAAAAGTTTGGCTCGATTAATGTGCTTAAGGGATATAGAAAAGGAAGGATGGTATAGGAGTTTGACTAGAAATAAGAGAAAGACTGGCTGAGCGGAAGGGAGTTTGTGAGAGAAAGTTGCTTTCCCTCTTTCTTTTATTCTCAACTTAATCTTCAGCTATTACAGGTCTTGGCTACACCCGAAAGGAATGCATTTCCAATTCCAACTCGGCTATAATGAGTGTAGAGATGCGGAATTGTGTGGAGAAGAAAAGAATCCGAAATTAGAAGATTTTTCTACTCCCCTCATGCATACGAGAATGCCTTAGTCGTTGGTTTTAACTAAAGAAGAGAAAAGAAATGAATTTATGCGAAAAGCTTGATTCATCCAATTTCCTTCCCCGGATTCTCCATACTCTCATCTTTCTCATTCTTCTCCCTTCGTCCCGTCCCACATCCCGCATCCCGCTTATAACTTATTCTCGATCAGGGAGAATGTAGACTCCTCCGCGACTTTCCCCAGTTTTCTACAGTTCGCTTTTCACTTTACCCGCTCCTCAAGAATGGAGAATTCCGTCAGTGAAGGTTTTATAAAAACACGATAAGTTCATAAAAGAGTTAAACAAGAGGAGGGAAGAGAAGCAAGGAAGAAAAAGAGGAGTAAGAAGGCGTAAGAACAGTAAGAAGAGATTGAGGAGGAGAAAAGGGGAGAAAAAATCGATGCTTCAATCATGCAAAATTCATGGCACGCTTCACTTTCTCTCTTGTCTTCTTTATAAGCTTCGTACATAGCAATGTAGCTAAAGAAAGCCCGGGTGAATTTAAGATGGCATCCAAAGCTAAAAAGCGGAGGGTAAGATAAAGAAGTAGGAGCAGATGGAGGAAGAGGGGAACACGAGTCTGTTGAGGATTGAGGATAGGAAATCTCTTGTTGTTATATCCGGAGAAAGGGGACACATATAGTCAAATATATGGATTCTAGTGAATGCATATTTAATTTGCTGTGAGCAGCTATGGTTTAAGGGAATGGAGAAAGTGGAAAGGCGGGTGAGAGAGAGCAGATGTAGAGGACGAGAGGAAATGCAGACGCGGGGAAAGAAATGAAATTTTTCTTAAGCTGAAGTTAAAAACTTATATACTTTGATAGCTAAACCCGAGCTCAGACTTACCACTTCTAGTCTTGTACCCTTCCCTTCCGATTAGTTATTCTGCTACTCCGGTAGTGTCTCCCTCCGATTTTCCTCCGAGAGGGAATTAACTTTAACGCGGTAGCGAAAAATGAGGAAGACATCGGAGTGACGGGAGAAAGGAGGGAGAGGAGAAAGTACAAGCATGTCTAGGAGTTTGGGGCGGAAGAAAGTTTATAAAAAGTTTCCTTAGATACACATATTGGAAACTATATAATGAGATAATTGTGTGAGAAAGAGAGAAAGGCAGAGACACTTGGAGGAT
The DNA here is from genome assembly GCA_906901655.1 of Sminthurides aquaticus. Taxonomy (NCBI): domain Eukaryota; kingdom Metazoa; phylum Arthropoda; class Collembola; order Symphypleona; family Sminthurididae; genus Sminthurides; species Sminthurides aquaticus. Next base: position 3,831,755 of record CAJQTT010000014.1, on the reverse strand, counting down.
AAGAGACAGGGTTAATGGATTGGAGGGATGAGGAGAAGAGGAAAGGGAAAAAATAATCAGGGATAAATATACAAGATCTAGGGAGAGGAGGAGAAAGTCTAACTTTTTGGGAAGCTTTGGGAGTAGAAAGTTATAGGAAAAGCGGGAGTAAGAGTACAGAAGAGAGAGGAGGAAATAAGTATTTACCAGAGTTAGCAAGGATAGAAAAGGGAAGTCTGAAAGCTATAATTGTGGGAATGAAATTGAAGCATAATAAAAGAGGGGCTTAGGGATGAAAATGAAGATTGAAATGATAGTCCCAGTCGGACACTTGTGATTTAGTCTATACGTTATGCTTCGCTTCAACTACCCAAACAGCACCATATTGTTATCTTCTCTTGTTACAAGTTTTTACCTACGAACTATCTATTCCAGAACCGTTCCACCTATAGCTATGGTTCTTGTTCATAAACAGTTCTTGTGAAGCACTCGGTGAATAAATATTACCTGAACAAAGCCTACCTAAAACCCCCTCTTTTTTCTATACGTGCTCGTGATCCCGGAGGATGAGGAAGCTCATTCTCACTTAAATTATCGCCCCCGTTACGGATTTTTTGGTAAAGATTAAATGCAAGTTGGATGGGTATTGGAAGATGTTAAATAATGGAAGAAGGGAGCTAGATAGCCGTTAATTTTTTTAATCAACTCTAATTACTAAGTTCGGTCGTAGGTAAGGTCACACATTTTTATATTGACCACCTGATCGTTTCCATGTTGGAAAGATATCCGTTCGGGCTTCCAGTAAAAAATCTGGTAGAAAGAAAGCAGATTGTCGACTGTCAGGCTTAACGCATTTTACGTGAAAATATCGGGAAACGAGTAAAAGCAGGAAACCGCCAAAGTCGGAGAGAAACTTTAGAGCGCTTCCACGTAAATTCACATTAGTATAGGAAAAAACAGGAATGAGTTAAAGCTATTAGTAAATTGATTTGGGACCTAAAATAAATGGCGATGACATAAAGTTTATTTTGCGTAAAATATTTAAATGAGGGATGAGAAAAAAAATTCACCAACTTTATCATTCAGTTGCAACGAAAAGCCATGAATACATAGGATCCGATTATTTTGTATCAGGAAAATAAGTGCTGAGATGAGTGGATGTAGAATGTTGGAATGGAGAAGGCGGGAAGGTAAGGGATAGATGCGGGTAGTGGGTAGTAGAGAATGCTGTTATGATTCATTTAATGCTGAGCAAGATGATGCTTAAAGAGCCTATAAAGGAGGTAACGGGCCGAGAAAGAAAGGGAAAAAGGGAGAGAAAGAGAGATCCGGATGGAGGATCATGAAAAAGAATGTGTCGTTGTGTCGTCGTGTAGCCCGAAAGGGTTGGGAAAAATATATTCAACATAGGCAATCAAAGAGAATTGAAGCGCGAAGACAACAAGTTTGAGACTCATTTTTTGTCTCTACTCATAATCATAAATGTAAACTGGAAACGGCTTTCCACTCATAGATTTTTACGGTTCATTTAGTTGACAAGCTGGGTTTACGGGAACCGGAATCACCACTTCCCATAGGCACACCCGGCCCTCCTTCCATATCCCTTTTGGCCACTTTAATTTTATACTATCCGAGTTTCACTCTAACGGTGACATCGGAGCGAGTAGAGAAGAAAGAGTTAGAATTTACAATTTCGCTATATCTTACCAAGGATGCTGAATGGGAACTCGGAAATTTTCTCTTCCATTGATGTCTTTTTGTACTCCTACGCATATAGAGTTTGGTATTTTTGAAATGGTTTTCTATGTAAACTTGAATTGTGATGCTAGTAGTGAGTGAAAGTACGCTACTTGAGAGCGGGAATAAGCGACAACAATGGAATGGTAGGGTGATGATAGGAAAAAAGCGAATGGTGAAAGCTGGTTTCTATCGATGATTCTCGTAGTCATATTTTCACTGGAAATGTGGGTAAAGTAAACGAAGGCTGTTGCGGAGTAAGAGAGAAAGTTGTCTTTTTAAAGACAATAATTGTAGAATCACCGAGAAGGCATTGAAAGGCTGCTCCTTAAGTGGAAAGTAATGGAAAGATTTAACTATACTCCCATGCTGAGATTGCGGTTGCTCTGATCCGGGATTGTATTGCTGAATGAAGGCTTATGAAAGGTTAACTGTATGCAAGGAAGGAAGGACGTGAGGATGAAAAGAGGTACTTGAATATTTAGAGAAATCTATGCATCATTAGTAAGTAAGCAAAGGAGGAGGATAGAGGAAGCGGTGAGAAGGGAGGAGCGGAAGTTGAAGGGAAAGTAAAAGCAAGCTCCGTCTCAATGGTGCATGAAGAGTTGACATTTGGGTCGGATTCGTCAATAAATTTCACAGAGCTCATGTTACTTGTCTCTGTGGTTTTGAGCTAAACAAATATAGTTTTAGGAAGAAGAAAAGTACAAGCACCCGAGGAAGGTAGAGCGGAATAGTGGAAGGAAGAAGGGAAGCAGAAGGAGAAGAGTAGATATTTAGAGAAAATACGATGAATTTTAGACCCCAAAGGGTTAACAAAATAAATATGCTAAGTTTGTCATATGTCATGTCAGGAAGGTAACTACGGAGGATTAAGTTTCATCCTTGCCAATATTAAGTAAACAAGGGATCCGGGGAACAACCGAACAAACTAAAATAAAAGGATTGAATCTAACTACGTATCTGTCCGGGTGTTCCCCGCTCAATACTCACTTGAAGACCCCAAGGCAAAACCTTTTGTAAATTCAAGGTATAATAATGATAGTATTACTTGCTTTCTCCTAAATGCACTGTATTTTTTTACTAGCACTTGGCTAACTAGCATGGAACTAACATTTAATTTGCGTACTACTGCCTCTTGTGACCTACTGTTTTGTTGGAAAATGTCAAGACGCCAGTTTCCAAAGACATAAGCCATGAGTTATGTGTCGCGGAGTTCGTTTGTATACAATTTCCTGGCCGTCCCCTTATAATGTTTGTTCAAATAACATCTCCCCTTAGACTTTTCTCACACGCTAAAATAATGGGTGAATGGGTACACCTGGAGACTTGTACCCGGGCAACGCTGGTATGCACGACTAAAATAGTAGAAGGCAGGAATGAAGCTGGAAGCTGTAAACTACCCTATACGCTCCATGTTTCCTGTGTTCCCTCTTGTCAATCAATTCAGCAGGATGTTTTGTTGAGTACTAAATGTATTTTCTTACGCTGGAACGGATATTTTGTTAATGTTTACTTCCACCATATACTTAAAGATAGAGAGAAGGGGAAAGGGTTGTTGAGAAGACAGGCTAATGACTGATGAAGCATGTGAGGCGCTTCTACTACATGAGTACTGAGGTGGATAATTTTAGCCGATAAACAAGAATGTAATAAATTATTTAAGAGAATCGGGAAGCAAATGGGACAAAAGTTTGATTACAAGGAAATGAATCGGAGCCATGTGTCGGTGGCGTGTGTGTGTGGGTGTTAGTTGGAAATGAAGTGGTAGCCGGAATGTCCTACATGCTTTATGTATTTCCCACATCATGTATAATTAGTCATATCATACTGTCCCTCTATGTTGGGTATGATAAAAGCATGAAACATACATATACTAAGCATTAGACGGTGAATGAAACTAATTCATCAAAAAGCAGAGAGGTTTTATGACCAGGATTTGATATTTATAGGATTTATAATATATATCTATGAGAAGAAATTATTAAGGAATAAGAACTTTAGCGTTGGATTAGAATGTTGGAGGAGTTGGAACTGGGCAACTGTGCTAATAGACCTCATGCTAAATGCGAAAAAGCAAAGGGCGGAGCAAGTGTACGGACAGAATGGGATAGAATAATTTATTATTTAGAATTCGTTGGTGAAGGAGACAGGGGAAAAATTCTTAGGGTATTTTCCCTTTTAGTTCCATTTAATGCTACTCTATTCGGATTTTCACATTACACACACTCGGGATTCGGGGCATTCGGCATTTATATAGTAAACACCAGGCGATACTTCTCGTGGAGCCATGGACGAGAGGGGAAGATACTGGGTGGCAAGAAGGGGGAAAAGGAAATTGGAATTATAATTGAATGTATCATATGAACTGGAACCCGGAATGGAGAAAAGATGGATGAGCTGCTACCGGGTAGTGAGAGGGGACAAAGCAAAAGGACGATGAGTTGAACCCTAAAAATGTACACAACTGCGGGTAATATAATTCCCGGATTTTTTCCCACTATCATTCTCCCCACGTCTCACGAGTCCCCTCATATTGATGATGCTTACCATGGGCCGTTACGCCCTCTGCTCAGCTTACCACCACCGAACCCATAACCTTAGGGACTAAAAGGGTTAAAATGTTTCCCCCTTGTTCTATCTTGTTGATTTTCTCATTTTTTCCCTCCCTAGCCCTTTACGCATTTCTTATCTTATGTCTGACGCTGATATAGGGATTGGCCTTGGCCTCAGTGAATCCGTGGTGCGGATCTTTCTTATCCAAGGCGTTAACAGCCGGAACGATTCGGGTCTATATCAAGAGAGGAAATGTGCGATGCGAGATGCAGAGGAATAGATTCGGGCACGGGGATAGGAAATAACGACAAATCATGGAAATCTTACCCGAGGGGCTCATCAAAATTCTGTAATGAAAAGGGGTATCCACTGAAATGCAGTCGAACTTCCAGGATCGAAGAAAGGCAGTAGACTCAATACAGTAAAGACATTTTTAGAGAAAGCTAATCGGAGCGCCGTCTGTCTGGAAGTGATGCAAAATACTTTACTTTGTTGGAAGAAATAGTATACACGAAGATATACTATGAATTTGCGAAGGTATGGAACCAACAGGGGTAGGGGTCGATGGGTACAATTATTCTCAAAAAAATAAAGATAGTTGAAAGAAAGTCCAAGAGATTTCTACGTATACAACTTGGGAGCAATTTTCCAGAAATATTTAAAATCAGGGAAAGCTCGCAGTCAGTTGTCAGTTTACGGGCGGGAATCCCGTTAGGATTTTTTCACACTTGTGAATTTATAAGTTACGTGTATTTTTATATAAAAAGTAAAAATTGTAAAGCTTTTCGGAGAAGTGAAGCCTTTCCTGGTTTTATCCGCGGGTGATGTAGAAAAAGGAGGGAAATAAAAGCCGGTGATGGGAAATTGGGGATGGAAGGTAAAGAGTGTGAATTGAAGCACATAAGGTTTAGAATGGAGAGAGAGAAAGGAGGGAGAGAAAGGGGGAAGAAGGTGGTAAGGATGATGATGTTCTGAATGGTTTTTCGAGATGCGGATGGTTGTAGAATTCGACACAAAATAGGGGATTTTTAGTATGTTTCTTTCCCAGTATGTTTCTCCTCTTCAGATTTTTCTCTCGTACGCTCCACCGATGGATGGTTCATGAGAACGTAGCTCATCTCCAGGATATTCATGGATGAGGGGAGAAAGAAGCTCTCGGCAGTAATGGTTTAGGAGGGTGCGGTAAATGTATAGAGTAGAAGGGGAGAAAGATAGGGAGAAGGAGGGTCATATTAGTGAATCAAGGCCGGGGATCTGGCGATAATAATAAGGTAGGAGGAGAAGAAAAATAGAGGAAGCTGAAGACGGTTTGTGGGATTTGAGGATTTATTATTTCTATACCGTACTCATGTCAAGGAGCTCATTTACTCAATCAAAGGGTTGGCTCCTAAACATATATGAAGGAAGACTAGATAACCGATAGCGGGTGGTGAGAGAAAGTAGTCGAGAGAAGAAAAAGTTTGGAAAAGGAAACGGCTCCAGCAGTGCCGCAAGATAATCCGGCATATTTAAGTGCGCTCGGCATGTCGTAAAAACTGGTTTTAAAATTAGAGTGATCAGATATTGCATACATATTTGAGCTACCATGTCGCCAGATATTTTTACGCTCTAAAGTTAGCTCCTGGATTTCAAACGAGCTTTGGTCGGATAAATCCTGTATTCGGCTTGTCAATTTTGACCAGTATGTTTGTTGCATAAATGCTAGCCAATTTCAAGGCTTTTGAAGTAGCTGCATCTACCCTTTGCACCAATTCGCATTACCCTCACTCATCATCACCCTTTGATTTCTATCTCTCGTGGGATCGTTAAATCGTTATAAAATAACCATGACTGAAACTTGATGAGTTTGTAGTACACAAAGAAAAGAAGACGCGGCGATTATTGTCGTAAACCATTGTGAGAAGTGTAATGATGAAATGATGGAAAGCTGAGAAATATTCCAAAATTTGCAGACAAACCTGAAAGAAGAACTAAAGAATTGAACTTGAGGGAGGATATACATTAAGGAATCAACGGGGCATCTCGTGCCTCTTTATTTTTTAAAGCGAACGAATAAGTTCCTGAATAAAACCCAAAAACAGGAATATGTAGGTATAAAGAGGAATGGTCTAAACTAAAACATACATGTACACTACCGGCGACTGAAAATTACAGCTCGGCAAATAAAAAAATTGGGAGACGAGAGTGGTCATAAAGGAAATAGAATATGTATATTTATTTTACCCGCGCCACAGAATTATACTGATCCACATCTTTCTGCTCATCCGGAAATTAAGTTCCAAAAACTCGGATCGTGTTTCTGTTTGTTTACTTTCATCAAAGCTTCGTGACCTCTTCTGTGAGTGAAATCATAAACACATTTGTTACATAAGAGTCTTGTTGTCTGTCACAGAACTTCTGTGTACCTCAGGGATCGACTTTAGTTTGTCGATTGTGAAAATAAAAGTGGGAATCCATGTTCAAACGGGATTGCTATATAGTTGCTTTCTCCAAAGAATGTTTGTTTTATTGCAAAAACTAATTGCAAATTTGGAATCCTTAGTTAATATAAGCAAACCAATACGTTGATTGAAGCAACCTCAGAGTTTTTCTGCCTAGTGTGCTTTTCACACATTTGAATAGGAAGTACCTGCTGCATGCTTAGAAGGAAAGCGAATAGCAGTGGAATGCTAGCCAGCGTTTTGCTTTAAAGTAGCGGCAAGCGTTCATCTTGCTCCAAGAAAAGCCCCGGGTAAACATCGAAATAGTAATATAGTGACATTAGCTCTCAGCTGTAACTACGGTAACAGTTGTTTATAAGTTCCGTACGTAGTTCCTGCATTCTTTTTTCACAAGACTGTAATATTTTGATAAGAGTTGAGCGATGCCATACTGCCTTCTACAGCATGTACGGTTGTCCAGCTGATGCATAAACATTTGGTTGTGCAAAACTTAGGAAGTGCACAATTTCTGTGACGCTTCTGTGATATTATGATGTATTATTATGCCGGTGTTTACTGTTTACCCGGAGATTTAGATGAAGACGTACACAATTTTACATTCAAGGTAGCAATCTGAAGCGTTAGGTAAAATAAATGGAGAAACCACACATAGTGATGGATGGCGAAGGCGAAGCTTGAACGGAGAAATTGAATGTGAAGTGAAGAGACAAGAAAGGAAGAATTCGTTGGTCCTGGTGGTTAAAACATAGACAAAAGAATGCATAGGGGATGGAGGGGAAGTGTGTATGTACTAGCTGTTGAATACTCGCATTGCGTTTTTAATTTGTTAAAGCTGGAGTCTTTATGTGCATCTGCGGGAACTAAAAGAATATGATAAAGAGTTTGCGGGATTTTGGGTGGAATCTGAGATGATAAAAACAGATCAAAATATAAATGAAGTATGGGCTCGAAAGAGAGAAAAGAAGCGGCAAGTGGGAGGAGAAGCAAGAATGATTACAAGCTTTTGGTTCGGATCTGATTTTGGGGGAGACTTAGGAAGGAAAGGGAAACTATGGGAGAGCGCTTGACAGTTTAACGACACTTCTAAACGGTGAAAGCTTCCTGAAACAGGTTTCAAAAATACAAGGAAAAAAGAGAGGGAGAAGTTAAGCTAAGACAGGGCTTGAAGAAATGGGATGGGAAAGTATAGAATATTTTAGATATGCTTGAACGCATACAGTTTGAGCAAAGTGAAAACTTAAAACCGGTGAACCTTCGTTATACATAAGTATATAAGACGATAGCAAGAAAAGAAAGGTTCCTGCTTTGGTCTTGGCATCGTCATATTTGCCATCGGGAAGGTAATAATATCTTGACTCTTTCATGTACGTGTGTCACCATCCATTAAGAAATACGGTGACAATTCAAAGGAAGCGGGAGTAATCCACGGGGCCATTAAATGTACATATCGGTGAAGAGGGAAAGATAATAGAGAGAATTCCCGCATTATCTTCCTCTATGCAGTCATTCAAAAGTTTTTATCACTTCCCTGCCGTCCTCTACTGCTGATACTACGCTACCCGTTCGTCCTATGCTCATATCCCTTCCCCGCCGGAGGTTGGAGGAGAAAACATGTTGGAAATGTTCACAATTTACTTCAGGAATTCTGGAACCTCCGCCGTAAGTTTAGCCACCCCAACCCCATCCCGTTAAATGTTCATGGTAACGGTCTTCTGTCGCAATTATGAGAACAAAACACACACGTCTAAGAGTCTGGATTGCTTCTAACGAAAACCCGAAAAGAGGCGTTTGCGCTTCGAAGGACGTTTACTTTCTCCTCCATAGATTATTATAGATTGTAGCACAGCTTAGGCTGCATTGCGAAACATAGCCGAAACTTAACAGCTAAAAACTACGAAGTGACAAACATCAGCCTTGGAAATTGTTATTAAGCTGCTTACGGAAGACAGGAATTATAATCGTGAATAGTGATTATCCGAAGGGAAACTACATTAAAACAATGAACGATGCATCATAATTAATTCCTTCTTGCCTTTAACAATTACCACCTCGTTATTCTAGCAATTCGTAACTATGATAAGAATAATCGTCATGAAAATAAACAATGGATGAAAGAACTAAGCTCTTGGAATTTTATTTTGCAATCCGACTACCTAACAAGCGCTACCTGTAGCTTATTTGTGCACATTTGATTTAAACTCAATAATATTTCTAATGTCTCTTATCTGACTAATTGTAATGAAGTGCTAAAATACGCACTAATTAATTCATATTCAGTAGAATCCAGCTGTAAAATTGTTTCTGTCCTGTTTTTACAAAGTTCCAACTCGTATTAAGAATTTAAAGTATTGGCAATGAGCATGTAATCGCACAAGAATAACATCTCTGTTTCTGCGTGTGTGTGACGAGAATGAATGCACGTAAGTTCAGTATAAAACTAGACGGACATCGTAGGTTTAAACATTTATCAAAATAGATAAAGCAGCTAATGAATAACGGACAGGGAGAGGGAGATTGAGCGGAGGAGGACGGAATTGAAGGATGGGTATATTTCTACCGGGTAGCAGGAATAAAAGAAGGATGGGGGGAAATAAATCCACGCAAGAGATTTACTTGCCCTAGATTGGATTACTACAATATTCTGGGATGGTGAAAGAAGATTCAAGTATTACTATCATATCCTCATTTAGTGATTTACCCTCCCGCTCTTGTGCGGCTCTCTAGCTTTCTCTCGCAGCTAGCAGTGCTTGGACCGTGCCATGCTCGCTTTCTCCTATTTTATTCAGCATCTTTCTCTCCCGTTTGTCCACCGTCCTAACTAAAACCCTGAATTCTATATCGAAGCTGTTTGTATCCCTTGGTCGTGGTCGAGTCTCTTTCTTTCTCCCTTTTAAATTCCCCTCTATTTTCATCATGCTGTGACCAAGAGATAACAACAAAGCGCTTCATAAGCCCTCCCTAAGCACCCCAGACAATCATCTATCCTCCCTCCTCCTTCCATCCTCATTGTTCTTCCATTATTTCTCCATAAATGTGCACATGATCCCCTTAGTTCTCTATCCCTATTACATATTACAAGAGAACAGAGAGAGAGCGAGGAAAAGAAAGAGGAGGCAGAAAATGATCCACTGTTTCCGCTACTAACTACCGTTTCCGTTTCTTATCAACCTCGCTCCTAGTCCATGTACTTACCAAAGGCCATAAGCTGCACTAACCAGCTCATCTTCTAGTTTCCTAACCGATCCCGCCTACACTATCAATCCTAATGATTTCATCATATAATGTAGGCATAATTAATTCCACAAATTTCCCGGCTACAACTCCTCATTTACACCCTTAACTATGGTCTAAAATCTGTGTCTGATATTAAAGTCAGATAGGACGAAGTAAAAGTTTTCAGACAATGATCTTCTACTCATTATCCACTCATTTCTATGGTTCTGGCTACAGCTAGTATTATTATATAATCATGTAACGTGAACGTGCTAAATACGATGGAAAAAGTATCGTTTTACTCATAAGGTATGCATCTTGGTTTTTAGTAACAGCGTTACGAGGCGAGACTCAAAAGTCGAATTGAAAACAAGCATAGTACGAAACTTTCTCTTTGGGTTTCTCTGTGGCATGCCGTGCCATCTAGGGGACTAGTACGAATTAAACAGCTATGCTGCAAGAATAAAAGGTTGAATTTAGTTTTTAAGATGCAACTTTTGAAGTATGCACATGATAGGAGTTACGACGCTCCTTTTTCAAAAATATGATATTCATAGTTTGAAACCATGCTTAACTCTCTCTCTGTAGCTTAAACGGCTCTTTTAACGTTTGCGGGTATAGTGTGGCTGAAAATATACTGTAAACTACGACAATTTAAATTAAAATCTTGGATGGCGGAAGAGTGCTAGTATACTTGTAATTTGATGTTTTAATCAGTCACAAATCCTGCAATTAATCTAGTCATTGCTTTGGTGTGTCTGTTCGATGCAATATGTTAGTAAAAACTGAAAACGAGAAAAATCAAGCCGTGCATTCTACTTATCCGGTTATAGGATGACCCATTAACTTTACCGGTTCCCCGTGCCGAGTATCTTTTAGAAGGGTAGCGGCGGTAGAGTGAACGGTAAACGGAAAGGTGAACTGATAAATGAGGAGTTACGATAATTATTATGATGAACAGGCTGCATGAAAAGAAGCTCCTGTGAAGCTACATCATTCACCACAGCATCATAATAATTTCCGCAAGACTCAACATGATATTATTTGTATGCAGCATATGTCACTAGGAAGGGCTCTTGGAGACCCTTATGAGGGACTGAAGAGAGGCGTTTAAATAGGATATTACCCCCGGACCGCGACATCACGCACACGCTTATCCTTGAATATTCCAAATAATCGCACCCCTCCTCTTATGAGACTTAATCAGTGAAGGCTTATGATGTAAGAGCAGACTGTGTGTGCATTCTTTTCACTCTTGCATGCACTGCATTTAAAAATCCAGCTAGGGGTAACATGGTCCCCTTTTGCTTATATGGGAGCCTTGTTGCAATAAATCAGATTGGATTTACAGGGTGGCCGGAAGGGGCAGAACCATTGTTATCATCCCCCGTTTGTCAGCTGTATATATGTCTAGGGACCTGACCTGAACACCCTACAAGCAATACAATAATAACCAATGTGCCCTTGATTCTAAGAGGAAGGGAAGGAAAGAATGGGACAATGGGAGAACCATCTCTTGCAATCTTTTATTCTTATATAAGACGAAATCAAATACGGTTTAGATGAACAGAAACCCGCGGATGTAACAATGATCTGTCATCCCTCCTGCTTTCTCTCACATGTCCTATGAAACTAACGAATGGAATGATGCAGCATGCGATGCGGCGGCTATTAGAAGAAAGGCCGGGTGCTAAGAACGAACGTACATTGTCTTGGTACAATATGGTAACGCTCTTTCCCGGGTATCGAGTAATCTTAATGTGATTCGTTTTCCGAGTATCCGTGAATAATACATGCATCCCTACCCGAGGAGACGGTGACGCTCCTAAGCATTTAGGATCTCACTTCATTGTGAAGTGTATCAATTTACAACAGAATAGTATTGTGGGTGAAAATGACGATGATTGAAAGTTATATAACCTGTAGACGCTCGCGGAGCTAAAACGGAAAGTAGGCACGGGTGTACTCCAACGGTTTGGGTGAAAACATTCTTTTAAGCTGTATGTTGTAGAGAATACAAGATGGGAATTGGGAAAACGCTGCACTTACGAAGCATAGGTCTGGAGCTGACGGTGACAAATTTTATGGTAATTGAAAGTAAGGCGGAGAAGATGTGAAGAGGAAAAGGAGCAGAGCATGATGGAATTTGAATTTGGGATGTAGAAGGTTAAAACTGAAAAGCTGGTTCTAGTGTATAACAAGATGTGGGAAGTTGAGAGCTGAGAGTTGACAGACGGGAGAGTGAAAGTGGAAAGCGGAAATATAAAAAGAGGGGAAAAAAGTTTTTAAAGGAACGGATTAAAATATTGAAGACAGAGAAGTTCTAGGGGATAGGAAAGTGCCTACAACTCGGCCACGATGTGCATAATATTCTTGACAAGTGTCGACTATCAGGAAATTCCTAAAACTGGAGTCTAAAACGTAATTCGAGAGAAGATGCATGTAGATGTGAGCAGCCTGGGTTGCTGCAAACGAGAAGAATTCTTAATTATATTTAAAAAAGTGTTTGGTTCATCATACATGATACGATATGATAAAAAAAAGTCAAATACTAATATTAAATTAATCACCAGGAGAAAGTGGATGAACTCAAACGCATTTCAAAGGAAGAATTATATTTAATTCCAAATTATTTCGATGGTAACAATATTGCGCAGAAGCTAAAATCGAAGCCGCTTCTGTAAATTTGCTGCCTGATAAGGTATATTGGTGAGTGAAACCGGTTACGAAGAATAATGTGATACTTTGACTGATCAAATTTAACATGGATATTTAGAAAATTCAAAAATTAAAGACGTTACATCTGCAACTTTGAAGTTTGCATAAATTGTTTAAAACGAAATGTGAATATAATTTTGAATCGAGTATTTCAAGGCTTGAATTTTAAATAAGTGTGATAACAGAATGACAGCAGGTTAGATGAAAAATACCACCTACAAATAGATCTAATATTTTGAGTAGAACTTAAATTGATAAATGTTCTTGGAACTTAAATTGTAGCATACAATTGAATGTTACTTAGATTAACTCATATAAGATTCTGCTTTTATAATATTGGATACATCGTGCCATGGGATGCACGTGCCTAGCCAATACAAGAGCTTCGTCAGAATGACAAAAACAGAGTGGTCTATCTCTGTGACGATTGCAAGGAGGAAATCGTAAGCAGTTTAAACTACTTTGCTGTCTTTGATCGTACCACTAGTTCTTGGGCACTAGCAGGACAGTGAAGTTTTTATGTAATTCTGAATTTGAACCATAGCAAGATTCTAATTCCTCTGAATCAAGCTGCATGGTTGGTTGCGAAGGTAGAAGTAAGCTGAATTAAGTGAGATGCATTTTAGGAATCCTGGAGCTGGTGAAGTTAATCACACTAAACGCTCATGCGGATCCTTTCTTGCAATCTGCATCAACTGTCTTCTTAACAAGAGTACATTCTGAGCTTACTGTAGGAATGAGAATGATTTTGTGATTTTGTCTACGCATAAAACTTACTGAATCATCCTTCCGAATTCTGAATATTCACGGGTGATAACGAGTTCGCAGGCAGATAAGATGTCTTGCTTTTGCGAGCTCTGAAAAAATCATGATGTTGACGTCGTCGCGATTTCAGATTTCAATTTCTATCTTGACAGTAAAGCACGGGAAACGTATCTCCTCTTGGTTTTGGAAGATAGATTCTGATCTCATCAGAATCTATTTTATCCTTGTCATTTTTAGTCCTCCGTATCAATCGGTTATCGCTTTCCTCACCCATTGCTCTTGGACTTTCTCCACTTTCTTCTCTTGCTTTGCGGCGGATATCCAGAAACCAGATCCACAAAGGTTCCTGAAGACCACAGATGAATTTAATTAGCATATAGGTATATTTTCTTGACACCATGCATTAATGTTTATATTCCCACAGAATTAAAAAAAGACACATACCAACCATACGTGCAACCCCGATTGGATTAAAGTCTGAGGAATCTTTGCTCAAAATGTCGTCGTACCCAGACAAATACATGACACGGAACTTATCCCTCATGTCTCCAAAAAAGGTACGTGATGCTGACTTGTCGTAGCCGTCGTGAGCAAGAAGATATTTACAAGTCTCCATCATCAAGAAAAATTCCCTATCATTTTAAATAATTTATGAAATAACTGAATCTGAAGATCATTTTAAAACTATCCAGCACAAATCTAAATTACTTTGATTGTTTCTCCATGTTCTTCGGGTAGTCACAGTCTAAAGGCATCTTTTCATGATCTCTCAAACATCGTACTCCTCTGTGTCCTTTTACGGTGCAAATTTTGATCCACTCCGATGCTTTCTGAGCATCGATTGCATCAGATCCTCTAGCTTCCTTCATTTCATCAACCGCTTTCCAGACTGGAAATTCAAACATTAAGAATTTCATCAATCTCTGCGCCACAGTAGCAGACTCAGAAATCTAAGGTTGTAAGGATATTTTAAGCATACCTGGCCTGGGAAAGACAACGACAAATCTTCTTTTGTTTGCCAGCTTCTGCAAGTTACGAAGGTAGTGCAAAACAGCTGGTAAATCGACGACAATGAAAATAACACTCGCTGCATCCTTGGTTGTTCCTCTTTCGTTTCTGCCGCGACCTCCTCGACGTCTTGTATCATTTCTACCACGCCTATTTCTTCTTGTGCTTGGTTCCACACGTTCTCCTGCTTTATATGCTCTGGTTAGTGCATCGCTTCCCTACAGTACGGCAGATATAACTTTTGATTATTGCCATACATCATTCCAGCTTGCAAATCGGCATTCAATAAAAATGAAGCAAACATACCGGATCCAAATCCATGAGTCGCTTAATTTTCTCGTTTCCTCCACCTGGGGTTTTGGCACGGGGTGACTGGTATTTAAATTGTTTGGGATCTCCATCATAAGCAATCCAAAAGCATTTTGTTTGAACGAGCCAATGTCCAAAGCTTATGATTCTGGCCATTCTGGTGAGGATCTATTAGTTACAAAGCAATTTTAACAATCCACAAAACAGAGTTAAAAAATTGCAACAAAACAATTCAATCTTTACCAGTTCATTCCCATCGAATGTCTTTTCAGAATCTAGAGATTTTGTCCACGTTTCTACATGTGGGAGACCCATGAGGGATCGATCTTCTGGGAGTTGCCATTTAAACAATTGTGCATCGTAAGCACCAATATCGTAACCTGTGGTTTCACTCAAAGACTTCCATTCTTGTTTAAGGTCTTCACTGAGTCCATCTAGGACGTCGCCCCAATTTTCAGATAGCAAAAGGTTGAACATACTGCACAAACTGCTGACGTATTCTTTTCCGCAATTTGCTGCAAACGCATCCTTGATTCCTGGAGAAATTTCGATCCATCTTATGAATGGTGACAGCGCCACGAGTAATGGCTCAAGCTGAGCACGGCATTTCTCCAAGTCACTGAGTCCAACTGCAAAGTGATCTCTAGAAGTTTCCACCTCAGCTATTCCATTGGATTCAATGCAGCCAACTTTTACAGATATATTCGATGTTTCTGAAACTTTTCCCGAATCTGTTTTATCGCGTGATTTAATTACTTCATTCTTTTGGCTTCTGTAAGAATTTGCACTCGTGTCCGATCGACTGTTCGACGAGGAATAGGACGGAAATGCTCTATTCCTGTTCTCGGATGTGCCATTCTGCTTCTGCTCGTCAACCGCGGAACTCCGGTCTTCGGTACAATCTGATTCGGAGAAATCATCAGAATCTGAATCAGACCAACTAAGATTGCTGTCATCCGAATCCTCATTTCCTGATTCTTCGCCTTCGAAGTGTTCTTCTCCAGAATCAGATTCATCTGTACTGCTACTAGGAATCATGTTCTTGAATACTCGGCGGCGTCGACGGCGTCGTAAAACCGATTGATGCTTAGCTTTTGCTCCGTTAGTAACAACTTTTTGACCTACAGTTTCTTCAAGCTTTAAAGCTGCAATTTCCAAAGTAACGTTCGCTTCATCTTCCTTGCTCAGTATATCTTGTTCTTTGTCTAACTCGTTGTCCTCTAAATGTTCCAAGGGTGGCGGTGATAGACATTTCTTTTTAATCAACACCTTCACGTGCGAATGTTGCTCTAGTATTGCACCAACACGGGTTAGAATTTGAGAAAACATCGCCGTTGCGAATGCAACTGACAGCGAAATGTTTGGCGAATCTGCAATGAACATGGTAAAAGTAACCTAGCATTATAACGGCAATAATTTCCCAGTTAGCCATGGTTATTCAATGCAACCCGACCTCCTTTACATTTAAACTTTTAGCTTTAGCTCTAACCAGTCTTTTAAAGTTCTTTAGTACAGTTTGTTATCATACATCTTTAAAACTTACTCTGCCCTTGAAGTTGCCAGAATGTTAAGACACAGATACAGGAAATTCGAAAGAGAAATCTATCATCCACATCTGGATCGTAAGTTGCCAAACGTTCTTGAAAGTTGACTATTACATCGCTGATATTCTGCTCAAACAAGACAAAATCACTTATGAATTAGAAAGCTGCTGCCAGAGCTACTGCTTTATAAAAATATTGAACTCACCTTTCCAAAGTTGGTCATACTCATGTTCTCGTACAAAAAGTTGTGTATTTGTGTGAGAAAACTATTACAGAAGATTTCAATAGGCTTGGATTCATGTGTCGCTGGCAAGGTTGCAAAATGCACAAGGCAAGAACTGAGATGGTTTCTCAGGTTCGGCGCAGCTCCTTCGTAAGGGATGCTTGATAGCATACTAGGATCAAAATCAATAAATTTGTAAACTTCGATTGTATCTCACGTCTTCCTGCCTGTGTAATTCATCACAGTAAAATGCTAGAGTACATTAATAACCGCACACGTACCTGTGCAACATATAGTATGTCGTGTCAACCCCATGGTTGACTTTCACGCTCAAGTTTCCGATTTGATTCATTGCAAGACCAGAATCTGGATACAATACGAAGGCCTAAAACAAAATGCAAACAAAAATAAATCCAACATCTAAAGAGTTTTTTCATTTAGAGATGGCCAAACAGGATGCGCACTTGTGAATAGTATTCCTTAGCCCTGTTGAAATAATCTTCGGATTGCATGGAAGATAATGCATCCTTTGAGTGTACATCTGTCAAGTAACGATACAGGTCACCAATGTTAATGTGAATTATGTAGAGCAAGTCGTTCAACCATTTCGGCGGTTCTTCTATGAAAAAATGGATTCAATTACTAACTTTTCAGTGCGATCGTAACTTGTTAAAACTCCAAACTCTGGTTAAGTTCATGAAGATATAAAAAAAGTAAAGTTAGCATACCAAGTGGCTCAGCTTCATCAGATTTTATGACAGCAAACTCTTGAGCAAAAATGCTGTCCACAGCATTAGGCGGAAACGGAAATTTTGAGCGTTTGAAATCTTGTCCTTCCGCTAGTTTCATTAAGAGCATACTCAGATAACCGACTCCATGATACAAATGCTGGGTGATATATGCTTTTGGCAGCGATTCCCACACTTTATCCTGGAATCAAAAACTGGTCGTAATACTAACAAACATCTAGATTAAATCCTTCGAAAACCAAATTCAAAATCATTCTTACCTTCACATAGCGTCTTGAACGGCCTATCACATCGTAGAAGGCATAACGCCATAATTTTTCTCGGACGACTCTCCCAAAATGCTGCGGGCTTCCACAAATTAATTTTTCACACATTTCTCTAAATTTAAAACGTAGACTAAGCAGCTCAGATGAAAAAACATCCTCCAATTTTGTGCATCTGCCAGTACTGGCTTCAATTTGCCTGATTAGATCCGTAGCTTCCCTTTAATAAACCATGAAGACTTGTTTTAATACACAATGACGAAATTCCAGGAATTATCTAGTTATCACAAGTTTAAGCTTTGTCAAACTTACTTGTACATGGCTTTGAAGTCTTCGCCAGACTTCCGATGTTCCTTCTCCTCCGTCATATTTTCTCTTGTCTCCCCTTGGCAGTTACATGAATAATAAATATCATTGAAGACGACTACCAACGTGTTCAATAACGCAGCTGACTGAGGATAAATACCTCACAACGAGCTTCTTTGTTTCCCTTGTCGTCCACGTCCTTACTTACACTCTTCAGGAAAAGCTCGTACATGCTGCGCGATATTGGCAAGTTGGCACCTCCTCGAACTTTGAGCACCGATATTTTAGGCTGGGAATCGCATTAATTCAACGAAATGGATCACTCAATCTCTTAGGTGCTTTCCCCCAAATCCTGCAAACCGCATTATGAAGAAATAATTATTAGATTATAGCTCTAATGTACCAAGTGTACCGAAACATGCATGTATGTTGTCTTTTTTATACTTACCTACCCTTCTCTGACCCCAACCGCAGAATCGGTGTCGAAAGTCCCAAAATCCTCCTCAAACTATGTTGAATCTGCATAAAATGTATCCCCATGAAATCAAAGTAATAATAAAATAATAAAATAATAAAGTTATTAGTGCTTATTATATACAAATTAAAACCGAGCTAGGCGTTCTTTCCAGAATAAAGGATAACCTTGATTGAAGCAATACTTAAATAACCATTAATTTGCATGCGTACATATATAACCTCGATCATCCTGAATTTCTTTTGGAATACGATATAAAGGCACATACATCTCATTCAGTATAAAAAATTAAGCATTTTCAGGAACAATCCATCCCCATAATGCTTCACAGCAGCAGCTTAAAAACAAAAATAAACTGCGCTTACCCATCTTGCTGCTATCGAAATCATTAAACAGGATCACATCTCCATAACAAAATCTTGTGGTTAAATAACTTGAACTTTACCAAATATGCAATAATACTTCCACTCTTAACTAATTTTAGCCAGATTTAAGAAGTACGAAATTAATCCTCCACTAACTAGTAAGCACAGATACGATGCAATTAAAATTACTACCTTTACTATTTATCACCAACCGTGAACCACCTCTTCTCCACAAATTCTCAGCACCCTGATTTAGAATATCCTCCATTCAGTGGCTTCTAGAACATTCTAATCGTTAACAAATTCGTTGTTAGTTTATGCAGATTTTAAGGAAGAAAAATCCCGTGGAGTCTGCTGCTGAAGCCTGAATTGAATTCCTATTTAGAGCTACACCACCGTATTCGAACACAAGAGCAATATAATATCAAAACATTCGTCAAGCTAGCCAGATATATCATAAAGGAAATCGACTACACGTAAACGTAACGACATTTAGAATTAAACTTACGTGTTATTCCATTTACTAAAAAGGATGAAGTCCGATAATCTACCACGTAACAATTTTAAGGCAAGTCGATTCAGTTTAATACACGTCGTAATTGAACTGTATGTTGCAGAAAAAAGCGTTTCGCGTACTGAGTGAGTATGGTAAATATGCGCAAATTCTCTAACGGATATTGATAGAATCGACTTAAAGTGCTTATACTGAATGAAAGACCTTCAAGCACTCGGCATCGTCACTTGTGCAACACATATAATGTTTTTATATACACAATAATTTTAAAGAGTGACGTCCTGACCGACTCCCTCATCTATACTGATGTGTCTTAGTAGTAAACTGTACGACGGTATAATCCAGCCATATTGCCATCTAGCGAAAGTGGTATGCATGAGCTTCTGTTCTCCTCGTTTAATAATTATCTCTTGGTGGAGCATCGCCATTGCATTCTTTTGTTATATCTTTAAAATCCTGACACTTGTACTTCCAGGAAGTGCATTCCCAAGAAAATTGAGTTCCGGACGTATTAATCTTGACGAAGAAGGCTAACGTAAGATGGGCTCCTTTCGAATTTCGCCTTTGGTTTCCTTCTATATTATTGATGTTCTATAACTTCCAACTGTCTCGAGGATAAAAATCCTTAAAACCATAATCCAATGATAAAGGGTAATCTGTGTTGTCCACATCGAGTGTCTTAGAGCTTGGGGTAAGAGTTAGGTCTCGTGTCTGCCCAATTTTTCATAAGCTGGCTGACCGTAAAGCTGGGCTTAATTATTGGTTTTCACAAACGCCCAGAAGATTCATGATGGAACTAACCGTAAATTACGTTATATCCTCAAAGTTTTAGGAAAGATAAGGATAAGCAGGGAAATATGCTACAGGGTAAAGTTAACTAGAAAATTAGTGTTTAGGTGGTTATTCAGATGAGAGAATAGCAAAAATAAAGGTTGTAAATATTAAACTTGAATTTTTATTGTCTCATTTGCATTTGGATCGGTGTAACTGACACGAGTTTCAGTCCTCCGCTTCGCCCGCCCATCTGCATTGACATGCAGGAAGAATCTCCGGTACTGGCTGGAGAAACTTGATAGCCGGCTTGTTTTATTGCGCTTGACCAGTCCAGCGTCTGGAAGTGGATAGGTCGCTGATTTTCTTGACCTTGAGACATTTGAACTCCTGGATTCGGCATCACAGATGCGTAGGGGATATTTGCTTGGTTCCAGTCAACGTTTGCAGGTAGAGTTCCGTTGTTTATAAAATGTTGTTGAACACATCCCGTAATCATGTTTCCGGTAAATGGGGGTTGCATGGAGCATTGCCGGTTTTCTTGGTTACCGACACAGTTAGTGTATTGATAAACAGGATTCATTGCGGGGAACCTTGAAAAAGAAAATATTGAAACGAATCAAGCGCAGATTAATCTGAGGATAGTGTTTATAATCATCAGAAATGCATACACAGTTAAATAGGTGGGTAATAAAATCTAAAGCGTTGCAATTATATGAAGTTAGCTGATGACAGATATATTATCATACCTTGTATTTATTTCTGAGCGATTGTTTCCTCTATGATTTGAGTGACAAAAAGATGTAAATGAAAATTTACAGATGACAATTTAATTTACTTTGGATTTCGAATGCTCTTAATCCTAAAGTGAGGTGATTATGCAATTATGAATGGTACCAAATCGTTGTGTAAATTAATACTTAGTCGCATTTAATGAGAGCTTAGGTCATAGAACATGTGCTTGTTTGCAAGGTTCATAGCATTCTTAGCATTCATACTTAGCGCTGCTTGTTGCTACTATACATTTAAAGTAAATGGCTTAACTTTACCTTAGCAACACATCTTTACACTTAACAATAATTATACATTATTCCCCCCGCGCTGAGGCATTAATTTTAAATAGAAACTTAACCTTGCTTATCATCATTATCTAATGGTAACACACTGATTTTTGAAATTGGACGCTTAACAATACCATGAATTGTTCTTAATGTAACAACACGAACTAAATTATCTTTTCCTGGATGCACATCTATGACTCTCCCTAATAACCATTTCAATGGAGGCAACTTTTCATGCTTAATTAATACAATATCATTTAATATTACATTCTTCTTTTGCTGGCACCATTTTGGACGCTGCTGCAATCTTGTCAGGTATTCAGAGCTCCACCTTCTCCAGAAATTTGCTTGAGCCTTTTGAATTACGTGCCATCTTATTTTCTTACACATGGAGTCACAAGAATGGTCATCATCAGGAACAGAGTTTAATGCTTCTCCAATTAAGAAATGACCTGGTGTGAGAACATCAAGATCATTTGCATCACTTGATAACTGTCCCAATGGTCTTGAATTCAAAATCGCTTCTACTTGACACACGACTGTAGAAAACTCCTCAAAATTTAACATTAGTTTTCCTACAACCCGTTTAAGGTGATACTTAATTGACTTGATCCCAGCCTCCCAAAGTCCTCCAAAATGAGGCCCCCCTGGTGGTGAGAAATGCCATTTTATTTCTTCTTCAACCAAAGTTTTGTAAAACTCTGTACTCCTTCCTAATTCATTTTCATAAAATTTCTTGATTTGCGCTTTTGCTCCAGTAAAGGTAGTCGAATTATCTGAATAAATATCCGAGCACTTCCCTCTCCTGGCCATGAACCTTTTGAGTGCAAACATGAACTTTGCTGTCGTCAGTCCACTGATCACCTCAATGTGAATTGCTCTTGTAGTGAAACAAACAAAGATAACTACATATGCTTTGAATGTGACGAGTTTCTTGTTTTTCTTAATATTCTTGATTTCATATGGTCCACCCATGTCAATTCCAGTCCGTAGAAAAGCTCGACATTGAGTTACTCTTGCGGAAGGAAGCGGAGCCATTTGTTGATTATTCATATCTTGCTTTTGCTTGAAACAAGTTACACACTTTCGGATGATATTCTTGACTTTTGATTTAGCTGACAGAATCCAGAATTTCTCTCGCAGAAATGCCAAAAGTGATTCTGTTCCAGCATGCATGTTGAGACGATGATAATGTTCAATAACTAATTCAGTTAACTTGGAATCCTTGGGAAGGATCATTAGATGCTTCTTTTCATACTTCAAATCTGAATTTTGCAATCTTCCTCCCACCCTCAAAACGGAGTTTTGATTATCAAAGATAGGGCACAGATGGAAGAGACGACTTGATACTGATACTGTTTGACCTGTCTTGATTGCTTTCTTTTCATCAGGGAAATACGCATCTTGAATAATTTCTACCCAAGTCATCAGCGCATTTCTTAAATCTTGTACTGTGATTATCTTCGGAACTTTAGTTTTCTTACGGCAAGCATTGATGAATTTTTGAATTATTGCTGTAATTCTTAAGAGTTTTGAGAAACTTGAAAACTTATACAACAGATCATTTGCTTCCAAATTTACATGAAACGATTCTGCTATCTTCTTTTCATTTACTTTTCTTTCTTCCAGGACTGTGTCTGGAACATCAAGAAATTCTTGAGTAAAATGATGATACAGAAAATCAGGTCCATTCCACCACATCTCAGAATCTTGTAATTGCTCGGTAGTTAATCCTCGTGATGCAAGATCCGCAGGATTTTCTTCACTTGATACATGACTCCATCTTAGTTCAGGTATTCCTGATTGAATATAGGACACTCTATTTGCTACGAACGTTGTCCATCTTTTACACGGAGACTTGATCCAAGCTAAACTGATCATTGAATCTGTCCAAGCTAGGATTTCCGTAACTTCAACTTGTAAAAACTCTTGAATCTTGACAAGTAACTTGACCAACAACGAAGCACTGCATAGTTCCAACCTCGGTATTGATTGTTGTTTAATAGGAGCAACTCTTGTTTTGGACGTTAATATCTTGACTTGAATTGATCCATCTTCATAAACTGATCTGACATACACCACTGCTGCATAGGCTCGTTCAGACGCATCACAAAATCCACAAAGTTGTAAGCTTATTGGATTTGCTTTAATGATGACTCTTGGAATTCTTATCTTCGCTATGTTCTCTATTCCAGTAGTAATATTCCTCCACTTCCTCTGCAGCTGACTTGACAAAACTTCATCCCATGTTAATCCATCCACTGTCCATAAATGTTGGAAGAATATTTTGACTAGAATAACCAAAGGCGCTAGAAGACCTATTGGATCATACAACTTGCTCATTGACGAGAGAACATTCCTCTTGGTAGGAATTTCTTGAATTAAATCTTGCTTTGATTTGAATGAGAACGTATCTGATTGAGGCGTCCACACCATTCCTAATGTCTTGACTTTGGCATCAGGATCAATTTCAATAGTTTCTTTAAATTCATGGAGATGAGATGGGATGGATTGGAGTAGTTTTGCTGAATTACTGCACCATTTCCTTAGTTCCAGCCCGCCTCTTGACATAAGTTGCAATAGTTCTTGCTGAGTTTTCAATGCTTCTTCTTCATTATCACAACCAGAGATCATATCATCCACGTAAAACGAATTCAGCACGGTTTTACTTGTCAAGGGAAAGGAATCTAGTTCATCAATAGCTAATTGACGAAGAGCTTTGACTGCTTGATATGGCGCACTTGAAGTTCCGTACGTGATAGTCAGCAATCTGTAATCTTCTATGACTCCAGAGGGATCTTCTCTCCATACGATTCTCTGGAAATCACAGTCTTCAGGGGCAATAAGTATCTGTCTGTACATTTTCATAACATCAGCTGTGATAGCTACTGCATAGAATCTGAATCTGATTAAAAGAGCCAGAAGGTCATCTTGTAACTTCGGTCCAATCATCAGTCTGTCATTAAGGGATAATCCAGATGATGTCTTGGCACTTGCATCAAACACCATTCTTAGCTTTGTTGTTGTTGACGCTTCATTTAAAACTGCATGATAAGGAAGATAGTAAGTCTTCTCATCAGCAACCTTAACTTGATCTTGAGGAATTTTGGACATATGACCCAGGTTGAGGTATTCTTTCATAAATTGCTTGTATTGTTCATTTTGATGAGGATACATCAGTAATCTTCTTTCCAAACTCCTGAGTCTTCTAACAGCTTGATCCCGAGAAGCTCCGAGTTCAGGTAGTTGATTACGGAAAGGCAACCTTACTACATAACGACCTTCCTGTGTTCTGTAGTGAGTTTTCTTAAAATGATCTTCGCAATCTTTCTCCTCTTGAGTAAGATGATTTTCAGAAGCTAGGTTATCCATCTCCCAGAATTTCTGAACTTGCTCTTCTAAACTAACTTGATGACACGTGAGGAACGCTGACGCTGCTCCCCTGTCTTGAGCTCCCATAAGAATCCATCCTAAGGTAGTATTGATAGCAGTAGGAGTTCCTTGTGGGCCTTTGATAAGTCCAGGCTTTAGAATTTCAGCGTAAGCTTCTACGTTGAGTAACACATCAATTCTCCCCGGCTCAAAAAACATCGGATCTGCTAACGTCAAATCTTGGAGATGAGGATAGTAGCTATTAACTTCACACATAGGCTTTCTTCGAGTAATATTTTTCAAGATGAGAGCAGACGTATTCATCTTGAAATCTTCATGTTTTGATCCAAAAACAAACGAAACTTGACCCAGAGACTGTCCAACACTAGTGGCTCCAATCCCTAAGATTTCTATCGGATCTTCATTAACTTTTAACTGCAACTTGTTACAGCAAGCTAGCGTCATAAAAGTAGCTTCACTGCATGGATCTATTAGAGCACGAACGTCTTGATAGGATCCAGTTGAGTCTTGAACTTGTATTATAGCGGTGGCTAGTAATACTTTGCTTGATACTGAACCATGACATGATGTGACTTGTGGCGGCGAATTTGGGTTTCCAGAGCCATGATTTTGATTATTACTTTGATTCTTCTTTGGAAATATTGAATTTGCCAATTCTTCTTGGGACATGTGTAATAAGCTGTGATGGGGCTTCTTACATTCTCTGCAACGGTGGGTTGAGGGACATTGCTTACTTACATGAGAACTGGATAAACAGTTAAAGCAAAGGTGCTTGTCTTTGATTATCTTTTGTCTTTCTGGAACGGAGAGAGCTTGAAACTTGAGACATTTAAAGATCCCATGTTTTTCAGAACACATGGGACATGATCCAGAAGCTGCATCAGTTGTTGTAGCATAACTGGAGGTTGAGGGCTTATTGTTGGGAAATACTCCCCCCTTGACTTGAGATGAGTGGGAATTCTTGGGTTTGGATCCAGCATTGATCGCAGCCAAGGATTTCGCACGTCTATCATAGAATTGTAGCATTTCTTCATAAGTTGGGATAGCATCTGACGAAAAACTGAACTCCCATAAGCGCTTTGATTCAGAATCCAGTTTATCATACAGAAAGTACATGAGGGTAACATCAAAAAACTTATCTTCGGGCAACATCGACTTGAGGGAGCGTATACATTCATTAGTGGTAGTGTAAACATCATGGAGAGCGACGTGAGATTCTTCTTTGATTCTTGATTGGTTGAGAAGTCGGGAGAGGATAGCGTTGATGATTGCTCGACGATCATGATATCTGTCCTCCAAGGTTTTCCAGGCTTGCTCAAAATTCGCATCAGTAATGTGGTAGGAGTCCACCAACTTCAGCGCATCACCAGATAGGCATGACTTCAGGTACTGCAGCTTTTCAGCACCAGATAGCGTAGTATTCTCCACCACCTGCTTCTTAAAAAGATCCTGGAACGACAGCCATGTCCGAATGTTCCCATCAAACCCTGGAAGTCCGATCCGAGGAAGCTTTACAGCGGAAGCGACGGGAGGTGGAGAAGGAGTAGGTTTCGTAGATAGTGCTGCCATCTGCGTGTGGATAGTAGCGAAAATCGACGTGTACATATCATTGATTTCCCGATATGATTCTTCATAGTCACGGAAAATATCTTCATCTTCTGCAGTAGAGATCAGATTTTCTTGGACAAACTCGACGTCTTCCCAAATCTTTTCTAGCTGCTTCATGTAGCAAGTGAGAGTAGCCAAGGAACATACTTCAGACCTTATCTTGACTTCCAGCCACACCAGCTTTTGCTTAAGAGATAGCCTCTGCTTAAGTAATTTCTTAACTTGAGGTGAAAGCTCCAATCCAGTTTCCCCTGTTGGATTTGAATCTGGATGACGTTCTCCTCTTGGACTTGACGTAGGGTTATTTTCTCCAGTTGGAGCGGAATCCTGCGTCCTTTCTTCATCATGGTTCTCAGCACTCCCCCCGGGATTAGAAGATCCAGGATTAGCACGAGCACGCGATCGGGTGGCCATTATAATTTTAGCACAGAAAATAGTTCACGAATTGACGGAATCGAAGGACCAAATGATTATGCAATTATGAATGGTACCAAATCGTTGTGTAAATTAATACTTAGTCGCATTTAATGAGAGCTTAGGTCATAGAACATGTGCTTGTTTGCAAGGTTCATAGCATTCTTAGCATTCATACTTAGCGCTGCTTGTTGCTACTATACATTTAAAGTAAATGGCTTAACTTTACCTTAGCAACACATCTTTACACTTAACAATAATTATACATGAGGTAAACCTAATAATCAAAGGTTTTGCAAGTTGTAGCTAACTTCCACAGCAGATTCTGTAATGAAGAATTTTCAATAAATACGTGAACAACTGTTATTACTGTTAATGGTTTTAACAAATATAAGTGGTGCGTTGATGTGGTAACTGATTCGCTCTATACACTAATTATTCAGATTTCCAGATTGATATATATGATTTAGCTTGAAAAACAAACAGTGAAGAGTATACACATGTAAAGCAGACAAGAAATGGCATGCTCCTGTGTATAAAAATCAAAAATGTCTTCTATTGATATTCAATCTTTTGTAACTAGATATAGCGTAGGTTACAATTAACGCAACAATTACTTCAGTTGACGAAAATTATAAGTAATCTGAAAGCCAATATTTTAAACTTATATGCTTATCCTATATTACGATCTGGTAGTATTAATATGAACGATTGTCTACATTGCAATAATTTTTAAGAGGTGATAATGCTGAGACTGTTTGCCGTTTAGTAGTTTGAGAATAATAATGTTTTGCTGAAAACTAAGCAATAACGTGGATTTTATGCTTGGATAAATCTGTTAGCTACAGTTCGAAGTAACAGCGATATATAACTGGAGAGTAGCCAAGGTTACGAGGTTAATAGTAGTTTTTATTTTGCAGATGACGCAAAAGCTAGGGAATCTATGCAATGCAAAAAAAGTAACTAATTACAAAACTAAAAGTTAACATTCACAGTTTCTCATAAGCACCGCAGGAGAGCGAATAGTAATTGCGACAGGTAAAGTTTTACAAGTTTAACTTTTACAAGCTAAAGAAAATCTTTGACAAGCACCAAACGATATGTACGGGAACGCGTACATGTGAAGAAAAATATATTGCCCATTATAGAATGGGTGCAGAAGCGGGTTTTATGGTTCATGGCATTCGTCTTTCTGAGTTTCATTTGTGCTTCAACAAAACGCAAGCACAAAATTATCAACGCGACAATATTCAAGTCAATCGGGGCGGCGGTGGTGGTAACCCAGTTGGAAATGTCATCTCACTCCACTCTCAATCAATGAAAGCAATGAGTAAGTTATAGCCAAATAAAAAAACAAATTATACGTATAATTAACTGATCTTTTTTGATTGTGCATGCTCTACTACCAGGTGGCGCTATTCCCCAGGAAACCAGCTTTAAAGGAGGCAAAATTCTACTGATTCAGGACCAATGAACACGCATTTCCTGGAGGGCTACTTGGAATTCATACATGTCTGTGAAAAACAAGTTTCGGGAATCCATGCAAAAAGGTACCTCATCGATCATATACTCTAATCATAAGAACATTTCCGGATACTTCTGTAGACACACAGTACATGCCTAACTAGTACTTTTAAATACAACACAGTCTTCACAGTCTTGAGTTAACACATTTCTTGTAATCCGGGAGGAGGCAGCAGGATTAACCGTTTACGTGAATCGCTGGATCCGAAACTAATATGAAAACCACTTCAAACAAATGTGGTGCATTGGATCAATGCACTTTGCCAGCTGTAATTTAAATTTGGTTGTAAGCTCCTTTTTTAAAGTCTTGCAATGCCTTAGAATCACTATTGAAGCGGATATAATAGAATGTCATCACATGGCGAACAAATTGTAAACATTGGCTCGTAAAGTAAAATGTACTTAGTACTACCCAAGCTGCACATAGACATTGCCAGAACGTACTAAGAATATTTCAAACATTCAAGAAAACATTGCGAGAATATCCACAGAATGCCGTAAAGCGCCATCGGAAGTTCACCAAATGTCAATAGCGTTACCCAAAATAATGTTATGGTAACAACAACTGATAATGTTGATACAACGTTGTGCGGTATCCTTGCAACGTTTATCTAATGTCCCCTTCACATTTTGAGTTTCTCCATTAATGCTTTCCTTATTTTAATTTTAAATAAATGGAAGAATTATTTTGGCTTGCAAAGCAAAATTTCGAGCCTTTAATTCTTCACAAGTAACATGAATTTATAAGCAAATACAAATTAGTAGTACTCAGATACACGTGATATTTTCCAGATACCGTGTAATAACTAGAGAGTTTTGATTACATCTAGTAAACTAACTGAACTACGTGGAACAAGTTTGTTATCCCTGAAATTATTCCGATAATAATAAAAGTTGGTTCGCATTGTAATATGCAAACTCATGGATCTGGAAGTAGTGGAATTCTGGCCAATGCTGCTTCAGCAGTTTTCAGCCTGAAAAGATAAAATATAATTAAAAATATAATGTACAAATTCTGGTTCAATAGTAAAATCTTTCTAGGTTCTATTAGTGTTCATGTATACCTATTTTGTATTCGAGTACCCGCATGAACAAGACGTTTCTTGATTGCACATTCAATTTGATGGACAGTTGCATCTCGAAGTCCAACATTTATATGGCCATTTACTGCTTCTGTACACAAACAAAAAAGAAATTTACGTGTATTATGAACAACGGTTGTTCGTTGAGCCAACAACGAATATAATCAGCAAACATAAGAAATAATCACCACTTACCGATTATTAGCTTATTAATGCCAAGGGAACTAAATACTTTTTTCCCTTTGTTGCCCTTCCAGCTGAATAATACCATAACCTCGTCGACCAAAAACTCTGTCAAAATACGCTTAATGGTATCCTGCAAGTCCCCACCACCTTGTGCTTTCATTTTAGCAACCTAAGAAAATTTTAATCATTTTAATTACGATAAATCAAGGAAACCGATTAATTACAGCATTCCCAATACGGTTTCATATGCACTTACCAACTGGGCTCTTAATTCCAAATCTGAAAGCGATAGCTCGAAAATTTCAAGGTCTGATTCGCAAGTTATTGGTAATGCCACCGGCATATCTACCAAATTTCCTCCCTTGGAAGAATTCGGAAGTGCCATTACTTGTAAATTTTGAATATCGCTTTTCATATCTTTCTGGTTAGCTAAAATCCTTGCGAGTGAATCGCATACATATTTGCTGAATTCTGAAATAAGTTTGACTTGTGTAAGATATCTATGATAAAAGTCAAAATGGCTGTCAGCTTATCGAAAATTGTTATGTACCTGTAGGAATAACAGAGTCTCTCCCAACTTGGTTGATCGGTTTTGTTTTAGTTAAACAGTCCTTCGTTGAAGGAACAAGAGACGCCGATGCATCAATAGCTGAAACTAATAAAATTAAGTTTTCCTAACATAAGCTTGATCTAACGATTCATAAAAATATCGAGCATTGCTAACCTGATTCAGTACTGTCCTGGTACTCCGTCCTCTCCTCGAAATATGTTTCAATAACATCAGTGCGATTACTTCCTCCTCCAGTAACTTCCAAAATACTTCCGGAAGCTGTACGTGTTAGCATTATTCGTTTTTTCTTTGTTGCCATGGTACTAGTTGAGGGGACCGCACTTGGTGCTGTAGAAACGATAGGAATAAGAGAAAAAGGTAGCTGTGAAACAAATAAAGCCATCACATTTTTTACCTGAAATTGTCGTGACCAGTTTGGGAGGATCAGGTAATGCATGAAATTTTGTGCTTTGATCGTTGGATTCATCATCGCTACTTGATTCCTCTCGAACTACACCGAAAGTTTCGGTCCGAGCTCCTCGCTTCCGCTTTCCTCTCCCACGGTCTGATTCCTCTAAATCAGAAGTCACTGTTGATTTAGGTAATCCAATTTTCCGGGCAGCGTCGAATGTATCTGTAGGAGTTAACTTAAATTAAACAACTGCACCGGAATATTATCAAAATTTTGGTTCCTCTGATCGAATTTTGAGTCACTCTTACCAAACATTCCTAGGACTCTGCAGGGATGAGATTTCCAATTGTTTTGAGGTGGAAGTTTATTTCGTACCGCGTGTTCCACCGCTTTGTCGGATTTACATGGGGGCCAGAGCACTTTAGTAGAATTTTTAAGAAGCCAACAGCTACAAACTACTGCTGTTGAGTTTTCCTCATCAAAAGCCACAACTGCAAACTCCATTATCTGAAACAGTGCAGAATAGGAATAACAATAATGTCACGCCCATCAGGAAAATATACACACTTCTGAACGTTATTCATAACTCTAGCAGAGCAAGCACTTGTTGGCCATTGACTTTTGATGATTCCGATTTCATCTGATGAAACTGGCGACTTGTAAACATGTGTGGAAGTTTCGAGAATTTTTCCAGTCACTTTGAAACAACGGGAAGGATCTTCCCAAATTGCTGTTATCAGTAGAGTTTTTCCATTTCCAAGTCTACAGCAATTATCAGGTGCTGTGGAGCTGAAGTAGAGGCCATTAGAAATAAAGCTTCGAACTGGTCTGCCATAAATGTCGGAGTGGTCGGATTTTCCGGAGTAACACGTTGTTTCAGCGGGAGGTGAATCGTTGCTTATGGCTTGAATGTATTTTTGTTCCTCTATCCTACGATGTACTTGTGCCAATTGGCCGGTGGACGTTCGAAGGAGCGATTTCAACTTGCCAAGATAGCTCTCGAACGGGAACGCTGAAAATTCATCCAGGCTTCCATGATTTTTTGCGTCATCTGCTAAATGTAGTAGTCCGTGAACATTAGCTGACATACTTTCTTGACCATACAGTTTTGGGTAGTTCTGCACGAAGTATTCAAGCAGTTTCTTAGCATAATCGTTACAAGTTTTGTACTTCGTCGGGTCACATAATATTCGCCCAGCCACATGTAGCACTAAGAAATGTTTGTAAAATTCTGAGTTGGCAAACTTTTTCATCACAAACGGACCAAAGTAAAGCAGAAACAGCCTAAATTCGGTAGCTTTCCATCGGTCCAACTCACTCAGAGCACGGGGTTTACGTTGAAATTCTCGGGGCGTAAACTTTCGCAGCACGTTCTGAAATTTAGATATTTCAGCTAATTGCAAGCTTGATAATTTACAATGCTTTTGCTTGCCTCTTATCCACAGTCTAAGTAGCTTTCGCATATTTCCAAGGCACAAGAGATGCATGTATTCGAATACAGTTACTGTTACAACGTCCAGATTCAGTCGAACAAGCTCACTTATTCCGTTGTGGTGATCGTCATCAATTTGTAATCGGAAATCTTCATCTGTTCTTGGCTGCGTATTACAAAATGGAAATACAATCCTATGCTGCACGTAATCGCCCTTAATATTACACTTAATACAGGAGTGTCTTCCTGAATGGCCTTTTGTGTTTGTTATCATAGCCCTTGCAGGAGTGTCTGCTATTATGCAAGTTACGTTGACATAATAATTTCGGTTTTGCCAGTTGAATCCTTCTTCTTTTAAGATTATGAGCTCTGACACAGTTTGTCTCATAAGCTCATTTGTGTCCTTCGGTTTTCCATGACCACAATATATTCCGATTGGAAACACTACCGACGACTCAGTAATCCTACCCAGTATTGGCCAAAAGCAGATGCTGGAACTCTTCGTAAGTGGAATTCCATCGATACTTAGTTGAAGATTTAGCTGAAGTTTAGTTCCGTCGATTAACTTGGACGCTAGTAAGTTCAGAATTTCATTTGTGACCCCGAAATGAACGTATTCTCCAGGCTCCATCTTCACTATTTTTGTGCTACGTGGGGTGCCGAGAAACGTTCTCGAATCCTTTGGCAAATGCCGGAAACAATGGTGTCCTCGGAGCACTAGTAACAGTTGGTTAATTGCTGAATGGGTTAAACTATTATCAACGCATACTTTTCTTAACGCTGTATCTATGCATTCTTCTTTGGACCTCGAAAAACTGTTGTGTTTTCCCAGGATATGAATCTCATTGTTGGTACATATTGACTCAAAAATATCTGCTTGGTCATGGGTCGAGCTTAATGAATGCGTCAGTGTTAAACTATTGGAATTAAAAACTTTGAATTCACTAGTTTTTGACGGCTGTGAGCTTTTTGTAGGCACCAAATAGCTTGCTGCGTCTTGCTTTTCTTTCCGAACGGCTCTATAGAGCTTTTGCTTACGTGCAGCACTCATGGGAATCAAATTATTAAATTATTTACCTCTAAAATTATAATCAAACTTACCAAGTTTAACTGTTTGTATCACTTTAATGTTTGAGGTTAAAAATTTGATGGATAATCGCAATTTAAGCACACAGTACACGGTTTCCAGAAATGGAGCGGAGTGCTTCGTCAGTTGAGTACAAAGCAAAATTTTAGTTTGGCGCTCGCTGTGCGAGCGCTATGAGCGTATGATGCAGGAACTACAATCACGTTCTAAACAGATTATAACGTTAGTATAGTACTACATTACAGTGCCTAAAAATTAAATTTCTTACTTTTCCGCCATTGCTGCATCTTCAACTTGGATAAAGACCCCTCCCCAGTCAAAATGAGTTAATTTTAAGCAGGTAAATTTCTCATCTTGATCCTGAAATAAAACATATATTGGTTGATATATATTTTAGACCGGGTCATACTTACAATTGTTACTATCACTAATATACATGAATAATCTCCCAAATAAGTCCCAAAATCTTAAGTTCTTTTTGACTCAAACGTTCTGCTTAACCTCTATGCAACCAATTTCCAAGGTCCACTCCTGTAATGGTATCATCTTCACAGCAATGGTGTCGTGAGGTTCGTCAAAAAAATAAAGGACGTCTTCCTCGAGTAATGCCCAGTTCCGTTCCCAAACTCCTGTCTCATTCCAGAACAAATATCCGCTGACGTTGGATTTAGTATCGACGGTTTCTTGTGGTAACTACAAGTTCAAGTTTTTATTACTATTTATTGCTCACATGCAGAAGTAGGGGCAGAGTAGCTATGAATCAGTTTCTGTTGACTTACTCCTGATTTGGGTGGAAACTCAATTGCGTTGGAGCTAATTAAGCCTCGTTGCAAGGACCCACCACGGTTCTTACTTTTGAACTTGGAATGATTCTTGACGTACAATACACTGTTTTTGGGATGGTCCAGTTGGAAATCTGTGAATGAAAAGATTACACTAAATGAGCTGAAGGATATAGTCGTCGCCCGACTAAGGCATATATGCAGATTAGCAGCTTTGATCCACATGCCTCCGATGGTTCAGAGTGGGAAAATGCTCAAAACTACGTAATTTACCATTTAACAAAATATTGTAACAAGTTTCACAGACTCGGCCCGAATTATACTCCAAATATTCAAGCGGGGCCTCGTTTGACGAGCAAGTTTTACACACAACCTACGACCATTTCAAAGTGGGTTAAAAGACTGAAGAGTTCCAAGCAATATCCTATAAAGTTGGGTTATTTTAAGTTTGCATAAAGGAATCTTACATGCCCACAAGCTCTGCAATGGTGTCTCCTGAAGGTAAGTGTGAATTCCTTGGTGCAAGATTGACATGCTGGGGCCTCATAATCTTGAATCATTATAGGTGCCTGAAGTAAGATGGGTAACCAAAATTGTAGAATGAGTTAACGTTGTTCCTTACGGCAATTGTAAAAGTAAACAAAATTAGGAATAATTATTTTTAAAAACTTGGGAAGTTTACGAGTGTGCCAAGTCTATTGGACTCGCAAGTTGTGGCTGTGGCATCTAGTTTGAATATGGGCTCGGCCAAGAGCCGTTTTGACTTGAATTCGTCAATTGTATGCAGCAGTGCTTCAAGCCATTCGTCTCTCTCTCGCAGTGATCTGCAAAATTTTGTTACCATTTCAATTTAATCTACACTGATATTGGATTCATGAAAGATAACTTTTTGATTTACTTTGCGAAACAGGTAAAACTTTTTGCGCGGCTAATGATGCTAAATGTGCATCTCGTTTCATCATAGCTAGGAACCTTAACGGAGATCAGGTTTAGCGGAATGTTATATCTAAGTCTAAGTTGGGAATCTTTAGATGCATTGTTGCTAACCAGATTCCGATAGGCAGTAACAAGAAGTACGTCCCTCATCTGAAAGACACAAATTAAGAGGGCGTGAGAAAAAGGATTTAAGGCCCCATCTCCACTACTACTATTGATTATGGGCTAGTTTTGTACGACAGAGATCCTATAGGAGCACTAAACACGGTCAGAATATCAACGGGTGCTGGTACGGCGTACCGTACGCCATTCTATGAACGTAATTGGTTTCTACTTTTTCACGGCCGCGGCCGCACCGCGCAGATATGACGTTCCGTGGCCGCGGCCGCCGCTTGAATCCTCATGGCCTTCAACTTTTTACCGCGGCCGCCGCCTTAAACCCCACGGCCGCCCCATTAAAACTCAAGGTCTTCAACTTTTGACCGTGGCCGCTGCCTTAAACCCCACGGCCTTCAACCTTTTGACTATGGCCGCCGCCTTAAACCCCACGGCCTTCAACTTTTGACTATGGCAGCCGCCTTAAACCTTACGGCCTTCAATTTTTGACCGAAGCCGCCCCATTAAAGCTCATGGTCTTCAACTTTTGACCGCGGCCGCCGCCTTAAACCCCACGGCCGCCCAATTACAACTCATGGCCTTCAACTTTTGACTGCGGCCGTCGTCTTAAATCCCGTATCCGCCATTTTTTTATCGCGGCCGTCTTTTTAAAACCAGTGGGCTTCGTTTCGAAACCAGTGGTAATCATTTTGAACCCGTGGGTGACGTCTTACAGTCAGATTTTGATCGCGCATTAAAACTTAAAGCCGTCAACTATTAATTAAATGTTCTCCAAGTTAAGTCATAAGTTTTATCTTTTGACGCTCAACTGTAGTGTAAGTGAAAATTAGGCGAAGCTGCCTCTGTAACTAACTAGCTGGACCCGAAATTGGACCGTCCCCATTCTCATTCTGGCCCTGCTGTGGCCGTAGAAAAGGAAACAAAACTTCAGTAACTGATTTAAAATGTTTTAATTCACCTAAAGTGTCTCAAAAGTGGGCCGGCCCAATCCTCGCATTGTGACCCTGCTGTGGCCGTTGAAAAGGAAACAAAACTTTAGTAACTGATTTAAAATGTTTGAATTCACCTAAAGTGCCTCAAAAGTGGGCCGGCCCAATTCTCATTGTGACCCTGCTGTGTCCGTAGAAAAGGAAACAAAACTTTAGTGAATTCATAAAAAACATCAAAATTGGGCCGTCCCAATTCTCATTGTGACCCTGCTGTGGCCGTAGAAAAGGAAACAAAACTTTAGTAAACTTTAGTAAATTCATAAAATGCATCAAAATTGGGCCGTCCCAATTCTCATTGTGACCCTGCTGTGGCCGTAGAAAAGGAAACAAAACTTTAGTAAATTCATAAAATGCATCAAAATTGGGCCGTCCCAATTCTCAGTGTGACCCTACTGTGGCCGTAGAAAAGGAAACAAAACTGTAGTAAATTCATAAATGCATCGAAATCGGGCCGTCCCTATTCTCATTGTGACCCTGCTGTGGCCGTAGAAAAGGAAACAAAACTTTAGTACATTCTTAAAATGCATCAAAATTTGGCCGTCCCAATTCTCATTGGGACCCTGCTGTGGCCGTAGAAAAGGAAACAAAACTTTAGTACATTCTTAAAATGCATCAAAATTGGGCCGGCCCAACCCTCGCATTCTGACCCTGCTGGGGCCGTTGAAAAGGAAACAAAACTGTGGTTACTGATTTAAAATGCTTTAAATCACCTAAAGTGTATCAAAATTGGGCCGTCCCAATTCTCATTCTTAAAATTCATCAAAATTTGGCCGTCCCAATTCTCATTGTGACCCTGCTGTGGCCGTAGAAAAGGAAACAAAACTTTAGTACATTCTTAAAATGCATCAAAATTGGGCCGTCCCAATTCTCGTTGTGACCCTACATTTTTTTGATAATTTATAATAATAAAACATTAAACAGGTAAAAACAGGTATATATAATTTTTTTTTTTTTTAAAAAGCCAGGGCCAAGGTAGGACACTACTCTCAGCTGCGCTTTCTCGGTCCAGCTAGTTAGTTACAGAGGTGGCTTCGCCTAATTTTTAGCTATATAGTAGATATATATTGATTTTAATTGATATTCTCTTTAAATTTCATTCAAATCTACTAGTATGTAACTAGTATATCAAATTGTTAACGGCTTTCAACGATCGCATTAGCGATTTCGCCCCATAGTATATACTATATTGTTTTTTCAGCTATAGCGTACATATATATTGATTCTAATAGATATTCGCTATAAATTTCATTCAAATCTACTAGTATATAACTAGGATATCAAATTTTTAACGGCTTTCACCGATCGCAATAGCGATTTCGCCCCATAGTATATACTATATTGTTTTTTCAGCTATAGAGTGTATGTATATTGATTCTAATAGATATTCGCTATAAATTTCATTCAAATCTACTAGTATATATCTAGGATATCAAATTGTTAACGGCTTTCACCGATTGCATTAGCCTATTTTTCAAACCGGCAAAAAGGAAGTTAGTGAGAATGAGGAGTTTGCACAGGCAAATCTGCGCGCCATTTCAGTACATGCAGTAACGAACAAGATTCCATGGTGATATGAAGGAATTCATCCGTCTTCTGGGGATTATGCTTTTTCGTGCATAACTTCTTTAATAATGTGTACTAGCAGGTGTTAAAATGTATTTCGAACCGGCAGAAAGGGATAGCTTCTATCCTGCTCCAATTTTTACATTTGTTATCATCATTGCTTCTAAACTATGAGACCTATCGTCATAAAATTTACAACTATTATGCTTCATTTAATTTCCGTTCTAACGCTGGTAATTTTATATTTGTAGCCCGTGAAATTCAAAAGTTATGGACTTTTTAAACTTTAGCTACTATAGGGCTCTCTTAACAACTTCTATTATTTGATTTGGATATTCTATGCATTTTTTCATGACGTTTTCGTTTTAATTTTCATCCCCGGGCGAAGCCGGGTAGAAAAATCTAGTATACTATATTTCTATTGTTTCTATATAGTATATTTTATATAGATCATAATGGATAAATATACTTTTATGTATATACATTGGTATATAAATAGTTTCTAAAATTTTGGACCGATGGTAATAGCGAATTTGTCCCACAGTATATACTATATTTTATTGTTTGGATATATACCAGATTTATATAGATTCAAATGGACATCCTTTAAAAGTCTAAATTATATCTATTAGTATATAAAATTGTGGACTGCTTTCACCGATCGCAATAGAGATTTCGCCACATACTATATAGTATGTACTACATTTGGGATATTAGTAGATTTAAATTGATTCTATTCAATATATACTATATTTCTCACGTAAATCTACTAGTATGTAGCTAAAATCTCAAATTGTGGAAGGTTTTGACCAATCTCAATAGGGTTGTATCCCCATATTATATATGTTTTACTACATTTTATTGTATCCCATGCACATCTATTGGGATATAACTAATATGTCAAATTGTGGACGGCTTTCACCGATCGCAATAGCCTATTTTTCAAACCGGCAAAAACCAGCCCGTACCCATAGTGGGGCTGGTCCCTATTAGTATAGAATATATTTATGTAATAGAAATACCCCAATGTTAGACGATTGTCAGACTAACAGAGGTTTTGGGAAAACTACTGAAAAATGGCACGTAAAACAATAAAACAATAGCTCACCAGTACAAAATATCGAGGTTGATTTTCTTTCCTGGATGCCTTTTGCAACTCTCCCTCTTTGACGATCTTGCAATTATGACCTACAACGACAAAATCTGGCAATCTAGCTTGCAACCTCAACAACTGTTCAAAGGATTTCTCTGCGCGTATTGTTTCATTGGCGTGTTCCGCAACAGATTCGACAACTTTAATAGCTGCCTTCGTATCTTCCAGATCAGGATGACCCTCTTCCAGGGTTTTCAAATAATCTTTAAGAAGTAGAGCGTATTGTGGCATTCTTTGAACAGGCTTCAGCATGTACGACTTGAGATTCAGTGACTTGCATTGCTTCGAGGATTCAAACACTCTGACGGCTGTGGCTAAATGGGGACGCTTTTTGCATAGGCTGTCCAATATTTTGGCATGTTTTTCGAAGTCTTTGATGTATTGAGTGTAATGCTTGAGAAATGGGCCCTTGGCAAGGAATATATCAGCAATTTTTGTTCCTGGCTTCCAATTGTAAATTCGATCATACAGGTCCTTGAGGATAAGCTCGTTGATAGGTTTTATAAGCGGTAGCTCGCCCTGAATGTTGGCCAAATCATTTTCAGGTAGAATTGCTCCTTTTAACAATCCGAGTCTGATCGCCGTTAACTCTATTGAGGATGGAAAAGAGGTCGTAAGCAAGTGCAGTATGTTTACAAAAGTCTTTTCCGACGACAATATTTCGCAGGCAACATAAAAACATTTCTTTTCCTTCGGGTCATAGATGGTTTCAATAATTTGGTCACACTTTTCATTGAAATCGGCGGGTTCGAAAGCGCTTGCTGGATAATAGCCACAATCATTGTCATTGGTGTTCACAAGGAGGTCAGAGCCGTTTTGCGCTGTAAGATAAGTCAACTCGGGCGGAACAGATTTTGACCTTCGACGGCAGTTATCCCTTCGATGGAAATCTGAGAAACGTGTGTTGACACTAGAAGCATTGCTAAGGATTGAAGGAGTTTCCTTTCGACTGTCGGTGGAAGGAGATGTTACTTTAATGGGATGCATCTGTTTGATATAGCTGTTATGAGTCCAGAGGGGTCTCCTAATACTTAACTTTGACGACTCGTCAGAGTCATATTTATCCATGTTTCGAAGCAAATTTCTATCCATTGGGGTTGGATTGTAAATGAAACTTGGTGTCGTTGATACTTGGCTTATACTCTTTTGTCCATCTGCAGTTGTCAGGTTCTTTGACCTAGTCTG
The DNA here is from genome assembly GCA_906901655.1 of Sminthurides aquaticus. NCBI lineage: Eukaryota > Metazoa > Arthropoda > Collembola > Symphypleona > Sminthurididae > Sminthurides > Sminthurides aquaticus. Next base: position 3,792,345 of record CAJQTT010000014.1, on the reverse strand, counting down.
CCCAGCCACTGGATTACCTCCGTTTAGTTGAAGATTTGAAACTGTATGGGAGCACTTGCGCATCCGATATTTTGTGGATGAATTCGGCGTGTTGAAAATCTTAACTTTTGCTGCTACAGAGAGCGTCGCCGGGTCTTTGAATTCGTCATTTTCAAGAATTTGTGGATTCCAACCCGGAAATTGAATGATTGATTCCCGAGGATACGGTCTGAAACCATCGGTAGCTAATGAGGTAAGATGATGCATTGTTCGGGATCCTTTTTTGAGAGCTTGTGATTTTGCATTTTCGGAATTGAAACTACGGCTGATATCTCCAGATAGTGCTGAATTTAGACCTAGAGCTCCAAACTTCAGTTTACTTTCAACTTCAGGTTCTGAATAAACCCCCTCATCAGTTATCCCTGTCTCAGTCCCCCGTGAAATATGATTATTGGAATCTTCAGATGTTGAATCCATGAAACTAGGTGACGATGGTTGGTTGCTTGAGGAAACACATTGAAACGGACTATCCATGTTCACCTTGGTTGCGATTGAAAATGCTAATAATGTAAATTCCTTTGAACTGAAATGGTAGAACACAATTAAAATTGAACCATACCACTGGACACGATTTTCAGACAGATACTCAATGTTTAAAAATTGTCTTCGTAATTTTTAAAGCTTCTTACAAAGCAAAGTAGGCTGTGACTGTGCAGAAGTCCAACAATTAAAGTTGTATGGAAAATGAAATGCTAATATTATTGTACGGCAGAGGGCTACACGGGTGTGTCTGCTGTTAGGCAGTATCGATTTTATTTGGCAACAAAACCACCCTGTATTGGAACATTGCTGAAGTAGATGCCGGACCAGTATGGCGTAAGCTCCCAAAAGTCACAAGACCCCAAGTTTCCCGGACCGAAAACACGAATGTAAAATAACTTTCCGCAAAAATGACATGCCGGAAAATCTAATACTTACTGCACCTACATGAAACTCTCTTGTGTCTGCCGATGGGATGTACTATGGTTATTCTCTATTACTCACGCATGCAAGCCGGAAGCCTCTAAAGGAAGCCGACAAGCTATCGGAAATGTTAAATCAGCTGTATTTCGTTTGCTTTTCGATATGAATAATGTTTTATGACCCATTTTTTCTTAAATCTGCAGGGAAACAACGTTATTGGAATGACTAAGCTAGTGCAAAACACTAAAGCAAACTGCTACAGTGTGGGTGACACAAATCTCCCGTCCAGCTTGACAATTCTTGTTCTTCTCTTAACTCTGCGATACATTGGTGGAAGTATATTAATATTTCGAAAAACATATTAGTTACGATTTTTGTTTCTTGTGCTAACTCTTCTAGGAAAAGTACTATGCGAGCCCAAATGCGACAATTTAGCGCTGTGCTCTCTACCCCATTTTCCATGCGTCTTCTCTCCAAAATAAATGGGGCATTGTGTGTAAAATCTCATTCCCCAAAGCTCGCTTTTGAGTTAGGGCGGGTGACATACCCCTATGGATCATCGTGAAGTATTTAAATGCATAGCAATCTTCTGTAAGGCAGTTAATGGTATTCATACAAAGGGTGTCGAAAGGAAACATTAGGTGTATGCCACGGAGAGCATACGACTTGTACGCTGGGATACACGTTATGTTTCCCTGTGAGAGCTAAGGCGAGTTTTACGTCAAAAGTATTCTCTAGACCAAATTTAATCAGGGTTTCCTCTTTAACCATAAGCGCTACCTTTCCTCGCAACCCAGAATATTGTGCGGTGTGAGCTGCAGATACGATAAAAAAACAGAATTTTCAGAATCCGCTTGTAATAAAGATTTCCACAGCATCGAAACCAAGAAAACTGAAATCGTCTGTAATGTTTCCCGGCTTACACTACATGCCCCTGGAAACAAGTTCTATAGCCTGGCAAGCACAGCGCAACTCTTACAAAGGGACAGTACGTGTAACTCCAGCATGAACTGTAAGGGAGAAAGGTTATCTGTGTATCCAAATACTCCTCCATAACTGCAAGAGCCAGAATTCTGAAATTTTTATCACTTATTCTTCACCAATGGCAACGTAAACAGAATTACTGCAAATTCGAATCCACGAAAGATGAATTGCAGCAGGGTTTATTTTTTGAATACCAACAATCGGCTCCGTTTTGATAGTCACCGATTTTGACGAAACTTGGTACATTCATAGTACCATGGTAGAGGTTAAGTGTGGCGGTGACCAGAAAACTCCCCATTCCCCAGGTGGGGTGTGGTGGCCCCCAAAGTTTTGGCAAATCGGGTAGTTTGTTGAAATTGTAACCAGTATTGTACAGCCCCTGATTAACATAGACGCATCATTTTTAATGCAATAGGAAGCTACATGTCTTGGCTATGCATTTATGATAACAGATTTTAGCCACATGCTCCACGGAGGTCAGCAAAGGTCACCAGGTCAAAGGTCAGAAGAAACCAATTTTTCTTATCGGAGTTGATGCACTTTTGTAGAAAATTGTTTTAGGACCTCTCCACAATTGAAATTTTCAAAATCGGTTCATAAATGCCAAAACGGGACAACATCTAAAATTCTGACTTGATGAATCCGTTAATTTCTGATCGTCATAACTTGACAACCAATGCATCAATTTTGAAGATTTCAACCATCGTGAGAATCTAATTTTAAGTTTATAATTTACATGCAATTTTTATGTGTATGGCTCCCTTAGAGCCATACACATAATTCCTGCAACCTCAGTCTTCTTTTCCATGCTGTTAGCTTTCTTTATCCGGCAAATCATTGTGCGCGGTCCTTAGCTTGATAAAATGCCCTATCCTTGCGCCTATACTTCCTTATCCTACCGCAATATTTCACTACGTTTCATGTATTTCGCGTTTGGTTTTTAGTACTTGACACTAAAAATTAAAAAATAAAACCCGAGAAAAAAAACCCGAGAGGGAAAAACGTATTCCGGGCAAGAGCCCGATTAAGGTTTAGTAGAAAAGTACTGACACCTCCAAAACAAGAATCCCTAATGTGGTGTATCCTTTCTTTTCGTCCACAGATCAACCAAAATTTTGACCACGATTAAACAAAACTGCGCGTTATTGGATTAGAGTTTACATGGAAAGGGTGCGCGCAGTTTTGTTTAATTGTGGTCAAAATTTTGGTTGATCTGTGGACGAAAAGAAAGGAAGAACCACATTAGGGATTCTTGTTTTGGAGGTGTTAGTACTTTTCTACTAAACCTTAATCGGGCTCTTGCCCGGAATACGTTTTTCACTCTCGGGTTTTTTTTCTCCGGTTTTAGCAAAGACCTGGCTGTCGTTCCACTCGTCCTCTGTCGAACCTTCTTGTACACTTCTCAGAAAATTCCTCTTCTTAGAATCAACCCTTGGGGTTTTCTGAGAAAATAAATACGGCGGCTTTAGTTATGTGACTACAAAAGTATGCTAAAAGGAATGTTTGGGTTTACTGGTCACTGTAACTGTACTCTGTTATATAGACTCACTACGCCAGCAGTGGAAACTCTTTTGAGATCACACAGTGGATCAATTAATGCTGTATTAGATCAATCTATTTGATCTGGATCTGATCTGGATCTAGTGGTCTAGATCAGATCAGATCACGACGAATTTTGTTGATCTGGTTACTAGATCAGATCTAGATCTAGATCCAGATCTGATCGAAAATGATCTAGATCATCATTTATCGAGCGGAATTTCCCTCAGAATTGCCAAAATCAAAGAATTTATCACACCAAACCCGGCACGAGTTTTTCATTGCTACTTAATTTTGTGAAAATAACACTGATCCAAACGCCAGAGGTGGAAAGGAGCAAAGAACTTTAAGGATTAGATGCTGGAATGGCATGGGGCAGTGACGATTAATGACATTTACAGCCAATTTCCAACAAGTATCCACGCTCAGACTCTCACAAACGTTTGTTTCATCGATAAATTTACTACTTTTTTAATTTATGCACTAAAATGCAAAGAAAAAAGAGTTTTCACAAATTTACAGTTTTGATCTAGATCATTCCCTAGATTTGATCTGGTTTTCTAGATCAGATCAGATCATGGGTTGTTTTCTTGATCTGAGTCATAGATCAGAAACAGATCTAGATCTAGATCAGGCAGAAAAGCTGATCTAAAACAGCATTTTTAGTTTAGTTTTTAGTTTAGTTTATTTCAAGTCATGATCCTCAGAATTATTATTCTGATTTCCAGGAAAAGACCATCACAAGCATACAGATCATTCATACAATGATTAGGTTGAACATAAATTTTTGTATTTTGGGGGCACGCGTCATATTGAATTGCTTTCGTTTACATGGTTGTAAAGTCTTAAGGTGAAATGATCTATTTTAAGTTTCCGAAGAGGTCTCGGTAACTGATTCCACATTTTTGCTGCATTGTAGGCAAATGAGCGTTGAGTACAGGTCATAGTTATTTTAGGTAGGATAATTAAGAGTTCTTCTTTGTCTCTTTTTCGACTGGACAAAGAGAACATTTCAGAAGATTAGGATCAATTGCCCCTATATATAGCGATGGGCTGGTTTGATTTAGTTATCTCGTTCTTAGCATAAACCTGGGTGTTATTCCACTTGTCCTTCCTCAGTCGATCTTTCCTTTTCTTCCTTCAGAAATTTCCACCGCACCAGTTTATTTTTTCAAGATTTGAGCACCTTTTGATGAAAGAGTACACACCTGATATAAACGTAACCCGAATCACCAATGTAGTGTTTCTGAGCCTGACATATGGATCACCTCACCCATTCAATACAAAAACATGGCTAAAAGTGAGTCTTGGTGGTATACGACATTGGAATACGCTTTAAAACCTATCATTCGTTCTCGTAGTACCATTACTGATAGAATTCCTGAACCTCCGCTCTCGAGCACGCAGCACATGGTACTTTAGTTTCGACGAACAGCTCCTCGACTAAGCAGTTTTGTGTACCCTCCTCGTGGTATACCACTGGGTCTCCCCCACATCAATAATGTATTGAATATAACTGTTATTATTTCGTTAAAAATGCATAACGGAACGTCATACGTTCATAAATAACGGACATTTAGACTCGGATAGGCGCTGCATGATTCTGGGTCAACAAGCTGCAATGTTTGGTAAACTCGCATTTTCAATTTGATTAGCATACAGAACTTTGCACTGCATTTCATTGGTCCAGGACGAAACGTTGGGGTGGGTGGGTACCCCCTGGAACTCAAAACGGAGCGTGAGAAAATGAGATTTGTACAGACGCCCTCCCCATCGGTTTCTAGAGGAAACAGGGTATGGATAAAGTGGAGATCACAGTTCTCAATTGTTCTATTTCGGCCGTCATAGTTGGGGCATGCATAACGTCCAAGATAGAAGCATTGATTCGATCAAACAGGAATACACAATGATGAGTTCTCAGATAAAGCTTACCTGGGACCTGATGAGTTTGGAAAAACTGGAATATATGATGCAAATTTTTGCTGGGTGGTGAAAGTTATTCAAGTAGGCAATGTGAAAGAAATGGAAACAATAGGTTTATGACGGTTTCATAAATAACAAATATTTGCCGTTCTCAGCGATATGATTAATACTATGTTTCCTTGACTAGGACACATGTACATGCCTCACCGGGGTAGCAGCAAGTACGCAATTTACATCCTAAGAAGAATATATAAACAATTTAAGCAAAGTTAAAAGTGCTTTTCAGTACGATGCAAATCCAGTCCTAGACAATCTCAGCTGGGTATTGTGACTTTGCTCAAAGCAGTTTCCCAGCTGCAAAAAAAAATCATTTATAGAAAATCAGGAAGGTCAATAGTGGTGGTAACTCTACAAAACTGGGCAAAATTAAATTTGTTTCACGATCACATGATGAAGAATTCTAAAATGCTCACTTTTGGGTCATCTCTTGATCTACTATCTGGAGAAATACGTCATATGTGCCAAAGTGGCTTAATTTCAAACAGCGAAATTCTTTATCTTCCTCCTAAAATAGGTTTTGATTTATGCAAGTTAACGTTGCCAAGCTTTTCATTGTTAATAGCTTTTCTAATACCAATCCTCTGTACTATCTAAAAACTTGCTTTTAAACACTAGCTGAAATATAACTACAAACCTCGATGCAGCCGATCTCCATGCTCCAATTATGCAATGATAGCGTCTTCACAGCAATGGTGTCGTGAGGTTCGTCAAAAAAATAAAGGACGTCTTCCTTGAGTAATGCCCAGTTCCGTTCCCAAAATCCTGTCTCATTCCAGAACAAATATCCGCTGACGTTGGATTTAGTATCGACGGTTTCTTGTGGTAACTACAAGTTCAAGTTTTTATTATTATTTATTGCTCACATGCAGAAGTAGGGGCAGAGTAGCTATGAATCAGTTTCTGTTGACTTACTCCTGATTTGGGTGGAAACTCAATTGCGTTGGAGCTAATTAAGCCTCGTTGCAAGGACCCACCACGGTTCTTACTTTTGAACTTGGAATGATTCTTGACGTACAATACACTGTTTTTGGGATGGTCCAGTTGGAAATCTGTGAATGAAAAGATTACACTAAATGAACTGAAGGATATAGTCGTCGCCCGACTAAGGCATATATGCAGATTAGCAACTTTGATCCACATGCCTCGGATGACCCAGAGTAAGAAAATGTTCAAAACTATTTACATTACCATTTAACAAAATATTGTAACAAGTTTCACAGACTCGGCCCGAATTATACTCCAAATATTCAAGCGGGGCCTCGTTTGACGAGCAAGTTTTACATACAACCTACGACCATTTTAAAGTGGGTTAAAAGACTGAAGAGTTCCAAGCAATATCCCACAAAGTTGGGCTATTTATAAGTGTGCATATAGGAATCTTACATGTCCACAAGCTCTGCAATGGTGTCTCCTGAAGGTAAGTGTGAATTCCTTGGCGCAAGATTGGCATGAGCTTGATCGAGCGTCTGGTACCATAGACGGTGCCTTCGGGAACAGGAAATAACGATCAAGGACATGCAAATATGATATCCGTTCGATTGCAATTTATCGACTTCATTCAAATTAATTGAAAATGATGCTTCAGCCGTAGTTCGTTTTACCTCTTTGCCAACGCTTCTGGAGTAACGCGCCGTACCAGGATCTAGGCGAGGTTCGATTACTACGCATGTTTGCACGAATTGTTGAATTGTTTGTTGTAAAGCTGAGACCCATTCATCTCTTTCTCGGGTTGACCTGCAAATAATCGGACTTATTGTCTCAAATTCTTGAAAGTATGTTTTAGTCAAACGTATTTATCAAGTCTAGTTGAATTACTTTGCAAAACAGTTAAAACTTCTTGCCCGACTAATTATGCTGAATTCGCAACCTGTTTCGTCATAGCTGGGAAGCTTGACCTTTAAATTTCCTAATGGAAGGTGATATTTGAGCCTAAGTGGGGTATTCTTGTGTGGAGTACTGGCCATGGTTGAGTAGGTCATCCCGAGGAGCATGTCAGTCATCTGAAAGAAAGAAACAGATGGAGCTGGTTGCGGGGTATCGTTACGTTACAACACAAGCATGTAAAATTCGGTTTAAAGAAATTCAACTCTGACCAATGCAAAATAACGCGATTGATTTTCCTTCCTGGATGCTTTTTGCAATTCTCCCTCCTTAATGATTGTGCGTTTCTCCCCAACAATAACGTAATCTTGCAATCTCGCTTGGAGTCGCATCAACTGTTCAAAGGATTTCTTTTCCCGAATCGTTTCATTGGCATGTTCTGAAACAGATTTGACAATTTCTATGGCTCTTTTAGTATTCTCACGGTCTGGATGATCCTCTTCTAGCGTCTTCAAATAAGCTTCAAGAAGTAGGGAGTATTGTGGAATTCGTTGTACAGGCTTTAACATGTAAGACTTGAGGTCCATAAGTTTCATGTGTTTAGAGGATTCAAACTCTCTGACGGCTGTTGCAAAGTGAGGGCGTTTTTTGCACAGGTTGTCGAATATTTGGACATGTTTCTCAAAATCTTTAATATATTGAGTGTGATGTTTGAGAAATGGGCCCTTGGTAACAAAAATGTCAGCAATTTTGGCATTCTCCTTCCAATTATATATTCGATCATACAAGTCTTTGAGAATATACTCATTGTAAACTTTGATCAGCGGAAGCTCGCCTTGAATATCCGCCAAATCTTTATCTGATATGATTGAGGCTCTGTTTGGCAATCGAAGGCGTTTTGCAGTACTCTCGATTGAGGATGGGAAGGACGTTGTGATCAAGTGAAGAACGTTGACGAACGTCTTTTCAGAGGATAGTATTTCCCGTGCGGCGTAAAAACTTTTCATTTTCTTCGGGTCGTGGATGGTCTGAATTATCTGATCACATTTTTCATCAAAATCTGCGGGTTCCAGATTACTTGCTGGTGAATAGTCAGGCTCTTGGTTGTCCACGGTGGAGTCAGAGCTAGTGTGTGTTGTACCAGTGCTCGAATTTGGTGGGACCGACTTTGCCTTGCCTATTGTGCGATCACCACTCTTGAAAAATGATGTAATTCTTTGGATACCGCTGGTTCTTGAAAAAACAGAAGCAGTTTTACTTCGGCGTAAAAAAGAGGTAGCTCTGGGCTCTTGAATAAGTTGGACGTTTTCGGCGGAATCGTGACGGTTGATCCAACGTTTACTAGAACGAGAGTCATCTGTGGATGAACCCTCTCCTGGAAATAACGCCGAAGCTCCGCCACAGTGCTTTTGTTCATGTGCTGCATGGAGCAGGGTCTGGTTGCTGATGCTACTTGCAAAAGAAGATGATGACGCAATTGATGACATGGAATTATTCGTCCAGCATCTTTCACTGGTAAACTTCGACGACTCGTCGAGTCGGTGCTCAACTGCACTATTCAACAAGTTTTCGACTGAGACTACTGGAGTAGAATCGGCAACGAAACTTGGAACCGATGATGGTCTACGAAGACTAAGATCTCTTATACCTGGTCCGTTGGAGCGCGTGAGTGTGTGTCTTTCAATTTGAGCTTGCACGCAATTTCCTGGTTCCTCTTTGGGTGCCGTTTTCACAGAATTGAATCTATAGTTTAGGGGTTCTGCTTGAGATATTCTGTTGGTTTTCAAATATTTTGGGATTGTTGAATCCAAGTTTGTGCTCCTAGAGTTGAGGGCCTTAATTCTTTCTGATACGGAGCCTGTCACTCCCGCAATTTCTTTGACTTCCGATATATTGGTGAGTCCAGGATGCCGAACCGAGTGATGGGTTTTTACTTCTTGGAGCTGCTTCTCATACCTGTCAGTTTTCATTCCGCCAGACCGGGGACTCGTATAGGAGACTTGATTTATGATCGTAGCTTTCCCATTTTCTTTATCAAAACCTGTACTAATATCTCCTACGCTTCCCGAACTTGAAAATGGAGCTCTCCATCGTTGCTTTGTTTGAGCAATAGGCTCCGAAGAATTCAGCTCATCAGTTACACATTTCCTCAAAATATGGTTCTTAGAGCCTTCGGAGGTTGGCTTCAAGAAACCCGATTGCGAGCTAGGAAGGCCGCTTGAAAATTTGAGTTGGGTTGGAGTATCCATGAGCTGCACATTGGAAGTTGAAGGTAACTGGGAACAATTTCTAAACACAACAGTAATAGTTGACAAAACCAAAATGCCGAAATAAGCTTTTCATTTACACTTTAGGTATCCAAATGTTAAAACGTATTGTACGTACACGATGGGATTTAAATGCAATGGCGCTGGTGCAGAAGTCCCAGGATTCAAATTGATCCCAGTTCCAGCGGTTGACTTTGGTCTCCAAACAAGACGAATGGATGCAATATTCTCAGGCTTCTGCAGGATCGGTGTCGTGACTTCTGGAAAGTTGAAAATGCAAATAATAAGGAAGTGGATACTGAATGATTATGGGCTTTATCTTGCACGATTTGTTGTCGCGGAATTATTGAAAACTATTGGTCATGCATATTTATCTTTTGCAATCTTATGAATTACTAGCCCAGGGTTATACCGCAGGGCTTCTCATGAAAGCGGGAAGCCCTTCATTCGTTAATACTCTGATCCGAACGCAAAGAAATGGAAACAAAATAATTTCTGTATAAAAGTAAATGAAAATGCTTATTAAAAGTCTGAGTCATTTTGCCCCAGTCATTTTGCCATACATATACAATTTCTCTGAAACTAAAAGACAAAGCGTTGTTGAAATTAGTAAGCTCTAAATAATGAGTTTCACAGCATTTACGCAATTTATTTTCTTTAGTAGACTGCGAAGTGACCTTATATAAAATCTCCAACTTATAAAAAGTTGGCGGAAGGAGGGGAAAGGGGAAAAACGAGGAAAAGCCCTAACAGGTGAATGAAAAACAAATGGGAGGGGTAGATACTGTATAAGGCGTTTGGGGGCACTTAAAGTTTTTCAAGCTACAAGTGAAAATGATATGCGATTGGCTGCTTCTAATGCATAATGGCCTTGGTTTACTGATTACTGAGAGCCGTTTGCACTTTCTTTGTTGAACAATTCAACTGAGGAAAGGAAAAAAGAGAGATCTATATTTTATGCGTGTAATCAAGATCCTTAACTTGTATACATGAAAAATATCGTCTGCTATGCTATTCAAACAATTGCTGGTAAAAATGGCTTGGAAAGACTATAGCGGTTTTTTTGTGAGATTAGAATCATTTGGAGCTTATATCTTCCAAGATATGACGCTTTTAACTGTGAAGGAACATTTTTCGAATATGGATTTGTGAGTATGGGATTCATCATAAAAAATTCTCCCTTTCTGGAAACCATTCCTGAACCTAAATGGAAGTGGAAACGAATAGAGAGGACAATTTTAAGTTAAAGCAAAATATTAAATCAGGATAATCCAGACTTACTGCCATTGCTTAATGGTGGGTCGCAAGGAGGCGATTCGGAAACAGAATTCCGTGTACTTTTGGGAGCAGATCCTTTATTTTCCAGGATGATTTTGGAGATGTAGTGGCTCATTTTGACAGAATTCACCAACGTCTAACGCCTGAGCTTTATTGAATAATTTTGGGTTTGGACAGGATGTGGAAGATGGACTGAAAAGAAGATGCTACTATCAAAAGACGGATACACTTTTCAAATGAGCAATTTTCCACAAAGTTGAACTAGTCATGATCATCGCGTTATCTGAAACGTATTCTGATCTCATGAGTAAACGTTTCCATCTATTCACAGTACAGCAGCCGATTCATCACTGTTCAATGGCTTACCCTATATCACAGGAGTAGGAAGTAATATAATGGGAAGCAGGAAGAAATGAGAGTTCCATGATTGAATCATAATGATATAGTTAACCCTTTAGGGATTCTTCTGGTTAGTTTACCCGACTGCTGTTAGCTTTTATGCCTTTTTTTGTTACATTCGGTCCGTCGTAATAACAATGACCTTCTACAATTTGCATACTGGAGCTTCCACCAAAACTGGAAATTGTCGATCATGGAATTACAGAATTTTAACTGAAACTCAGGGAGGTGTGTATTATAGAAAATTTACTATGGTACTTCACATAATAGGTAAAATATATAAAATGCACAACAATGTATGATTAATCCAAATGAAGAATTGAATTGAAGTACAAATTGTATCACAACCACAACACATGAAAAGTTGAATGCAATATACAATTTTTATGATGTATATATATGTATAAATATATTTATTTCGTTGTGTCGATAAAATCTATTTTAACTAAATGGGACTTGAGAATCTTCAGATAGGCATTGTTACAGCTTCGCTCAAGGCGATTTCCCATCTGTGAATAAATGAAAAATTTGAGTGACGATAAGATAATATAGGCTCAGAATTCCTTGATTTTGAAAATATTCTACGGTAATGTGGTTAGGTTAGTGAGTTGATGTGGCACTCACTTTTTTACCATCGCTTGATTTTCAACCTGAAAGCAAATGTCCTCCCGATTGACGTGACCTAGTTTGAAGCACCGAAGTTCCTGATTTTGTTCCTAAATGCAATTAAAATTCATTATTTTTACAGCTCGGATGCTTGATTTTGTTTAAGATGGTTGGAAACAATCATGTAAATTAATGCGCTTTTAGTAAGTAGTTGACTAGTAGTAAAAAACTGTTTACCTGAAAATAACCAACTTCAAAGTTGTACCCAAGCACCGCTATGGTCTTGACAGCAACTGTATCTTCAGGTTCAATGAAAAAATATAGGACGCGTCCAATAAGAACGACCCAGTTTCGATTCCAAACTTTCTTCTCTCGCCATTTCAGATATCCGCGGATTTTTACTTCCGTGTCTACAGCTTCCTGTGCCAGCTAGGATTTAATGTGAAATTCAAAATTAATTAGATTGATAATTTGTAGGAAATACGATTTTATTAGAGAATCTCGTATTTGTCATTTGAGCTTGATTTGGCAAACTTACTTCAGACTTGGTTGGAAGCCTTATAGTTTTTTTTACTTTTGAGACTCTTGTTAATGATGTCATATTTATCGTATTTGTTTTTCGGAACTTTAAGCGATTGCGGATGAATATCATACCATCTTTGGGATGCTCTTGTTCAAAATCTGTCGTTGGATATGAAAGTATTTTGATCAGAGTTAGCTGCACATAAGGTTGAGCAGTAGTAGCAATTAAAATGAAAAAAATGTCGCTATTCTGTAATTAAGATCAACTCACAATTTAATAAAAGGTCGTAGCATGTATCACACACTCTGGCGGTATCGAATTCCAAGTACTCCAGTGGGGCCTCGTTAGAGGAACAGTTTCGACAGACAACCTACACCAAAATCGTGAAAAGAAATAGATGAAGAAACGTTTTACAGATGCTTTGGAGGAACCTTCAATTTAATTGAAAATCCTTGGCTTGGTTTACCTGTCCACAGGATCTGCAATGATGTCGCCTGAAGGCAAGCTTGAATTCGTAATGGCAGGATTGACACATGCTTACGCGGGAATCTTGTACCATGACAGGTGCCTTAAGAAAGTAAAGGTAGAAATAAACGTAAATATTTTGTGTTAATTTAACTTTTTGAGGTGATTGGATCATACCTGTTTTCCCAGTCTTTCAGATGTATCAATGGTATCGAATTCAGGTTCAATTGAGGGATGTGATTCCATAAACTCTTGAATTGTACGCTGCAAGGCTTCAACCCATTCATCGCGATCACGTTTTGACCTGATTAATAAAAATTGTTGCAGTTAAGACTAACTTTATCAATGCTCAAACAGTGAATGGAATTGTATAATTTTGAAGTTAATGTAGACAACGTACTTTGCAAAGACGCTGAAACTAATAGCACGACTAATTATGCTAAATTCGCAACTAGTTTCATCAAAGCTGGGTAACATGACTTTCATCCTGTTTAGTGGAAGGTTATATTTGAGCTTGAGTGGGGAATCCTTGTGGGCAGTACTGCTGGCCGCATTTGCATAGTTCATGACAAGAAGAACGTCACTCATCTGCAATTAAAAAAAATGAGGACATTTAGCAGCGTGGAAAATGATGTGAACTACAGAATTCAGGAGAGCTGGCTATGTGTTCAAAAATTTATGGGTAGCATCGCGATCTGAAAAATTTAATAAAAGGCTTACAAGTACAAAATATCGAGGTTGATTTTCTTTCCTTGACGCTTTTTGCAACTCTCCCTCTTTAACAATCATCCGGTTATCGCCGACAATAACGTAATCTTGCAATCTAGCTTGCAACTGCATTAACCTTTCAATAGTTATTTGAGTTCGAATAGCTTCGTTAGCATGTTCCGCAACCGATTTTACAATTTGAATAGCTTTCTTGGTATCTTCGAGGTCTGGATGTTCCTCATCCAGGGTCTTCAAATAATCCTCAAGAAGTAGAGCGTATTGAGGCATTCTTTGCACTGGCTTTAACATGTAAGACTTGAGACCCAGAAACTGGCATTTCTTAGAAGATTCAAACTCCCGGACGGCCGCGGCAAAGTTCGGTTGTTTTTCGCATAAGTTGTCGAAAATTTTAATATGTTTCTCAAAGTCTTTGATGTAGTGAGTGTAATGTTTGAGAAATGGTCCCTTGGTAACGAAAATGTCAGCGATTTTAGCATTCTCCTTCCAATTGTAAATTCGATCGTACAAGTCTTTGAGTATAAACTCGTTCATAACTCTGAGAGTCGGTAGCCCTCCTTGAATGTCGTCCAAATCTTTATCTGAAATGATTGATGCTTTGTTTGGCAACCGAAGGCGTTTGGCAGTAGCCTCGATTGAGGATGGGAAGGATGTTGTGATTAAGTGAAGAACATTTACGAAAGTCTTCTCGGACGATAGTATTTCGCGTGCAACGTAAAAAGATTTCTTCTGCTTCGGACATGGAATTGCTTGAATGATTTGATCGCATTTCTCGTTAAAATCTGTTGGTTCGAAAGCACTTGCGGGAGAATAATCTGAATCTGTATGATCCTTAGGGAGATTGGGACTGTGTTGCTCTGTATCTGAACCATGATTTCTTACTATTGTTATTTCAACTTTAGGCATTTGAGATCGTGTTTTTCGCTGTGACACTTCACTGCCTTTGAAAATTGATGAAACCTTTCGAATATTCATAGCCTTGGAAAAAATTGATGAAGTTTTTTTTCGACGGATCGAGGGACGGATGTGGTGATCTTGTTGAGTTGGGTGAATGTTTTCGGCGGAGCTGTGATTGGGAGAGGATTCATTGTCGCCATAATTACCGTTAGATGAATCATCAGGCCAAAACCAGGAAGCTACGTCAGAGAGTTTTCGTTGACGTGGTAACGACAATGTGGCCTTGTTTCTGATACTACTTCCAAGAGAAGAGGATGAAGTAGTTGAGCCAATTGAGGAAATTGACTGGTTCGTCCATGATCTGCGGTTACGTAGCTTTGATGACTCTTCGTATTCGTCGTTATTATTATTTTGGGAGGCACTATCGATTGGGCTATGACTTGAAAAGAGGTTTGGGACTGATGACTTACGCCTTAGATTAAATATACTACTACGACCGTTGCTTGCGCCGGCGTCTTTAGACAATGATAAAGTCGGAGCAAGACACCTCTTCTTTGGGATGCGCAGGGCTACAATCGGTGTGCTAGGTTCAGATTCTGGGATCTGGGATACATCGTTAGCGAAATTTTGTAGGGATTGACTACTAGGACTGGGACTGGATGTAGGGGATGTATCTTCGTCAGGGATGTTTAACGTTACTTCTGACCCGCCCAGGACTTGCTGAATTTCCAATAGGAGACTTTGCGATGCTGCTGAATTTTGGAAAGAGTCGTTTATATTGGGTTTATCTGAAATGGAATCGTTTAGCGTATCGTTGGACCCTGTAAGCGAAGCTTCAGTAGACGATGCTTGAGTAATATCGATTCGGAGTTGCTCAAACTGCTCGTTGACCTTGATAGCGTTCTCATTCTCATCAGTTGTGTTGCTGTTAATTGAAGGTGCTGTAGGTTTTGGTGGTTGGAATTCAGTACTAGTCGTGACAGTTAATTCAGGTGTTATAACATGATCAACAGATGCCGGCTCGTTGCCACAACCGGAAGGGCAGGCTGTAAAAAGGAAGGAATGGTTTTCCTGCAAAGTATTTTGGGTTTCGAGGGCATCCTGAAAGTCATCCGAAGAAAACGAGGACGATGGGACAAGTTGATGATCTCCTTGGTTGGATTCCGTACTATCAGCAGTAGAACCAGAAATAGTTGACACAGGTAGTTCAGCATCTTCATCCAACTCCAAAATTTGATTCAGAGCGTGTTCAATACCTGATTTTGGGCTGGGATTAACAGAAGAGGAAGTTAAAACAGGTTCAAGATTTGATGCCTGTGACATCTGTGGCTTGTGAGACTGAAGTGATTCTAATTGGGAAACTGCTGACAGCACACTGCTTGTTGCTTTTTCAGCCTTGGCCATCATCATAGCTGATTTTGTGGATGAAACAGGTCTGTCAAGAAGATTGTCATCATGTCCGTCCTCGTCACATTTATTGTCACTTAAATCCACTAATAAACTAGTCTTCTCTTTATTATCGTTATATTTTTCTTTCTGGTGTAGTCGAGAGGATATGCGAATATTGTTATTGGGCTTGGAACCCAGGCCGTGGCCTCTTTTCCTGTAAATTGGGGAAATGACTTTTTCACAAGATTCTTTCACTACTTCATCTTGCTCACCAGATTCTGAAGAATCACTCAGCTTTTCACCATTCTCCCCCGACAAGGACTTTCTCTTGGAACGACGGGGAGGGCGAACAGGTGTTGCGCTGCCATCAGAATCGGAAGCAAGGCTGGGGCTAAGTGCGGGACTTGTGTTTCTCTTTGGTATGGACACAAGGACTGGAGGAGCAGAGCTTAAACTTTCTCTAGATGATGATGACTGGGACTCAAGTAAAGCTTTTACTGCAAGTACAGAAGATTCCCGACCCGCTTTTGGATTGATAGTAGAAGTGGGTAAATGAGCTCCTGCAATTACTACTTGTTTTCTCCAGCAGCCTCCTCTGCCGGGAAGGGAAGATTGGCGGATAAATTTGGAGTCAACTGGTAAAGCAGTTTGCGGCCTTCTTGTTGGGTTTGAATTGGATCTTCCTACACTTATTGCAGATTTTAAAGTCGTCGCCGCAGAAGCAGATTGGATAGACTGATAAATGAATTGTTCTGGTTGTATTCTCTCAGATTTTGTGGGTTGTGGACTCCGTCTCTCTGGTCCCCGATGTAACTTTGGAGATTTTGTAATGGCATTAATAGAAGCTGTTGTTTTATCCCTATCAGATACTGAAAAACTTAGCACTTTTGATGCAACAGTCTCTTCCTTGGATTCTGGAGGCTTGATCACTTCTGTTTCAGTGATGAGCACTATGTTCTGAACGGATGGAACGTATTTCACTTCTTTGAAATCTGATTTCTGGATTGCAGGTTTCAAAAACTTTGAAGCAGTTACTTCCAAGATTGGTAAATCAGGTTGCTCAAGAATCGGAGGTACGGCTTCTGCGGCATTAAAAGTTTTACTAATTTCTCCCACGCGTCCGGAATTCAAAGCTGAAGGAGCTATCCAGCTTTTAATTATTTCGTCTCGAGAACCCGAAACCAAATTTTGAGCAATCCATTTTCTGGAAATATCTTCTGTGGATTCTTTCGATTCCTTGATTTCCTTGGGCTGTGGCTTTGGGGAACGGGATTCTAAGCATTTCACAACTTGTTCAACGGAAGAGGAAGGTTCCTTTAGATTTTTCGGATGCTCCACAATATGAATATTTAGCTCATTTGCCGGTGTCGTAAACGTTTTTGGAGCACCGTTTTCATCAAAAACTCTGGAAAGTAATCAAATCAATCTGATTTTATATATACTACATACGATATTTCCGTACAGATTTGTAAGCATTATGATGCCACACCGTTGACAACCCATGTTCGAAATATCAAATTAAGTTGGCAATTAGTGTAAAAAGAATCGTCGCACTTACGGACAGGAAATTATATTCCGTGGAATCTTTTTTGGAGGGAGTGAAACAGAGTTGAAATTTGTACCAATGGTTGACTTTGGCCGCAGGGTAATTGCAGATGGGATATTCTTAGGCTTTGGAGGGACGACAGGCTTGACTTCTGTAAAAAATTACCAAACTAATTACATGTACGGTTAACTCAGTACGGACGACTGAAAGACTGCATTGAGAGGCGTAAAATTCGCACAAGTCCTTCGCCAATTTTTCAAAAGCTTCTTCCTTCAGCTTACTGAATCACTCTATTCTCCTACTCAGACACAAAGATGCTCCTTTGTCTTCTATCCAGACCAGTAAACATAAGCAACTATGTTACTTTTTCTCCCCGAGAATGTTAACCAGAACTTGTGAACGAAGAAAATGCACTTAAGGACGTGATGAGGAAGATATGAAAACACTTGTGCTTCCTCTTGATTTTGCTTACACGCATGATGCTGGTTAACTAACTGTGAACTATGAAATAACAGAAAATTTGCCTAGGTTTGGAAGAAGCAGAAGTCACATATTCTTACGACTTAAACTAAAGCAAGTTCACATCTGAGGAAAACGTTATAAACATAACTGAAACTGAAGCCATCATACTTAACCGCAAAAATATTATCCTCGATGAGCAGATTCTGCAATTCTCCCCCTTGCACATGAAGCTTTGAATATTTTGTCCTGTCCGTATTTTTGCGGGATAGTAGGAAAATTAGCGTTGCAATGCAGTATCGCTTTGTTAATATTCTTCTCAGGGCATATGATGATGTATCAACAAACACAATAAACTGGCAGAGAAAAGTTTGCTGCCTGAAGCAAACCAGATTTAATTCCTCTTACTTTACTTACTTCAGTCAGAACGTACAGGCGAGAAAAGTTACTTGTAGGCAACTACAGTTTACATACGGACAAGCTAGTCTTGAAAAATAAAAGTGACCTCAATATGCTTGGTCAGCGTATGCAAACCACATTTCAACAGTTTTAAGAGTTGTGTGATAAACCAGTGAGTTATTAAACTTGCTCACATACTATAGAAACAAGCTGTGTTACTAAGAGTATTTCTTTCCTCTCCCCCGTAAAAAGTGGTGTATACATTCGAGCAACTAAAAATGATAACTCGGAGGAGGAAGGATATTAAATTTAAGCTCATTTAACAAAAGCGATAGGTGAGAATGCAATATCAAGGCACGACGAGGCAATACGAGAGGAACAGAAAAAGGAGGAAGAACTGGAACTGGAGTGGAAAATGTTCATAACTCTGCTGGAATTAATAATCCGAGAAGAGGAAGAGATAGATAGTACATAGATGTCATGCAAGTTATAAAGCTCGTTTAATTAATAGCTGCTGCTGCTCTGACAGTGTCCTTAGAGAAACTCTATGCAACGCCAAGCGGGGCAAAGTGTATAATAATGTTTTCCTGGAGAGGATATTTCAGTCTAATATTTTCTAGGTTAATAGGACTTGACATAATAGAATAATAGAAGAAAATTTTGTGATCAGTTGTCATATTACATGTATTGTGTATTGGAGAAAAAAAAATAGTAAAATCATGCTAGGTTTTGCAGACCAATTAACCCTTGAATATATCATGATTATGGTTAGGGTTTGGTTGAAAGCATTATTGTTTTTCCTGACTCAGAAAATAGGATGAGTGCCATGAGGGATGAGGAAGTGAGAAAAACTTAAAGTTCTTTGAAAACATGAAAAAAACGTCTTTTGCTTCCTTTTGCCTTGAGATAATGCAGTGAAGACAAAATACTGCAGAAGTAATAAGATAGCTCCGAATAACGAATAACGCAATTATTAAGTGCTTCCGTCTCTTGTTCTTTCTCTACTCTCTACTACCATGACTCTTGAATAAGATAACTACGGCACAAAAGCTAGATGCAATAATGTTTTAGTAGGGAAGAAGAGGAAGCCAGATAAATATAAGCTCTACTCTCTGAAATCTAGATTGCAACGCAATATCTTTGAGTAACTCCAGTTCTGAGCTAGACAATGAAAGACAACGAAATGTGATTTACTTGCAGGCTTCACGCATTCAGGCAAGAATATATGGAATTTGCGATATCATGCCCACAAACTGACTGATAGCGAAGTCGCTAAATCAAATGCGGGAAGAACTGAATAGTAAATAAATACGAGCTTCTTCGTGCATGATGCACGGTCATTTTAACGACCCTTATACCATTTTCATCGTAGATTCATTTTCCTTATTTTAAAGTTGGGCGAATGATATGGTAGTGGTTTCCAAATTTCAGCTGTTACACACATACCAATTGAATACTGGGAGCCGGCAATGTTTAAGAGTAATCTGTAAAAAGCTCAATCTGCTGGAGGTACACACGGGAAAGGCAAGATGATACCGAGTGTCACACATCTGGTGATATGTAAATGGTGTACAGCGTATTATGAGCCTACCGGTAAAATACAAAGTTGAAGTCGGCCCCCAGTGTTTATGAGACATGCTTGTTTTTGTCTCCTGAACTTGATCTACATTTTGAAAGAGATTTTCGACGCAGGAGAATGTAAGTGCAGAACACGCCTGGAGGAGACTGTGTTATTTGCTATTTTAAGGCTTCAGTACATTTAGAAAACGTTCGGATGAAAAGCCGGGTAAAAATAACGTTTGCAAAGCTAAGACAATAAATTAACAGAAGTGTGAATTTATATCCGCATCAGTGGATATTACATAATAACGCACTTCTTGACTGCTCGAAATTGCTTTGCAGGAGAAACGTCGTTTTTAAAAACATACAATACAAAACCTTGGCCATACGGAGATCACATCTTCGACAAAAAGAAGAGATATTGCAGATGAAAAGAGAAGAACTGTCCGTCAATGTTTATGTAGTCTATGTTTTACACCTTTATTAGCTGCAAACTGTGAACCATGACCACACACTTTAAAAAATTCTTAAGAAAATATGGAAGACTTGAAGAAACATGTAAAACAGGGCTTACTATCTTTCATCAAGGCTGGGATGAGAAGACCTTGGTTGGCCAAAGGCCTCGCAGTGTTGTCAATGTTGTTGGGGTTGTTTTGGCAAGCTCTGTTCCCAGGACGGTTGCCGGCGTTCCCAGGATTTTCCATGATCAATTTGCAGATTTCAAGGCTCATTTTGCCACAATCTTAACTGTGTGCCAAAGCACAAGAAACCGAAGAGAATAAGCAGAAACACAGAACTTTTAATGAATTACAAGTGAATTAAAATGAGGATCGAAACAAAACTAAATTCTGACCAGTTCCTCGATATTAGTATGCTTGTGTAACTGGTTAACCACGAAACAGTCATGGCTTTATGTAGACACGGTTATTAAACGTTTTGAGTTTTGGTGGAACATTGCACATTGTTCGCAGTGCTGGAAAGTTGTGTAACTTGGTTTCAACGTTGACAGAATAATAGGAAGTTTCTTCCTCTTGATAAAATGAATTACGTTAGTTGGTTATGATATACGCAGAGGAGGATATGGCGAGATTCTTACATAGTTTGAATCAACTTCCGTTAAGCTTGAAGACTAAATTTAAACTGAGGACTAAGTGACACTGACTGAGCTTGGTAGGTGAAGTTGAGCTGTCATCCCTCGCTGAGAATGGAAAACCTAAGACTAGGGCACAATAGGAAGGAAATGAAACTGCAGTGGCATCCTGAGATGCAAACCTTAATTCCTTCAAGATGAGAGTGAGTGGACTTGTTTTAAATCTTGGTAAAATCTTCTTTTGTTATTAGGTACTAGGTACTGACGAATGAAAGAGGTCTAGGTTATAGAAGACATGTAGAGAGAGCGGAGAATTGGATACGATACGCAGTCGTCTTTCTTTTCATTCAAGAGCAGCAAAAGAATCTTGCACTGGCATATATGAAGTATAGTAAGAACAAGAATTAAACAAGGCGGCTAAGATTTAAGCTTGAAGAGCACATGCGAAATGCAATAAGTAAATTGTATTAAGAGCGACAGGATATCGAGATGGAAAATGGAAAGCCGGTCACACCGGATCTTATTGATCTTGAAATCATCCCTTCCCTTCTTCTATGCGAAAGTCTATGACGACCAGCTTGGCAGATTAGACCCTAATGCACCTACTTTGAGTTAGTTAAGTGGGTAAAGGAAAAGAGAAGTTATTAAAGCTACACGCTTGTTTGGACGTAGTCAATATCTGCTTCTCAACCACGTCGTAGGGATCAATTGATCTCGGCAAAAGAATACGTGCTACACTGGTTTTTGCAAAGAGGGGAAAATAATAAGACACACAGGAGCTACTGGTTTTCACAACCAAGGAAGGAAGATCACTTCCAAGGAGAGAAATGAGATTGAATGATTGACATTCAAGATTCTAAAGGGATCCAAACGCACCTCTGCACACACAAGCTTCTTCAATTTATTATTTTACCACCCCACTATTGTTTCTCGTGGGCTACACATTGTTTCAATATTACCGCTGAATTTCCTGCAAGGAAGCTTTTTAAGACAGATGAGCTGGTAACACAATTTGAGGATTGTGGATGATTATTATACAAGGCAATTTTTAGTTATTTGGAATGAACGAGTAAAACCTGGATTGGATTTATCAGGAAGAATGAGTTTTAGCACCACAGACCTGAAACCAATCAGCTTTAAAACAGGGGGCAAGGACAAGGAGAAAAGCTTGTTAATACAAAAAGTATTTCAAAACTGATTGCTTTACTTCATCTGGTGAGACCTAAGAATGGCCCAGATAAATCTTAATACATACAGAATCTAAGGACATGTTGAATGTTTCTGATCATTTCTACACATAGTCGTCGGCTTGGTACCAATGCAAAGGTGCACGAGTGGTGGTCTTTAGGGGATTTTATTTATAACTCCTAGATAAAACTTCCCTTTGTGCTTTGAGTAAATGCTGAAGTGCTGGGCTTTAGCCTTACAAGCGAAAGACGAAGTCTAGATTTATATGATTCTCAACAATCAACAAGACTCGGTATTCTCATTGTCCATGCAGTTACATCTACAATCAGTTAGCTAGTTAGCTAATTTGAACTGCGAATCAACTTGACCTAGATCAGGGTCACGGCAGCATAGAAGAGGGCTTCTTATCAAACCTGTACTGACTGTTTTTGAGGAGATTCAACATGAAGGAGATGTAGGGGAAGTATTTGAATTTCAGTATTTGGGTTTGCAAAGCACAGATTGTAGTATAACAGCCCGATGAATTTATTACTTTGTCGTTATAATATGAATACTATAAGAACGGAATGTTTGACAATATTAACAAGGGCAATGTGAAGTTTTAAGAGTTAACCGCTATGCGCTTACAATTTAGTTTATGTAGGTTACAGTTCTACGCTTAATAATTCACAACCCAGCCTTGAAGGTGGCGAAAAAAAACTTGAAACTAGCTGTCGTTATAACATATCATCCTCATTAATATTGGCAACTTAGGGGGAAAACTCCAGTAAAGCCTGTATTTAACGGCAATAAAATGCTTGATTAGCTTACATTTTGCTCTTTGCCTTACTTTCAATAAGGACAGTTATTATTAGTTTGAACTGAGAGCAAATTAAATTTGCACAATTACTATGTTGTTCTTTGCTGCATTGGAACTACTCAATTTTGAAGTATGGAATTACTAGCAGGCAATTTTCATAGTAACTAAGTTCCCGCTATCACTAGTTTCGTAAATATTATGGCGGCCTTGATGCCCTGGTAACTAGATGCAGAGATGGCTAATGCTATTTCTAACTTTGTCGTTGGAAGTAATGCTTTTTAATTGGTAAGTCAGCTTTTAATCAGTTCCTAACGATGTTCTTCATAAAATGTAGGGACATTGAGGGGGCAAAAGTGCATTTGCACTGATACATAGCCCTCGCAGATGCGAAAACGCGCACGTAACGACAGCTATCTCTGTTGTGCTAGTAGAGCAGTACAGATGTACCGACAGCCCTCGCAGTGCGAAAATAACTGTAATCATGGGACAATTTTACAGTTTATATGATCTGTAGGTTCCTAGTTGCCATCTGCGGGTGAATGTTATTATTGCATTCGAAAGAGGAAAAAACTGAACAAGACGTAGAAGGAAAATTAGAATCGTAAATGTATTTGCAAGTTATCGGACTGAAATATGGTTTACTGTAATGCCGCAAGTAGCATTGTTCAAAGCCCTAACGGCCTTCAAATTTTCCGTGCACATACTTTACGCATTTGGCTGTCCGTTTTACATGCATAAAGCCATTCTCCTGATACGGGTAAATTCTTTTTAACCAGCATAATTAAGCATCACTTTGATCTTGCATAATGAAATACTTCTTATTTATAATAATTTGGAGAATGTTAAATTTAAAGTACTTACAGGAAATTGTTATAAAAACTTTAATACGCTACAATATTTTGAATCTGCATTTCTTTTTTGATTTTTGACACAGCATGATACTGTTGTAAGCATATTTCCCTAATTTTGTTGTGACTTCGACAACTTGCAATTTACTTAATCGTTTGGGGACTATGCCCTCAAAACGTCTGCTTGGGATAATCATATGAAGGAGTAGCATCGTTTACCTTGGGTTCAAACACAGTATGCATATACCACACGGTCTTAAGAACCGTCTTCATTACCAATTTATTTAGCACATGCAATGGCTGTCGCCTTACTGGTAACATAGGGAGCGCTATCCGTACAAATGCACCTGCTATGCTCCTCACCGACAGGTAGTACAACCGATGATCTTCAGCCTGTTGCTCTGCAATCAATGTGCAGGAGGGATGAAAATGTTATCTCTCGAACTCTACTCCGTTCACTTAGCTTCAGAGCGACACGAAACGTTTGCTCATTATTTTGATTGAAGAATGAAGAATAGCATGTATAGTTACATTAATACGTATATTTTACATATTAGCTTCTGCTCTTTAACGTTTAATGTTGGACACACCACAAACGGTAGTGTTGATGAATTAGTTAACAATTAATACATATTATTTCGGAACACTAGATTGAGTTTGTGTACTTAAGCAGCATAAATGTAACAAACCCAAACTTCGACGCTTCAAAAAGCACGTAGCGCCCCCTAGTAAATACTTGATAGTCTATTCTTAAAAGCTTTTTTGAATTTTCTAGTTCCCTTCATGCCGATTGACACACTCCCTTTAGCTGGTGCTTTAATGATAATCTCTCTCTCTGTCTGTCTCTCGCTCTCTGAGAATTAGTACAAAACTGTGTGTAATATGAAACATGTTTGAAATACAGCAGCAGCGCCTCATGTGCTTAAACAATATTCCACCTGCAAATATTTGTTTTCAATGAACTAACAGCCATAAAATCAGTCCTCTTCAGGCCTAACTATAGCAATCCTAAATGATATGACAGACTTCGTATACCCTTAAGACTTGACTGAAACAATGCGAACACATACATACTCCTGCGTTTCTATTATAACACATATACTGACTCCACTTACCTACGATTAAGTATATTTTCTAAACAGTCTGCATCATATCAACAATACAAAAGGAACACATTAAATGGTATTTACTCCAAAGGTTAAGCTAGCGGGTTTAATACTGAATTCCTCCGATGAAACATGATGAGAGGAAGGGAAGAACAATATCTTGGAACAGAAGGCGGGATCATATTTCTGCAATGCGTCTGCAATAGATTGAAAATACTCATGGATAGAAACTCTAGAAGGCTTGAGTTTTAAAAGTCTCGCATTGATATACAGAATATGATCAAACCTGGTGTACTAGTGGTACATAGAAGAAAATCGCAACCTAATCAATCATCTTGAATAAATCAAGTCAATCTCAAGCAAGGTCCAACTTAGTTCCGGTCATGGAGGCTGTCAAGCCCAAAAACAAACGAAAGACCAAATTAGTTAACCGTGCCGATCTCAGTGAAGTAAGCACTCCAATTACATCTCCGGAAAAGCCCGTGCTAAAAAATAGAAGAATTTCACATGAAGTGCCTTTACCAGAACGGGTAAATCAGTGCAACTCTACTCCTGAAAATTCACAACCGAGAATATCCGCCGGATCAGCCAGTGTGAATAGCTTTCAAGCAAACAATATTGGTCCATCAAAATCTAGCACCAAGCCTGGAGATTCTTCGCAAAATACATCTAAAGAGAGGCCTAGATCTCAGCAAAACTCTCACAAAATCGCTCATCCGTATGCAACCACTAAGCTTAGGGATGGTCAAGAAACCCGGATCACAGGTTTACGAACTCAACCCGATACTTTAAATAACCAACCCGAAACTATAACTAGATCACAGGCAGCGTTCAAAGCCGAATCTCAAGCATGGGCAGAGCGTAAGTCAGCAGAAAAGTTGGAGGCAGAGCGCGAGCGTGTTCGTGAAGAATTAGGTTCCCAACAAAGGACTGCAGAGTCAAGATGGAAAAACGCACGTGCACAGGAGCAGCTAAAAAACGCATATGTAACTTTTTATGAACAAGAAGCAACTGAAAAGCTTAAGAAAAAAGAAAAGGAAGAAAAGAAAAACTTGGAGACTCAAAGATTGAATCAAATGTTTGCGGATCAAGATGGTTATGCAATGAGACAGAATGATTGCTCTGATGATGGCATCGGATCCCATGCGAAGGAAACTGAGATCACCAAAACCAATGTGCCAAACTGGGCAGGTAAGAGACTATGAAAATCATTTCCTTGATTGTAAATTTGGAAATGGATTGGACTGTAAATTGCCCCTTGAGTTTTAACTTGCCCCTCAAGGACGGATATCTTTGCTTTTCAGTTGAAACTGAGGAATTGAAATCAGACTCCTTTTTGGAGATTAATGGCGAATCAGTCAACATTGCATCCTTGGAAGGAAAAAGATCAATTCATCCTACCGTGTTGGTTCATCAAATGAAAACTGTTCTGGATCAGCTAAATAATGAATGTCAGTACCAGTCCGTGAGTATGTTGCCGCTAAATATGTGTCACAAGCCAGTTATGTGTAGTATATACGGGACTCAGCGATCGACTGCCGTTGTGGAATTACCGTGGGAGGTACAGAAGCTTCCTCTAGAAGCAATAGTTCAACAGAAATCTGATGTTTACTTGGGAGCTATTTACGCTGATAAACGGTGGTCATCATTTCAAGTCATTCCCAGGTAAGCTTATAACTGATAACTATAATATTTCACCACGTTTCAAAATTAGTAACCATTTGTTAAATTTCCAGAACCGGGTGTATTACTGTTCTTGGGGTCTCTACAAAGCGTTTGTCTAAAGGCAGCCTTAAGGATGGTATTCAAACGCTTAAAGAGGCATTAATGTTAGCCTGCCCTCATGTGACATGGTCGGTTACTTGCTCACCTCCAACGTTAGAAAAGCCTAAAGGTATCGTTCGTTTCCATACATCATTGGGCATATTTACCTCCTAATTAATTTCTATTGATTTATACTGAACTTGCTTCTCTTAGATCATGACTCAGGCATCAATGCTCTTCTAGAAATTGAGAAAAGTGTTACCGGAACAATACCCAAAGGAGTCAGCAGCCTCATTGATTACCGGCAAAAGTTAAAATGGGACATTATTAGAAAACGTTAGTTCTGAACTAATTCATCAGTTTCGTTTATGATATACACACAGGAAAATATGCAATGCTCTGAATTTCAGATGACGAATCGTCAAAGGAAGGGAAAAGCACGGCAACGACAGCCAGCACTGGTCTCCACATTCCCGGCAGCAGCACGGACAACCGTGAAAATATTTCGAATGATGTTGGTGATCAAATTGCGACGAAAGAAGGTAGGAAAACGCCACAAATGATACAGATAATAATTGCAAATGCTCATTTAGCGTTAGCCATGGCAAGTAGTCCAGGTTTTTTTCCTAAGTTTGCAAATCGACTTTTCCTCTTCAGAGATTCCCGACCTCAGAGGTTAGGCCTGAATCCCTCTGTTGTAACTTTGTATTGCATTTTTTGAACAATTTCACCACCTCAGCTTTAATAGTTAAATTCCTTTCTAAATAAGTTTCACTTCATGATAATGTCAAGCCTCGGTTTTTACGACCAGACACATTTTTGTCGGTCAATTGAGTAGCAACCGATTCCTCCAATCCCCAGTTTTGAAAAAAAACCATAGAACCGAAACAAATGGGAAGATTCCCCACACAATTAAAAAATTTTATTGTAATATAAACCGTGCAGTCATTAAGGTCCATACAGCAAACAGACTACTCCTTATGAATATGCTTTCAATACAATGTCAGCGAAAATGAATCCAAACGGTATCATGTAACCTTATGGAATGGTTTTTCTTGCAGAAAAACTCAACGCAAGGATTGCAGAATTGGAAAACAAGCTTCGACAGTACGAGCAGAATGAAGACTTTGTCGAGGAGTTGCCAGATTATACGGAAGGATTAAGGATACTAGAGGGCATCCGAAGCGCTTCCTGCTACGATGAGACCCTCATTGCCGCAAAGTATTTTACTCTCCGTGACGGAAAGCTACACTGCACATTGTGCGAAAAGCACACCGCGAAAATAAGACCAATCAACCCCGACCAAGCATGGCATGATAAGCTTGATTTAGGAGCATTAAAATCCAAGCTCAAGGAACATCTACATTCAGCTAAGCACTGTGTCAGTGCTGAAATGGAAGGGGAAGCTAAAATACCCGGTAAAGCAGATAATGCCGCCAAGGATGGAATTAAAAACTATCCTGGGGATACGGAAGATCTCATGCAGGATTTTCCGGTTCTGAAGCGCCTCGACAGTGAATATTTAGTTTGCGACGCGTGTTTCAATCCTACATCTGACTCGAGAATTGGAAAATTTGCGGATCCATCGAAATCAAAAACTTCCCAAGATTGGACCAACCGAAGAAGGACGTTAACTGACCACTTGCAGTCTGAAATGCATCGACGGCATAGCGAAAAGACACTTCCACTTGAGGAGTTTCAGGTGGGAATGAACCTTAACAGATCAGCATATCACATCACCAAATATACTCTTGGTTACCAATCCTTCGAATCTTCCCTGGCCCTGGATGCAGCTAAATGTTTACCAGTTGGAGAAAAAAACCACAGTGCAAAATTTGTAAGCTCGATGGTACCACATTATGCCAATATACTTCGGTCTCGCCTTAAAGATATGTTGAAAAAACCACTGAAAGCAACCGGCCAACCTCCGCCATTTGCGATAATTGCGGATAAATACACGCCTAACAAGGATTCGCTACACATCATCGGCATCATTGTTCCTCGTAATGGCAAATTAATCGACTTTTTATTGGATGCGCGCCAGGTTGAAGGATGTGATGGCTTGTCCCTGGCCAAGGGAATAATGACAAGTCTACAGGACTATTTTACCGTGGAAGAAATACGAAACCGTTGCGTAGGCGGTGCGTTTGATGGACAGTACTTTACCTTAAATATTCCAAAACATTTGATGGACCTGCAAGGTGTGGATGAAGAGAATCGGTCCAACTATAGTTTCTCGTGGGACACTGCGCATCTCATTGGTTAGTATTGTTCTGAAAGCTATGCTCTATAATCTCGTTAATACTTTTCCATAGTTTTCTTTCATGCTCCTTAGATGGATTGCGTTGGTTTAATATAGTTTAAGTATTTCCCTTTCAATGAAATCGGGCTGAGGCACCTTAGAATGGTTGCTGTTATTAAATGGTAGGGAAACTATACAGCGAGGGTCGTGTCCTTCCGTGATCACAGTTATTCGCAGAAAGATTTGATACTCCCGAATCTCCATTTGGTTCTAATACGAGACAGATGAATCGATTTAATTTGAGCAAATAGCCAATTCATATCACTAAAAAGATTAACGAGTCATCTTCTAGTGCCTGGTTTGAATGTATTGCAAAGACTCGTTGCGAACACCTTGCAGTACCTGGTGGCATGTGCACTTAAGTTATTTAACGAACCCACGTTTGTATTAGGGTATGCCAGCAGAGAGGTTGTTAAAATGCAAAACAATGGCAGCTTACTAATCCTTTATACAGCGAGAATTATATATTTGGGAAAGCGTTTTTGGTAACACGTTGTAATTATAAATTGTTTTTTAATTTCAGAGTTGGCAGGAAAGGCATCTAGAGACCAAAAAGGATCAGGAGGAATATCCAACATTCAGGTTGCATGGATCAGAAACGTTGTATCTGTGGTACAGGAAGTAGGTTCAAGATTTAAATGGGGAAAGAAATGGCGTGAACTCAACAACGAATTCGAAAAAAGCAAAACTGAAACTGAGACAGATGAAAACTTGCCTCACCACGTACTACGGTTCAAACAGTGGTCAACTACCCGATTTTCAGCGTATTTTTACGACTTCTTACGAAGTTTTCAAAACAACTACCCAATGATTTACGACCTCATCGCACGCAATGATGAAAATGAGTTAAGAAAGATAAGCAACACTGATTTCCTCTTGGGACTGAACTTTCTGGCTGATATGTACAACCAGGTGCAAATCATATCAAAAATTACCCAAAAGGTGTCAATACTTCCATGGCAACTTGACGAAGTTGTCAACAAGTTGATAACGAAACTTGAAGGGATCGAAGCTACCTTAACAGAGGAATCCTTCTGGCCAGTTAATGAAAACCTTTCCAGCTTTAATAGCTGCTGCAACGAATTATTGGCCTACGGGACCTACAAAGGGAGAAAGGTAGCTGGTTCCCCTCGTGCTAGAGTCCTTCGAAATAATCTACATGCTTCGGAAGAGGACCGTTCGGAGAGTAAAATAGATAATTGCAGACCGCAATTAGCTGCGCATGCGAAATTATTTCGTGAAGCATTATCCCGAAAGTATGCAGAAAATCGTCCTGAAGCAATGAAGAAACTTTCTTCCATATTTGGAATCAAAAACATCCTTTCTGCTGATGGGGAAGCTCCAGAAGCTTTAGCCATTTTACACAAAGAAATGCGCACACGTGGAATTCTTCCACCAGAATTTAAAATCCCTGCTCTCATACAGCAGTACAAACGTTTTACAGAGGATGTCAAGAAATCGTTTCCGGCTGAAGAAACAGAACAATCAAGAGAAGATTTATTCGAGTCCGAAACCCAGTTTTTCACAGAAATTCTCAATAAAGAATGTGTCTATCCGGAGTTAGCTAACATAATTGCGTATGCAATCGCAAGGTCCTCCTGTGAAAGTGTGACGGAGAGTATGGGTTCCAAGATAGGGAATATTTTGCACGGACGTGAGCAACTGAGCACAGCTCACCTAAATGCGGAGGCATTTGTCGTTCATAATGGTCCACCAAGTGGGCCACAGTGCAATAAGCTGTTGGAAGACAGTCTTGATGAAAGATGTGGGGGTAGATCACGTTGGAATTTCATGCGAAAAACCAGCAAACATCCCACCTCCAATGTAAGGGTTTCGAAAGTCATTGATCGACGAAATGATTTGGAAAGCAAGATATCATTTTCGGATGCAGAAGATTAACTGATTCTTGGTTTCTAAGACAGGTTTACCTCCTTCGTTCTATAATGATTACCTACCATAGTTCACCTGAGCGGTGACCACACTTGGAAATATATTCTGTATTGCGTATGTGGGTACTATAATTTCATTATTTTTCATTTTCGAGTTTAGTTAAACATGTAGCTTGCTGCGCGTGAAGCTCTTAATAAAAATGGGAAGTCTTTCAGTCAATGGTTTATGTCATAGAGTTTTCCGTTTCTTTCTTATCTTATGATTCAAAATGAACGTAATCATAAACTACGCTCGCTCTCGCGGTTTTACTGAGATATTCGGAAATAAAAATCCCATTCCATGGAGAAATCGTAAATCATTATTATCAGATTTTAGACACATAGTGTAGTCTTGCTGAAACAGGTGATTGACGGTTAAGATTAAAAGTACCTGCCAATCCGCTTATTTCTGGCTGCAAACACTGCTATCAGAAGAAAGTTTCGTTTTTTGTCTAGAATTAGTTAAAGCGATAAATATTTGGAATATCCACTCAGAGCTCAAATGAATCACGAATTGGGAAACTATATCATTTACCATATTTTTACAACATTACATTTGAATTATCCGTGAAGGTCGACTGAATTTCTACAAACTGAGAGAGTTGGGATAATCTTCAAACTCAATTTCTTCATTACTTCACCGCGTATGCCGACTACCACGCATAAAACTCATGCTATCTCCATCTGTAATTCACCTGTATGATACGCGAGCAAACACCGTTAGGCAAATGTTAAAAGGTTTGCTAACCCAGTTGGGGATAGCATTAGCCACCTTTAAATCTAGTCGCCATGGCACCATTGCCGCCATAATAATTACGAAATTAGCGATAGCGGGAACTTAGTTTCTATGAAAATTGCCTGCTAATTCGGTAAGTGGGAATTACAAATCAAATAAATGCAATCATTGGATTGATTCGGTAAAGGGACAAAGCTGATATTCTTATACTACAGTATCAGCATTTGGAAACTAACATGTTGTCAGTTTGATAATTTTGAATTGCTCTTAAAATGGACGCAAATTAATTTATTGAAATGCATGGGATAGCATTACTAGGTTACTTGGGCGTGGTATGTATAGTGCCCTCTGTGTACCCTCTTATAGCTACGAAGTTTAAGAATAAAAAGTAAGAACTGATGTCTGGTTTCCTCGGACTAGTAAAAACGGTGGCATTCCCTTGGTAACTGTTTCCAACCATGCCATGTAAAGAGAAGCTGATACAGTTCCTTTTCTAGGTACGGGTAATGTCCTGAAAATAATTTAAAAGAAGTTTAGTTTGTGGGAGATTGGGTTCAGAAGGTTGTAAATTTATTTAAATTACGAAGAATGATGTTTGTGGTGTCTTTAAATTTCAACTTACATGACAACAAAGGTAGCATCTTTGGAATGCTGCTGAACAAGTTCACGGAGACGAAGGTGGCGGTTGGTTTTCTCCTTTAGGGCACCCAATTCCGCGGAAGTTATAGCTGTACCTTCTTCAGCATCTTCAGCCTTGAAAGGCGCAATCAAGGCCTCGAATTCTTTCTTTGTAGATTCCTGGGCCTTCTTTGTTATGTCAGGGATGACTATGACGTCAGAATAGTCGATACGGAACTTGGCTAACAAGGCCGCCATGCTGAAATTAATGTCCGTGATATTGTAACAGGGATAACAGGTGTAAACTCTGGTTAATTGACTTTGCCCTAGCCCTTTTCAGCATTTGTTTGAACTAGAGTACGATTCTTTTTGACAAACGACATATGACACTTTCACTGGACTTACTTTCTCTGCTCTCTTCCAAGCTCGTCTTTCCTGCTAGTTAGAGAGAATATTCTGAGCTGGCAACCGGCAAATTGGGACCGGGTACTTAGGATATAAGGAAGGAGGATTGTAAGACCACCATCATCGTACAACCACCAGACGTCAATCGTTCCCTTCTTTTGTTTTCGCTGGAATTGAGTGACATTAGCAAGAACATCACGTGGGATAACAGTTCCGCCGGGTCCCGTGTATCCGGTTGATGATACTTTGCGATTCTTCTTCTTTTTCGCAGACAGAGCTGCAGGAACAACCCCAATCTTTTTACCGTCCGTCTTAGGAGAAGATGGTGGAGAGCTTCCCTCACTGCTGGTTCCGTCTGCAAAGATAAAAGATATTTGAGAATACGTCATTTTCTGTGGAAATTATGGTAGCTATCTCGAAAACAATCACACGCAAACAAACAATCTTAAAGAGTCAAGAGAAGTGAATCCACATCAAGTCTATGCTATGGCAGCTGCATCACTCTAAAGAGGCCTGTTTTAAAAAATCTTAGAAACTTATGGTTGCAGCGATCCTTAATTAGCAAGGAACATTACATATGGTGTCTTTCAGAGTAACATCATTTGCATGCAGAAGCCAAAGTAGTTGAAAGACATCAAGTAATAGCGAATATTACTTATTTTTGGAAAGACCTTCGTGATAAAATGATAGTTATGAACCCACAATGAACTATGCAAGGATGAAATAGGAAACAATACAATCATTGAAAGAAAACGTTAAAACAAAAACAAAATACTATTAAGACAAAGTCAAAATTCGTTAAATACAAAAAATGCAAATCATTTCAAAAAATTACTAAAGACGAACTGGGTGCGATTTGTTGTTTTTCTTATTGCAGGACGATGATTAAAATAACCTAACGGTAGATGAAGTAAAGGTTCTCTCCAACTCACCCAGAAGAACGGAATAAGCTGAAAGGAAAAGAAATGGAGATCTCAAACTTCTCGAGTCTACTCCATTCAACCATAACCCCATTTCCGACCAGCACCGCCACCAATCAAAGCACAGACATATAAAAGATTTACACCATCGTCAAGAGAATCCATACACTCGTGAAAGAATGCCATATTGCATATCGGTAACACCATGGTAAATGTAACTTCTAAAGTTAAAAGTTTCATCTGATCCACGCAATAATTACGCAAACAATATTACGTTGTCTGTACGTCGTGAATTTAAAATTGATCTCCAGGACTATTTCAGCCAAAAAGGGCTTATTATGTGCCTGAACCCAACTAAACATGTGCTTTTTATCTGCATTGAAATTAAAGGACAGATATAATTTGGGGAAACATAAATTTCACCTTGTGATAATTGTCCCTCGGATTGATTTCTCGGCATGGCTTCTCGAACCTTTTTGCTCTCTAGTAATTGCTGTGGTGTCATTTGGTCCTCCTCTTCAATAATGGTACTGTAGTCTAGTCCTTCCGGGACTCGTAAAATAGCAACTGCTAAATGCTTATCCAAGGAATCACTGTAGTTGGAGTAAAAAAGTTATAGAAGTGCTATTGTATTTAGTAGTTACGCTTGTTAGATAGCTTTCAAGAAAATCCCAAAGCTGGAATGAGAGCTATTAAATTGGATAAAGGAGGACATAGAATGTTGACAGTGATCATACTAGATGTAATGAAAAGAAGAGAAAGGACGACCAAAAACTACATTCTTACTGAATAATGTTAAAGTATTCCTTAAGGTCCTGGCGATTGCAGCTGAGCCAATTTGTTTTATAACCCATGAGCACGGTGTTCGGTCTTAGTTTTCCCAATCCAGCAGTTTGCATAATAGAATTAGCTCCTCGCTCGAAACTTTCATCTTCTATTAATGTGTAAAAACCTTTCTTCTTGTGCTTGTTCAACCAGCTGTAGGCTTGACGGGTTAAGGCACTTCGTACTCGCTGGTTGTATGGTCCCTGGGAAATGAATTTTTAAAATTAGTATAAATTCGAATTGGAAAAACGCTTCTTCTGACGGTTTGGGCAACTCTTGAAGATCATACAGACCAAATTTTAATATCTCCTTCCTACCTAGTTTTGAATCTATGCAACTTTGAACTTGCATGTTGGAAGACAAATCGATACGAAGCTTGCAGACGATTTTAATTTGTTTTTGATGAAAACTTTCAGATTTCTGATCGTTTACACATTGGCTACGAAGATTAAACTGAAGGATTATCTAGCTTTCGCCAAAGGAGCTGGCTTTGTTATTGGCTACGCTAGGCTAGTACGAAAAAGTGCCTGTCACCTCATTTTTTGTGTGTTCCTTTCATTGATTCCATAGAGTTTCTCCGAAGAGATAGAGAAAGAAAGAGAGCTCACACAGTCTGATTTACATTCGTTATAACACTTTCTCGCAATTATTTGGAAGGCAGAATTTTGGACGGAAGCTGTGATGGCAGAAATTCATGCGACACTGTAAAACTATATATGAGCATATAAAAATTGGCTTAACTTACTTTTACAACTTGTCCGCAAATCATAAGGGAAACGTTCTTGACGAGAAGGTAGGCAAAGTCTATGAGGGGAGGGCGGGTGCTTGGCATGCCGCTGAATACTAAAACTTGTGGGCGGTAATTCTTAACGTGCTCTTCAACATGATTGAGTTCCTGGACGGATGTAAGGGCCTTATTGTAGGACTGGGCTTGGGTGGAAGATCCCCAGTTGACGTCTGGGCCGCGGTATGAAACGTAGAGGTAGAGGGAGACACTAATGACGACGGTGATGAGTGCAGTAACCCATGACAAGAGGAACATGACGACAATGCATAAAATACTTCCAACTAAGCTTAGCCAAGCGTTGTAATACTTGAAGCTGGGACGCCAGCCGGGGGATTTACTAATTGTAGCGTGGAATACAGAGAAATTAATAAGGCAATAGGCAGCCAAGAAGAAATTGGAGAGAAGAGGAGCGATGGCGTTGAGTTCGGCTGGAAGATTAATACAAAAAATTGCTAGGAATTACGTTTGTTTTAATTATTTGATCTGAAGAGAATCAAATTACCAATCAAGAGGCATCCTAAGGAAATAACGAAGACGAGCATGTAACCCCGAACGGGATCGTTGTTTGCACCGTAGCCTTTAGCAAAGAAATGAATCAAGGGGTAGAGCTTGTCCTTGGCCAAGGCCTAAACGCCGACAATATTTTAAAAAGAAGCGTTTGGCATGCGTTGAATGCTTGAAACTGGATAATATTGTAAATTATGTTGAAATATACCTGCAAGACACGGGGAGCTCCGACAAGACTGGCAATGGCAGAAGACAGAGTTGCAGCAAAACAACCTGGAAAGATATAATTCACTAATTTCTAACGATTCGCGAAATTTGATACGTTGAAGCGAACGAATTGATGTATGCATAAAACGTACCCATATAAATCAAAGGACCCCAAGAAGATACGAGTTCCATGACCTGAATGATACATCGACTAATTTATAGATAAACTAATGATATAAATTTTAAAAGTTCTTATGGCTATTAGCTCACCTGGGCATTATTTAAGAGTCCGTATTCACAAGTTCTATTGGAACAATCCGTGTAACCACCGACGCCTTCAGGAAGTTCGAGGCCTTCCAATGTGTAGTTGACAAAATATTCGTATTCCGTAACATTTCCGGTGGTTTCTCTCAACACCGAGGCTCCCATCATAACAGCATAACCAATGTAACTGACGTACGTGATGGCAATAGCCAACAAGGTTCCCTTGGGAATGGCAGAGCCGGGATCCTTAAGATCACCCGACAAATTAGCACCTGCAACAATGCCCGTCACAGCAGGGAAAAATACGCCGAACACAGAGAAAAAGTCTTGTTGTCCAGGATCTACGGATGTTCCAGCTCGGTAGTCTGGATTCACGTTGGCGTCCCATGTTAGTTCTGTATATTTAAAATACAATGAATTAGGTGATTAAACGGAAATTATGCGGCTGAGGAAGGAAATATTTCAACAAATACTTACGTGAATAACCTATGAAACCCTGTGCCTTTTCTGTGTCATCAACCGGGCCGATGATACTACCAACAACGAAATCAACTTGTGCAGCAATGAGGACAACAAGTAAAAACATTTGGGTCTGAAATAAATAAATAAAAACTTATTTACCTACACTTATGAGTTGATAACTTTAATTGCTTAAGATAAATGATTGTGGCTAGGTTCCGTTTCGATACATTATGTGGTAGAGTGACCGTGAAATTATTGTATCATTACTTACACGTGTAACCCAGTCCATACCAACAAACGCGAGGACGAGAATGGCAATTAAAATACCAATTCCAACTACACGAATATCGTTCTGTCCTCCATCAATAATTTGGCCCCAGTTATTTGCGGTAAGCAAGTCATTCAAAGATTCGCAGAAACCCACAATGTACATGGATACTGCTATCGAATTTGCTATTGTAAACATAAGACCAATGGCAGCCCCAAATTCAGGTCCCAGAGAGCGAGAAATCATGTAGTAAATACCACCTGCAAATTCAATTATACATATTGTTCATTAAACATTTTTTCGCCGAAACAAGGTTATTTGTAACTTTGGGGAAAACGTGGGGTAAGAATTTGCACATAGGAATTTGATATGATGATAAACATGGATCGTTAGGATCAACCTATAACGTACCTCCTTTGATTTGACCGTTGGTGCTGACTGCTGACATAGAAAACGCTGTGATAAATGTTACTATATTGGCTAAAGTGATGAGCAGAAATCCTTGCCCTAGAAACATTAAATAAGACATGTAATTGATTAAAATTAATTCAAGTTTAGCGGCAGCTACATAAAATCAAACGCAGCTTTAATACGAAACGTTTGAACGGTCATCTTTGAACTATGAAGGACAGTTTAATAAAAGGGATTAACTTACAAACTCCTGCTTGTCCAATAACCCAGGACAAGCGCAGAAAAAGCATAACTCCCCAAATGTTTAGAAGACATCTCATCTAAAACAAAAACATTATTCACTTGATTTTTATTGTTTTACTAGAAGAAGTAGCAAAAGAATTGATCGCTGCTACATAAAAAGATAAGGGTAAATTGGGTTTACGTTTACATACCAGCACACCTTCCAGCCATCCGAACTTAATAACTTTCCCCTTTAGTTGTGCTCCACCTTCTTCGTCCTCATTTTTCTGGGGCTGTAATATACAAAGTGAAAGTAAATAAACATGTCAAATAATTAAAAACGATGTTAATATCCAGTAATTCGTACAACGCTAAATCAAAAGACAATGATGTATATCAGCATCTGCCCGCTCTCAAAACTTTCTCCAGGTCCTCCAGCGCGGACGCCGCGAAACAGCTTCGCTATACATGACAAGTGTAAACCGTGATAATTTAAAATGGCCGCGATTCTTTATTTACAAAAGACTACAACATTGCGGATGGGCTGTCAAGTTGAAATGACGTTTCACTCACATTTATCCATTAAACAAAAGCGCCACTGCCTGAAGCCAGAAGCTCAGGTTTGAAAAGTAAGCAATGCTAGTAGTTTTGTTACGTCAGTCTTTTACATTTCACTCAAACTGTTACTTCCCGATGCCGGAACACATAACGCGTGCCAACTGTTTCTGTTTGTGCAAGCAAAACTTTTACTTTAAAACAAGTGCTTCTAGTAATCTACTTGAAATGAGAAAAACCTCTCATCTCATTCCAGTTTAACACGTACTTCCTAGCATTTAGCGAATCTACAGTAAGTGTCTACTACTTACATGTACTTGGCTAGAAAAGTCTCCAGATTGAAAACAAACACTAGTTAAACGGATAAGAGAGTTTGTTTAACTCTTGGCTGGAAATTATAACATGCCATGTCTTTGTACTCATTAGAATTTGTGCGTAAGCGTGACATGCTGTTGGATGCTTGATGCCCAGCGGAAATGAGCTAGTGCCGTAATAGTTCAATCATTCGTCTTAGGACACGGGAAATGTTGTATTTGTATGTATTTCCAAATATGTGCAAGCAGTTTTGAGTGTATGCGCATTGAAAGAACAATTACAGATCCTGGAAGCGTGTATGCCAGCTACTGTGATGGTTTTGTCAAGGGCTATCAAGTTCACAGACGGCGGCTGGACATTAACTCAAAGCAATTGACCTACTTTAGAGGGGTATTAGATGACTCAGAGAAGCGTGCTGGTTATTAAACCTTGAGTAAAGAATTTTTTGGAGTTTGGAGCTACAAATATCTAGCATTGCTGGTAGCCATGGCTACTCCAGTAATTAGGCAGTAAAAGTGGTTCTAGATTAAAGTTTTTTATATGTAAAATAAGACTTGAGTAAGGGTCGAGAAGATGGTAAAAACTCCAAGTAAACCATCGTTCATGTTGCTAGCAACTGGGCATAAAGTTTAACGACTTAAACTTCAAAACTGCTAATAAAGTTTATGTCTGTGTAGAAAGGCTCCCAAATTGCTCACTCCTACTTGACACAATTTCCATCTTTTAACTTGTAGTTTGGGTATTTCAAATCTCGGTCAGTTGAGATAAGCTGGTAAATCAATAATTTCGCTTGAGTCATCTTACTTAATCATAATAAAAGATCGAAGTCATTTTTAGCAGGTGCAGTCTTCTTCAAAAACTTCTAGCTATTGCCAAAGGAAATTATGTTGTTCTGCTTGGATTTGAGTACACATAAGATATTTATGCAAATATTATTCAACTATTGTAGAAGCAGCAGCGAAGGTAACTTCCATTGATCAAGCATATGACAGTATGTCAACCGAACACATGTTGACATAGAATTAACGCACGCCTACTTCTGCGTAATTCGCAAATATCGTAAAGAAGAAGACGATGTAGTTCAGTGCGAAAATTGTGTTCACGAAGCTGCAGCTGCAGATGTCATTAAATTGTTTCCTTGTGGGCATAAATTATGAAACATACCGACGGCGTCAATGTGCTGTTGACATAATTGGCACAACGTTTCACTAAAACGGCAAGCTGAATAAAAAACTGTGAAATGACCGCGAAAAATACAATGAATTTCTTGTTTTCAGATTTCCGATTCGTTCTAAATTGGAATCTCATTTTGTCTTTCCGAGTAGCAGCTACAGGCTCCACACACTAATAAAATCTTGATGGTATCCTATTGGAAATATTTTCTGGACACTTGATTTTACAGTGTAAACATTTTGGGAGGATTTGAACGGAACTAATAACCGTAGCAACAAATACATCTTTCTATGCATGACGGAGGGAGCGGAACGAGTAAGTAGTAATGTTGATACGGGAAGTAAGTGGTCGCTCCACACGCAGATGAGGTGATCCATCACTTAAACACTTGTAGACAGAATTGAAAGTCATCTCTGCTGCATCTTCTTGAATCCAGTAATTAATCCTGATTCGCATTCTTCATGTATGCTGTCATGAGCTACAAGCGTTTTAGCGTTTTATTGGAGTTCTATTGTTTTGCTTTGCTTAAGGCCAAATCTTGTGTGCATATATTATATTTTAGACGTTCATGTCTGACTGAGTTCTAGCTAGACAGAAGAGACGCAATAATGGTTGACCCATGGTTCTTAACTCGCTCGCATAAGTGTGTGTCCGTTGCAATTTTCAGACAATGCCACACCTTGAAATGTTGATTCAGAGCATATAATGAATAATGCACCAGGAAATTGGCAAAGTTAAGCAGCCTTACATTACAATATATCATGGAAGTAAATTTCCCGGCACGATATAGCTAACCAAATGGGCATCATAGCGAGCATAGGATTGGTTGGCTTGCTCTCCGTCTTTGGTAATTAATTGCTTCAAGTGCTCTTAAAGTGTACGGCAGGCAGTATATACTGATTATGACAATATGAAAACTTGATTCTATCCCGCAAATTCATCATACATATCAATTATGTGAGATCTTTCCTATGCTATTTTCTGTGACGCCGGTTCCTTTCCTGCCATCTGGCAGCCAGCAGGATATGTATAGTTATATTTATTTTATATGCTGATTGTGACAGCGGCGGGATTGTTTCTTACTAGAAATACAGCAGGGACTGTAGTACTGTATATTATTTGAAGTTAGCCAAGAAGCTTAAATTAGGGATATTATCTCCAAGCAATTAAATCTCTAGGAATTGAGCATTGAGACAATCGGGAATGCTGTTATTACAAAATAATGACATGCCTGCTTAAATTTTGACAGCCTTTTGTCTCCTGAGTCCTGAACATCCAAGCCACACCTATATTCAATATGTACTGTTTGCTAATCCCCAATCCAATCCGCTTCTACTCTTCTTGCCTGTATGTATATGTGTACTAAACTGCGTTGAGTATAACCGTCCGGTTTTTGACACGTTGCGAATTTTACGACACTGCACATTGCGCTTTGGCTGTTAATGTGTTGCCCCAGCAAACCAAGGAATTACCGTTGTTCTCGAAACGTAATTTGCTAAATATCACTTTGGCACTTAAACAGTTTGCACAGATTTAAACAATCAAAAAAGTTACTGCTCCTGTCGTTTAGTTAGGGTGATTTGGTTTATTTGAAGTTGGTGAATGTGTGGAGATTTCGCGAAAACACTTGAGATTCCACGAATGTCAAATACGACTAAGCAAGCATATGTGAAAAGAAGGTTGTAAGCCCAGTGTGTACATTCGAAAGGGAGATATAAAATTCAAAAATTGTTTGAAGCTACAAGATGACAAATCATCGTAAAAGTTGAACCTTATCATAAAGAGATGGAGGCAGGAAAGAAAATGGATAGTTGGACTGGACTTAGAAAAAACGGTTAACAAAGGGATTCATATTATGTGCTCCTGACCATACAGAGTTCTGGAAAAGCCATTCAGAAAGACGGAGATGATTATGGACGTGGTGAAGATTATTATGAGGATGCGGGATGATGAGGAAACAGCAGTTATTGAAAGGATGGGGGAAAGTTAATATTTTGTATTTGTTTTATGATCTCCCATTCGTATTCGCATTGCTCTTCTCTCTTTGTCTCTACCTTGCACGTTTATTCTCCATATTTTTTGAACCTTGCATCCATGATATCATTCTATGCTTCGTGTGACGGTTTCTTAGTCCTTGGTCCTGAGTCTATTGAGTCCTGGGAACACAAGTAAAGAGCATACCCGTCCCGAATACATGCTACATAAACAAGATTTCTGCTTAGGTATTAGTTCGTACCAACTTCCAGGGAAATACGCAATGATCATCATATAGCGAACTTTGAACTTCTGCACATGTAATACGAAAATATACCGAAGCTCTAATAATACATGAGGCAATTGGACGACGGCTTTGACGTATAGGAAGAAGAACGGTATGAGATAAATGTTGTAAAGCATTGCAGAAGAGAATGCACGCAGAGCTGAATAAAGAAGAAGTGATCCGCTTGGACTTGTCAACTCCTTTCGGAC
This sequence comes from Sminthurides aquaticus, assembly GCA_906901655.1. Classification (NCBI taxonomy): domain Eukaryota; kingdom Metazoa; phylum Arthropoda; class Collembola; order Symphypleona; family Sminthurididae; genus Sminthurides; species Sminthurides aquaticus. The sequence goes on along the minus strand of CAJQTT010000014.1, from coordinate 3,750,393 downwards.
AAGAACAGGACTGCAAGTCCTAGTTAGTTGGATGGGTGGCATTTAGTTTCTAAACGTAGTTATCATTGAGTACTCCTGGAATGAATGTGAACGGATTCCAGGGAAACAGGATGCTGGAGTCGGAACTCCACTTGTACCGAGATTATATGGTTGAAGCAATGTTTGCAAGCTATAAAACTTGGAAATCAGTGTAAGACGTATGCAGCATGTTAATTCCTGACTCTGGCTGATACCTCATAATACAGCTTTATATAAGATATATTCCGGCTGTATGAAGAGATGCGACTTAAAAATAGCCATAATTTGTTGTGTAGAACGGTCAATGCTGACACTAGTATAAAAGAGCATGAACAAGTACTAATAAGGCGTGTTAGAATTTGGTAACATAGAATGCCAAATACTGGATTGAAATGAAACCAAGGCTTAGAAAAGGCAAATGGAATCAGACACGTGATGATGACATAAGAGAGAGTAACGTGCTAAAATTTACGTAAATGCCCATTGCTTGTCTCCCTTCCCGGACCATTCACCTCATATAATTTTTGGTGTAGTGTGTAGTTTCATCTCGTCGAATAGATGGTAGTGTTAAGAGCTGTATTCTAAAAGAAACATGGGGTATAATGCAAAGCCTTGACCCTAACAATGAAACCCTTGTAATGTTGAAATGCAAGAATACAACTACATGCAGGCCTCTGACAACGTCAGTGAGAAACTTGAAGTGTCTGAAGAAATGAGTCTCGCCCTCATGAGAGCGGGGTAAAAAGTCCACTCTTATCTTGAATAGAGACTGGAAGTGAGGACCAGATTCGCTGGATTCACTACCAGTTGTAAAAGAATGGATTCCAAAGAGCCCCATAGCAATAAATGAGCAAAAGAGTGAGGATGATAAACAGCAAGAAAGAAGTAGCCGAACCCCTAATAGACTTGCAAAAAGCTGGAGAATTTCCTGAAACCATGAAATTTAACTGAATGTTAAGATGGAAGAAACCTGAGCGTACCGTACCTAACCCTCTGGGCTATTATAGGTTTTAAGCAACAGTGAAACGGTAGGGCAGATAATGATGCAGGCTGGATGAAGCCTATACGCTCATGACAGTTCTCGCAAAACTCTGTAGTGGTGGAACTATAAAACATAGAATATCTTTAATCTTCGTGCAGGAGTGAGGACTTGATGAGCGGTGATAAAATTGTAGGCCCGGGAAGCATTACTGAAAAAAATTCTCTCATCTCTTGCCCTGCGGATTTCTTGCTCTGTGTTTCATCTGGAAAAAGATGAGGATACTTGTGAAATGAAAGGTTGGATTAGAAACTTACATGTATTTCTTACACGGTTGGAGTTAATGAATAAAAGCGTAAAGTTTGTGAAAAGCTGGCATGGTTTGATGTGACAGGCACGACAAGAGTATTTTGCAGCTACTATAGCCAGAATTTAGAGGAAACTTCTGGAGGATGTTGCAATTAGTTTCGGACTAGGTTTGGATGAGAAGAGGTACTGGTGGTAAAATGTTTGAATTGGATAATTTCAAGGTAAAGTGTTTCTATTTTTGTATGGTACATCTTTGTTTCGAAGCACGCCCACCCACCAACTTGCCAAACTACTACATGAACTAGGAGCTCCAAGCTCTGAGACTTGGAGCCTTGCTGAATTGGAGATCATGCTGTTTTCTCATTTATTTTCTTTCCCATTTCATCTAACTCTGGCTTGAGCTTCCTGCCATCTGAGTTATTGTGTCATTACAAGAGGAGGATATGAAGGGACAGAAGTTAATGGAACTACGCTGGTTCAGCTTTTATGAAGCAAAATGTCAAGACTCATGAGTGTAGCGGCGGTTGACGTCCTAACACAGTTGACACGTTAATACTTCTTATAAATAGTTGATCTCATCAAGATCTTCTTACAGCATTCGCGGATCAAGGCGGCTTCATCATAAAAGATTAGGTATACTGGCCACGTCCTGCGAAGGCAAACCGGGAACACGGAATGATAGAGGCTATATTTAATACCTGCTACCGTATCATTGAGGCAACTGCCAAGGTCGGCTTTATTTTGAGATAGTTAACAACTGTCATCTGTTTCAAGACACTAATAGTATTATAGGCGTTGACACTTCTGGTGATCACATAAAAAATTATAGAATTAGTTCGGATGAGCTTGTCTACTAGATAGAGCGCCAGTACTGCTGGAAGCAGGAAGGGTCTTACGTTGTTGATGTAATAGCTTTGCGGTATGATTGTGTGTGGGATCCTTGATGATGATTTCATCTGAGTAAACAAGTACATATTTGGAAATGTATTATAAATTTGTGGAGCAACCCTATACTTGGCTGATAGAGGACTATCAAAATTTTAATCTCAGGATTTAGTAAAATTAAAATAAGGGTGTATATAGTGCATGGATGGAGCTAAGCTAGAGCTCGGAGAAGAAGGAAAAATTAATATTCCGTCGAGCAAATGTATCAAATCGAGATACCAGTACCCGAAGAGCGGTTTGCTTGTGGCCATGCCTTGTAATTCAGTCGAAAAAATTCCAACTAAGCTGGAAGTTTGGAGAAGCAAGGAACAAGATGTTGAGATGGAAACCTTAAATTTGGTGGCGACTGCCTTTGGTGGTGAATTATTCAGGAACCTCAGAGTGGGGGAGCTGGTAATAGACTAAATCTTCGTGTGTTTCCTTAGAGATTGCTGGAGGAAACGAGATGAGAATAAAATGAAAAGAGATGAGGAGAGACGAGAACGATGTCAAACTTCCCACACTCGTTGCACATACTAAAATGACGGTGCCTATTTCTTTTTACATGAAGGATCAAATTCTATCTACACTCTGCGAGTCTTCAAACACTTTTCATGTTGGATACTTGGAAGCAGGCAACGCAAATCTGCTCCTTTCTCAGCATAATCTTGAAATTCAAGGATCTTGCTCCGACTTTAAAAAGTGCGGACGACGGATTCATGGATGGGGATTGGAAAGAAAATACTGAATGCGGAGGGAATCACGGACGTCATGGAGTGGTTTTAGGAAGGAAAATCCTTTAGCGGATACTCAAGGATCTGACATATTTCGAAAGCGGAAATAAGGATAAGCATAAGTTTTACAGTTTGGGCTAGCTCAGTGCAACGTGGAGGGAGGAACAAGAAAAAATTTCATTCGGAACATCCAAGTGTATACAGTTGCTTCTAGAATCCTATCAGACTTTCACTTCAAGCTCCTTTCTTCCTCCTCTCATCTTGTACTCCTCAGAATATTCAAAATTCATATAATCTAAAGGTTTTCCCCTAATCCCTAGTAAATCCAAGTGGATTTTCAGCTCTGTACTCTGTATTCACACGAATACTCGTTTCTGGAACGAGTTGCTCCTTTTTATAGAAATCCTTCCAGCCCATACGGAGATTTTCCCATCATTCAACAAACTCTCATCATCACTTCATTTATGCCTGCTGCAAGATATTATTTTATCATGGGAAACCATACAAGATGCTTGAATAAAGATGGAAATAGGTTAATGCTTGTCACGGAGGGACTTCTAAGGAAAGAACAGCGGTAGGATAGCGGATCTACATAGCATATTCAAACGTTTGTGGAAAATACAACTGAAAGTGTTTTGATCCCTGGATGAAGTTTGAGCATCTTATTGAGGATAGTGATGAGATGGCGCTACTGTAGCCGGTACTTTAACAACGTGTGTAGTATTTGCTCAGAGGGGTAGGCTTTTCGGGAAACGGTGTGTATTATGTACATTTTTTCAAGTGCTTCCCCAAAAACCATTTAACATAAAAATTTACAATCACATTAAATCCCAAAACACGGAAGAATTTTCATTATGGATTTTAGTTCTAGTACTTGAGTTTTAGTCGTTCCAAATTTTGAGACATTTCGAAAATAAGTTGTACAGGGAAGACAGAAATGACCAAAATGATAACTAGTTTCTATGCTCAAGGTTGTTTTGACTGACAGGCTAAATGAATTTTAGGTTCACCGACAGAATTTATTGAAGCTTCACGTTGCAGCTTGGAGAACGCGTCTTTCCCAGATGCGTTTCGATGTTTCGAGTGTAGCCGCATACAGTTTAGTATATTTAAATGTGTGGAAAAAAGAAAAGACAAAGGTAACTTCAAGTGTCGCATGGAACGACGTGGTTTTAATTATTGGGGTGGACCCTTGTTCATTTGTAACTACTTTTAATGGTAGTTCTCTGAAATTGTACGCTTCGTAGTCAGAAAATGAGGTAACAATTAAAGTTTGAAAACAGGTGAATTCCCATCACTTTATGTCGCCAAGAGATGAAGAAAAAAAAGTTTAAGAGAAACAAGTTAAAGTTTTTGGTGAAAACCATTTCACAATCAGACCCTAAAAATGGTCACAAACTGCATAATAAATTAAAGCCGTGCAGAACCGGATTGCTAGAAGCTATGTAAGTTTCTATTCCTGAAATTTGTGTATTCTGTTGGAGAGGATAACGACAGGGCAGGGGCAGGCCGGGACCGGGAGGCATTGTTTGTTGCTTTACACTACATTTGAAATTTTACTTTGTCCAGCTTGCTTCCTATTCGTACATGTCTTCAGATTCGGTTTGCTTTTGTGTACTAGATGTTAATCTTCATGATTTACCTTGGTTTTTTCATTTTTTATTCTTAAACCAAGGTTTCCGGACAGAAACTAATCTGTCGGAAGGTGTATGCTTGCTAGTGTCGAATGATACACAGGGAAAAGATAATACTTGTGTCAAGGACATCGTTGCCATTGCATGCTTTGCACAAGTCGTGTTATATACTTTAGGAAAAGTGGTGAAAGTTTTGAATGTGTGAGAAAAGAGTGCCGGGATTTTATTGCTTGCTAAAGTGGAAAGTAAGGACAGGGATGGGCGGAAGTGAAAGTGAAAAGGTGCGGAGGAGAAAGCATCTAAACTTTTACAGCTGGAGTCACTTAGCCACGACGTTCTTTCCTCTCGCTTTGGCTTGTTTGCTACCTGTGTGAAATTGGAGTGGTAATAATTCCGGTTCCAGTTGAGAAACTGCAGGGTTTTTCCACTCCTTGCTTCGACTTAGACCACTACTCGAAAAATTTCCCATTTTCCCACCTGTCTTGGGCACTCTTCTAGAGCTTGAAGAGAAGAGCGGTCTTTGGATACTTTTGATGAAAACTCGCTCTGAGGGGAATGGAGAGCGAAATTTAAATCGACGGAGAGAAAGCACTCGACAAAGACATGATAGAACTTATCCTCAATCACTATATTCGCATGTGTCGTATAAGATATTTCTCTATTCTGGTTGTTTGCTCTGCTATTGCTTGGCTGCGCGGTAAGTGGAAAAGGGGAATTCAATCCATTTCCTGACCTGACCTCATTCTAACCACCTGAAGCGCCCCCCGAGCTTGTTACCAGGACCAAATGACTCCAAGTTTAAAGTATCTTTACAAAGAGCACGGCTATCACGGCAGAATCACACTCGGTTGAAAAAATACAAGGAGGCAGGAAGAAAGAAGCTTCAGAAGAGGAGAAACATGATTGCTGGAAATAAGGGGACGACTTTCTCCATGCTATGTAAACGCCACTGATGGAGTGGTAAAGTGGTAAAGTGGTAAACATGTGTCTTGTCAACGACAGTGACAAGCGTGTACACAAATCTTTCATCTTGCGTTCCTTTTGATTGTTTACTTTTTCAGGCTAATGTAAAATTCTAAGGAAAGATACGATGAAAGACATCACGAGGTGGTAGCTGCCGTCTGAAGAATTTAAAAGTTAACGAACTAGCAAGTCTTATATTCTAAACTTCTAGCTTCTGAAATATTTTTCTCAGTTTTGTCAAACAGAAATGGCAATTTAAACATAACTTATTCTTTAAACTTGAAAGGCTGGAGCTGACAAAAGAACCATAACCGGATAAAATGGGTTCCTGCCAACATCTCTCTGATTTATTTCCGCTTGTTTAAAAATCGATGCACAACTGACTCATTGATTTGAAGCAGCAGGTAAAAATAAAAGGTATTGTTAAAGAAAGAGCAGAAATATTGGGGAAAATATGAATTATTCTGCAAAAGAACTAACGAGCTTTTTAAGCATTTATTAAAATAGGCGAGAAAATAAAAAAGATGAGGCTATTTTGAACTTGGTTTATCTGATTACCTTTAACAATGTGGGTTGAAATTATAACTTTGAATTTGGACAAAATTTTGGCAGCGAAGCTACAAGAACAAGACAACATAAGAGGCCCACAAGAATATATTTGTATTCCAATTTATCTTCAACAGTAGTCCAGGACGCACTCGAGAAGCTGTAAACTTTTCCTATAGATAGGAAAAGTTTAGCCACCAGGGGAGCTGTGATTTGTTTTGGATGGAACGTTAAGTTGGCGGAATTTTGATCTCGGTTTTAAATAAGGAATTAAAATAGGTGTAAATCACTAATTTAATTCCAAAATCACGTAAAGGTACGTCCGGTCTACTGGGATCAATTATTCAGTGCCAGGAAGCAATTTAGCGCTGCAAATTGTGAGCCTGATGAATTTAACCACAAAGTCTTTTAACGGGTAGGTGCCGACTTAATGCTCCCAGTTTCCATAGAGCATTGTTGCCGCTCGTTATAACTTTTCGGGATTCGCAAATCTATGGTATTGTTGATCGAGTGCAACTTGACTCTTGCTCGCTACCAGCCTACAAAACAGAGCAAGAGTTCTTGACTACTTCAACAGTGGAACTAGTACTACGTGATATTTAAGCAATAAGAATTGTGAAAATTAACATGTTGCAAAAAATCAGAAATCAAGGCGAACCAATAAGTATCGATCCAGTTTGATATATAGAATTGCAAAAAAGGGATTTCATGCTTCCCCCCGAATAAATCCAAGTTACTGTCATCTTGGTACTGATTTTTGGAGTATTAATGATTTAAACGGCTCTACTCCAGTTGGCATCAAAATGATATTGTTATTAAGAAGAAGCGTACTTGATAAATAAGGTTTCAAACGCTCATATAACTTTGAATTAATGCACAATGGATAGAATCTTGTTGAATCTGCAGTCAGCATAGATTCAAAAGAATCTAGCGAGGAGCAAAGTAAGAAAATTGTGGTGAATTCTCATGTATCATTTGTGTCGGCATATTTCGTAAGTTTGCTTCAACGTCTGGAGGAAGAAAGAAAGGAAGAGAAAAATGGCTTGTGATGAACAATATATTCTTCCTCTTCCTGGAATAGGGCTCGTGTTTTCTACAGGCCGGAAGATGACTGCAGCTAGAGATGAAAGTACGGGGCTGTCGAAGGGGAACTACCGAATGCTGAGCTGATGCTCGGAAAACTTGAATGCTCTTGGATGAAGGAAATTTAGGAGCAACTTGAAGACTGGGATTAATCTTGAAATGATACTACTTCAGATGCTCTGCAAGCAATTCTCTAAGACGCCCAACATTAGTAGGATGGAGGATTGGCACACATGCCGGTAGTCAGCATGCGGTCTCAGTGAAACAAATCCTTGGCTGTGAAACCAATGCAAAGAGAGTTTAACAGGTCGAAGAATCCTAAGATTACTATTGGTTCAAGGATTTTTCAAGGGAACGTCATCTATTCTGATTGAAAGTTACGAGCTGAACTTTGAATAACCCTGCCCTACCGCAAAGTTTCTGGAGACGAAATTACCAAAACTAAAGTTGTAAGGTAGGTTTCGGAGAGAAACAAATTACTTGCATGCTTCTACTGACTGAAATTAGAGGTAAAATTTTGGGAAATCGCGACAGAGATCCTTGAGAAAAGTAGAAACGGATAGCATTTGCCTATATGCTATACTTGATACTGCGGATGTTCAAAACACCTGCGCTAAATAAACACGTTAGAAGGCAATAGCCCCGATTCTGTGGCTTGTGTGCATTTTCTCTCAATAATTTGTCTTCTAAGTCCGGCTTCTAGGTAACTATCAGCTATTAATAAATTATTTACAAGATTTTCCTCCTCATCTTGTTCCTCCACTCCAACCCACGCCTCAAGTGTGCGTCATAAGCTACCTAACATGCTTAAATATCTTGCCTCATTTTCCAGCACAGCTACATAAGGTTAGTAGTAAGAAAGAGATGTGTCTGTGGTGGCAAGAACTGTGGTAGCTAAAACTGTGAAGGGTTCCTAGTTTGAAACTCCTAATTAATTAAAAGCGAAATTAAAATTCTCTTCGAGGAAAAGACTTAAACTTTGGCATCTAGGGGAACGTGTATGCAAAGGATTTAATTTCCGGAGCATGAAAGAAGCTGCAAAAATTTGCATAATCCTTTGACTTCCAACGACCTGAATTCTGGAATTGAGGTTATATAAACTAAAAATCCTTAAGCCAAGCAATGTACAGAGAAAACTGCTTGAGCATCTACTAACCTTGATGAATTCCTGCTACCCTTAAGAACTCATTATTTAGTTTGCTTCAGCGGATCTGGGACATCTTAAAAACGTTTTCAAGTGCTTGTGATAAGAGGCTCATTATGATTTACCTCTAGCAATTATTCATCCGCCCAGGTCAGCATCTTTTCAGAATGTACAATGAGAAAAGATGACCAGGCTCCTACGGCAATATTCTTCGTAGCCTTTACTCGTTGTTATAATTCCTTTTGAGATCTTGTATAGCAATTCACTTTACAGCTCAATGGAGAAATCTGTGCATAATATGTAAAAGCTGTCGGCTGATGAGGATTGAGGATAACCTTTAGTAAAGGCCGATCCCCCCGACGCTAAGGTTGATTGCAAAAACCTGACTGGATTAATCCATGAAATATTTTTTGCCACTTCTTGAACCTGTTCCAATTACTTTTACTGCAGAAGCGTATAAAGAGTGGAAAACGTTGTATTTATATGCGACAGGTACGGTGGTGATAGGCATGCTTTATTGAGCATGTATGTATGGAGTAGAGAAGGCAAGGGTTACTACATGTATCCGGACGGAACGCTTGGGAATTATGACTAATGCATATTGAGGTGAAGCATAACGCATAAAATCCTGTGGAGTTTATTAGATTTTACGGCTTTGTGAGGTTATTTCATCCAGCATTTGGGTGATGTGAAAAGGCTATAGAATTAAAAGTAAGCTTCTGGAAGTTTTCAACCGCTTCAATAACTTCAGAGGGTAACTTCTCCTAAGAACCAAGGGGCTCTTTAAGAGCCGCTCTTATAATCAAGGAAGTGCCTCCAGCTATTTCACAATTCTGTTCATATGAATAAATGTAAAAATTAGTGAGTAATTTGAGTGTAATTTGGTATCCAAACTTTGTTTTACCGTTGTAGGTTACGAAAACAAAGACGCTCATTGATGCTATATGTATACACCCAGGGAATTCAAGTAGCGTCATTGTTCAATGATCACCAGGGCTCGAATTTATAACTACAAAATTAGATAGGGTTGACATTAATTAAATGTCATCATGCTCTGAGCATGAATTGATTACAATACATGCTCATGTTGGTCAATTCAGGTTGTGAGGCTGCACTACTTGGGACTTATTGGGACATTGGGTCGCGTCGTCGTGTGTAGAACATGAAATCAATGTCCGATAAAGGATTGAATGGGCAGTAATACAAATTACCTCGGGAGGAACCAGTAAATCTGTTCAAGCAGGATTCCTCATCTTTATCTAATTATTAAGAGGGCAAGGTTTTTTTACTATACGTCGCAAGAATGATTATTATTGATATACGAGATACCTATTGTTTATTTATTCCATAAGAGTTGCTAGAAAATAAGGGTGTCGGGGAATAATAATGAATCGATAATTATCCAAGCATGAGGTTTACTAGATTAGCGAATGATTTATGTCCTGAATACATTGGATTCCTTGGTGAAAAGGGCAATTTATTGGCCATAAATTGGGTAATTAATATCTTTAAATCCAAGCACCTGCTTGATACAAAGGATTTCAATCCGGCTTTCAACTAACAATGTAAGTGATATGGATGATTATGTGGACAAAACGTGATTTGCTCTTGAGGCACTGCCTCGGAAATGGAAAAATCCAGGTTGAAATGTCAATATAGAGGCGGGTGGAGCAAATAAGCCATAGAAGTCATTCGCTGGCAGCGCAGATAGCTCTTGGTCAGCCCAATGAGATGATTGTAATCTACATTAAGCATACATGCAGCTTTAGAGGAACAATAGGATGGGGAATCGATAAGCTACTACAAGAATCATATTGTAAACAATATGTAATCCGGACAGAGCCACGACAAGTCGAATGTAATCTATATTTGTGTAAACAAAATATGCGAGCAGTAAAGCACTTGAAGCTATTATCTTGTGTCAAAATATTGTCACAGTGAGACACTAGCTTTCCGGCAGTTAAGCACACTTTTCCTTACAGAAGCAATCAGGTCTGCAGCAGACCTGATTGCTATAGAAGTTCTGGAATTTCTACATGTTTGATTGTCTCATGATCCCGGATTTCCCTTGGAATTTCACACATGCAAATTCTTTGGAAGCTATTAGTGGGCAAATATCGCGCATTGGAATAAGGTAAATTAGTCAGAGAAATGTAAAGGCAAGGTAAATTGGAAACTATTCTCACGATACGACACAACTATCAAAAGAAATTTGAAATTCGTGTAAGCAGCTAAACTGCAGGACATACGCCAGCTGGATTTGTGTTGACCACTTGAGAATGGAATGCAACTAGCTCTTTAGCTATATTCTCGTTGGTTGCAGTACAAAATTTGACCTTGATGGTGATGAAAGACAAGGAATGATGGTGGTCTGGAATGTTACAATTAATTAGAGTAGCTGATAATGATACTCTGAATGGAAGTGAGAAGATCAATCACATTCGAGAGGGATTATCTTGGCTGGTTATTTAATAACATGATTTCGGGACAGACGGTCACAATAGAGCTTAGTTTGCTGGAAACGGGTCAAAGTTTAACTAGGGAACAAAATACTAAATGAAATCATCGAGTCAATAAAGCGTTCGGGGTATGTGGAGTTATCGGAAGCTTTATTGCCTACAAATACGTTTGCGTGACCCACGAAATCTGGTGGCAGTGTGAATAGGTTAGTAAGTTCTAGGGGTGTGTAAGGTAAGGAGATCTAGTAATTATGGAGGATCTGCTCTGCTGAGAGGAGAATATTCATAGGAGGAGAGTATTGTAAAAAATTCATTGAAACCTCCTATTATTTCCTCACAAGTTTATGCTGGAATCCAGAAAAATGTTTATTCATAATGCTGTGAAAAATGATTGGCATCTTCCCTCCGACTTGTGGATGAACTCAAATCCTTACTACATATGCCTTATTGTTGATATGCGGTGCCCTGAGGCCATAGTGGTAATAGGAGCATGCGAAATTCACTAATGGAGTAGCTACATGATCGAGTTTTACTTACATAGATTTTCCATATTTACAGATTATTAGCTGTATGAAGTCAAGTGCGCAAGAACCGGAGCAGACTGAGGTTCAGTATCATCCAAGGTTGTATGAAAATTTATTAAATGGAATTATTCTTCCAAGTGCCAAGAGCGTATACTACTTTACTACTAGCCAAACTAGCAATCATCACAACAATGTAGCAACAGGCCTCCCGGCAACAAATAGAATTAACTACATAGTTGTTGAAGCATGCACGCAACTTTGACCACGTGATTTTAATAGTGTAGCCTAAAACATCTGTAAGGAGGTAAACCAAATGGAGGAAAGGAAGCACATTATATATTCCATTAAATCGTACTCTTAATCCAGTTTTGATGAGATTCATGCTGGCGAATTAATTTGGGCAGTTTATTGGAGGAATTTGGTAAAGCCGTCGCCCAAAGAGAGAGACCAACCCTGACACATGGTTGGCGTCGCCGGCTATTAAAAATAAGTGAGGTTGTGCATAAACCTTTGGTGAAGGAAATTGAGGTCAGCTTCTGTCAAATTCAGAGTCAGAGCCGATGCCCGCCTCCTCATTAAATCCAGATAGGAAAGAGAGAAGCTTAGTTATCAGAGCGGCCTTGGGAAAATATTCGCGAACCTGTTCATGCATTTTAAAAAGATGGGGAATCGTCTAAAAATTCGAGGACAAATGAAACGAAAGACATTCTTCATGTATGTTATTCATAAAAAAGTATTTGAAAATGTTTGACCTATGATCAACAGAGGTATTTGATGTTTTTACTACGCCAGACTTGTACTTGTAGTGCTAGAGAAAAGACTGCTAATTTTCCTTGTTGCCTCAACGAAACTGAACAATAGTTGAGATGACTTGAATGGTATTATTAGCTGTAATGTTGTAAACACAGCAAGCCAATGAAGATTGCATGACTTCTAGTTTTTACATCCTGTGAATCCATTGAAAGTACTCCAGTTGGTGCGTAAGTTATAATTTATCAAATTAAGTTTTCCAATTTTCTAGTACTACAATATATATGACTACAATAGCCATAAATCATGAACACGCAGGACAGTGAGCTTGGCCTCAGCTTTCAACTTTGCAAATCACAGGTGATTCAGTTGGATTTGACAGATAGAATGCAAAATGCGTGCATTATGCAAAAATGTTCGTCATTCTTTTGGTTCCAAACAAACCATATGTAACTTGTATGTAATGGAATTTAAAAAATCCAGGCATTCTGTCTTCCATGAAGCGATGCTATACATGTGTAGAGGAAGGTTAATGGCCATCACGTCAAACAGGTGAATGTCACTTGGGCTGACAAGTTAATTTGCAAGTAGTGAAGCTTTCATCAACTTTTATAGCTAATATAGCAATTAAAAAGCAGGCTACAAATTCCTCTGATGAACTTGTGCATCATTTTAAGTAAGGGTCAATGGTAAAATTTCCTCTATCTGAAACAATCATGGATGCAATTCGCAAATTGCCGATGCAAAGATTTTTTGCATATAAGCAAGTACATGCGTCTTTCTTGTTCTACTTGAAAACTCATGTACAAAATTGTGCAAAACCAGTAAACAAACGATTAAAAACATAGACATAAATCTTGACTCTACTCTGAGTTCCTAACCCAGTCCAATATTTTGCACAGGTAAATTAACCAAGCACATAGTAAGATGGACAAAGTAGGGGCCTCCTTAGTATTCATATCACATGAAAGCTGCCCACAGCTTTGCAGCTTTGACAGCAGGCCGGATTGCTTTCTCCCGCAGCTTCTTATATTGGGTTACTACGGAAAAATGACAATTAGCGCAGCAAAGAGCTGTTAACGGATGATGCATCAAGTAGTTAGAAGAACTGAAAGAAGGTGAAAACTCAACCATTATCGCTAGAGCCACTCAATGGGCCTCGGGTATTATATTTTATGAATTTGAAATAATTTCAACACTGCACTGTATGTAACGCAACAACAAGCAGTCAGATGTATCTGTATAGACAAGGAGTCACAGCGAGCCCTGGAAACTACAAAACATTTTACCTATGCTCTTAAGCTCAAGCATGGATTTCAAGTTGTCGATAGCAACTGGAATAAAAGGGTTGGTGTACCTTGCCCTGGCGATAATCTGTGCATTGAAGAATGATTACTGCTCTAAGGAAATTCTTCATTATCTTCATGTGGAGCCAGCTGTTGTCTACAAGATCCTATGGAATGCGTCTGTCTCGAATTTCATTTTAAAACACTCATCCTTGCTACAAGTGCCTCAAATGATCAGCACTTGAGTCGGAGAAGTAACATCGGATTTCAGTACTACAATATCTATGATGACTAAACAAATGTTGGTTGTTTCATCGACTGGAGAAATGTAAAATGTTGCACAGATGCTGAAATAAATATGTACATAGAGCAGGGTATGAGCATTATTAGATGCCTTTGAGCGTTTGCGTCAACTAAACAAGATTTAGAGTTCCGCGGAATGTTTGGTGGGAATATCCTCTGATTATCAGGGTGAACAAAGAGAGTCTGACCTGCATTCTTAGTCAAGTATAGCCAAATCCAGGAAACTATAACCTTATGAAACCCCTCTTGAAGCTCGTTCACTGACCAGCGATCAGGTGGTTAGTGCGAGACAGTATAGTAATTCAGGTAAATTACTATACTGTCTCGCACTAACGTGACTGCAATTCCAGAGTCCATAATATTAAATGATACGAGGCTGGGCCTCTTTTAGCAATCCATGCCGATTATATTGCAGCGTGAACAATCTGTGTAATCCAGGCTTATAATGTGCTCAAAAGTAAGCTCCAGCATGCATGTCCACCATATACAGTTGTGCTTAATCTACCGGTATTTGTAGTATGTAATAAGGGCGGAAGCTTTCGGATGAAAGGATGATTACATCCGTGAGTGCCGGAAGTGTGTGTTAGCCTACAAAATCTAGCCTGTAATCTAAAAGTAAAGGATGCATTAAAGAATGTAATTTTGCACTAAAAATGTGTATAAACAAAGGATAGTGTTGTTATTTGCACATGCCATTACATGCTTGTTGGAAAAGACTTTATAAGAATAAATTCATTGACTTTGAAATGTTGAAATGTTTAAGCTCGGCTTCCTCTTCTTGGAGTCTCTTCTAAAGAAAGAGTGCATCTCTCTCAACCTCTGTCACATTTTTCGATTACACACACCCCTATAAAGATACAAGATTCACACTCTACAAGGGCAGAGGATGCTTCTAGTATTATCGTGTTGAGGTCTTAAGAGTTAAGCAGATTTCAGGTTTCAGACTTCAGAGTGCTCTTATCTCTGGTTTTTCATCCTGGTTTCTTGTCTCATTTCTTATTGTCTTTTTACTCCCGGACTGTCCTTTCAAAGCCTTTGCTTTAACTTGTTAGCCCTGCCTTTCTTTAAGACTTTAGTGCTGCTGCTGCTGCTCTACTCGGTCGGGATGCATAGGATTGAGAATTGAGAGAGATGAAGAGAATGGAAAGTTGAAAAGCCTCATCCTCTTTGTGAGAACTAGTGTCATGAACTTTAGTATAACGATAGTCATGAGCTCTAGTTTAGAATATCTGTATAGAATTGTGTTTCAGAGTTCTATCCATTAAGAACTATGTTTCCGACTCCTATCCATAGGATCTGTGTTTCCAACTCCTATCCAATAGGAGGTGTGTTTCCGACTCCTATCCATAGGATCTGTGTTTCCAACTCCTATCCATAGGAGCTGTGTTTCCGACTCCTATCCATAGGAGCTGTGCTTCCGACTCCTATCCATAGGAGCTGTGCTTCCGACTCCTATCCATAGGAGCTGTGCTTCCGTGTTCTCTCCGTAAGGAGTGTGGAGTAGAGTAGAGCAAGAGAGTAGTGAACAATGTACGTCTCACTCTCTTACTAATAATAAATCTAGCATAAGATAGAGTGTCGTGTACTATGCTACACGTATGCTAGCAGGAACGAATGTGTGTGTGAAGCCTGTATCTATGACGGTAGGTACAGGCCTATGTATCATGTGTGTTATAAGATAGAGAACCTCATGGCACCAAGCCATGAGGAAGAAGAAGTGTTTTAACTATAGAAGAAGACGGACGTGTGGTCCTGAGCTCCTCATTCTAGTAGTGGTAGAGTCGAGGTTTTAGTATATGGAAGAAAAGACGGGAGTGTCTTAGGCTTCTAGGATTATATGTAGAACTAGACTAGAATTAACTAATTGTTAGTAAAAGTGTGAATAGGTGTTTCAGTCCGCCTAGAATAATGTGTTCTCCCAAAGAGCTAGAATAATTATAATTAATTATTTAGGATAGTTAGTGTAAGTCGGTATAGTTAATCTCTTAGCTAAGGTTTAGAGTAAGAGGATGAAAAAGGTTAACTTAAGTTAATTAAGACTAGCTTAGGAGGTTATATGTTATCATTGATTCGTTTCGTGATGGTGTATGATCTTAAAGTGAACTTGATCTAATTAAAGAATTGAACCAGTAAGTAACCCTTAGAAAGTGTTGTGTTCCTGTTTTTCTAGCCTTATGTGCAAATTAATACAGCATATGGTAGGTTGTAGATTAGGCAGGAAACAACTCGTTACAAATGGTGCCGAAACCCAGTTCTTTTTAGATTCCGTCTTAGTTAGTTTCTGTTAGGTGTAGAATAAAATTCTACAAATTGTGCGTCGTCGGAGGTCATAGTATGACCTCGCTTCGGGATTGGGTAGCCGACCGGCTGCTCGATTGGGTAAACATAATGTTCGACGTTAGGTTTACATGTGTTGTCGTGTCGTTTTGTTGCTTGATTTCAGTGATGGGCCTGTCGTATAGTGAATTTACCTTCGTATTTGACTATCTGCTGGTACCTGGATCAATCATACATGTGGTGGCATCTTTCGTCGTGAATCCTCCGGTTTGGCGGCCATCTTCTCCACGTGGTTCCAACCACGCCGTGGCTACAGATGGTTCGACTCCTGTCCGCATGGGGGTGCGAGGATTCCACGCGCAAGTGCTGACCACGCGTCTTCGGTGTCCTTCTGTTGGAACTAGCGTTCTCCATCGTCGTTGTGGTGTCCCTCAGTTGGAAGAATGGCCTTCGGTGGGGTTTGTCCGCTATCGTTGGAGCTTTCCGTCGGAGGGTGGTGTTTTCTTGGCTGTGTTGAGCAACTTCGTTGATCCGCCCATGGAGTCGGGGCTCTACCAGCCCGGTCAACGCTGAGTTGGGTTTGCCAGTAAGTATGGTAAACGGGTTTTTGTCTTCGGTTATGTGTAGGTTTTATTTTGTTTGTCTTTCCCGAGTCCATCGTGGTCCATGAGTCTGGCGTCGTTGATGTTGCGGCGTGGATGTGGACGTGTTTGGTACGGATCGTTACCCAAAATTCAACTGTTGGCGGCGGTCAAGCGTGCGTTTTTGGTGGTGCCACGGTGAAATTGCCCTGGACATGGAATTTCAGCCACGCGGAAGGAAGACGTTGGGGTTTTCATCGCGACTGGAGAACTCCCGGCCTCACGGTCCAAAGCGAGGTCAAGTCTTCAAGGGGTGCATCAGCTGGTACCGGTAGGTCCCCCAGACTGCCCTAGGCCTGTGCAGTCATCGGTGTCTTGGGAAGTCACCAGGTGGGTGGCTGTAGCTTGCTCAGGTGGTCAACGGGTCACCCAGAATTTAGCATGGCGTTGTCGTCGGTGGGGAGTGGTGTCTGCGCGGTTCTGCGAGGAGTTACCCGGACTTTGAGTTGCTGATACAGTGGAGGTCGTCCCGAAGTTTAATTTGGTTATGCCTTGGTTAGTGTTCGTCTTGTGAGCTGTGTTTTGTCGGTTAACTTTCCTGACCCGTTCTTCAGATCCGGCTCATCTTCTACCGCTTTCTGAGTTCGTCAACGGAAAATATCCGCTCAAGACTTCAGTCAAGTTTCTGCACCAAGGTGAAATACCAAGAATATCTTCATTTTTCCACTTGCAACATTGTACTGTCCCTAATCTCTTCGGTTTACCTCGTAGTTGTGTAGGAAGTGTTAGTTCTAAGTCATTTCGTTAAAAGTTTGTTTGATTAGGACTGACTCGTAGTGCCAAATTTCGTGTTCTGGTTGTGTAGTCTCCGCTATTTAGAAACTACTGCAAATGTAAAGAGTACAGGCTAATTGTTCTCTAATTAGGTTAACTACAGCTACTGGTTGCGAAATGTTGTGTTTGGTGGAGTAGCTTTTTCTTATGGTGTTTAGGGAATCCTACTAAGTTCTCGTGAGTAGCTCCGTTTACCTGTGTAATCGGAGTCTACCTGCGTTTGTGAGGTGTTAGCTCTACAGCATTGTGTTAGTGATACCATTGCTTAGGGTTGTTTCTGGATGTTTGCAGACGTGTTCTTAATATTGTTATAACTGGCTAAGTCGAAACTGTTGTTAGGGTATTACACTTGTTAACTTTTATCTTCTTAGGTTACCTACAATTTGTAAGATACGATCTTGTGTGTGTGGTGTAGCTGTTCCTCGTTTTGTGATTCTGGGACTTCAGCTAGTGTCTTCGGGTTTAGCTCTGCTTTATTGTGTAATCAGAGCCTAATGGATTACAGGTGTGTACTGAGTCTTAGTTCTAAGTCATTTAGTTACCGTTACTATTGATTTAGTATACTTCGTGGTGTCAGTGGTCGTCTTCTTATTTGTGTATTTTCTGCGTCGAGACTTTTGTTAGGGTATAACTTACCTGCTAATTGTTTTTACTACGGATTACCTACAGCTTATAGGTTGCGAACCTGACAGAGGGTAATGTGTATTTTGTCCTGACTTTCAGGTTGTCCGGCAAATATACGTGTGTCTGCGATATAGCTCTGTTTATCATGTATCGGAGTCTATTGGTTGTAAGGTTCTACCTGGCTTGGAACTACTGTAGCAATTATCCCTCATTTTCGTTTCAGTTTTTGTTAAATCTATTGTATGGCAGTTGATTATTAACTGTTGTCTCCTGGAATTGTATATCTTTGGGGCTACATGTACGGCTGTAAGACCTACTCTTCGGTCTCGAAGCGCAGCTAATACTAGTGTAGTTTTAGTGATGGGGTAATGTTGTGGGCAACTCAAAGTTCGTTACAGCATATCCGCTGGTTAAGAGGGTCATCTTCCGACCGCCAGGGATTATAATGTACACGTTCTGCGACTAACCTACTTCCGTAGTCCCCGCGTCTTTTGAGCGAACTTGTAATTTTGTATTCCTGTTCACTTCAACCGTAGGCATTCCTTCTTTGTATGCTCTAAATGTAATTTCTAGGGGATATAGCCGTTACTTTTCAATGACTTTTGGTATTGTTTTCTTATTCAGTGGAAACTGGAGCTGTCGGTGTATGACCCGAAGCTCAGTTTCGAGGGGGGATATTTGTAAACCTTAGTGTCCGAAGTTACTGTAGATAGGAAGTGTATTTTCTTTATAGCTGTAGAGAAAGTTCATAGAGTTCTGTGTGTGAAAGAGTAGAGAAACTGGAGCTGTTGGTGTTGAAACCCCAAAGCTCAGTTTCGGGGGGGGATATTGTGAGAACTAGTGTCATGAACTTTAGTATAACGATAGTCATGAGCTCTAGTTTAGAATATCTGTATAGAATTGTGTTTCAGAGTTCTATCCATTAAGAACTATGTTTCCGACTCCTATCCATAGGATCTGTGTTTCCAACTCCTATCCAATAGGAGGTGTGTTTCCGACTCCTATCCATAGGATCTGTGTTTCCAACTCCTATCCATAGGAGCTGTGTTTCCGACTCCTATCCATAGGAGCTGTGCTTCCGACTCCTATCCATAGGAGCTGTGCTTCCGACTCCTATCCATAGGAGCTGTGCTTCCGTGTTCTCTCCGTAAGGAGTGTGGAGTAGAGTAGAGCAAGAGAGTAGTGAACAATGTACGTCTCACTCTCTTACTAATAATAAATCTAGCATAAGATAGAGTGTCGTGTACTATGCTACACGTATGCTAGCAGGAACGAATGTGTGTGTGAAGCCTGTATCTATGACGGTAGGTACAGGCCTATGTATCATGTGTGTTATAAGATAGAGAACCTCATGGCACCAAGCCATGAGGAAGAAGAAGTGTTTTAACTATAGAAGAAGACGGACGTGTGGTCCTGAGCTCCTCATTCTAGTAGTGGTAGAGTCGAGGTTTTAGTATATGGAAGAAAAGACGGGAGTGTCTTAGGCTTCTAGGATTATATGTAGAACTAGACTAGAATTAACTAATTGTTAGTAAAAGTGTGAATAGGTGTTTCAGTCCGCCTAGAATAATGTGTTCTCCCAAAGAGCTAGAATAATTATAATTAATTATTTAGGATAGTTAGTGTAAGTCGGTATAGTTAATCTCTTAGCTAAGGTTTAGAGTAAGAGGATGAAAAAGGTTAACTTAAGTTAATTAAGACTAGCTTAGGAGGTTATATGTTATCATTGATTCGTTTCGTGATGGTGTATGATCTTAAAGTGAACTTGATCTAATTAAAGAATTGAACCAGTAAGTAACCCTTAGAAAGTGTTGTGTTCCTGTTTTTCTAGCCTTATGTGCAAATTAATACAGCATATGGTAGGTTGTAGATTAGGCAGGAAACAACTCGTTACATCTTCACACTTGAAAAGCTGAATCGTTGAGACACTTTTGATGACATGAGTGGGTAATGAAAATGAAAATCTTTTTAAGACCCTCCGCCTCCTCTTCCACTGTAGTTGCCTCCAGCAGGAGTATTTAGTATGACGAAAACGACAATGAGAAGTAATGGGGTTGAAAAAGTAATTTGGGCTAAAACACACCCCGTTTTACCCATTACCCGGTCTTTCGTAATCAAACTACCACAGGTACAGTCTTCCTTCTGAATCTTAGAGGAGCACATGTACATGAAACTCGTATTGTTAGTAATGTACATAGTATAACTCTTCTGAAGTACCTACAGGAAACTAATTCCTCATCTCTGTCCCGGCTTGAGCGTGAGCTTGCCATCATCTCTTATTTTCTTCTAGCTTTCATCGTTCGTTCCAAATATAAGCGGAAAAGCCTTGTCTAATTTTATCTTCATACTCACACTTACTCGGGGACTACCACGAGGACAGGCTGGTGAAAACATGTAGTTTTATTTTCTCCATGCATATTTTACATCTTTTTCTTGGCAGTGCATACAACTGCTGATCTCCTAGCATGCTCTTTTTGATTTCCTCAAGCCCATGTGCGCCATCCCAATTTGTTTCAGCTTCAATTTCGTTCCGGCTACTCCGTATATTTCAACTTGACATTTGCCTATTACGGATCCCGAGCTAGGCTGAGTTGGCCGGAGTTGCGGGTGCGTTGCAGTGAAAATCCATAATTTTTAAATATATATTTGGAAATCGGAAAGCTTTTTCTTCCACTAACATGTCAAAATTTAACCAAGCCTCGCGTGTATATAAATAAAACGAGTATATGATAATTTCCCAATCTGTCTTTTTCCCACACGAGAATTTTACGAACGCCTTAAAAGTTGCATGCATTACCCGGGAATGGGGGTAGAATCTGCAAAACTATATGGACTCAAAGCGCGAAGTTCTATAGCAAGGTATAGAAGCTCAAAGATGAGAATGATTGCATGGATAAGAAGAAATGGTTTTGCAAGGCCTAGTTTTCTATAAGGCTGAACGTAGGAAGCTCTGGCGAACTACACATGGATGACGTGGAAGTAGGAAATAAATAAGACACAAAATTAGACATGATTTTCCTACACAACCTAAATTTTCTTTCACCGGAGACTACGGGGTTTCTATAAAAAGAAAGCCTACAAAAAATAGTGCTTATCCTACATTAAAATACAGTATATTTCCTGGGAAAATACATACTGAGCTGAGTGGCGAAATTTAGGGAAAAAGGAGATACGTAAATATGAAAGCCCTCCTGAAGCCGAATTTCCACTTGGAAAAATCATTCAAACAATTCAGAGAATTCATAAACCTTGTAGATAAAATTGTTTTGACGCTTTGTCTTTGCAAAAGCCTTTGAGAATTATGAAAGAGCTCATGTCTCTTGCGTCATTCACATTTACAGGTAAGAATGAGGAAATTGAGGAAATTGTGATTGAAACTATTCGCAAATTAATCCCACGGAGATAAAGGAAGAAATTTATCTTATACTAAAGAATTTTTTCCGGCCAAAATTCCAGTGAGTTCGTACAAGAAGACTTTTAAGAGCGGACCGGAGCCAGTACGTCTGAGTCAAAAAGTTGGCAGCAAGTTTCGTCATGCATATATATTATATATGTTTCACAAAAGACAAAAGATGTGGTTTAACATGAGTTTGAAATTTGATAGGACATGAAAGTTAAACTTGCGTAATAGGTAAGAAGTGGAAGCTAGTTTTGGCGGGTTCTGATGGTACTGTGTTTGTAATTGAAGAATATGACTCAAGAATGCTTTATGAATTAAAGCGAAGGATTTCTGATTGCAGATTTAATAGTACTATTTTAGTGTCTTGTACATTTTAGCCGAAAGAAAAATACATAATTATTGCACGACAGAGGCTGGTAATTTTATTTTGCAAACTTGCTTTCTGGAACTGAACGGCTATGAACTATTGCGGATGGCCCTACCTAAACTCAGTGTATGGATCCTCATTCTTTATAGCGCACGTATGTATTAACGTCTAACAAATATGAAGATACATAGCAGATGGAGAATTGATGAAAAATACTTCCTCCAGGCTAAATTTATTAGGATCGTTATTGCAAATTCTTCCTGTGCTTCTCCTGGTCTCTCCGAGCTTGTCTCATATTTTATTTTGATACACACACTACTCAGAAAATGACGATAAAAGAAACGCAAAAAATTCTTTCCATTTTTGTCATTCTATCAACTACCTTCGCTTGCATTATTTGCACGGAGAGCCGGTATGAGAACATAATAAAGTACTAGTCCCATTCATTCACATTGAATGACGATCAGGTCCATCAATTATTCACAGCCTAGGCTAATCAACACACTAGTTTTCTCACGCGGATATCCATCCTCATAAGCTAAAACTGGCTGAAGTGAGGAATAGTGCGCATCCACCTGCAAGCTGGGCTGGGAGGACTGCATTCTTCTCATTTATCTGCATTTATGAAAATCATATATTTCGTTTTTGCATTAGCGTTTTTGCACATTGCACATATGTAAACTTCCAGAATTGAAATGTAATAGAAGCTATGAAGTTGAAGGTGCACACCAAATTCGCGATACTGTTTTGCATGCGATGAAACTAGATCTAGGAATACAAGAGGTATACTTGCAAATGTGATACTAGCGCCAGTTACTGTCTGTGTATGACATGCTGAAAATGAATACAATATCATGTATGTACTTGGGAATGAAGTAGTGTAGGGTAATGAGTGACCTTGTGAATTGAAAAACGCAATGACAGTAGATTCTGGGTATTCTTACTCTTTCTTCATACTTTGGAATACCATAAGATTCAAAATGCAAAAACGCATAATTTTGCATACGCTTTTAGCATACCCGAAGCATATGATACCGTATTCAAGCCAAAAGTTTTCTCTTTGCGATTTTCAGAATACAGTTGGAAAGTTAACTGACAGCAACATTAAAACATTTTCTTGTGGGAGTCTCAAGTTTTGTCATTTAATCTTGCGAAAAAATTGGAGAACAAGAAATATCCTAGCGAGATGGAACCGTTGGAGTCAGCATTGCTAAATCAGGCGGCAACTTAACTCAAATCATTAGTCATTGCTGGAGACTGAAGTGTAGCTGTCCTGATGGCTTGATGCTGTGAAAGCAAGGTGTACGCATGTTGTTGTAATATGTCTGGGAGATTCTGTTACAAATGACAACAACTTGAAGCCTTAAAGGCTGCTGTTGTTACCCGCTCTCACGCTTAGAAAAGTACAAATAATTACACTGGTCCGGCTCTTTATTAATGTCTGGGAGTGTAATTTGATCTAGGCATGCAAATTCTTTCTGACTTGCATTCAGATTTAAAAGATTCTCTTCCGCAATGTTACTCCCACACGAAATGACTTTATTAGCGATTCTAACGGTCAGAAATGTAAACGTGTAGCTTGATGAATTATTTGGTGACATTAAAATTTCTCTAACAATTGTCCGCTGCTGACATCAAATGTAGCATTAATGGGCTGGACTGAGAGAAGAACTCAAAATGGAATTTGTGGTGCACTTGATGGCGATAGATACGCAGACACAGATAAAAAAGGATGCTATCCTGCAGCTGTGGATTTTGAGTTGCAGCGCAGGATGCGAGATGCACAAGGTTAGCTGTCCATTGTATTTTACTCTCTAATTTATCCACACAAATGCATGTCGTGCTTATGACATTACGTTTGACAACAACCAAGACTTACGAAAAACTAGGGCGGATATGTGTGCTAGACAAGCTCGCTCCTGTGTTATCTCGATTAGATGAAAACAAAATACTCAGTGAGTGAGGATGATTGAGTTATTTAAATTGTTTACAATCCGGGAGAAGTGAATGCAATTTGAGCTGTGTGTGTGTGAATTGGACGGATATGAAATAGTTGGATTTTCATTTAGGGCTGATAGTGATAGCAAGAGCTGGAGAACAAAGTTGCCGCTATAACGATATTGATAATAGCGAATTTAATGATTGGAAAAGTGCAATGTCAGTTTAATTTAATGTGGCATGGATCAGTGTTGAAACTGAGGCTGAAATAACTATTCGTTTCAATGTCAAACTAGGCTGGATGCAAAGCCCTGCACATAAATACAGTAGGAAGCATGTAGAGCAGGCTGGTTTGTGTGTTCGAGTTCGAGAGAGTAACCTAATTTCAAGTATTAAAGACTGACATTGAAGCTATATAATTGCCAATCTAAATTGGATATTGACTAGAGTTTGGTTTGGTGCGTTGTTGTGTAACTTTTAACAAGCTGGTTGCAGCACAGTAGTGTACTGTACAATACCGCAATACAATTCATGTGCGGATTTGCTAATAATTGGCGAGAGAAGCTGAGTAGCAACTGAGCTAATGCTGGAAAAGTGCAGTTTTGTTCAGTAAGAATTGTACTACGAATTGCTCTAGATTCGTGTAGAAAATATATAAGGCAGTGCTAGCAGTCTAACAAGGCAAAGACGAAAGTGGGGAAACCTCTAGGAAGAAGTCTCTGATATGGGATAAATATTTAAAATAATGACTTTCTAGATTACGGAGAAATGGAGAAAAGAGTAGGCTCCCATATAAACTTTGTATGGAGTTGTTTCTAAATTGGTTTGGCTTATGTACAAAGGGCAAAGTACGTGACACAATTGTGTGCAATAAATTCAGCGGGAATCGCCTTTCGCTTCTATTATATTCTACTCTATGTTTGCCTCTGTTCAAAAAATATATGGTAGTCGTTGGTTGGGATTATCTTGAAAAGAGGGGAGCAAATTATTTATAGTTGTAACAAATCTCGTAAATTTTCATTATTGCCAGCAACTGCTGAAGAAAATATGAGGCGAGTGTTTTCTTAGTCTTTTCTCGCTGCTCTGATAGCAACGACGAATATAAATGACCACATGAGACGGCGGACACAGGATATGAAAACTTAGTGGGGTTTGTTTACGTTTCGCTGTTATTAGCACCGTCGGAGATGTTTTGAGTGCAGACGGGAGAAAAAATTAAATGAATTGACCAACTGACCTTTTCGTAGTACGTCGCGTTATGGAGCTCATCAATGTTTGGACGGTACGCTGCATGGATTGATGCGATATCACGATAATTGTCCAATTTGGGCAAAGCTTCACGTGTCAACTGCCCCAGCGTCTTGTCATAAGCGTAGGTGTATTGATTGGCTGACAGGGCATTATCGTCCTCGTATTCGGATCCGACGCGGTCGACATGAAATCGACCTGAATCCTGTGTCTCCGTTTCCTCAGGGTTGCCCCGAGATGTTACGCTAAGTTTACCGGAAGGCATCGTTTATTTTATCCGCCTCCGTTCCACACCTGCACACCCAAGGGAAAAACATTGTCAGATGATGTATCTTTTAGTGCTCCGGTTGGTTAGGGAACATTTCTCCTTCAGTGATAGATAATCTACATCCTAGGAGAATTATCCATGCGCCAATTCTATTCTTCAATGTCAATCTCAATATATGCTTAGAATCCCCGAATTTCCATCGGATACTAAAATAAGAGAACAAAGAGGGAAGAGAATATAAAAGATTTTTCAGATTCTTTCTTTCTTCCCTGCCAGCGACTAACAAAGCGAATTTGGATGGGATGTATGGAACAAATTGACATTGAATTGAAAATTGTGAGCGGCAGGGAGAAACGTCTTTTGTCGGAGGCAGCGTTATGGAGGATTCCGCTCGCTTAGTCAGAGGGAATTTGCCAATATTGCGAACAACTGCCCCAGGGACAAGTAAGCAAAAAAGGAGGGGAGCATTAGAGTACTAGGCGTGAAACTGGGAAGGAAGGTCCAGCTTTGTGAGTTGGCGCATAATATGTTAAAAGTAATACATATATACTTTACAGTCCGAATCTCCTGGCTTTGCCTGTCTACCTAAATCGTAAAAGTCTGCCGTTTGTCTGACTGAATGCGCCGGGTCTGAATTGTGAATCACTTACCCGGCTTACCAGGAAGAGAGGGCTGTGCGAATCTTTAGAGAGAAAATATAGCAGAAGTAGAAACGTATGGAAAAGAAGGTGTTTTCAATACATACTGGGATAGCGGCGTGCTGAAAAAAAAACCATTATTTACTACTCTGAGGAAATCACCATCGTGAACATGCAATGCCTTTTCACATGGTCCTTAAACTGCCCTAGGAAAAACGGCATGGGTATTTATACTATATACTAAGCGCATATATTCTTTGACAGAATATGAAAATTAGTATCGATTTTACTCCTGCGAACATATTGTAAGTTCTATATTATTGTAATAAAATAGGAAAAAAATTCAAAATATGGAGTTTAAGGCACACAAAAAGGGCAAAATGAATGAGTTTTGCGAGTAATTCGCAAATATTTAAAAACATATGTAAATGCAATAACTTATACAGGTTCAACTTACTAGATTATCCTGTGCTTCTTGGAGGTTTTAGGCACTGTTTTGTAGTTTTTCAGACGTTTTTGGAGAATAAAGAAAAACTCGGGGGAAAGTGAAAGTATAATTATAAATGCGGGGTATTATTAAAAACCGGTACTGTTTGTGTGTGTGAAGTGATGGGATGGAATTGAGGTTGATTCTAGAGCATTGGAAATAGCTTCTGCTGGAGAAGAGCGGAAACCGCAACAGACGATGTCGGTAAATAAAGAGACAGACCTCGCCGTGTGGTCTTGCTTGAGCACCTTCTAGATCGAAATGATGCTTTACTAAATGACTGCAACTAAAAGACTGGTAGAAGATTGGCAAATCCTGACTCTTGTATACCTCCAGTTTATCGAAGCTCTTGGGGGGACTCTCATGTGTGATCCATAGCGGTGGTGGGTAAGTTGGTTGTTTGGAGCAGCTGTATATGATTCCTTAGCCTACCCTTCTTCTTCTCCCTCTGCTTTTTACAGCAGTAAGGAATGGAATGAGTTGGTAGGAGCAACGGAGTAAATACATATAATCCCCTTTTGATTCTTTTCCTCATCCCTTGTCGTCCTTGCTTATTTCTTGCTTCTTGGTCTGCCGGCGAATCATATCTATATAATGCAAACACTACTATGCGCGGTAGCTTGTCAAGGGGAAATTCCCGCGAAACATCATTTCGCAGAGTGTGTGGAGATGGTACAGAGGAAAACTAACACTGGCTTTCAGCGTGTGCCAAACGTGAAGGCTTATATAATCATCCCCCTGGATTATGGACGCACATGAATATGATGTCCGGCTACGGAACGACTCGACCAGGGATGATTGACAAGTGAGACGAACAATGGAAAACAGAAAATGAGGATGCAGTCTTTGCGAAAAGGCAAAATCAGTTGAATGCGAATGGATTTGGAGATGAAATGAGTTTGCGAATTATAACGAATAACGAATGAGTTGATATAAATGCAAACAAGTGGGAAAACGCAGAGGTATTTTAAGTTGAATGTTTGGGATTCACTATTGACTACTGGTATGTGTTCATATTTCTATATTCTTGCGTGTATCTTCTTCATATTTGCGTTCAAATGGTCTACGCGGGAGCTTATTGTGGTAGACGATCGTATGACAGATATTGACTCATACTGAATATTAAGGGGAATTTATTAAAAAAATGAGATTAAGTACGACCCCGATTGATAAGTCTCCAATTGAGTAGTATTTACCATTGCTCGGATTTCGGAATCAGATTTAGATTCCGGAAAAAGTTGTAAGTTTATGAAAGAATGTACTTGGGAATTTGCGTTAGGTGTATCATCGTGGAGCAAGTAAATATTCTCACGAAGAATCGTTCAAGTTAAGTTACTATAAGATTGGCGGGAAAAAATTCATTTCTTGGATAAATAGCATAACAAAGTGTGTTCAAGATTGCAGAGAAGAACATAACAGCAGACATCCACATTACCGTAATTTAAATTGGCGTGAAGCGGCATTTATTTTGAAATACCGGAAATAAAAATGAAGCACATACAGGTGGCACAAAATTAGGCTTGTAAGGAGATGACGTGATTGTGGCTAAATTGTCTGTACGAGGGCGAGGGCTAGAGAGCAGCAACTTAAACACACGAAGTCCGTGACTCCCTCTGGAAGTAAACGGTTGCTTCGAAAAAGAAAATTGTACTGCGGGCGAGTATGCGGATGGCACCATCTGGAGGCCCAGTGTTGGATAGCAAAGATCGACCAAATAACGGCTACATTAGAACCGTCGGTCAAGAGCTCACGCTTTCCAGCTTCTGGAGAAGTTTTCTGCCTGCTGAAATTTTTCTCTCTCTCCACTCCCTGCCCTGTCTCTGTGTAGATACTCGGTTCCACCTACACAATTTCGGATTTCGGGTAAAAGGAGAGTGTATATCATCATCCGGTTGCAGTGTTCATTCGGGATTTATCCAGGATACAATCTCTGAGAGCAGGTGATTGGATGCATTGGTGTTGCGTATTCTTTAGTTTCACAACATTTACTGTCGAACGTTCGTTCTGGATTTGTACCTGGAAGAAGGAGTAGATCATACTAGAATAATTAAGTTCGAGTCGAGAATGATAAATTTGTCGATTGAAACCATTGAACCAGTGTTACAGTTCAAATAACTTAATTTTGTGGTTCAGTGAAATTTGGAATTATTTCTGCAATTTTTAGTGCTCGCAAATATTGATTTTGGTGGACAAGGTAAGAACCAGTAGCATATGTTTAATCTCTTAATGCCAGTTAACTGCGTATTTTGAAACAAGTTTAGACACAATTTAGGTTGGAGTCGACACCAACTCAGAATTTAACTATCGTTTTTAAGTAGTTATTCAGACGCAATTTCGCTAATTCGTTAATTTATAATTTTCTGTTATCGGTGTTACAGTTATGTTTGCTCGGAGGAGATACACATTCTAATGCGAATTCTGGGGTTAACCGGAATAATTAGGTATATATTTT
Organism: Sminthurides aquaticus; assembly: GCA_906901655.1. Classification (NCBI taxonomy): domain Eukaryota; kingdom Metazoa; phylum Arthropoda; class Collembola; order Symphypleona; family Sminthurididae; genus Sminthurides; species Sminthurides aquaticus. The sequence continues at coordinate 3,721,623 of CAJQTT010000014.1, read as the reverse complement.
ATTGTTTTTTGGGTTCATTTTTGTGAAGCCTTGAATTGAAAGTATTTACCAGCGTTTGTGGTATTACTCGAAAGTATTGGCTATAGTCCAAATTGTTTTCTCTGATGCAGATCTACAAGTTGGTCATCCTTGATGTTAATTGGATCCAGTCGTAAAATGAGTAATACACCAGTTGGTTCGGACGAGGCACTCTTGGCCAGTGCCCGAGCATTTATTCCATCCTTAACTAACGCAATGCACAAGGGTCAAGCTGGAAGAATTGGGATTGTTGGAGGAAGTGAAGAGTATACGGGAGCACCGTACTTTGCTGCAATATCAGCCATGAAAGTGGGAGCGGATTTAGCTCATGTATTCTGTCCAAAGGCTGCATCGCCCATAATTAAATCGTACAGTCCAGAATTAATCGTGCATCCCCTGTTAGACAAGGAAACGGCCGTAGAAGAGATTATGGAATGGATTCCACGACTTCATTGTGTTCTGATCGGACCGGGACTGGGTAGGAATCCAGCCATTCTGGAAACTGTAGCAAGACTTATAGAGAAACTAAAGGAATTAGATAAGCCAATGGTGATAGATGCAGATGGACTGTTCCTCATAACCCAGAAACCTGAGCTCATTCAAAACTACTCCAAAGTGATATTAACTCCGAATTCGGTAGAATTCTCAAGATTATGTGCAGCCGTCCTTGGTGGAGAATTCAAGCCAGCTCCTAGTGCACCCACTGAAAAAGTTCGGGAGTTAGCCTCTGCACTAGGATATGTTACGATCCTTCATAAAGGTGCAACAGATGTGACGAGCAATGGAAGATTAACAGTGTGCTGTTATGGTGGAGGATCAAATCGAAGATGCGGAGGGCAGGGAGATCTCTTGGCTGGAGCTCTTGCAGTCCTCTTCCATTGGGCATTATCTTTTGGAGATCGGGGTGGAGCTCCAGCGCCTCCCGAACTTCTAGCCGCTTACGGAGCTTGTAGATTAACCAGGGAATGTGCTAGGCTAGCTTATTCTCAACACGGTCGATCCACTACAACGACAGACCTTGTTCGGCTCATACATCAAGCATTCACATTCCTCTTTGGACCATGATCCTACAAGTCGGGATATTACCTCCAGTTGGCAAAAAGACAAAGTTCCCTGAGGTAATACGCCAATAATACCAAGATTTGTGTCACCTAAACTACCCAGGCAGAGGACAACGTTTGAGAAAATGTCTGCAACAAGATTATAGCACATCTGTACTTCAGTGTCGGCGACATGTCTTCTTTTGTTGTGCCGCTAGAGACTAGAGATTTGGGTTGTCAGTCGGAATTGATGGTGGTGCGATGGTGTGTTATATACATGGAAGGACTGAGGAACAGAAATTTATTGAGACTATGTGTACGAAAATTTATATGTGTACTGTGGAGAGCAACGTTTTGTAACTCTATTACTGTCCAGGAAAATTGAAATCCGTTCAAACTCAAAATCATGTGAGTACGTTGATGCCTCGGGCACGATTAATCGTGTGAATAAGACAGCTGCATTTATTGCCAGCTAATTAGTCAAATATACATATATATATTATAATCATAGTACATAGTTAATTTAGGATGCGTAGAAACTTTTCTTATTTAAATCGAAGGTGTAGTAGCAATGTATTGTATGATGATTATCGAAAATCTTAGAGGCTCTGTGACTTTCCTAATCAGATTTCTCAGAATGCTCCGATGGCTTTTCTGGGTAGAAAATGTAACTAGAGGTGTTCCTGTTCGAAGAATCTCGGATAATTGTTCGCATTTAATCTTGTAGTGTTGTAACTTACTCATCCAATAATTGGAAAAACGGTCTCCGTAAAAGGTGAACTGTGATGGTAGCCTCGTATGGAAAGAGAATATTGAGAATGTCTTGTACATGCGAGGCTAATTAATTAAAAGGATTAATGTTCTTGTTGGAAGTTGTGTGTCGTCGTAGCGCAAAAACTAATACATAATGGAAATTCTAGCAGTATTAGATGTTCTTCCGACATGTAGATTTATGTACTCTCTCAGTCGTATTATGGATTCTGTCTCCTTCCCTGTAGCCTTCCATAAGTACCCGTGTAGTTGTACACGTAGCAAATTCGTAGTACATGGCAAACTTCCGGTTTACATTAAGGAAATTGTTCATGGAGATAGTAAAAGCTTAAATATTCTAGAGAAATTGTGATACAAGAATGTTGTCTACTGTAACAATAACAATTTAGGAAACGAGATTAGAGTTGATTAAATAATCCGGATTCCCAGCGAGATATTGCTAGTAAAGTGAGACCCGCCGAGAAATTCAGGTCGGTTTAAGATTCATAGTATTGTTTATTCTCAAGGAAAATTTAATAATAATGCATTAATTATACTAATAACTAAGAGGTAAATTAATAATCAGAAGGCTTATTCTAAAATATAATATTTAAAGCTTCCAACACGTGGCCATATGTTCAAAACATCAAGGGACGGCAAAGTAAAATATTTAAAATAATTCACACGGAAAATAACGGTCTTATTAAGAGGTGCGTAAAAACTAATTTCTTCCCTATTAAATGCATGTAACAAGCCTAAATAACAATTTTTTCCGTGTTGATCAAACTGTGCATTACGATAATAGAAAACAATGCATAGAATGTTTCATCCCTTCCCTGTCAATAAACTATGGCAGCGTCCAATATCACTGATTACAACTAGAAGCGGATAACTATGGACATAATGGGATGTAATTAATTCAATTATTTTCGAGACTGAGAACAAGCAGGGCGTAAATCTTGTAAAGGGTGGAAATTATAATTATAAATTGAAACGGATTAAAATCACTTCAAGTACTCCGTATATTTTGATAGCTGACAAAGTTTCGCCAACTAATGAGTTGCTTTGAGAACTGGAGAAAGTTTATTCCGCTAAAATAGTTTTGCAGGGACTAACAACTACAATAGCACCGAAAATATGTATTGGAGAAACTCACCAGCTCAGGGCGGATATCGCTTAACCAGGACAAAGAAGTGTCCTAGTTGGGAATGTTTTGAGCTAGGTTTCTAGGGAAATTCTTTCAGACTTTCATCAATTTTAATTTCCAAATCAAATCCTCGAAACGGACGAAAGAAGTTGATGAGAGGTGGGTGCAAAAGGAAGGCATGCCTTTTGTTGAATAAAAGAAGCTATAAAAGCAACAGCAGATTGAAGTTGGCGAGGCGGAGAAAACTGGCGGATATTGCCCACATTGCAGCTTGCAGCAACCTCCCGCCAGTGCATTGTTGGAAGAAGGCCGGAATAGATTATGAATAAAAGGTGAGGACAGAAGTTTGATTTCCTCGAACCAAAAGGAATGGGGGCATGTCACGAGTGAGGCACTCGAGCCAAGCCATGTACAGTGGTGCAGAGACGGCTCCTTTTCTCGGAACAGGAAGCGTCCTACAGAGAAAGCAAACAGAGAAAAGGGAAATGAATTAATTTCAATCTCGTTCGTTTCCATTCCAGCAACTCCTCTCATTTAAATACGCGTTCCTCTTCCTCCATCCTCACTAGTTAACGAAAGAGGGTAAATAATACGGAAATAATAGATCTCTACTACTGTAACCTATTAGAGGATGAAGAAGGAATTGCGCCATGCCCACACGCTTCCTTCTCCTCGTCTAAATTCCCTTGTACTATAAAATTATTTCCAAGCTGTTTCCCTTTCTCTTCACTCACTCATGGCCGCGTATTACTAATGCCGTCGGATTCAAGCTCTCAGATAACGGAACTCGGTTTCAAATAGTAAGACTGGGAGAAACTAATGAATAAAACTCGTAAAGCAATCCTAACTTATCTCTCTTAAAGAAAATCGGATTCTCCTTAAATGATAAAATCGTTACAACTCCGTGTTCGATTGTGGTATGAAGGAAGAGAGAGAACTCAAACTCTGACTGTATTCTTCTTCCTTGGGAACTATGTGGGTTTCTCATGAATTGTCTGGAACATGAAAGATGAAAACTAAACACATCTTAATTTGGCAAATACTTGCATGGAATAAAAAAAGGTTGAATTGTCATTAAAATGTCTGCATAAAATTTTAACTTTTCAAAAGTCATATACCTTGGGTATCGAACTTCTTCGGTATCGCGGAGCTTTCTTACAGAATTTAAATATACGGTAGTGTCTAATTCTACCTTCGGATTAATTTCCTAACATGAGAAATCACTCTTCGGTGATTGTAAAACCAGTCCCGTTATAAAAAGTAATATATTACGGCTGTAATTGGTTCGTAGGCTTCCTGGAGAGTTACTTTATAGGTGTGCCTGATTCATTGTATTCATTGAATTGAGTTCCTCACACTCGTACACTTACTATATGTACTAGGCAGGGAGAAAATAGAGAGCTAGAAACCCTAGAAGGAGGATAAGCCGGGGGTATGAGTGTTTAGTCTGGGACGTGGGAGAGCATCGAGAAAGGAGGAGAATAAAGTAAATTTTTTCGAGTAGTTAATGAAGAAATGAATCAATACTTACATGACGACCAGATTAGATTTACTTGAGTGTTCGAGTAAAAGCTCTCGGAGACGTAAATGACGATTTGTTTTCTCCTTAAGTGCCAATAATTCGTTGTCCCCGATGGTAGTTTCAGGGTCATCTGCAATGAACGATGGAAATTGCATATTATTGTACATACGTAGATAAAGCCGACTAAGCATATGGACTTCATTGGTGGATTTTATATGCTCGGTTTTTAATAGATAACAAGATGAAGAACTTCACGGCGTTCTCTCAGTATTTCTCTTAAACTCCGTTCGTCACTTTACCATGCTAGTCACGTTATGACCCAGCTTTCACCAGGATCAACTTGACAAGCTCTTGCTCCTGGCCTTACAGGTTAGAGATGCTCATGCTTCTCTACAGTTTCTTTTCTCTTACAAGTTCTAGAGAAAGCTAGCTAATACTTTCTTCCTGCTTCCTGCCAAAATTGCCAAAAGCTTTCAACTTTCATGGGTATCATAGATTATGTAGTGCTTTCAAGCATGCAGTGTCGTCTTATATTAAACCAGTTCCTGACTTTCACCTTCTTTTAGAGCTCGTACGATGGATGGAATGATACATACGATTTACTTTCCTGTACAGATGCTCATAGTGTATAGTAAATGGTGGCAAATGTAGGCTGAAAGTAACCAGTACATCTGTGGAGGCAACATACGCCAGGTATTCCTGTGACGGCAAAAATGCTACAAAACATTTTCTGGGGCAATGAAGGGTCTGAAAGGAAAACTGACAACTGTACTTCTTGCGGCCGATTACCTCGCATTTATAACGTAATTTCAAGTTTCTGAATATTTTTTCATATTTGGTAACTTCGTAATATTCAAATTCAAATGTTGTTTTTGTAAAAGCTTTTACGAAACAAATTTTTTTGCGGGACTCTAGATTAATATCATAATTATGGATACGTGGCCACCAGGAATCGATAGGCTAAGGAGTGTTGCCCGAAGTTTACACACAACTTGGTTACATTTCCAAAAATTCTATGTATGTAACGTTCCGATTACCTAACCGAGACCGAGACTAGCACATTTCCAATGCTTATAGTTGTGTTCGTTGCCTCCGCTGAAGAGACTGACGCGTTACTTAATGTATAAGTTACATTTGCCACGGCACACACCTAGTATACAATGAAGGTGCTATTTGAGGAAACAAAACGTTCTACATTGCTATGCTCTGCTATTTTATCTTCCAAGCAATATCAGCTCTCACTGCAGTTTTATCCTAGAAATCCTTTACGAAATTCAGACTACGGTCCTCAGTCCTTTTCCCGCTTCCTTTCCAGAAAGAATCCTACTTTCCCTACTTTCTCTTACGCATGGTGGTTGCACGGCTTGAGGAAAGTCATTGACTACAAATCCGGGCAGAAACAAGAACAAGAAGTAGAACATGCTCTCTGGAAAACATGTTCTGCCAGAGGGGTAATCGGAAGAAACCAATGGAAAACCCAGATTAGATCCAAAGGAGATGTGAGTCGATGTGTGGTAAAATAAAACTACTTATGCTGTAAAGTATATTGATCGGCTCTCAATCTATTGCACGTGGACGCTACTCTGCCTTGGGTTGGGCCCAAATGTAGGATTCTATATACCATTAAAGCATATTGAAAATATACTTTTTTGACGCAGAGAAGGCAAGAGGAAACAGGAAAGCGAACTTTGATAATTGAGTATTTGTACTGCGTGTTCTGCAAATCCCTTGTGTACATAGGCTAAGCGGATGACATAAAAATGGGAATGCTCTGCACTCTGTACTTTGTTCTCTCGTTGCTTTAACGGTAAAAGAGTTATATGATTACTGCACATGTAGAAGGACTAATGAGTCATAAAAGTGAAAATACGTTGAAAAATCTGGGAACAGAATTGAATAGAAGACGTACATTTCGATCTGTATTTTGTAGTTCTGTCTTGTAATCGGCAAAACTTTCTCGGTTTAGGGGAACAGATGGTAAAAATTCACTGTAATCCCTTTTGACAGCTTAGTTGGTAGTATAAGGTACTTAACAGTATAATAGGAGAAAATGAAGAAATCTTATCTTTCGATTATGTCGCTGTGAAACTATAAGAGAATTAAGGAGAAAGTTTAATGGATCGTCAACGCCTATTTCGCGTAACCCTGGCTTGAATCTGAGAAAATGCAGCCGTATGTATTAGGCATGAACTGATGTGGACTTTTGAGAAACTACACTTTCTCTGAGCCATCTCGCTTGGCTAAAGTAAAGTTTGTTGACGTTCCTTAAGTATTTAAGCTGTCTTAGAGTACTGTAAAGATGCTTGGTTAAATTTCCATATACCTAGCTCCACTTGTACTACTCCTATGTACTTTATTTAATTTCGCACTACAATGTAGAGATTGGAGAAAGTTTTTGTGGCTGTTATACATGAAGTTAATGATAGAAGGGAAGACTCATGGTAAACTTAAGAGAAAAACGAGACAGATACAGTGGTTTCGGCTATTCAGCAGACTGGGCGTACACATATTGGTATGCACATATAGTGTAATTAAAATATAGAGGGGGAAATATTCAGCAAAACCATAGCAACGTAAGGATTTTTCGGCAATATTCAACAGCCCTCATATATGTACAGGAGTGTATAAATTCTTTGGAGGAGAAAGTTTGAAAGTTAGATTGGAATGAGAAGGTATGGTAGAGAAATTCCAGGACAAGCAAGAGGAATGTTTCATATTTTTATACTATGAACTCAAATCAAAAGTTGTTAGATTTACATAAGAAATGGGAGATATCGCAGAAAAAGTGTAAATATTTTGTGATTTATGGATTTTTTTTAAATTTTCTGTGTTTCTGGAACGTCTTTTGCTTGATGACAAAGATTGAGGAGGAATGGGTAGACTTTCAATTCAATCATGAAACAAATACCGAGTTTTCAGTTGGAAATAGGATTGTTACAATTGGCCTACATTACATTGGAAGATAGTATTAGATGAACCAGATAAAGATGGAACAACACTGGAAAGAATCAAAGTAAGTGGTAAGAATCGTGATATGATACCAGGATTGGTTTAATTTTCGGGTTTGACTCTGCTGGCAGAAGTACTTTGTTTCTCGGAATAAAAGCGTAAAATTTGATGCTTTTAAACTCTTGCTGAGACAAATAAAGCATAACTGGGGAAGGGTTTCGCTCATATTTTACAGAAATGGGCAAATATTTAGGAATGTAAAATGAAATCCTCCTACACGCCAACATAGTGAGAGAAAATAGAGTTTTCGATAGTATTTTATTTATGGATTGGAAGTATTTCATTTCAAAAGATTGGAATCAGAAGGATTCATTTCTATCTTTTGTGATGAAATAGGGAAAATATGGAAGCTTCTATTGCCTAACTGGTTGAATTATAAGCTAAACGTGATAGCTGAATGGAAATTGTAGGTAGGCGCGGGCACATCTGAAATATATTCAACTGCGGATTTGGCTGAAAGGATTTTTGACTCGAATCTTGCAGACTGGACTTATTGCGTACCCAAGCCTGGAGGTAGGCTAAAATAACTCTTTTCATACGCTCTAGAGAGCGAGGAGAAAATGGAGGAGTTTCCCAAGAGTTTAGAAAATATTTTCCATACCCAATCCATGAATAAACGGTGTACGTGAAAATACTTTTGGAATAAATTGCCACCGTTGCAGGATTTAGCAGATTTTAGTAGACGGGTGAGGGAACATTAAGTTTGTACCTATTCACGTTTGTGCTTTCTCCGCACTCCGCATTGAAGCGGGTGTCGGAGCAGTTGGATGTTATCAGGATAGGAGAAAGGAATTTGAGTTTCTATATATATCCTTGCCTTTCCCTATCTTTTACGGCGAATCTAGTCCTCTTTCTTAAGCTCTCCTATTTTATCATACGCTCTTCAAACTGAGTCAGTTATTTTCCGTCACGCACATCCTATCTTTGCGAGAAATATATTTCAGTCATTCACGAACAAGTTAAAAGCATTGAAAAGTTTCACAATTCTGCCAGAAAAATGCAAAAAAAATTTGTGTGTGGGTGTCGCTACGAGAACTAGCCATGAGTGACAGGGAACTTTGTTGCTTAAAACGCGTCGAAAAAGGTGACATGAGAAATTCGTTACTAAGGAGTTGTGGTAAATGGGGTAAAAATAAGCTTTTATACATCAGAAGCAGAGATATTCGATTTTCATGGCACTCAAAATTCAAAATTATAGAAACCGTTATGGTTTCTTTGTAAAAACGGATTTCACTGCAATGGAGGTATGGAGGAATTACAAATCGCTGTGAACGTTATATGTTTCGTATGTAATCGTTCGAAGTATCCGGTCAAAGGCAAGGGAAATTCTTTTCTCCAGTTTTAAAAAAAATCAATAAGCCAATAAGCGTTATATTTACGAAGTCGACCGATTTTATAAGGATATTGCTGAAGATTATCTTAGAAAAAAATAAGAACATGTAGGACAGAAGATGCTATAAGAAGGATATGGACATTATTTGATTCGATGTTAGGAAGTTGAGGTCTGGATTAGGAAAATGACGATATGACATATCCGGCTTAAGAGAAATTTATCACGTCCGATTAAATGTTAAACCAAGTTCTTAATACAGAAAGGCAATTTTATAGCAAAGTTGAACGAAGCAACTTAAAGATTCAGGGTATACTGAATATCGAAGTAAGTTTTATATCTGTGCACTAATAACTTGAAGCTTTGATCTAAAGGCTTCCCCGAATACCAGGGAAGAGCAAATTACGAAGTTTGATCTGCTTTAGAGATTTTTGAGACTACAGTAGCAGAGAGAATTGGTTTGTAAGAATACTGCCTGCATTTTGTTAATCTTTAGGGATGGGTAATTTGGGGGATAGGGAATGCCAAATGCTTTCTTAACCAATGACAAATATTTTGTGCAATAAAAATAGTTTTTGACCATATTGAGTGGCTATAAACAGGAAGACAGGATATGAGCTTTATGAGACGCTTATCAGCATCAGCAGCAGTGAAACTCCCGTACAGCGTAGCCGCTTATAGCGGAAACCCCGATGCAACGTAGTAAAATGCAATCCCCGGCTCTAATGATCCTAATGTTATTTCATTTCGATACAACGTATACCTCCTTTAAGCGAATTTTTTTCCTTGTCCCTTGACTAATGCTGTATTAGATCAATCTGTTTGATCTGGATCTGATCTGGATCTAGTGGTCTAGATCAGATCAGATCACGACGAATTTTGGTGATCTGGTTACTAGATCAGATCTAGATCTAGATCCAGATCTGATCTAGTAATCTGAAATGATCTAGATCATCATTTGTCGAGCGGAATTTCTCTCAAAATGTCCAAAATCAAAGAATTTATCACATCAAACCCGGCACGAGTTTTACCCTGCTGCCTGCTACTTAATTTTGTGAAAATAACACTGATCCAAACGCCAGAGGTGGAAAGGAGCAAAGAACTTTAAGGGTTAGATGCTGGAATGGCATGGGACAGTGACGATTAATGACATTTGCAGCCAATTTCCAACAAGTATCCACGCTCAGAGACTCTCACAAACGTTTGTTTCATCGATAAATGTACTACTTTTTTAATTTTTGCACTAAAATGCAAAAGAGTTTTCACAAATTTACAGTTTTGATCTAGATCATTCCCTAGATTTGATCTGGTTTTCTAGATCAGAACAGATCAGGCAAAAAAGCTGATCTAGATCAGGCAAAAAAGCAGACCTAGATCAGGCAAAAAAGCTGATCTAAAACAGCATTACCCTTGACGTTATGCTGTATCGAGGTTTCACTGTAGTTTATAATAAATAAAATATTAATTAATTTTAGAAATACCACAATACCATAATGCTGCTGATCTGCTCTGAGAGATTGATGATTCCCTAGGTTTGAGTTTATTCCAGCTACTGTATATCTAGTGCAGCGGTAGTCTTAAGATTTCCTATAGCGTGTGATCACATATTGTAAATTCTAGAATGGAATTACAAAGCGCATTCTTCGGAGGAGCGGTACTGAATGAAAGTCGGATGCTAAAGCAAGAACTGAAAATGTTTTCTCTTAAAGATTATGAGAAAGATAATTCAGAAGGTTTGTCTTCTTAACGATATGTGTCTTTGCCGCTACTGCTTACTTTCTGCTTCGGACAATACCTTGCATTATTTTACAAACTATCCACTCACTGGCAGCTTCCGCACTGTCCATGATTGGAAGACTGAGAGTGATCAACTTTATAAAGAACTCAGTTTATAAAGAACTGTGAAAGTTAGTTACCGTTCAAAGAAAGGTAGGCGAATGACGAAATATATTCTATGAGAATTGAAATGTACTTTGACGCGCTAGGCAACTTGGTGAAAGAGGAGATAAATTGAAAGAGCGTGGAAGCCGGTTGAGTGACACTCTGCAGGCGATGATTTTAGCATTTGCTAGCCTTCTTATTTAGTGGAGCGTTGCTAATTTAAATTGATACTGGTGTTTAGAAAAAATGTTGTCTTCTCTTCTAGATCCAACAAAAAACTTGGCTACCTGTAAACGCAGCCCAGGTTATACCTGGTTGATATTATGCAAGAAAAAGGTGCCGTAAGACACTCAGTCCCAGACCATTTAATTCGAGTGTAATAAACATTGAGCCCGATAATGGTGCAAGAATTTTTGCGTCTATCACAAGAATCCTGTTTTCAATGCTTACTGTTTGTCCTGTTGGAGAAGTTTACGAATAGGCTGAACGTGACGAATAAAAGTACATACGCATTCATTGGCTTTGATACTGATGTTCGTATGATGAAAGATGAAGGTAGCAATGACTAACTAGTGGTTATTTTTTGGATGTTACGTAAAGAATGAGTCTGACTACATGCAAGCTTATCACTTAGGGAAAGGCAGGGAAAATATTTTGTACTTACCGGATTCATCAGGATCTCCTTTGAAGCCTTTGATGAGGGAATCGAAGAAGGATTTCGTAGAATTTTCTGCCCGCTTAGTAATATCTGGAATGACAGTCAGTGCTGAATAATCAATCCGGAATTTGGACAAGAGGCTAGCCATCCTGAAATTTCAAAATTGCATGGGATTTCAATCCTTCGTTACTAAGACAAAGGATGCATGGTTAGCTGCAGCGGTGGTACATACTTAGGTAGAAGCTGAAATATTTTCTCATCCTCAATTTTGGGAAACTTTATTTGTGTTTTTGGCGTAAAACATTTTGAAATGATTCAGTGAGTTCTCCACACATTCTGCATGTAGGGAGAGGACGAATATTTATAAGGCAGAAGCATTGAGGTCAAGGAAACGTCGTACTTACCTTCTGTGTTCAACATCCATTTCTGATTGCCGGTTGGCCAAGGCAAATACACGAAGCTTACAAGTAGCCCAGTTCTTTCGTGTAGAAAGTATATACGGTAGCAACAGGGTAAGACCTGAAAAAGATCAACAAGATAGAGAAGACCAGATTATAAGAAATGCTTTCTCCATGGAACATTTTGAGAAATGGTGTACTTCGATGGGAAATGGGAATGATGCCATGAAAGTTTACAAATTCCGTTTTCCGTTACTGTTCTGTGTGCGAACTCTAACTGTATATTTTACGAATTTATAAAAAAATATGCGTAGTTATCATTGCTAGGGGATGAGAATTTTAAATCTTCGAGGAATTTGAAATAACGCTCTGATGATAGCGAGTTAAATGACCGTTGCACGGACCAGCAATTGGAGTATTTAGATACAAAGCCAACAGAAGCGAACAAATTATTGTTGCAGGCTTAAGGAAAAACAAACTTATGGAAAATACATGAGCGATACACTAAAGTTAGGCTGGTTGTGGACGCTTGATTTTTCATAAGTTGATCCTTGGAATGGGAAGTATGAGACATCGTAGGTCGAGTTGGGAAGGTAATCATTAAGCTACTTCATATTTTCAATCTTTTCAGGTGGGATTTTTTTGTGATACGAAGACTTGATCAGTTATTAAAGAACACTTTAGGTAAAAAAATTGAAAACTTTTTCGGAAGAGCTCGGATAGAGCTTTTAGAAGGCCGAAGATGTAAAGAGAGAGATCCAATCCATCCGATACACAACACTCTAAGGCTGAGGTCAGCGTAAGCTTAAGAATGGAATGACTGAGTACTGAGTAGTGACAGAGGACAAAAGAAGTTGAAAGGACCGAGTATAAGTAAGGGTGAAGGTCTTTGTTGAGAGGATATTATGTCAGGTGAAATTGATTGAAGAGGAAAAAGAGAAAGTTTTGCTGGTCCTAAACTAAACACTAAAGCCTAATGTCCGTTTCAATTCAATCTTAATGCGAAAGATTTTCAAAGTTTTTTGCAGGTTCCAGCCTTTTCTATTTCCGCTACGTGGCCCTGCTACTTTCTCATCTTGACGTACAAAACGTGCTCTTTGTAAAAGGTTGCGTTGCCCATGAAGAAAATTTAAAAGGGAAGTATACATATAGGACCTGGTGTGGTTTTTTGATATATTCGGACCCAGGTATGTCGGGAGGGACTATAGCTATTGTGTTTTTCCGTGTCTTAAAGCGTGAGCTAGTTTACAGAGAGAAGGAATCAGAGAAAAGCTGATGCACTCGCATGAACGTAGCGCAACATATTTTGGTTTTCTTCTTATACTTTCTCTTGTACTATTTCTCGAATAGGACGTGCATTGTGTTCTGGATAGAGAGATTTCCGTTGCTGATATTTTACTGGGGACCAGGACCAGGAATAAGACTGCAGGGACGAAAGGATTGCGTCTTTACAGTACAGAAGATCGTGTTAAAGGAGACGGGAGAACCAGGAGAAAGTTGGAGTTCCAGTTTTCTACTTTTTCTTATACGTAGCATAGTCTGGCTAGAGATAAAGATAGAGAATTTTGGGAGCAGCTGTATAGTAACTGCAGAAGTGGATGTTGGCTCACTTTCTTATCGTTGCTCCTCTGGAGGAGAGATCAATACTTTGGTGGCAGCGGGTGATGCCCTGCTACGATATTTAGGTTTATTTTATCCATACAGTCTAGAGTCATTAATTATTTTTGAATCATGTCTAGAAGGTGGCTTCGGAGAAAGTAAGGAGGCTTAAGAAGGGGAATGACGTTTATTTGCTGGAAAAGGGCTAAGAAATTATTTCCGGGTTTTCTCTGGTATATTAGCGTGGAATGAGCATATTAATAACAAGGATGGCTGGAGCTAGAGGAGAAAGTACAGATAGTGAGAGATGTGCAAGCTAGAGCAGTTTTTATGGTGCGATCATGATCTCTAGAGCGGAAAAATATTAGCTGACACTAGAAGAATGTTTTTGCTAGGAATGCTGTTTTTAAGCTGGTTTGGGATGCGAAAAATGTAGGTGGGTTATCGCATGCTCCTATTTTAAAAAAGAGAACGGGATAATAGTACGTATGATAAGAAGAGGAATTTAAAAAAAACCGACCTCCGTCATCGTAAAGCCACCACACATCAATGGTTCCTTTTTTCTGTTTACTGGTAAAAATGGAAAGATTGTCCAGGATTTCCTTAGGAAGCTCGCTACCGTCTGGACCTCTGTAAATTGAGAAGATCAGATAAAATCCAGACCGGAAATGAATCACAAGAGTTTTTTGTAGGTTGGAGAACATGGATTTCTGGGATGAAAGTTGAGGAAAAAATACAAGGGATTTTGGAAGCAAATGGAGGAACGGACGTAGGAATCTGTGGACAAATTAGAGTCCTACGTATCCTCAACCATTTAGAAGATAATCATACGTCAGAGAAACGTCGTTTGAAGGAGGAATAGAACTGTGGGCGGATGGATGAGAGTGTAATCAAGATATGGAGGAAGCTAAGAAATCTCATTTCTTTTATTCTCTCTTACTTTCTCTCCCGAGTCCTCCTTTTTCTAACGGAGGAAGTCACTCTTGGGAATCAGAAGATTCCTTTTGTAGAAAGGCTGAAAATTTCAATTTCCTCTCACTTCAGTGAGCCTAACTGAATTGGTGGATATAAGCACTTACAGCAGTGACTACTGCTTGAAAGAGCAAAACCTGAATTGCTGGAAGTAAAATCCTACGGATCGTTAACGTAAATCTTAATCGAAAAGACAGAGGGAGACGTAAGGGATGTGATGTGATACGGAGTATTCAGGGGAGGAATACGATGTACGTATGAAGTAAATAGGAAATTGAAAAGAGGACTTTTTTGCATTGTAGGAGATGAGTTGAATAAAATATTCATTTATATCATCAAAGCTTGTGGGGATAAAAATTCCAATTGCGTTACCTGTAAACTCCCATGACGCCGTCTTCACCTTTTTCTTTGTTCTTAGATCCAAAAATTAATTTATTTCCCTTCTTTTTAGCTGGAGATGATACGGGTGATACTACGGGTGGAGATGCTGGTAGCTCGTTAATTGCTTCTGGATCTGTTGGATCGGTACTAAGGTGATTGTCGTAACCGTCCATGCTTGAGTATGATGAGACACGGTTCAATTCGTTCTCCGTTATAACCGCATCCAGTCCTCCGTCCGTGTGATGAGATATGTCAAACCCACCTTTTAGGCGCAATATTGCTATCGCCATTCGACCCTCAAAGGATTCGCTGCAATTTTAATGAAAAAGGGTTATTACATGGGATAACACGTGCTTGTGATTTGGAGTATTCTGACAAAGCAGCTTTAGGTTTCATCACGTTTTTGCTCCTCCATTAGCCCCCCTTTCTTTTATGTTTTTATCTGTTTGCGCTTAAAATGTGATTAATTTTGCAGAAAAACAAACATCATAACCAAGCTCTAGCTGTATTTGATACAAAGATGATGATGAAAATCTGTAAAGTACTCCCAGTGCTCCGTAGGAAAGATAGAGAGATTAAATTCGACGTTTGAGTTTGAGTGGTGAGACTAGGGGATTGAAAATTGTATAAAAGTCTTAACACGTAGATAAAGTATAATCAAGTTCCATAGAAAGCATGTCACATGAGCCCAGTGAGAGCGAGAGGAACTAGAGCAAGGGAAATACCTCGAGAAAAAGCTACGAGCAAAAATGGGTGAATGGTAGAGGTTGTTGATTAAATTAATTTATAAGAATGTCCTGTATGCTGGAGAAAGTCTCAAAGGAGTATTTGTAGTGCTTACTTATTAGAGCAATTCTTGCAGTATTTAAACTAAATTGTTTCTGACAAACATGTGATATGTGCCTACTCGCACCACGACTTAAAAAGGTTAAAATAAAGTTGAACACTGTGTGCTTTGTTGGATTTGTTTTTAGACAAACGTGAGATGAGGAGCTTGAAAATAGGAAACATGATGATACTTAATTTGGCATGTCTTGTACTATCAGACATGTGGGTTCTGAAAAGGTTATGGGAAATTATAAGACGATGTAAAAATATAAGGATAGGCAGGCATTGTCTGAAGAGGTTTTAGGCTTTTTCCGATAAATAAATACTAGAACATCCTTTTAGTTTAGACTAGGAAAGGCAGAAAGAGTGCAAGGGCCTTAAAGTGGGTTTCTTCTTGGGACATTTAGACTTTGTCATTTAATTTACATAGGAAGATGCTTCAGGTTGATTACAAAAATGATATTAGAAAGTCTGAGAAAAAACCTTTGATGAGATTCATTCTCGTACAAGGACAAAATTAAATGTGAGTGAAATATAATGATGAAGAAGAAGAAAGAGACGAAGGAGAGATGGAAAAGGATCTACATATGCCTTCTAGAAAGATTCAGTCTTGCTGTGACAGACACTCCAGACAGGTTCAAATCTTCCTTTTTTCTTAATTCTTATGAAAGAGTTCTACTGCTGAGCAAGAAGATTTTTTTTGATTAACGAGAAAGAAATTTATGAAATAAAAAAATTTGAAAGTTGAAAGGATTCCTTCACTTGGCGCATGTCTTCTGCATTGTAGCTGAAGTGGGTAAAATTTGCGGTTATAGGTCCCTTGCTTGGAGGCAGGATTTTGTTTCAAGAATGCTACGTAGTTGTTTCAAAAGCCTAGGACACTTTCCGAGAGAAATGATCTGAGTTTAGGATTCTCAGACATGGAAAACGTATAGTTCCAAATCCAATCTAATAATTCGCACGGAGAACAGAAGGGCAGAGGAATAGAAAGTTAGGAGCATGTTAGGTGAAAGAAATTCAGTTTTGTGCTGAGGGGAACAGAGATTGAGGATTGCGAATTGCTTTCTCTACAAGTTTTGATCTGTATAAACTGTTTCCGCCTTAGAACTGTTGGGAATGTTTGGTAAGTTTAACGAAATCAGTTTTCTTGTAAGATTTCCTTCCTTGTGAGCTTTCTATTGCTTTGGTGTAGACCTCTTTGAGTCGTATCCAGAGACTCTTCTTGAGATTTTGTTCCAGCGATCCTCCAGCTGAACGCTCACAGGAGTTGGGACTATACAAAGGTTTGCGGATGTGTTGCAAAAGGTTGGAAACGTTTGTGGGCGTGGGATGTTAAACAGAACGATTTCTTCTGCCTTCAAGGAAAACAAGTTTGTCTAACTCATATCATTTGCACCACAAATGAAGACGCTGGCTCATTTTGCCCGGCTTAAAATGTAGAACAGAGGTGAGACAGAGAATTCAGCCTCTTCTACCTATTTTCTCGAGTTTCTCTCTTCGTACTTCTAGATCAAAAGCAATAGCTTGGATCAATAACAATCCTGTTCAGCTACTAGCAACCTAAGGCAACGGACATGAAAGTCCTTTGAGGTCTTCATCTTCTCTATTCTGCTCAGGGGTACTTTATAACTTTTCGTGAGGGGAGGGGCAAGGATTTTCTCCAATTATATGGAACAATGAGGATGAGGTATCGAAGCATGCATCGAAGCAGGACTTTAATGCGCATGTATGATGTACGCCTGATTACAAGATGTTAGGCGTGGTAAGTCGTACATCTAGTATGTAGTGTTTGAAAAAAGATGAACTAATGGAATTACTTACTGCAGAACGTTGAAGTATTCCCGGACCTCATGTTTCTCACAAGTCTCCCAATTTCCCTTGTATCCCATAAGTACAATGTTGGGTGCTAATTTACCGATTCCTGTGGTTTGAACCAAACACTTTGCTCCTTTATCTAGGCTACATTCGTCTACCATCACGTAGTAAGCCTTCATATCTCTCTCCTCAAGCCAGTCATAGCCGTTTTCCAGGATTGCTCGTCGAACTCGAGTGGGCTGGCGAGTTTTGGAAACGTTTGCTAAAATCATTAGAGAAGTTTTCTTCGTGAGCAAGTAAGCAAAGTCTGCAAGAGCCGGGCGGGAGGCAGCATAGCCTGAGAGAACCAGTAGTTGGGGATGGTAGTTTTTAGCGTGCTCAGGAAGATCTTGAATGCTTTGTACGGATGAGATGGCCATGGAGTAAAACTGGGCTTCCGTTGTAGATCCCCAGTCGACAACTAAAAAGAAAAGAAAATAATCAGAATTGAGTGAGTAAAAGTGAGAATATGTGCGCAAGGTGTGTCACATCATGCAATCTCGGTTTATCATTTTACAATCCCAGTACGCTAGAAATTTTAGGTAGAATGTTACCGAATTATTGTTGTAATGATTCTGCGTTTTCATGCTTCTGATAACATAACCGATGATATAAATTTTCTACTCTTTTTTTTGCTGCCTAGTCTCCCTCCATCAGACTTACCCGCTGTTGTACCTGCCCTCTGTCATTTGCCATTATTGACTTAACTCCTTTCTTCACTCTCTGCTTCGTGTAAGTACAGGTGTACATGAAACCGCGGCAAAAGTTTCAAGCGGTTCCCAAACTTGAACACGCGGTTAGCGGTAGCTTGAATCAGTCGTGTCATATTCAAATACACGGTAGATTATACTTCCCTCTGCTCTGCCTGGGTGAGATGGGAAATGAGAAATAATGAAGCGCGTTGAAAAAAGTACAATTGACTTGGTGAAAAAGTGCAGAAATGAGGGAAACTATTCTGAAGTAGTACTGAAAGCCAAAACTTCCTCATACTCTACTTCCAGTAAGTTATGCAAAATTGAATTTGATGGCAAATTACAAGTTTACGGAAGCTTAATCAGTATCCTTGAAGCTTTGAGCAAAATCAGTTAATTATATTTATAAAAGACTTAATTCCACAAAAACAGCAGTTAAATTCCTACTATATTTGTCGGTTAAATAACCAGGATGATTTTTGCCTGCGTGAACGTTTGATGCATGTTAGTTGCATTTGGACCTCTATTAAGAAACTGGGAATAGAAACAAAGCAAAACTGAACAAATGGATTGGATGTAGATTGAAACAATTAATTTGAAGAACCAGGAGACTTTGCATGTAAAAATGAATTAAGTAGAAGAGTAATGCATTACCTGGATTTCTTATGACGACCACAATAAAGAGAGCAAAGGCAACAACCATTGCAACGATTCCAGACTGCCATTGCATCAAAAACATTACGGCTAAGCAGAGGAATGCCCCAAGTAAACTGACCCAGCGATTGCAAAACTGTAGAGTTCAAAAGTATTTCGATATTAGCCATATAGTAAGTAGAAGAACTTACTTTTGACCATTGTAGTTTTTTAAAAGTAATTTTATTACCTTGAATGTTGGACGCCATCCTTTAAGTTGGAAATTAAAATATTAGAAATATAGAAGCCGCTTTAGATAAGTGATACGGGTAAAAAATACGGGTAAATCGTATTTTATATATTTAAAGGAATGATATCTTTTTAAGTTGAGAAAAATGCGAGACATGGAAGTTTTGAAAAAATAGGAGGAAGAATGCATCATATATGAAATTACCGACAGGTTTGAGGATTCCGGCGTAAAATACGACAAAGTTGAGCAAGGCGTATGTAACCATAAACATGTTAGAAATGAGAGGAGCGATGGCGTTCAAGTCCCCTGAAAGTGCGCAAAATTCAAAATAATTAAAAATTCTGGACTGGATTGTTAAAGTAAAGAAGAAAAAACACTTAGAAATCTTATTTTACCAATGAGAATGAAGATCAAGGCGATGATGAAACCAAGGAGGTAAGAGAAATATGGATCCTGTTTTTTTCCATATCCTTTGCCGAGTTTAGCAGTGTGGGGATAAATTTCGTCCTTGCCCAATGCTTGAAACATCTCGGAACCGGAAACGAGACAGGACAAGGCGGAACTGAGAGTGGCAGCAAAACACCCTGTAATTAGCGTTCCCAGATTAAATAACAGACATGGAATTACAACCTTGAACATTCATTAAATGTATTCGTGCAATCTAATGCTTACCTGCATAAATAATCGGCCCAAAAATTGACATCAAGTTCATGACCTGCAGGCAAAAGTAGATCAAAATTTAAATATTTTATTACACGCAATAACGGCAATGAAGGCTAACAAATCGAATATGAAAAATGCTGATGTCGTAGGCTACCGATTGAGGCTGCTATCTAAATGACTGAACGAACCTGGAAATCGTTGTAGAGACCCCATCTACATGTTCCGTTTGGGCAGCTGGTAAAATGGTAAGTGCCGTTGATTACATCCTTGACGTTTCCTGTAGCGTCACGGAGAGTTCCCGCTCCTGCAAGGACTGCAAATAAGGCATAGGATCCGGATGTAATGACAATAGACCAAAGGGTTCCTTTTGGAATTGCGGAACCTGGGTCCTATTAAAGTATCAGAGAGCATATAATTTGAATTTTAAAACATTAGCCATCTTTTGGTTATTATAGAAGCTAATTAGGTACAGGCAGAATAAGATTAATGGCGTCACCAACTTTTAAGTCTCCTGAAATACTGGCTCCAGCCTGAATACCCGCCACGGCTGGGAAAAAGATGGAGAAAATTGTAAAGAAATCCTGGTCGACGCCCTCGGACCTTCTGTAACCAGATCCAAGATTTGCTACCAGTGTGCTACCTGTATTGTCGTAGAAGAAACATATAAAACTAGCTCATTAATTCAGTAGTAGTGTGTTTGGGAAGATTCAAGGAGGGCAAACAGAGTTGGTGGGGATATTGTAAATTGTAAACAAGGGAAAATGCAGGTGGGGAAAATGAAATGGATTGTCTACCACTCAAGCCCACAAAGCCTTTGGCCTTGGAAAGATCATTCTGAGGTCCCATGAAAGCTCCTATGACAAAATCAGCCATCGCGATGAGAAGTATTACCAAGAGGCCCATTTGACACTATTAATTAATAAACACAAGGGATTAATTTCCTGTCACAGGCTTATTCCTTGAACGGAACTGCTGTATACATCACCATACCCGTTGAGTATTCATATCAAGTGAATTACTATACTAGTGCAGCGTATAAATGAAGACGTTATACCACATTAGGCGGACAAAAACTTACTTTCGCCTCGTATTCCTTCCCCACAACGATGATCCCTTGAAGAACGATGACGGTAATTATGCTAATGACTCTGTTGTCGTTTATAACTGAGCCGGTTATCGAAGGCACGTTATTATCAGCCAAAAGGGCTATCATAGATTCAGCAAAACCCACAGTGTTTAGCGCTGCCATCCCTGAATTAGCAAAACTGAATACGGCACCCAGCGAGCCACCCCATGCAGGGCCCATTGATCGGGAAAGCATGTAGTAAATACCGCCTGTGAAGGTAGATGAAAAGTCAAACAGCTTTAGATTGAGTTGAGGTAATTAATCTGAACTATGGAAGAAGTTAGTAAAGATGTATTGCACTGACCTCCTTTCATTTCTCCGTTTGTACTAACGGCAGACATGGATAGTGTCGTAATCGTTGTAACCACCGTTGAAATTACAATAATTATGAGGGATTGTACTGCAAAACAGATTAAAGCCACATTAAATGGCATTCCGTGAATTTATGAGCTTTAGAATCCGTGTATTTGTTAACGCTCCCAATTACAACGTCTTAATATTTACTAACTGATTCCAGCGTGCGCCACCATCCATGACAATCGGAGGAAGAGCATAACTCCCCAAATATTCAAGAGGCACCGCACCAGGACTCCCTTGATCCATCCGAATTTAACACTGAGGCTACTTTGGCCAACTTCATGGTTTTCGTTTGGCTGAATGAAAATAAATGAGAAAGCCGGGATTAAATTGGAAAGCAAGCGTCTTAAAAATCGAAAACATAATGCGCGGAGCGCTTGTTTCAATGCAAAAGCGTTACGTAAGATCAAAGCAAGGAAACAAAGCGTTATACCCTTTTATGAACCCGATGATTCTCATCGAGAAGCTCATCAAGCGTTGGTCTCTGTCCAGCCTGGATAGACATGAGATTCCTGTAATTATCCATCCTTGGAAGGGCATCTTGAGTGTAATGCGCTAAACTTTTTCCGTAGACACCGACAGTCATGCCGTTTTCAGCTTCATTATCTCTCATAAAAACTGAACTTTTCCTTCTCGTATCCTTTTTAAACAAGGACATGCGCCTGGTTGAAGCATTGACATCCGTTAGAACATGACCGCCACCGTTACTACTGGTATCGTTGCCTTCCATCTCGATATCGTTATTGTTATTACTAGTGTCGGTATTGTGAAATCGACCTCCGGATATAACTGCTATTGAGTGTCTTTTTGTGAACACAGTCTCTGGAATAGCTCCTTCGGCAAAACTGACACGACGCTTGCCGGCGGAAAATAAACTGCGCTTCCTCTTGTAATCCTCAGGAATGCGGAGCGCTGAGATTACATCGGGCTCTCCAGTGTTAGGACTTGCACTTCTTCGAGAATATTCCGGATCAGGATTCGGGTTGAAACTGTGAGGACTCTCTATGAAAGAAGCTGAGTTATCGATTTCATTAAATTCTTTGATGGCTGAAACCGGGCTCTCGGAACCAGATCGGTGGTAACCCGTTGCAACAGAATCTAGACGATTTACACGAAATCTTCCCTGTTTATCATTGTCCATCTACGGGTTAAAAATAATAATAACTTTTTAATAACTTCACGGCAACAATGCCTCCACTAATTTGTTCAGCACCCAAAACACAGATTATCCTCCTCCTGTAATAGAAATCACCTTTTCGGTGAAAGGACAAGTAGAAAGTAAGCTTTGAAATTGGCAAACGGATTGAGTGATTATTTCTAGGAAGAGGGGCCTTGATGATGATGCGAAATCCATTTTGCTCAGTCAGTAAAGTAAGTTCAGCAAGTTAATAAGCCAGGAGCTAATATATACTTGGTGATGTATGGATATGTTTAGATAACCATGAAACTAACTGGTTGCTACAAAATATTATCGGTTTCTTAAAGCATTATGAATGTATAATGATTGAGACAAAAGATATTCCACATTGTATACATAAAGTACAATTAAGTCAAAACTACTCAGACTCACTCATGTAGGAAGCACATGTTGGGGACAAAAGAAGGAGGTGGCACGGGAGAGATTGTTGGTGAAATACGATGAAAGCTATTCAAACTGGCTGAAACGACATTGAATGCTCCTCTAATAATAATTTATTCTACCTATTAAGATGGTAATTTAAGTTTAAAAAATCTGCATTTGTTTCACGTTTTACTCTGAAGGAAGCCTCCTATAGTTTCTTGATTGTTAGCTCCATACTTGTCTGTCTTTCCAACGCTATGCTTAATTATATGTTAAAAGTTTGGAATTGCTGAGCGCTAAGCTAGCAACGAGTGGCTAGGTAGGAAGGTGGTTAAAAATGTTAACAAGGATACGACAATATAGCGCATTTACTACAGCATGCATACACACATGTATTGATCTCATTGCATTAGTGGGAATGTATGATGAATATGTTATTTAAATTGCTCAAGTGAAATCAGTGTTGAGATTAATGCGCCTTTTCTACTAAACCAAAGCTTGGTTTGAGGAAGAGGGATTCTGAAAGTCTATTGTGGTGCTAATGAGAAGAAGCTTTAATGTTTAAGAATGGATACTGAAACTTGAATATCGAGGAATCTAGCATCCGCCGGCTCCTCTGTAAAATCCACAGATGCGTAATTCTTCCTCAGACATCCATTGATTTCAGGAGTAAATTTAATTAAAGTTTGTTAACGCTCTGCAGCCAAAAAATAATAAAGCAGGACGCTTACAAGGTCATTATACTGTGGTATATAGGAAAGTTGCTGACACACTAGAAGGAAATGAACCGAAAAAGGCCGGAGGAAACTTCCACAATGGGCATGGAATAAGCGCGTGTAGGAAGTAAGCGGGATGGAAAAGGAATTCGCGGATGCGAATTTCTACCGCCTTCGAGGTCAGAGTTTAAGAAGAGTGAAGCAGAAGTTTAGAAAGAAGGGAGCATATTTAGCAAACGGGACGTTCGATTTGTTATGTTCTGAACTTATTCCAGCGCTCCGTGTGGAGTGTGCGTTGATTGTTGTAAGACATTATTAATAAGAGCTTTGTATTGCATGATCATGGATAGAGAAAATGAGGAATTAAAACAGCTGGTTACCTTGAAATTATTCCAGGGCTATGACGGCCTTTAACTGATCAAACACTTGTTTAGTAATTTGATTAAAATGTTTTATATTATTCATGGACAACTTCGGTCCGATGGGCTTTCACTAAATTTTAGGGAAGCATTGTACTTAATAAAACCATGGAAAATTTAAAAAAAATCAATTGAATTACAAAACTTTTAAGCATATTCAGGCACTACTTATAGGTAACAGAAATTGCCCGAACAAACGAGATGAAAGATACTGCCCACTAATGGGGAATGAACAGTTGGTTCAAGCTTGGTGACGCACTCAAGGCAGGGATTTGGAGTAAGGCGAGTGAAAATTTTAGACTCTGTTAATCTAGTAGGAACAGAAGGTTGCAGCCCTGCTGGCTTGTTGCTCTCTTTCTTATCCGTTTGCTAAATTTGGTTCCTAAGAAAATGAGAAAGCAATTGGCAAATTTTGCAAAGAACTCTGTTGATGCATAGCATAGTCCTATAAGTCTTGGCATTAAAGCTCTTATTGCATTTGTTGTTTTGGAATTTCCCATCCTCTATTTTCTGACGGCATTTAAGAGTCTCAATAATATTTTACCTTGCCCCAGCTTTAATGAGGAACTATTCAAATGAACATTATGCAAAAACTATATAGCAAAATTCATTCAGTTTCAAGTATATGTATATATTCAAAAAGGTGTGAGTGTAAAAAGAAAGCAAATAGCATGTATATAGTGTACGTAATGAAGAGCTCATTCCTAGCGTTAGCGTCAATGCTATATTTCTTAATAAACTGGATGGAAGTGAAACAGATTCTAACGTGCTGGCTAGGCTGTATCAACATCAACAGCAATAACAGGGAACCTAGAGGTGTACATAACTAAATAACTTGATGCATTCGGATGCGAAGATGTTACTTAATCTCCATTTCTCTGACAACCCAATTTTTTGCGAATTATTGCTATTAATTGCCGCTTCGCGATGGTTTCTGCGGGAAACAAGTAAGCCCAAATAGTACATGCTATTGAAGGAGCCCAAGGATTTTGCTTGGAATAAATAATGAATATGAATTTATGGAATAAGCATTGGAACTCTATGCAGAAGAGCTTTTACTCGTGAAATGCGAGTTAGCGAATCACGATGGTAAAACTATACATGAGTAATTGTCTTCTGGGTTTGGTCCAGATAATTCCGGTTACTTTTCAAAGGTTACTTACTGGCTGTGATGATAAAACCCAAAATTAGAGTGCAACTTGAAGTAAATGAAGGCAAGTGCATCATCTTCCTTCGAATTTTCACAACACATGGTGAACATGGGAAGTTGAGGTTACAATTGTTGAAATATGAAACAGATATGGGACATATGCAACATACAGCAATTCAGTAGTGTAGGCGACTTAGAACCTAGCGAAATTTTTTTCCAAATACGTCAGTCAAAGAAGAAGCTGCAATTACAGTATCAGGATGGTTGCAAAGTAAGGCCGTAGGTTCTCATTTTTAGCAAGAAAGAACCACAAAGGCACCATTAGCGCAACAAATACGAAACAGTATCGCTATTACAAACAGGGCGTAGTTATAGCTGTTGATATTCAGAAAAAACTTTGTCACCTCTTCGTTGTAAAAACCTTAGTCATTATGGAGGAAAGCGTTACAATGCTAATGCCATCGTTTGTACCGTTTCTTGATGCTGTACTTACATAGGGGTTTGCGAATGGTGGTCGACTGGACTTTTATCCTATATGTTACTGTAATCAGCCACTGGCGATCTCCTAATTCCTATTTTGGGGCTTGGGAACTTGCTTTTGTTTTAACTTCAGGTGAGGAAATAACTTTGTCTTCTAGGCTAATCCTACATACAATCAATTCAGGTACCATTATACCAAACATCCTTAATTAATTATTAACTTGGATTTTCCCAAAGAAGTATTTTTATATTACGGTGGAATTAATTATGAATTCATTTGAATCCACACTTTTTGTACGTGTGCGTACTGACTGGCTTAATTATGCCCATGGAATTACTGCATATTATTGAATTGCTACAATTTAAATGCAGTCCATATGTACATGCATCTTAGCTAACAGTGCGGTTCACGACCGGCCCGCGTAATACGAATTTGAAATCTAGTCAAGGTTCAACCTAAGGGTCGTACTAAGTCACCATGAAAAAATATCATGCAACTTTCGGCTTTTCCCGGAGAAATAGCGGCCTGAAGTTACGATTTTCGTATATAAAAGACTATAGGGACCGTGTGCATATTACCTAAGCTGCCTGCATAGAAATGAAATCATCTAATTTGTTCGCCGAAATTAAAAACAGAATACGCTATGCAATTCTACGTTCACAATTGTTCAGTTTAGTAGAAAATTTAGTTACTTGCCTAGAAATAACCATGTTATCAATCAGCCGATTAACTATATCGTCAGAGCGTACTGGGTTCAAGATCATGGGCATGTAACAGCTTCGTATATATTTCTCCCATGATCTGTCGTTTGTAGTACAACCAGGAATTGGTAATTAACTCTCTTATTATATATTCCCATGCACTAATGGGCAGATCAAGGTTGTTTTTGTCATGCTTTAAGTTTTCACAACCCAATTATATGGATAGCTCCTGCCGTAATTTTAAATTTTCTCCAACAATCGGCAAAAGTTGAATGATCTTTTTTCAGAGTGACTTAGTACAACCCTGAGGTTGAACTTTGACTAGATTTCAAATTTGCATTGCACGGGCCGGTCATGCACCGCACAGTAAGTTAATGGAGTGATTCTGCACAGGAGGTTAACAGGTGTTGTGCTATCAATACAGCAGATTGACATAAAAGCTTCCAAATAAGTGGTGCGATATAATTAACTTGGAGTTGAAACGAAAAGGTGAGGTCAAAAAACGTATGGGAGTTTAACATGGTGACAGCGGCCGATTCAATTCCCCTCCCTGCTCCATTCCAAAGCATACGTTTTCTGACGGAGTAAATAATTTCTATCTCCGCCATTTCTACTCATATGGAACTGAAATTTTGGATTCGTGGTTTCCCTATGGGATGCTCTACATTGGAAAAAAAACTCAGGTCTGTAGGCGTGGGTAAACACCCTTGTCTTCCTATTCAGTGCAAACGATACTGCTTAACCTTTTCGAGCCACTGTCCCGCAAAAGAGACAAATGCTTTCTATCTCTATTAGCATTTGTCTCAACCCAGAGACACATCAAAATCCGTTGCCATAGCTGGCATTTTACCAAGCCACTATGAGGACTTTATTTCAGGTCCTAAAAAATTAATTTCTCCGGTTTCAGTGATCGGATTTTCAAAATTTGGGTAGGATTGCGCAATATGGGCGTGCATAGGATCTTAATGGCCATTGAGATCCTATTATAAAGGTGCTCGTTAAGATCCCATGGTGTAACTTTTCCATTTATTAACCATCGTAATACATACATTCCGCACTGCTATCTCACCCGCCAACAACTTGCGGATTCTCCCTTATTTGCGCTTGCTCGCGGCTATAAAATCCGATCTGCTCCTTCACAATGCCGCCGCTAAACTTCCGTACAACGTCCAACTTTCCATTAAGATACTATGTTAAGCAAAACCCCGTTAAGATCCTATGTAACCTCAAATCTCCGTTAAGATCCTATGTTAACCAAAACCCCGTTAAGATCCTATGTTAACCAAAACCCCGTTAAGATCCTATGTAAACTCAAATCTCCGTTAAGATCCTATGTTAACCAAAACCCCGTTAAGATCCTATGTAACCTTAAATCTCCGTTAAGATCCTATGTTAACCAAAACCCCGTTAAGATCCTATGTAAACTCAAATCTCCGTTAAGATCCTATGTTAACCAAAACCCCGTTAAGATCCTGTGTAAACTCGAATCTCCGTTAAGATCCTATGTTAACCAAAACCCCGTTAAGATCCTGTGTAAACTCGAATCTCCGTTAAGATCCTATGTCATGTATTATAATGTCCTATATCATAGGATCTTAACGGGGCTTTGTTTAACATAAGATCTTAATGGAGATTTGATTTTATCATAGGATCTTAACGGGGCATTGTTTTACATGGGATCTTAATGGAGGGTTTATTTTAGCATAGGATCTTAATGAAGCTTTAGTTTACATAGGATCTTAATGGAATTTTTATTTTAACATAGGATCTTAATGGAGCTTTAATTAACATAGGATCTTAACGGCGCATTGTTTTACCTAGGATCTTAATGGAGATTCGAGTTTACATAGGATCTTATCTGGGTTTTGGTTAACATAGGATCTTAACGGAGATTTGAGTTTACATAGGATCTTAACGGAGATTTGAGTTTACATAGGATCTTAAGGGAATTTTTATTTTAACATAGGATCTTAATGGAGCTTTAATTAACATAGGATCTTAACGGGGCATTGTTTTACATAGGATCTTAATGGAGATTCGAGTTTACATAGGATCTTATCGGGGTTTTGGTTAACATAGGATCTTAACGGAGATTTGAGTTTACATAGGATCTTAACAGGGTTTTTGGTTAACATAGAATCTTAATGCAGATTTCATCTGAACATAGGATCTTAATGGAGGACTGCTTTACATAGGATCTTAATGAAGCTTTAGTTTACATGGGATCTTAACGGAGATTTGAGTTTACATAGGATCTTATCGGGGTTTTGGTTAACATAGGATCTTAACGGAGATTTGAGTTTACATAGGATCTTAACAGGGTTTTTGGTTAACATAGGATCTTAATGCAGATTTCATCTGAACATAGGATCTTAATGGAGGACTGTTTTACATAGGATCTTAATGGAAAGTTGGACGTTGTACGGAAGTTTGACGGCGGCATTGTGAAGGAGCAGATCGGATTTTATAGCCGCGAGAAAGCGCAAATAAGGGAGAAACCGCAAACTGTTGGCGGCTGAGATAGCAGTGCGGAAAGTATGTATTGCGTTTGTTAATAAGTGGAAAAAATACACCCTGGGATCTTAACGAGCACCTTTATAATAGGATCTTAATGGCCATTAACCTTTTCGACCCACCTGTACCGCAAATGAGACAAACGCTTTTTATCGCTACTAGCATTTGTCTCAACCGTGAGACAAATCAAAATCCGTTGCCATAGCTAGCGTTTTTACCTAGCTTCAAAATGGTGAGAATTGCCATCAGGGAAATTTTAAAGTCGGGCTGCTAGTAATAAATAACTGCAAAAAACTTGAAGTTTTGAGCAAACACGCGGGCCATGGCGACGGCGAGCCTAAATTAATGCGGTATTGGAAATGTTAAGATCCTATGCACGCCCATATTGCGCAATCCAACAAAAATTTGTGTAGTGGTCGAACCAGAAGGCTTTGAAGTTTTTTTCAAAATTAAGTTTGACCTCGTGACCTAAATGGGTCAAATCGGGTCATGGAGGTCAGAGACTCATTTTTGTCCCAAAAAACGATGTAGGAACCTATATTGAGGTTACATGCCAAGTTTTGTCTTCGTGGGACTTCAGCTGCCCGAGAAAACCCGAACATACCCGGCTTTTCAACGCCATCTTTGATGTCAAAAATGACAATGTTCCGCATTTACTTCCTGTATCGTGCGACATGTCATTCGTTAGCCCAAAAGTGGATCTATCATGCCGATAGATATTTATTCGATTGATACGGCCGTTTACTATAAAGCACGGCCCCTACAATAACTGCCGCTAGCTCATATTTACATGGTTACACAAAAAAGTTCATAGTTTGACATTGAATCGTACGTACAATAAAAGACGCTCGATTCATTTTCAATTACATTATTTAATAGCTTGTCATTCTTCCAAGAAGAATTTTCTTGTCAGCATAGCTGACTCCCAAAACATTTCTAATTCTTCTTCTACAACTTTGTCGACTATTTGAAGGAGGTAATTCTCTCTTGAGATCTGAACTAGATTTAGCGACTTAGTAATATTACCTCTGATGCATTTGTAATGTGGACATTCGAACATAACATGGTACACATCCTCCGGTTTCTTGAGGTTACAAATACTACAGTTGGTAGGTTCAACACTACCTTTCCATATATTCCACATAGCATTTAGGGCATAGCATTTTCCTTTTACAACGACATAGGGTAGTCCATTCCTAAAACTCTGAATTAGTAAAACTGTATTCCATTTTAGATTTTTATCGTAAAATTCTGTTAGCCCTACTCTATCCTTAATTGTTTTGTATACGCGTGTACTCTCTAGCATACGTTTCACATCTTCATTGATAAGTTTTTGTTTCACTGAAGCTAGGATACGCTTGCTGTCGCTTCCCCGTGTTGCTACGTTAAGATCAGTTATGTTACATCAATATCCATTTTATCAAAAAGTGTTTGTACCTGCATAAACCAGTTAAATCTAAGGTCTTTACATTTATTTTTAGTTGCTTCTATGAAGCTATGCCTAGTTATGACATGGTCGGTTTTGAGAATTCTGAACACTAACTTCAGTACAGCACCAAACATATAGCGAGATATTGTCTGTGTCAGTTTCCAGCCTAAGATAATAACCTGGTACAGCATCTGGGGATTTAGTTAACCTTCTGAGAAAGCTAGTTTGGAACATTTCGAAACTGTCAGTGTACATAAGTCCCCATATTGGCATTCCATACGATAGGATTGACCTTACAAGAGAGTTAAATAATTTTACATGGGTTCGTACCTTGGATATGCTTGCCTTCCAGAACACGTCAAACAAGGCTCCTAATGCTTTTTTGGCTTTTAACATATAGTGACTTTTCGCTTTGTTGTGTATACCAGAGCTCTTAAACGGTATTCCTAGGTACACATACTCCCCTACATATCTACATTGTTGTTACCCCAGTTGAACTTTATCTTTTTTCCTAACCTTCCGGCTTTCCGGAATACCATTGCCTTAGTTTTTTGCAGATTCACAGTTAGGTATTGCTGCTCAGTATACAATTTCAGGTCGTCTATTAATATTTGTAGGTCCCTTTTCGTTTCTGATATAATAACTAAATCATCGGCGTACATAAGGATTTTAACTTCCATACCGTTAACTTTAATACCCTTTCCTCTGCTATTGTCCAGATGCTGCACCACCTTTCCTAGGAACTTATTCCAGAGGCTTGGACTTAGGGTTTCCCCTTGTAGTACGGACTTTTCTATAAACACTTTCTCAGAGAGGCCGTGCTCTGCCCTAACTCTAGTGTACGCACCTGTGTACAAATCCTTAATTTTTAGACAAAGTTCCAAGGTATCCCACTTTCTGCTAGTTTTTCCCATAACATTTCATGACTTACTGAGTCAAAAGCTCCGCTGAAGTCTATAAACATAGCATACAGCTTCCTGTTTCGGCCTAAGTACTTCTGCACTAGAACATTTAGTGTAAATATATGATTTTCACAACCAAGCCCTTTCTTGTAAGCTGTTTGATTGGCAGTCCCAAGGTCAAGTGTATTACAGTATGATGTTAATCTATTTGCTAAGATTGCTGTGTATAATTTAGTTACAGTATTGAGAAGAGCTATGGGACGATAGTTCTCTGGCTGTGTTGCGTCCCCCTTTTTATATATAGGAACCGTTATAATTTCTTTCATCTCACTGGGCATACCGTTAAAGAAAACATTGTTGAGAGCTGCAGTAAGTAAACCTATGTTACTAGGCCCTAAGGTTTTCCAGACCTCGTTAGGTATGCCATCGCTACCAGGTGATTTCTTGTTAGCTAATCTTTTCCGTGCTAAGTTTACCTCATACTGGCTAATCTCGTTAAGCAACAAGTAAGAGAATTCACCCTCCGGGTCTAGCTCTTTGAACTGTTCTAGGTCTAGGTACGTGTACACTTGTATATTTCTACTCTCGCTGTACAGAGCCGTATAGTGAGCCTGCCAGATATCAGCAGATACTGGGTTACATGTTTGTGCTTTTCTCCTTACTCTAAACTTATTTACAATATCCCAGAATGTAATCACATCGTTAGTTTCTCCTAGCTTATTCACAAGTCTGTAATAGTATTCTGATTTACATCTTTTCTTTACCCTGAAGTACTCATGTTTTGATTCGTTGTACAGCTCTAATTGACTAGCATAAGGAACATCATGCTTCTGCATTGATCTTAATTTACGTAATTGTTTGCCTGCTAACTGTTTAGCCTGCTTACATTCAGTGTTAAACCAGGGACATATTGGTAGTTTCACATTCCAGTTGGGTTTAGTTAATCCCATTTCTCTACCTGTATTTCGTATAAGTTTACATAATTCAGTAATGTTGTTATTGTCATTAGTACAAGTTAGTAGCCTAGCATCAAATTCTTCTGACCTAGCACGATCCCATCTAATTACATCTCCATAATTTACTCTAGCCAGGGTTCCGCCCCATACCATCGTACCTCTATTGGCATATGCACGGAGTACACGCACTGTAGGACATTAAAGTCCTGAATATTATCGATTACATTTAGGGTTGCACACGCCAAATCGATTGAGCTGCTACCAAGTTTACTAACATAAGTAAGTTCACCATTTTTATCGCCTTCAGATCTGCCATTAAAAACGTATATACATGTTGGCATTCTCAAATGCTGTAACTAGGTATGTTCCTCTAGCGTTGACAGTTTTATCCTTATTTAGCCTGGTTTTCACAAAGCTCCCTAATTTTACAGTATTTGTGTGATCCTCCCCAACCCTGCCATTAAAGTCACCCATGAGTAAAATTTTACGGCAATTTGCTTCCTCGATTCTATACATTAATTGCTTCATGTGAATATCTTTCTCGACCTTATTGAAAGGTCTAATGTACGACATAACAATCGTTATGTCCTTGTATTGCAAAAAGATCCAGTCTTTCGTTACTAGTTTAGTTTCAATCTTGAGGCTTTTTAACCATCCTACAATCAGTCCTCCTTTGTACCTAGCCGCATTTTCTCTTGTACCATGGGAAATACATAAAGTGTATAAGTTTGATAATGCGCTTAAGTTTATACTCGAGTCTTGACCTAGCTAAGTCTCTGCAAGGCAAAAGGCACTCGGTTTAAGCTCTGCTATATATTTGATTTTCTCCCTCCTATTCTTAAACAATCCATTACGATTCCAAAAAACTATGTTTCGTAAACCGTTATCATTTAGGGGCCTGCTTCTGTTTCATGTGTTCTTTCCTTCCCTGTCAGCTTGACTGGAAACTTTCCTTTTCTCATATTCAGATTTCCTCTTTGCTTGCTCTCTCTCACTGTAATCAATGTTTATGAAGATCTTGCTACGCTCCTGCCTCAAAACTTTCTTAGCACGTAAAACTTTCTGCCTGTCTGATTGCCTGAAAAATTCTACCTTGACACCTCTCGGATTTTTAGCATTCTCAGCCGGCTTCCCCATCCGGTAACAATCATCTAACTCAATGTCATCTTCTAATCTTAACTTATTCTTAAAAAGGTTAACAATTTTCATCCTTATGTTTTCATTCTTCTCTTCTTCGATGCCGAATATAACCAAGTTCTTCTTTCTGATGGTTGACTGTAGTTGGTCGTTTTCCTTTCTTAGGGTTACATTTTCTTATTCGAAATCCTTCACTTTCTTCTTCAGCGATCCCACAGCCTTATTAGTAGCTTCCAATTTTGATCCAATTTGCTGCATGTACCCGTTCATCACCATAGTAGGCTATTCAACCCCCATATGATCCCAAAAAACCAAATGCAACCATATACAATTACTATGAAACCCTAGCTAAGCCCTATACAAACCCTGAAAACCATATGCCTTCATCGAGTGAGCCCATTTAACTTTGATCATTAGTTTTTGATCATGTTTTGGACTTTGTGATCATTTTTGGACTTTTTCATCATTTTTTAGACTTTTTGATCATTTTTTAGGCTTTTTGATCATTTTTTAGACTTTTTGATCATTTTTTGGACTTTTTGATCCTGTTTTGGACTTTGTAATCATTATTTGGACTGTTCGATCATTTTTTGTAATTTTTCATACGTTTTGAAATTTTTTGATCATTTTTGAACTTTAAGATTTTAAAACATGCCCAATGCTTTTCGAAAACTCTTAAGTAGTCGGTGGCACAGACAAACACTGTGATTTATAGTATAAGATGAATACATGTTGCGGTATACATAGAATACCTGTCTACTAACCTAACCGTTATATCGCCAAATGGTTCAGTCCTTTAACATAAGATTAGTGCATGCGTATCTTGTGCGGGCAATGTTCAAAGTACAAGAAAAATACAACAGTACTGTTTTGTAACAGTTAACATAAATTAGTCCTGTTTAATGCCAAGTAACATACAAAAGCGATTTTAGGGGCCAGGGAAAATACAACTGCAGCGTTTTAGACAATGAAAAATACAGAAGTTCTGTTTGAGGCCAGGAAAAATACAAAACTCCTGTTTAAGGCCAGAAAAAACTATAAAACTGCCGTTTAGGCCAGGAAAAATATAAAACTGCCGTTTAGGTCAGGAGAACTGCAAAACTACTGTTTCAAGCAAGGAAAGATGCAAAACCACTGTCTGACGTCAGGAAAAATACAAAACTATAGGAAAAATGCAAGGGTGGTGTTTTCGACCGGTTAAAATATAAGGAGAGTATTTCGGCCGGAAAAAATATATACGTAGATTTTGAGGCCAAGAAAAACGTGCTATTTAAGGCCAGCAAAAATACAGGAGTAATGTATAAGGCCAGGAAAAATACAAACCTACTGTTTTCAGCTAAGAGGGATACAAACCTACTGTTTTATGACAGTAAACATACAGTGGTGCTGTTTAAGTTCAGAAAACCTCAGTGATTTAACGACCAGCAAAAACTTAAGGGTAATTTTTATGCCAGGAAAAAATACATTGGCAGTGTTTCAGGCAATGAAAAATACAACGGTAGTGATTCAGACCCGGGAAAATACCAAACTACCGTTTAGACCAGGAAAATACAAAACTACTGTTTAAGGCCAGGGAAATTAAAAAACTACAGTTTAAGGCCAGGGAAATTAAAAAACTACTGTTTAAGGCCAGGTAAATCAAAAAACTACTTTTGGGGCCAAGAAAAATACAAAACCTTTGTTTAGACCATGGAAAAATATACGAGCACTGATCTAGCCCAGAAAATAAATTGGCTAGGTCGGCTTTTATTGGGATACCAATAAGCACTACTGTTACAATAGCCCAGGAAAAATACAAAACTGTTTTACGCCAGGACAAATACAAGAGCACTGTTTTTGGATAGAAAGAATACACGAGCACTGTGTTAGGCCAGGAAAAATTCACGAGCACGGCGTTAGGCCAGGCAAAATACTAAAGTACCATTTAGTGTTTTAGGCCAGGAAAAATACAATGGGAGTCTTTCAGGCCAAGAAAAATATTTTTTCAGGCCATGATCAAAAGTAGTAGTATAGTTGACTAGTAGCGATGAACTAAAACAACGAGGGGGAAGGAGATGAAGGGGCAATTGCTATTGCGATCGGCGTTTTGGCTGTACACAATTGTATTTTATAGTGTATTTACACGTAAATATGGTTTTGACGAATACACTGTTTAAATTCCGCAATTTTCTTCGGCGATCCAGTCCGTCGTAATACTTTTCTTAACTGCAATTTTTCTGTTTTTCATTCAGTTTTTGGGGTCAAACCGGCAGAAGCTTGAACTCTAATCAAATGTG
Organism: Sminthurides aquaticus; assembly: GCA_906901655.1. Classification (NCBI taxonomy): domain Eukaryota; kingdom Metazoa; phylum Arthropoda; class Collembola; order Symphypleona; family Sminthurididae; genus Sminthurides; species Sminthurides aquaticus. The sequence goes on along the minus strand of CAJQTT010000014.1, from coordinate 3,686,273 downwards.
GTGACCAAGATATTAAATGTATTTGTAATGGCTACATATACACGATGGAATTGTTGATTGCAAAATAACTAATAGCAAAAAATCCGGTTGCACTAAGAGATGCATTTGCAATCAACAATTCTATTGCACACACACTGCATTTGCAATCAAGAATTGGTTTGCAATCAACGTCGAATTGTGGACGGTTTCACTGATCGCAATAGCGGCTCGTCCCATAGTACATACTCGGGGATATATAGTAGATTCCTATAGATTTCTATAGATTTTATGGAAACCTATTGGCATATACTATAAATATACAGTAGATATACATATATCCCGAAAATTGTGGACGGCTTTACCGATCGAAAGAGGAATTTCGCCCCATAGTACATACAGTATATAAATAATGGATATATAGTAGATAACTATAGATATCTACAGATACCTATTGGTATATACCATAAATATGCAGTAGATATGCATATATCCCAAAAATTGTTACGGCTTCACCGATCGCAAAAGGAATTTTGCCCCATAGTATAAACAGTACGTAAATGATGGATACATAGTAGATTACTATAGGTACCTATTGGTATATACTATAAATATGCAGTAGGTATACATATATCCAGAAAATTGTTGACGGCTTCACCGATCGCAATAGAAATTTTGCCCCATAGTATATACAGTACATAAATAATGGATATATAGTAGATTGCTATAGATATCTATAGATTTCTATAGATATCTATTGGTATATCGTATAAATATGCAATGGATATACATATATCCCGAAAATAATGGACGGCTTCACCGATCGCAATAGGAATTTCGCCCCATAGTGTATACAGTATATAAATAATGGGTATATACTAGATTACAATAGATATTTATAGATTCCTATGGTTATCTATTCGCATTAGCCTGTTTTTCAAACCGGGCAAAAGGGAAATTTAAGAACGGAAACAATAACTAGAGGCTATCATAAACCAATTGCAAAGTAGTATCTTACAAACGTCCGGAATTAAATCAACCAGTGGGAGGCAGTGTAGGCCATTCTGTGGTCACGTTTCGTCACAGGAAGTAGTGGAAGAAACACTGCTAAAATAATTGTCGAATAAAATTGAGAGCGAAACAATAATAATTATTTATAACCTACAGGATGGGTGTGAATATCTCTACCCTTGTCGTATTTACAGTTTTAACTTGGAACCGCATTCAGAGTCTGGTTTCTCGGAACCTTGAAAAATTATATACATTTCTCCCTGTAGTTTAGCGATAAAAAAATTTGCTAAACTAGCGTGGATGGAAAATCAAAACTTACCACGCTTTAAGTTCATTATACATATGAACTAGAAACTATGATGACAGGAATAATAAACAAACCGGCAGTAGGGATAGCTTCTATCCTGTTCTAATTTTTTAATGACGTCACCTACAGAGAGAAATGTGGGGTAGATGAATGTATGAAAATGAATTTAATGAGAAATTGATGCTAATATTTATGTTGGAGCGTAGCTACTTTATTTCAATATTTTTTTCTTGAAATGCTATTGATTGTTCTTAATCTTCTTCTTCTTCATTCCCGAACTGCGAGGCTTATTTCCATTCTTCTTCAGGTTACTTTTCTGCTGGCGCTGCTTCTTCTACCAAGCATTATGGGCTTCGAGATTTTCAACAATCGCAGCTCCCTGCCGATGCTCATGTCGGCATTTCGCATTTTCAAATCCAGCCGGATTTGATGTAACCATCTAAAACACGAGAGCAAGGCAAATAAGCAAAGAGAAAACAAATTCCAGAGCGATTGAAGAAATTCATAACACCGGGATGAAATTTACCTTGACAGCTGCTTGGAGGATTGGAGATTGTCCCTTTGTCCATGTGTGTGGGCCACCTCATCACCTCCTTCTCTACTGGTGGAGGTAAAGCTGCAATAAAAAGATCAACGGAAAACGATTAGTTAGGTACTTCAAATCATAACAGTGACAGTTTAAAGATCTAAGATTGGCAGTTGGATAGAAGTAAAGGACGACAGATAATGAAAGTTTAAACGGAAAAATGGAATTTCTACATCTGCCTCCTCACAGTTTTCCACACTTTTCCTATAAAACTGATATGAAACTGGCGGAATGTTCTAGTAAGATGATAGGAAAATTTATGCTGCCTACTGCCTACTGAGAATTGTTGGAAAACCCAAGAAGATATTAGAAGTGAAGTGCAGACATCATTAAAAAAGATGGGAGGAAGAGGAATAACTGATCCCGCAGTTCGGCAAGCCACGGGACCTATTAAAGTTCCTACTTCAATGGCTACAGAGAAAGAACTTGTTGTAGATGAAGCGGCGAAAGAAATTAATTATGACGAAGAAATTATTGCATTGAAGAAAAATATGGAGAAAGTTGCGATGGCAAAAGCACAAATGGTTGCTAAAATCGATCAGGAAGCCAAGGAAGAACTGGAAAGAAGAAAGTTACAGCAGAAGGAAGAAGAGGAAGAAAGAGTACGTGCTGTGAGTGAAGCTTGAAGAATCCAGGAGGATAATGAAAAAAGACTTGCTGAAAAGAAACAAAAAGATTTGCAAAAGAAGAGCAAAACGGGATTAAGTGTGCAAAAAAAGTTTGATGGCTGGAGAGCTGAAAGAATCTCCAAAATTCAGAATGGAACAGAGCAGAAATGGGATGGAGAATCTCCACCAGTTAAAAGAAATAGTCCCAGTATTCAGCAAAGGAAGGCAAGTACTGTGGAAAGACGACGTGAATTTGAAAGCGAGCATTAATATCAGCCATATCAACATGGAAGACCAAGCTTTGGAAGTTCAAGTTTTGTGGATGAAGCTATTGAATTGAGAAGAGCCAAAGTAAGTGCAGCAAGAAAGAAGGAAATAGCTGCTGTGGTCAGGGAAACATGGTAAGAAAAAAAACGAGAGAAAATTACAGCAAGAATTGAACAAGAGTTGAGAAGAAGCAACAGTGATACGAATAATTCGGATGCTTCAGAAATATCGAGAAAGGAATATAAGAAAGCGAAGTTTAGAAAGATGAAAATGAGAGGAGAGCATTGGTTTATTGACGACATTCATACGGCCAAGGTTGTGATATTCGCCGGGGATACGAATGTTAATAAAAACTCTATTAAAAACATTGACGAAGACAAAGTTGAAGCAATTGCACAAAGCGATGAGGGCGCAAAACCGGGTGAGGAGAACGCAGCACGAAGCACATCTAACGTGGGGGGGGGGAAGTTGCAGCAGCAATGTTGGGGAAATCGAAAAGGAGGGATCAAAAACGGTATCCAAGGACCCAGATGATGATGATGAACTTATAATAAAGTAGCTTTGCTAGCCGGCTTCGCCCAGGGGTTGTGTGGTACGAATAAAACAAAACTCCCGTCGAATGTTTAGCTCTTGCGTCGCATCTTTACGACTCTTGTCTATTCTTTAACTCATACGTCGAACCAATAGCTCTCCCGTCATACCTGCAGCATATAGTCCCCAATCTATAGTTCTGTCGCCGAATCAATAGTTCTACCGTCGAAACAACAGTTCTCTAGTCGTCCTTAAGTTATCAAGTTGAGACAATAGCTCACCCGTCAAACGAATAGCTCTCCCGTCAAACGAATAGCTCTCCCGTCAAACGTATAGCTCTCCCGTAAAAACGTTAAACTTTCCCGTTAAACTTATAGCTCTTAAGTTAAACGCATACCTCGACCTAACCTATAGTCAAACCTACAGCTCAGACATATAGTCCAACCTATTGCTCAGAATTATAGTCAAATATGTAGCTCAGACCTGTAGTCAAACCTTAAGTCAAACCGATAGCTCAGACCTATAGTCAAACCTATAGCTCATACCTATAGTCAAACCTATCCCCCCTCCGAATGAAAGTGGGACACCGGGAAAGTGAAAATGAAAGTGAAAAAGAGAATGACACATACAAACTTTGAGATTTATATTATAAGATACAGAGGATGATGTGGATTCGTTAACCACAATGAAATGAGGTTATTATAACTGTGTATGTTGTGTAATAATGGGTGTTATTTATTAACAGTATGTGTGTTTTATATTCAATTGGATACTTACTAATTTTACAATGTTTATGTTTATTCATTTATGTATGCAAGCATTTATGATGAAAGGCTGTTTGATTTTTAAAAGTATGAATGTATTTGCGAAAAGTCTTGTGACTTTTCCCCGGGTGATTGAGGTGTTTTAGATATGTTTTAAAAATTGTCTTCTCTACTCTTGTACATTGGAGCTGGAGGAGAGGAGTATAAAAATTGGAGCAGGATAGAAGCTATCCCTACTGCCGGTTTGAAATCGCCATCGTTACTTGTCCATGTCTACTGTTTTCAAGGGCGGCAAGATTTGATTGCCCATTCTTGCCATTATAATGCCATGTATAATTGCGCTACAGTGCAAATGTGATCTAATTTCGCAAGGTTGCAGTCAACTGTTACGTATTGCTGCATTTCTCTATATTCATACCACTACCGCGATGCTAAAACTGTAAATGTGCCGGACGAAGATTGAGGTATTGACACATATTATGTATATTAAAATATAATTATAAAATCTATCCGTTTGATTTCCCTCTTATCTTATAGCACTGTTTTCTGCGATAATTCGTAGGAATACACGACACCCTAGAAGAACCAATGCTGTCTTGCTGTACAGGATTAATTCTTCTTTATGGGTGTAAGATAATACTTTGCAAAGGCTTTGCTGCATCGACTAATAATCCCTTGACAAAAGCCTTTTTCTAATACAGTGAAACCCCGAACCCTAATTGAAGAATAGGAAACATAACCGCGATTAAGAAAAGGATTGAGGACGGCCGTAACACTGATCGGAATGCATTTATAGATAATACACAGTGTCGATGTATTGTTTTATACACGGATAAGCAGTAAATTGTTGATAGCCATAACGCCGTTCGCAGCAGCAATTCCACCCCATTGTATACATCAAATGTAATTTTTGGTATACAGTGTATCGACAGTGTAAATACGTATATCTTTTCTATATTTATGCGTATATATACTATATATGTTATATATAGTGGACAGCCAAAACGCCTATCGCAATAGCAATTCCGTCCTCATACATAAATATAATGTAATTCTTGGTAAATAATGTAGATATGTGATTTCAAACGTGTAAATACGCATAGCTATACCATATATACCCGTTAATACACTATATACCGAATTGTTGACAGCCAAAACGCCTATCGCAATAGTAATTCCGTCCTCATACATAAATATAATGTAATTATTGGTAAAAAGTGCAGATATATGATTGCAAACGGGTAATTACACATAGCTTTACTGTATTTACCCGTTAATAGACTATATATCCATTCTTTTTTGACTCCGACTGACGAGTTGGAAAAAAAACTAGCTGAAGGGACCCAAAAGACTGTCTTAGCTTCGTACACTTTCTTTGCCGTAAACCCACGTAACAATACTAGGAACTAAAGGATTCAGCAGAGGACCATTGATTTGGATAAATATTGATTGAAATATTGATACCCCCGTCAAACGTATAGCTCTATCGTCAAAAGGCTTCCGGTTAAACGAATGGCCCTTTCGTCAAATGTATAGCTTTAAAGCCAAACTAATGGCTCAAACCTACAGTCAAACTTATAGGCCGCCCTCCAAATCAAAGTTAGAATGCTCCCCCGACAATCGTTTAGCTCTCCCGTTGAATGTTTAGCTCTCTCCTAGAATGTTCAGCTCTCCCGAAGAATCTTTGCCTCTCGTATCAATTGTTTAACTCTTTCGTAGAACCAATGGCTCTCCCGTAAAACCAATAGCTCTCCCGTCAAACATGTTGCCTATAGTGTGAAACCTATGGATCTCCCGTGTAACCTGTAGTTATCTTGGAATCTTGTCATAAACTAAACTAAAGGATTCAGAAGAGAACTATAGATTTGAGTAAATATTAATTGAAATAATGACACTTCCGTGGAACACTCTCTCGTTACACGTAAAGCTATCCCGTTAAACGTATGGCTCTCACACCAAACGTAAAGTTCTCTGGTCAAACGTTTATAGTACAAGATTCAGTGGATAGGACTATAGGTTACAAGGAGCGCCATAGGTTTCACACCATAGGCAGCATGTTTGACGGGAGAGCTAATGGTTCTACGCGAGAGCTAATGGTTCTACGGGAGAGCTAATGGTTCTACGGGAGAGCTAATGGTTCTCCGGGAGAGCTAATGGTTCTACGGGAGAGCTAAAGATTTGACGGAAGATGACGCCAGTTTTTGCCGTTTCCGTACCAACTAACCCTTGGGCGAAGCCGGGTAGCAAAGCTGTCTGTGTCATTCCCTCTTTCACTTTTTCTTTCACGGGTTTCCGCTTTCATTCGGAGGGGGGCCTATAGGTTTGAGTATAAGTGTGACTATACATTTGACTTTAGATTTGAGTAAATATTAATTGAAAAATGACACTTCCGTGGAACATATAGCTCTCTCGTCAAACGTAAAGCTATCCCGTTAAACGTATGGCTCTCACACCAAACGTAAAGTTCTCTAGTCAAACGTAAGGCTCTTTCTTAAGCCGAACGAATAGCTCAAACCTATAGACAAACATAAAGTCAAATGTATAGTCACACTTATACTCAAACCTATAGGCCTCCCTCCGAATGAAAGTGGAAAACCGTGAAAGTAAAAGTGAAAGAGGGAATGACACAGACAGACATTGAGATTTATAGTATAAGAAGATTCAATAGAATCAATTTCAATCTACTGATATCCAAAATGAAGTATAAATTATATAGTATGGGGCGAAGTCCCTACTGCGAGCGGTAAAAGCCGTCCACAATTTGACATTTGAGTTATATAATAGTAGATTTACATGAAATATATAGCATGTATTGAATAGAATCAATTTAAATCTACTGATATCAAAAATGCTGTATACATTATATTGTATGGGGCGAAATCCCTATTGCGACTGGTGAAAGCCGTACAAAATTGTACATTTTAGTTATATACTAGTAGATTCATATGAGCTATATAGCATACTAGGTGGGCTACCCGGCTTCGCCCGGGGGTTATGTGGCAGCAAACTAATAATAGTAGTGTAGTGATTGTTTATTCGTCGATTTGTGGCCTGAGCCCTTACAACGGTTAAAATACGTTTTCCAAACGCGCGCAGTGATTAGATTTATAAATAGAATAATTACATAATTATTGGCGATGTGTTAAAATTGTAATTTAAGATAGGGTTAGGTGAACATTAACTTTGCATATCAATGATCCACGCTCTTCTCCTGATAACTTGTGAGAAGAAGCTATATATAATAGTTTGATGATCTATACTGATCCGATAGTTAGCAAACACTGCTTGCACGTTGTCTCTAGTGATAGTAGTTTCACTGGGAATAATCGGTTCTCGAAGCTTTCGGTATGATGGGCATTCGGCAAGAGCAAACTAATAATAAATATTAGAATACTCTCTCGATGAATCTTCGACTCCCGTTTGTACTTTTTAGCTGGACCGAGACGAAGTCTAAGGAAAGCTTATCTCGAGACCTCCGATTCGATTATGTCCATTTTGGGACGGCCCTTTGTCCCGAAAAGTTAAAAGGCACAAGAAGAATCAAATATTTAAATTATCTAAAATTAATAACCTTGGGCCGTCCCAAAATGGACATTCTGACCCTGCTGTGGCCATAGAAAAGAATACAAAGTGCATACAAATGAATTTGTTTTAAATAATACAAAATATTTAAATTCTCTAAAATGAATTAACTTGGGCCGGCCCAAAATGGACATTCTGACCCTGCTGTGGCCATAGAAAAGAATACAAAGTGCATACAAATGAATTTGTTTTAAATAATACAAAATATTTAAATTCTCTAAAATGAATTAACTTGGGCCGGCCCAAAATGGACATTCCGACCCTGCTGTGGCCGTAGAAAAGGACACAAAGTGTATACAAATGAATATGTATTAAATCATACAAAATATTTAAATTCTCTAAACTGAATAAACTTGGGCCGTCCCAAAATGGGCATTCTGACACTGCTGTGGTCGACGGGAGAGTAGGACGGTTTGATGGCAAAGCTACAGATTTTGAGAGGCCTGATCTTATTTACATATAAGATTTATAAATTGTACGGGAGAGCTTTACGCTTAATGGGAAATGATCATAAAGCCCAAAAACTGATCTGAAAGTCCAAAAAATGATCAACAAGTACTAAAAAGTCGTAAAGTCTTAAAAAGTTTTAAAAATCCTCTGATCTTCTTTCAACACTTTATTCTAATCATTTTCATCAGTGTTTCCAAAATTCAGGATGGTTTTTGAAGCTTTTAATGTCAGGCTATGCCAAAATCGCTCATTGTTAAGCGAAGAGAATGCTGTCTAATGTTGCGCAATCTCCCAATTTAAATCATAAAAAGCGATTAAGTTTTGCAAACGATCATAAGTTTTTAAGGGAGAGCTTTTGGTATCATCGCAGAGCTACACACTTTGACAGGCCAGATATTTTTTAGACATAAGATCTATAAATTGTACGGGAGTGCTATATGCTTAACGGGAGAGCTGTACGCTAAACCGGAGAGCTCTGCGCTTAACGGGAAGCTATAAGCTTAACGGGAGAGGTACACGCTTAACGGGAGAGATATACACTTAACGGGAGAGCTATACATTTAGCGGGATACCTATACGTTTAGCGGGATACCTATACGTTTAGCGGGATATCTATACGTTTAGCGGGAGAGCTATACGTTTAGTGGGAGAGCTATACGTTTAGCGGGAGAGCTATACGTTTAGCGGGAAAGCAATACGCTTAATGTGGGAGATATACGGTAGACTGTTGCACGGTTGATTTAACTGATAAAAATGGTCAAAAAACAAAAGTAGGACAGCAGAGCTTTAATTTTCATGGGAGATCTACAGGTTTCGCGGCAGTGTATACGATCAAAAAGCAGAGCTGATGCTTTGGCAGTAGACCGACACGCTTAACTGGAGAACTATTGATTCAGCGGAAGAGCAATAGGTTTGACAGGAGAGTTTTTTTGTTCTACGCGAGGGATAAGGAGGTGACAGCAGGAACTATACTTTGACGGGAGAGCTATAAGTTTCTGGCAAGAGTATCGACGGGAGCGCTACTTGCCTGTGCCTGAAAGTATAATTGAAGGTTCCAATCCGAGCTATGGTAGGCTAAAAAGGTAGGTTCAAAGGGAAGCTAAATTGGTGGAAGCATATGAAGGCAAATATGAAATCACTTTAATATTACGTTAATGTTAAGGAAAGTTAAAACCAATATGGGGGGGGGAGGTAAAAGCAAAGTAGGTGGAGGGTTTATCATAGCGTGAGAAACCACTAACGCTTTCCTGGCACTTGAATACTTACAATTATTCAGTACAGTGCAAAGGAAGATATCAAAGCAAAATTGATGAGAAAGGTTTGAGCAAGCAATCCAGTGAATGGCTTTTCCCCATTATAAAGGAGTATACCTTCGTCGGAAACGTTTAATGCAAACAACCCTTTAATTTTTAACCCTATCAATTTGCCACGCAGAAATATTCTACAGCATATGTACCACATTGGGTTATAAAACGGCTGGCGGATCACTGAATTTTACATACAAAGGTTAATACTATCCATGATGTCTTTTATTTGTTTTAACCGCACTAATGTAAAGTAGTATTATTGATCGACACCTTCATTTAATTTCCATTACTCGGTCAAGCTAGTTAGATACAGTTGTGGCTTTTAATTTTTTAAAATGTTAACTCTCCCTTAGATACTTCAGATCTCATTGGAACCCTCAGCTTTCCTGTCAGGCATTTACCACTCTTGTTTAACCTGTAGCTCTTGCATGAAGCTTATAGCTCTCCCGTCAAACGTGCAGTTATCCCGTCAAACGTACAGTAGTCCCGTCAGACTATAGTTCCGATGCCTAACCCTTATACCTCTCGTGGAACAAATATCTCTCTCGTCAACCGATAGCTCTGCTGTCAAACCCAATGTTCTCCCGCTGGATCAATAGTTCTTCAGTTGTACTTCTACTGTCGAAGGATGTGCTCTCCTGTTGGATCATTTTCCTCTGGCGAAAAAACTGTAGGTCTGCCATTGAACTTAAAGCTCTCTTGTGCTCCTCTCACATAAAGCACATAGCTCTCCAGCTAAGCGTATGGCTCCCCTGTTGAGCATTTAGCTCCCCCGTAAAGCGTAAAGGTCTCCTGCCCAATTAATAGATTTAATATCTAAATAATATTTGGCCTTTCAAAATCTGTAGATCCGCCATCATACCAATAGTCATACAAATAGCTCTCCAATGAAACTTTTAATCTTCATAATCATAGTTTGCACTTTTTGATCATTTTTTGAACTTTTTGATCATTGGTTTAAAATTTTAAGAATTTCTTTAATATATTTTGATCACTTTTTTGATCATTTTGTGTACTTTTTGATTATTTTTTGAACTTTTTGATAATTATTAAAACTTTTTGATCATTTTAAAACATGCTCGATGCTTCTCCAAAACATAAAACAATTTGGTGACACAGACAAACTTTCCGTTTTTTATATAAGAAAGTTGTGCTGCCCGGCTTCGCCCGGGGGTTTTGTGGCAACAAGTATTGGAACACTCTCGCGTAGAATCTTTGGCTCTCTCATGTATTTTTTAAAATTATTAACTCTCCCTCAGATACTTTAGATCTCATTAGAAACTTCAGATATCCTATTAGGCATTTACAGCTCCCGCTGAATTTGTAGCTCTTGCATGAGATATAGAGCTCTCCCGTTAAACGTAAAGTTAGCCCGTCAAATGTAAACTCTCCCATCAAATTTATAGCTCTCCCGTCTTATCTACACTTCTACCGTCAAAGATATAGCTCTCGTGTCAATGAATCCAAATAGTGAAAAAGCAATTTGACATTTTAGTAATTTACTAGTATGAGATAGTAGTATGAGAGTAGATTTACATGAGATATGTAGCATATATTCAATAGAATCAATTTAAATCTACGAATATGTCAAATGTGTTATAAACTATATAGTATGGGACGAAATCCCTATTGCGATCGGTGAAAGCCATCAATTTGAGAATTTATTTGTTTAGGAAGGGATATACATAAAAATATATTCATTTATTATAATCTATATAAAATCCACTACATAGAAACAATAGAAATAAAGTACATATTTGCTGGTATGTAGGATCTATTGCGGTCGTTTGCTTCCCTTATACGGTCTGATTTCTGTTGTAGCTGCACTCAAAAATGACCTTCGTTAGTAGGGATACGATAAGGAAAAGCTCAGCGGGAACTTTTTTAGTACAGTATGTAAGATAGTACTAGAAGCACTATCTTACATTATTGCAGAAAAACTAAATCCAATATTGTTATACACAGTGCCCGCTCTCCTTGTCGTTTCGTCTATTCCTAGTAGTTACTGCAGGAAACATTGCGTAGGACAGGGGAAAATCAGAAGGATGGATAACTAGGGGGCAGTAGGGGGAGCTTCTATCCTGCTCCAATTTTTCTGTTCTAAGATCTCCGACTATTACAAGCACAATTTATGTTGCCGAATTATTTCAAAATCATGTTTTAGTCGCAGGACTAACCTCGAGCAATCCCAAAGTATGGAATCCTCCCGCTGAGAGTTGAGATGGTGGCACAGCTCTGCAGCACACATCTGAAGGGGATGTCGTGAAGGTTAAGGAAATCCATACCAACCAAATGCTTCCACTCCTGTAGCATTACTGGACAGCTCCCAAGACCTTTCAAAGCCTTCTTCAGGTGGTCTTCGTGCTCGACCAAAAACCAGGAAATTTCACCTTTGTGAACTCCCACAACGCGATCCAACCCGTTAGAATTCCACCTGAAAGGGAATATTTACCGGGCAGCATGAATCCTTAAGGCTGGGCTGGTGACCACCATTATGGTCACTCCCTCCAATTCCACCTTCTCGATGGAATTGCTCAAATTGTAAAGGCTCAGGTCATCACTCGTGTTGCAGTAAAAACATATGCTGCATCTACATGCCATCATGTTTTGCTCCTGCCACCTTTGAATCAGATCATTCATCTACCAAAGAGAAAATTCATCTCTAGAGTCTATCCTATGTCAAACGGTATATTATGCAGTGTGAAAGAAATTATTTATAACATTTCCATCCCATGCAAATCGGTCATGCCTAAAAATTTCCACCATGTCCTTAATCTGGATATTACCGGGTGCGACGGTCTTGCAATCATTTCCATCCTCTCCTAGCGGAACAAGTAAAGACTCGAAATCAAAATAGCATACATATCCTGCTGCTATTGTACGATCCAACCGGGTAAATTTATAAAAAATCCTCTCATCGCCTGCGGCGTGGTTTGGTATAAATTTATATTAGAAAATGTGGACCCCTATTTTCGGATTCTGCTGCAGAAATTTTGGAACGTCAGCAATCATCATGGGAAAACTTATAATATCTCTTCTTAAATAATTAGCTACACACAACTTCATACGTTGAACAATTTTTTCCTTTCTAGAGCTGTTGAGCGGTAAGCTGTTATTCCTTGTAAGTACGCCCGCAATACAATACAGGAAGCATAGATCGTCGTCTTCGTTACAAAAACTAATTACGGCATTATTTCTCTTAAATTTCGGTGGTGTTTGAAACCAGCTTCCTACCCTACACGGCTCAAACTCCAAAATATTTAAATGCAATTTCGAAGTTTCTTCAAAGATAAATCCAGATCCGCGAACGGCCATTGCCTAGCAAATTCTCAGCTTTCTCCTCCCATTCTTCTTTCTCCTTCAATACCGCTTTCTCCTCCTTTCCCTTGACTTCAGCTCCCTCCGATTCTCCTTTCTCTTCCCCTCGCATTCCGTAATCCAGTGGAAGATTTTCAATAGCCTCTGGCGTTGACCTCCCCTCGTTTTCCAATTCAGATACAACTTCAAGAAACTGCTTTTCAATTTCTTCCGAGGAAAGTACGACTGCTTCCTCCCGTCTTTCATCTATCTCCTCTGCTTCTCCATCTCTCTCCTCCGTCCCACTGTCACTTAATTCCTCATTAGCTAACAAGGATGGCATAACATTTTCGTCTACATAGTTTCCACTTGACTTGAAGCTACAAATCCGCTTAATCCTGGGCCCGTCTCCTGTCTATCAATATCCGTCAAAAGAACGCGCGGAAATTTTAGCAAAACTGCTTCTTTCCTGCATTTAGGTCCAAGGAAGTAGTTTCCCGTATTTCCCCTACCAAACAAAAATTCTCCCGCCGCTAAACGTTCTGCACTCAAGTGCGTGTTATTGAGCTTTAAAAAAACGTTTACTGACCTTGCTACGGTCTTTGTCGTAACGGAGACGAGCCATTTCTACAGGATGATTTTCCCACTTATGTACAACAAAAGTTTCCTTCCCGATGTTAACGTTTGCACAAATCGACAGCCATATATGGGAAATCCCATTATTTGCAATAACTGAGGGGTTACTGAATATTTTGATGATGCTGCAAATTTTTACAAGCACTCGTATTTCTGCAAAACTACCAGAATTATATTATTCCCCTGCCAAGAAAGAAGTTCGCCGAGTTTATTCCACCAGCCCTCCTTTTATACGAGAAAAATAAATAATCAAAATGCTAATAATCGCTTTGTTTGTGTACAAAATGCATCTGTGCGTCATCGGGTTCGTGATTTTCTCCCTAAAAATCGCCTTTCTCCTCGCTTTCCCCGGGAATCCAAGCACGGATCCGATAATCACCGCTACTTGTAAGTAGTTTTAAATTATTCTAAGGAATACCTAAGTTTTTTCTTGTTCTCAATTTTATTTTCAGTGATTTTCTCGTATTTATTCGCAAAATTAATGTGGTCATTTCATTTGCCATACCTAGGGTGCCCTTTCTTGATCCATGCATTAATTGCCTTCTCACGCCACCTTGTCGTTACTTTCAGCCCATGACGAATCCTATTTTTAAGTGCTTCTGTTTAAATCCAGGTTCAAAAGCACAAACAAATGACGGCAAATTGCTACTTATCACGCATTTTCACCACCGCGGAGAGATGCAATCAATACCCGTCACCCCAGATTCAATGGAAAATTTGCAATAATACTATAACTCGCCGTACCCCAGAATTCGGGTATTATCGAGCGTCTCTTACAGTTTGGAAATAATCGCCTGCCTCTTACCCGCATTTTCTACCTCCCCCCTACTCCATTCCTATCTAACCCATGCAAAAAACCTCCAGCATAGGAAAATGCATAGGTAATGAAAAACGCAAGGTTGGCATGCCTGCTTCTAACTACTAACAATCGTTCCCAAATTACTCGCAGGACTAACCCAGATTAGCCCGCTGTAGGAATGGGCGGTCATTCTGGAGGCTATCGACTAATGCAGAAATTCCATTTAGCTTGAATGCACGAATTTCCTGCAAGGATGCTAATCCACTGTCGCGTAAATCCATTTACTGAGTAATATAAAAGGTGTGAAATTAATTCTCATGTGTTATTAGTGTCTGCGGGGTGGGATGGGATCTGCGGCGCATCCTTGCTGCAATTCCCCTGAAATCCGTTCCTGAATAAAAAAGGACAAAATCAGGATTTCACTCTTCTGAAAATTTCCCCACAAATAATGTAAAATAATCTCACCCCAAAATTCTGCTCCAGCTGCACCGTCCAAATATAAAACACCTCCAACATTTGAAAGCGCCCGCCGCATTCCACCACGACCTTTTATCCAACGACCTATAATCCCCTTCGCTTACTTCGTTCCTTCCCATTGTTATGGTCTCCCCCATTTGTTGTTTTAAATCATCCCTGAACGTGAGTAAAGATTACTACTACTACAATACTGGAGCACTGCTTTACAAAGCTCCTTTTAAGGGCAGGCAAAATACAGTAACACCTGTTTAGTCCAGGAAAAATGCAATGAAAGTGTGAGACCACGATGAAAATAGAGGTAGTATTCTGGGCCAGCAAAAATGCAGCCTGCTTGTATTTTTCCTAGCTTTAAATAGTACTGTAAAGTACAAGCCTTTACTATGGACTAAAGGCTGCCAGTACATAGAGAGGGACGCTACGAGTTTTCCTATCTCTTAACATGCTAATCCTAGGTTGACACTAATTTTTATACTTAACTATGGAATAACACACTAACTAATTAACCTAGGCTAAATCTAAAATTACCATTAGATGCGCAACTAGTTAAAGCTTACGTTAAGGTAAATTAAATTAACCTAACTTACCTACTTACCGTAGAATAATTAAACAATTAGCCAAGCCACATCTAAAACACACCTACTCGATGTATAAGCTTCAGATTTTTCCAAAGCAGAATAATCCATAGCTCTGGCCTTGGACTTTGACTGTTGAGTTCTGACTGCTATAAGTTTGAACGGACACAGCCAAACCTTATGTAAGTCTTTGCTGCGATAAGCATTGGCTTCCTACTTACGTTTTTGCGTGCTTCATGCAATTACGTTAGGGCTTTCCTGATGCTATAGGGATTAGGAATAGGGAATATTTTATGTTACTCTTGAGCAGGATTTAGTTACACTACATACATAAAATTCCTTTACTATAGCTTAGGGCTAATTTATCCTTACCTTTAATTAGTTATTGCTTATAATTAATCCCTACCTTACCTCTAGTTAATTTAGAGTTATCCTTACCTGTGTCTTACCTGTTTAGCCTATAATATCCTCATTAGACTTACCTTCTCTATAGCTTACTTATAGTTAACCTCTTGTACTTGCGTATTTCGTGGCGCCCTCTAGTAGTAGTTTAGGGAATCTCACAGATATATGTATTCTAGTGCTTTAAGGTTTGCGCTTATGCTTTAGGGTGTCTGACAAGCTAGTTAAATAAAGATTGCTCTTTCTCTTATGAGCAAAAGCTTAACTCTTGGTAGTACCCTAATAATTGCAACGAACGCCGGACTCTTGCGCGGAATCATTACCTCTAGACACTGATGCCAATTAGCGGGGGGTTTATTGTAGCGGCCAGCTAGCAGAACTACTCTTAGCTTTACAAAGTGGGGGCTCAGCCGGGAACGGTTATAAGTGGTTTATCAAAGTTATTAGCATTAATTAAATTATATAATCCATTTCCAAGTAGATATTAAACAGTTTTATTTTACATCTGCGCTTGTACTTTCCAAATTTCGAAAAAACTTGTAAAATTTCGGGTGGGGTCAAAATCAAATTTCAGGTTTTAAAATTTTGAGTTTCTTGGATCAAATTGTCTTGAGATTTTATATTTTAATACTTTATTATTTGATACAAGCTAATATGGCAAAGGGTGGTGGTAATAATAGACGAGCACTAAGATCAGCTCAGGTAGAAGAAGATGAGATCATTGTCTCGGGGAGAAGTGAGAGCAGAGAGTCCGCTCCAAACAGCGCGAGGTCTAACCCAGAAAATCTTACAGTTGCAGCTTTGCGAGAAATTCTAGCTCCTCTAATTACTCGCTTAGATACCGTTGAAGCTTCCTTGAACCGGAACGATAGAGTTCCTTTAAGAAACGAAAATAGACGTCAGCGGGACCCTATTCTCGAGGAAGCCCCCGGTCAACGGGAAAATCGAGTTGAAGAGATTAGAGGTGAGCAGAGGCGCGAGCGCGAATTACCAAGAGAAAGGCCAGCACTAAGAGAAAGAGAGAATCAGATGCAAGAATGGGACATTGATAGAGAAAGGAATGGGATGAGATACGTAGGAAACGACCAGGTCAGGGGTCCTCCTAGAAATCATCATCTAAAAACTAGCGATATTAGGATTCCGACCTATGGAGGTTCACATGAGCGTCAGACTCCATACGATTTTCTCATTGCTTTAGAGAAGTATAGGATGGCAGTAGGATATACTGAACAGGAGATGCTTCGACAGGTAATTCCTTTGGCTCTGGTAGATGACGCTTATCTTTGGTATCGAAAGATGTATGAGCAGTTCAACACATGGAAATTTTTTAAGTTTCATTTCCGTAGAGAGTTCCAGTCAGTGGGTTATACTCGGCAGATTCGTAGAGAGTTAGAAGATAGGTTCCAGGGACCGCATGAACCACTTACTAAATTCATCCATATTATAGATGATTACTTTGAGCGCATGGACCCAGCTACTCCTCAACCTACTCGGGTAGCAAGAATACTAGAAAACATGCATCCGGCATACAGACTCAAGATGATGGCAAATGGTAGATGGTTTGGAACTGTTAGGGAGTTGTTGGAGCAGGCATATGATGCTCAAGCTTCTATTGCTCGAGACAGGGAGTATCGGATTCCAGTACAAGATTGTAGTATCGAACCCTCCCTTTCATACAAGGTACCATACCTTGAGCAGCGAAAATTTGCTAACTCTGGACAAATGGATGTGTGCGAATCTTCTTTTAATCCCTATCAATTCTACCATGAACAAACCCCTAGTTTCAATGAACCTTTGATTTCAAATCAAGTTCAGGCTTTTCCATGTCATATTAGTCAACCTAATGTACCGAATCAAAACGAGCCAACAACTTGGAGGCAATCCGATACTTTCCAAGCGGGATCGGGTTATCCTTGCGTTCCAAGCGTAGATGGATTAAATGATAGAAATCAAGGTGGAAACGGTAGCTGGAATTTCAATGACGGTCAAAACAACTGGCGAAGCAAGGGTAATAGTCGAGAGCCTAACTATAATAATTATTTACCTAATCAGAGACAAGAACCTCCTGGATATCAAGGTCAGTTTATGGGTCAGGTCAACAATTCAGCTCAGAATAAAGCAGGTATCCCACATTATCCTAGTAAAGGGACTTACCCTCCAAGAGGTCCAGGGTATTATCAAAATACCCCAGTAATGCATAGTATCCAGTCAGGAGCAGCTAAACTAGAAGGTCCTAAGAGAGAGGAGTGTCCTAGGGATGATGGGTTTAAAGGGGAGCCAAGAGTTTCTGTGGGAGATAAACCCGGAACATCGGGAAACGTGAAGCCCTCGACTCAGTAGTGAGGGGTGGGTCATCAGATGAGGAGCCTCACAACTGTGTATACGCTGCTGGGATCAAGGTTAAGGTTGAGCCTCTTTTAGAAGTTAGTGTGCTGAACGTGAAGTGTACAGGGCTATTAGATTCAGGTAGTAGCATTTCAGTATTAGGTAAAAAGTACATGGAGTTAATTAAGGCAAAGAGTCTGAAGGTGCACGACTCCGATCCAAATATTCAGGTCGCATCTGGCAATTGTCGGGGTCAAGGGTCAATAGTATTAACTGTACATTATAAGGGCAAGACCCGCAAAATATCGTTCTTTCTGTTGGAAACATTAACCAGGACCATCTTACTAGGACGAGATTTTCTTAGGTCAGCAGGTATAAGTTTACATCTAGCCGAAGGTGGTTGGACTGTGGGTCCCTCTTTGCAGAAAATCATTCCTTTTGATGCTCCCTTAGAATTCCCTGAGATTTTAGACGCCGGCTGGTTTGAGAGAATAAAACACAAAGCTATTGAGGCGAAAGCCTGTGCTCTCGAGGAAGGCAAAGTTAACCTTGGCAGAGCGGGTCAGCCACCGGTAAAAGAGCATGGAAACGTGTTATCTCTCAAGCGTGAAACCAACGGTAATTTCTTCGGGCAACTTCAGATGGGTCAGCATGATCAGGATTCTAGTATGACATCTCAGGGTTTAGTAGATAGGCCACCGTATGTAGGCGGTGAAGATGCGCCATCTATATCGCGGGAAGTTGCGAGGGCGCCTGTTTCTGCGGTCGATACCAGTGCAAATGACATAGAGCCGGTGGAGATACCGTCATCTACGATAGTTGGAGACTTTTGTGTACATTTGGTAGATTATCAGTCACAGGATGACGACGATCATTTTCAAATAATGCTATCACAGTTAAATTTAGAACACCTTAATGAAAGTCAACAGCAGGCGGTATTAAAAGTACTTCACGATTTCAAAGATTTGTTTACTCCACGCCCGGGGCTCTGTAAATTAGTTGTTCATCACATCGATACCGGGCAAGCCTCTCCAGTTTCTTGTACTCCCCGTCCAATGACTCCTGCAAAGAGGGCCATTTTTCAAAATTTAGTTCAAGAGTTAAAAGATTATGATCTGGTAGAACCTTGTCATGGTCCATGGTGTAGTCCTACGGTTATTGTTCCTAAGAAAAACGGTAAATTTAGACTCTGTTTGGACTTTAGGTCCGTCAATAAGCTCACGACCCCAGACAGAATGCCGATGTGTCGCGTAGATGACCTACTAGTAGCCCTAGCTGCAGGCAGAGTTTATTCTAGTGTAGACTTGAGTAAGGGATACTTTCAGTTAGAAGTGGCAGAAGAGGACAGGGATAAGACTGCGTTCCAGGCTCCTGACAATTTATATAGGTTTAAAAGAATGCCCTTCGGTCTGTCTAATAGTGGCGCCTCCTTTCAGAGAGCAATGAACTTAGCCTTACGTAAATATCTCTTTAAATTCTGCTTCTCTTTCATCGATGACGTGTTAGTATATTCAAAGACTATTGAGGAGCATGTAGATCACTTGAGGCTAGTTTTAAAAGCGCTACGGGAAGCGGGCTTCACGATAAACCCAGAGAAAGGCCAATTCTGTTCCCCTAAAATCGAATTTCTGGGTTTCGTAATAGAAAACGGGTCTTATAAACCACATCCAGACAAAATTCAAGCCTTAACTAAATACCCAGTTCCCAAAACAGTGAAACAAGTTCAGAGATTCTTAGGTATGGTCAACTTTTATAATCATTTCTACTGTCACTTCGAAAAACTTGCGGCTCCTCTTTATCATCTGTTGTCTAAGAAGGTTGATTTCGTGTGGGATGAAGCGTGTCAAAGGTCATTCGATTTACTTAGATTCGGGTTAAATGATATGACTAAGTTAGCTTTGCCAGATTTAGAAAAACCTTTTATCATTGCATGTGATGCGTCAACCACTGGGATAGGAGCTTGTCTTGAACAAGTAGTGAATGGTAAAAGAGTCCCTATCTCATTTATTTCCAAAACGTTAGATTGTCACCAAAGAAACTATTCAGTTTGTGAATTAGAAATGTGGTCCATAGTACACGCCATTAGGAAATTCAATGGATACATTGAGAACACTCATTTTACAGTAGAATCAGATCAAGAATCCATTAAGTTCATGAGGAATATCAAGAATCCTAAAGGTAGGTTAGCAAGATGGCTTCTAGAATTACAGGGATATGATTATGAGGTGGTCTACAGAAAAGGTACAGAAAACGTGGTGGCGGACGCCCTCTCGCGTCAATTTGAAGAAGTTATGTCAGTAGACGCTTCCGGATGTGGCTGTTTGTTTGATAGGGGAGAATTAATTGAATATCAGAGGAAGGACTCAGAACTAGCGCCAGTTATACATCATTTACTTAATCCAGAGGATCCAGTGGACAAATCAGTTAGCAGATTAGCCAAAGAAGCTCATATTTCAGATGACGGTTGTCTGTACCGATATGTCGGGCCGTTAGGTAAACCTTGGGAAGAATCGTTGGTTCATTGGAAAGTATGGGTGCCTGAGGTAATGAAGAGAGATTTAATGGAGTATTTCCACGGTTCTGAGCTGGCAGGTCATTTTGGTATTAGAAAAACATTTATGAGACTAGAGGAGAGATTCTACTGGAGAAAAATGCGAAGGGATGTTCTGCAATTTGTTAAAAGCTGTGTTATCTGTCAGAAGGTTAAGTCAATACATCATAATAACATTGGTCTAGGTGTTTCTTCATGGGATTGAAGGTGTTTGGGAATCAATTACGGCCGATATTATGGGTCCTTATACGACAGGTGTAAATAAAAATAATTATCTCTTTGTAGTCCTAGATTCTTGCACCAAATGGGTAGAATTGTTTGGGATTAAAAAAGCAAATTCTCAAACTATAATCGAATGTCTTTGGAAGGTGTTCTTGCGGTTCGGGTTCCCTAGGAGAATTGTATTAGATAACGCTACCATCTTTAAATCTAAGTTGCTTGAGGAATGGACCTCTAAATTAGGCATCAAAATTTTCCATATCGCTATCCTGCATCCTAGGGCTAACCCTACTGAACGGTACTGTAGAACTATCAAAGACAGGCTCCTAACAATGATAACTACTTGTAAAGATTGGGATAGGAAGTTAGACGAAATTAGATTTGCGATTGTATCTGTCGCTAACGACTCTACGTCGTTTTCACCAGTATACGCTAACTACGGTAGAGAATTCAGGACACCAGTAGACTTAAAACTAGGTATACATATGAGTGAGTTAGGATCATCTGATCGTAAGGCTGGTCAGTTAGCAAAGATTCAAGATAGTGTTCGTGATAGTGCTCAACAGGCTGCAGAAACTAGTGTTGCGATTTTCAACAATAATCGCGTATCATCGTTACTTAAAGGCGGTGATCAGGTTTTAGTTAAAGTTACTCGCTTGTCAGACGCTTCTAAGGGAATTACTGCTTCTTTGCTACCCAAGTATGATGGTCCTTTTATAGTAACTAAAATCTTGAGTTCTTCAATAGTACGCTTAGCTTTTGCTTCTGGTGAATGTTATGGTGATATAGCTGTGGGTAATGTTAAATTGTTTGTTTGCTGAATTGTTTTTAGATATCAAAGCTTAAAATATGGCTAAGCTTTTAGATAAAGATCCTTTTGTCCTGACTAACAAGCAGAAACACGCATGGAGCAGAACACAGCACCAACGGATTGACAAAATCGAGAATACCATTTGTAGACAATTTGCTTTGAAGAACTTAGACCTAGAGAGGGAGCCCCATATTAACTCATGGTTTCCACAAAATGTACAAGTCCGGATAAAATTAGATTCTTCTTCCAAAATTACCACCCGTATCGTCCGTGTTTTTGATCCAGAAGCCAAATTAGAACCTCGACTGTATCCATCCAGGCAAATAGAACGAGAAACTCCCCTCAAATTCAATAGCCATTATGAAAAATCCAAGACGTTTGATCAAATACTAGACTACTCCCTTTTCCACTACTATGAAGCCTCCTCCAAGTCTACTTTATCCGTATACGATCCAGCAACCGCTATGCCGCCTCCCAAGCGTAAAGTTCTTCATTCTGTGCCTCATTTACTTCAAAAATCAATTCCGTGGCCTCCATCAAACTTTCCTCCTCCAACTGCTACCATAACTTCCGCTGATCTACTGCCTCCTGCTATTACACAGTTGCCTACAACTAGTTTACAAAATCCTCCTAATCTGCATTCCGCTTCAATCAGTTCTGCACCGCTTTGTCAATCTCACCCTGACACAATCATGGACGTCGAAGATATTCCGGAAACCGGTAGTGTTTGTCAGTCACCAGCATCATCTATTTACTACGCAGATAACTCAGAATTGCCAGCAGGTTTATCAGAGTCTACAGATGCAGTTTCTATGTTCACCATGTGGAATGAGTCCAGGATTTCCCCTACTTATTCAAATTCAGAGTTTCAAATTCGAACTAGAAAGGAATGGAGATCTGAAATGGTTCAGGCCAGGGAGGCAAGATTGAGCGCGTTTCAAGGAAAGGGAGACGAGGATCAGAAACCCAAGAAACGAAAATGTAAATCTAAGGAAGACAGGCAGAAATTAAGAGCAAGAGTACAAAAAAAAGAGAAAAGATCGCAGCGGCGCCCTCTAGATCGTCTGGATGAAGCTCTCAAGATTCCTGATTTATTCCCTGATAGACAGCAAGATACTCCCTCTAGCGTAACTGGTGATAATAACCTTAAGTGTCACTTACCATTACCGTTTGACGACTTGTTTTAGACATTCCAAACCCTCTGTCAATGCTTATTATGTTAGTTCTGTTGTTTCAACTTTCGATACTTCAATTAATTGTATTGCGTTATTATTTGCTCCGCTATTTAGCCTGCACAACTTTGTTTAAGTTTAAGTTAGTTGCTGCTTCTCATTAATTCTAGTAGAGCTTTTCACTTAATGTTCACTACCCTATATGTGTTACGTCTTATATTTAGTTATTACTTGGTAGCTCATTTATATACAATTTATAAATAAAGTCAGGGACATATTAGAGATTTTGGTATAATGATGAGCGAATGCACATTTAGCTGAGGGCTTCGTCCTCATGTTGCTATGTCATTCAATCTGATGCCATGCTCTAATATTAGAATAGTTACTTCGTAATTAGGGATTTAGGTAAGAGTCTTATTCAACTCAGGTTAAAGGGGAGGGATATAGTCACCTAGTTCCTTGTTAATTCCAAAAAAGTTTCAAATTGTATAAGATTATGATATGGTGTTAATTTCAATTTCATTTAGAATTCGAAAGGAAGGGATGTGTAAAGTACAAGCCTTTACTATGGACTAAAGGCTGCCAGTACATAGAGAGGGACGCTACGAGTTTTCCTATCTCTTAACATGCTAATCCTAGGTTGACACTAATTTTTATACTTAACTATGGAATAACACACTAACTAATTAACCTAGGCTAAATCTAAAATTACCATTAGATGCGCAACTAGTTAAAGCTTACGTTAAGGTAAATTAAATTAACCTAACTTACCTACTTACCGTAGAATAATTAAACAATTAGCCAAGCCACATCTAAAACAACACCTACTCGATGTATAAGCTTCAGATTTTTCCAAAGCAGAATAATCCATAGCTCTGGCCTTGGACTTTGACTGTTGAGTTCTGACTGCTATAAGTTTGAACGGACACAGCCAAACCTTATGTAAGTCTTTGCTGCGATAAGCATTGGCTTCCTACTTACGTTTTTGCGTGCTTCATGCAATTACGTTAGGGCTTTCCTGATGCTATAGGGATTAGGAATAGGGAATATTTTATGTTACTCTTGAGCAGGATTTAGTTACACTACATACATAAAATTCCTTTACTATAGCTTAGGGCTAATTTATCCTTACCTTTAATTAGTTATTGCTTATAATTAATCCCTACCTTACCTCTAGTTAATTTAGAGTTATCCTTACCTGTGTCTTACCTGTTTAGCCTATAATATCCTCATTAGACTTACCTTCTCTATAGCTTACTTATAGTTAACCTCTTGTACTTGCGTATTTCGTGGCGCCCTCTAGTAGTAGTTTAGGGAATCTCACAGATATATGTATTCTAGTGCTTTAAGGTTTGCGCTTATGCTTTAGGGTGTCTGACAAGCTAGTTAAATAAAGATTGCTCTTTCTCTTATGAGCAAAAGCTTAACTCTTGGTAGTACCCTAATAATTGCAACGAACGCCGGACTCTTGCGCGGAATCATTACCTCTAGACACTGATGCCAATTAGCGGGGGGTTTATTGTAGCGGCCAGCTAGCAAAACTACTCTTAGCTTTACAGTACATAAGTATTTTCCTGGCTTCAAGTGGCACTTTAGTATTTTGCCTGACGTAACACAGTCCTCCAGTGTATTTTTCCTGGCCAAAAACAGTGCTCGTTTAGTTGTCCTGGCCTTAAACCAGTAATATTAGATTTTTCCCGGCTTAAAACCGTAGGTTTGTATTTTTCCTGGCCTTATGCATCACAACTGCATTTTCCCTGACCTTAAAAAGTAGTTTTGTAATTTTCTGGCGTCAGACAGTGGCATTGCATTTTTCCTAGCTTAAACGGTAGTTTTATATTTTTCCTTGCCTTAAACAGTAGTTTTGTATTTTCGCTGGCCTGAATCACTAGCATTGTATTTTCTTGGCCTGAACACTACCATTGTATTTTTCCTGGCCTGAAAGAACACTTGCATTTTTCCTGGCATGAAAATTACCCTTAAGTTTTTCCTGGCCGTTAAAACGCTACCGCTGAGGTTTTCCTGAACTTAAACTGTAATAAAACAGTAGGTTTGCATTTTTTCTAGTATATTTGTATTTTTTGCCAGTTTGAAAAATAGGCTAATGCGATCGGTGAAAGCCGTCCAAAATTTGACATATTAGTTATATACTGGTAGATTTACATGAGAAATATAGTATATATTGAATCAAATCAATTGAAAATTACTTAAATCCAAAATTTAGTGTATACTATATAGTATGGGGCAAAATGCCTATTGCGATCGGTGAAAGCCGTCCAGAATTAGACAGTTTAGTTATATACTAGTAGTTTAACATGAGAGATTATTAGATTTACAATTAGAGAAACTATTTATGTACCAATGGATATACGTAAGAATATATTCATTCATTATAATGTGTATAAAATCTACTATATAGAAACAATAGAAATACAGTATATAGTATGAACTATAGCGGTCGTTGGTTTGCCTTTCATAGTCCAGTTCTGCTGTAGCTATACTCAAAATAGATATGCGTTAGAAAGGGTACGATAAGGAGATTCGTATCGCAATATTTTTGTAAGTACTTACATTATTATAGAAAAACCAAAACCAATATTGTAATATACAGCGCCGGCTCTCGTGTAGTGTCGTCTATTCCTAGTATCTAGCGCAGGAAACGCTGCGAAGGTAACAGGAAAATTAGACGGATAGATTATTACACATTTTTCTAACATTGAATTTTAAATTTCAAATACCTATACATACCATTACCGCTCACCAGATTTACTGTTGTAGTGTCTTTGCTACACGTGTTTCCAAAATGTTCGATAATTCATTCGAATGATTTTTGAATTAGAAACAATTTTGCACTCCGGTGGAATAACGAGAAAGTTAGTAAAACTGATGAGTTTGCACAAGCAAATCTGTGTGCCATTTCAGTACATAGCTGTAACGAACAAGATACCATGGTGATATGAAAGCAATGATCCGTCTTCTGAGGTTTTTGCTTTTTGCCGGTTTGTTAAAACAGGCTATTGCAATCGGCGTTTTGGCTGTCAACAATTGGATATATAGTGTACTAACGGGTATATATAGTATAGCTATGCGTATTTACACGTTTGAAATCATATATCTACATTTTTTACCAATTATTACATTATATATATATATATATGGGGACGGAATTGTTATTGCGATCGGCCTTTTGGCTGTCAACAATTGGATGTATAGTGTATTGACGGGTATATATAGTATAGCTATGCGTATTTACACGTTTGAAATCATATATCTACACTTTTTACCAATAATTACATTATATATATATTTATATAAGGGAACAGAATTGGTATTGCGATCGGCGTTTTGGCTGTCAACAATTGGATATATAGTGTACTAACGGGTATATATAGTATAGCTATGCGTATATACACGTTTGAAATCATATATCTACACTTTTTACCAATAATTACATTATGTATATATATAAGGGGACGGAATTGCTATTGCGATCGGCGTTTTGGAGGTCCGCAATTGAATATTTAGTGTATTTATGGGTATTTATAGTAGAGCTATGGGTACTTATCCGATTGCTATTGCATATCTACAGTATTTACCTAAAAATACATTATATATACTGGATGTTGGCGAACGTATGCAGGCATATGGATTTTGAATATCGCGGCTAATTTTGGGCCGATTTTATTCAAAACTGCATTAAGTCAAAGGTATAGGTCCAAAGTTTTGCTTGTGTTAAGTTGTGGTTACCCAATTTCCACTAGGGCACCAAAGATAGGGCACCGAGTATCCAGTCGGAATTCTAACTTCTGCCATGGGTTGTTCAGCATCTTCCTGGTAACTGACCTGAATGATGAAGACCAAGGTCACCAAACCCACCAATGGGTGTCACACTGTCTGACTCCTTCTCACGGGAATTCATGAAGTCTAATCGAGCAGATTTGCCAAGCATTTCGGTCAGTTACGAGGGAGATGCTCAGGAACACATTTCGAAAGTTGGAATTCCGACCGAATGCTCTCCACGCCAACAGTGGTGCACACGTGATAAATGGATGACCAAACCTTAGTGCAGCCAAAAATTTAGACTTTTACCTTGAATTAAATGCATATTTGAATAAAATCGGCCGATAATTAGCTGCGCAGCTCAAACTCCAAATGGCTGCATACGGTTGTTAACACCATGTATATAAGGGGACGGAAATGCTGTTGCGATCGGCGTTTTGGCTGTCGGAGATTGGATATGTAGTGTATTCACGCGTAAATATAGTAACTTTGCGAATTAACGCGTCAGCTATTTCATATCCACACTATATACTATAAGCTAAGACAGAATTCAGCACCCCGAAGTAATCCGCAAACTCATTAATTTTGTCTAGGAATATGAATCCGCCAACACAGGTCACCAGTAATTAGCAATACAATGAATACCGCCAATAGAAGCGTATAGGAAATGAAATAAGCTGGGGTTTATATTACAAGTAAACTCTATGACTCAAAAGCAAAACACTCCCTATTACTCTTAATACATCACTCTATGACTCTTAAAGCAATACTCTATGACAAACTATCACCATAGGGCGTAAAAATGTCCGTAACTTGAATTCCCCGCTATAGATCCTACTCGTATAAAAGAACTATAGAATAACTAGTAGTAATAATATCTTTAATCTAATGCCTTGGCAACCTACCGTTAATTCGTGCGTTCACAAAGAAACTATGCCCAACCAATGCTATCTTACAGAGCGTAAGGTTTGCGTACACAAAGAAACTATGTCCAACCAATGCTATCTTACAGAGCGTAAAGTTTTCCACCTGTATTGAATTCCAAAGTTATCGCACTTTAGAACATACAATACAAGCACCCGATCAATATGAAATATATTAGTAGGATTGAAATTAACCATTTCAAAGTATTAACACCACCGCCCCCTAATGCTAATCGCAGGTATGAATCCGAGGGGGCGGGCCTTAGGGATTCGCGACCCCAGCTAATCAGTGCCCGGCATTTCCAGGCTCCCTCCCACGCTGCAGATTCGCGTAGATGCTAGAAATCAGCATGTACGCGAATGTAAACAAAGGAGAGCCTAACAATTTAAAAAATTGGAGCAGGATAGAAGCTATCCCTACTGCTGGTTTGAAATCACCATCGTTACTGGTTCATGTCTACTGTTTTCAAGGGCGGCAAGATTTTATTGCCCATTCTTGCCATTTTCACAAAGGTTCTTATAATTGCGCTACAGTGCAAACTTGATGTAATTTCGCAAGGTGTTGCAGTCAACTATTATGCATTGTTGCAATTCTGTATATTCATACAATTACCGCGATGCTGAAACTGTAAATGTGCCGGACGAAGGTGAGGTATTCACACATGTTATGCATATTCCAAATTGTTATATAAATCTATCCGTTTGATTTACCTCTTGCTTATAGCACTGTTTCCTGCGCTAATTCGCAGGAATATACGACACCCTGGGAGAACCAATGCTTTCTTGCTATACTGGATTAATTCTTCTCAATGGGCATAAGATAATACTTCGCAAAGGCTTTGCCACAGCGCCTTATAATCCCTTGACAAAAGCCTTTTTCTAATACAGTGAAGACTCGAACCCTAATTGAAGAATAGGAAACATAACCGCGATTATGAAAAGGATTGAGGACGGCCGTAACACGGATCGGAACGCATTTATAGATAATAAACAGTGTCGTTGTAGTGTTTTATACACAGATAAACAGTATAACCCATTGTTGACAGCCATAACGCCGTTCGCAGTAGCAATTCCACCCCCTTATATATACATAAAATGTAATTCTTGGTAAGTAATGTAGATATGTGATTTCAAACGTGTAAATACGCATAGCTATACCATATATACCCGTTAATGCACTATATATCCAATTGTCGACAGCCAAAACGCCGATCGCAATAGCAATTCTGTCCCCTTTTACATATATAAATAATGTAATTATTGGAATATTGTGTAGATATATGATTGCAAACGGGTAATTACGCATAGCTTTACTATATTTACGCGTAACTGCACTACATACCCAATTGTTGACAGCCAAAACGCCGATCGCTATAGCCTGTTTTTACAAACCGGCTAAGGGGTGGGGGAGAAGCTTATGTCCTGGAAGGACTCATGACAAGGAGGGAGAGTAAGGTTTCCAGTGGGAGAGCTATTGCGGGCCGGTTGGAAGGGCCTGGAGAGAAAAGGCTTCTTATCAGCATCTCCAAAAGATCACGTGAAAGACGCGTGGAACTGTGGAAGGGGAGCTGGAATACAAAGGCCCCCGCTCAACAGTAATGCTGCAATTTGGTGCCGGGAAAGTCGCCGCGTTACCATGGTAGTTGGCTTTGCAAACCTCTCGATTTTCATATCTAATAGCCGGGAATCACTCACCGAGTGATGGGTTATACTTCTTGCAGATCTCACTAAGTGACTACAAACATTCCAGTTTCATATGCTAGAGAATGTAAATTTTTTTACCCATTACAACATGAGTAATATCTCTTAGCTCATGTATAAACGACTGACACTGATGACACCCATATTTTGCTGTAAGATATGGGAAAAACGTAAAAACATGTTCCCAAACGAAGTAAGTCAAAACATTAGTCACGAAAATGAGCTTTGAAACAAAAACAGCTATTAATTTACTTAACTTAACTAATTTAAGATGTTCCTAAAAACAATAATTCCGATTAAAAAAATCTAAAGGTTTCAGCCTTAACCAAAGCTTAACAAGATCATAATAATTTGGGGTTTTCTACTACAAGTTGCATCTCGCAATTACTATTTGGAGCTTCAAGGAGCTGATTGGAATTTGCAAGAGCTGATTGGAGTTTCAAAGGGCTAGTCAGAGTTTACCAGAGCTAATTGAGGTTTTCAACAGCTCGTGCTAAGAGACTCCAACGAGCTCTTGGAAACTCCAACAAGCTGTGGGAAACTCCAAAAAGCTGTTGGAATCTCTACAAGCTGTTGGAAACTCCAACATGCTGTGGGAGCTGTTGGAAACTCCCAAGAGCTGTGGGAAACTCCAACATTCTGTGGGAAACTACCAAGAGCTCTTGTTAACTCCAACGAGCTGTTGGAAACTCCTACGAGCTGTTGGAAACTCCAACGAGCTGTTGGAAACTCCAACGAGCTGTTGGAAACTCCTACGAGCTGTTGGAAACTCCAACGAGCTGTTGGAAACTCCAACGAGCTGTTGGAAACTCCTACGAGCTGTTGGAAACTCCTACGAGCTGTTGGAAACTCCAAGCTGAGAGTTGTTGGAAACTCCTACGAGCTGTTGGAAACTCCAACGAGCTGTTGGAAACTCCAACGAGCTGTTGGAAACTCCAACGAGCTGTTGGAAACTCCAACGAGCTGTTGGAAACTCCAACGACAGCTCCTTGGAGTTTCCAACAGCTCGTAGCAGTTTCCAACATGCTAGGAGCTGTTTCCAAACGCTCGTATCAGTTACCAACAGCTCGTAGCAGTTTCCAACAGCTCGTAGCAGTTTCCAACAGCTCGTAGCAGTTTCCAACAGCTCGTTGGAGTTTCCAACAGCTCCTTGGAGTTTCCAACAGCTCCGAGGAGTTTTCAACAGCTCCAAGGAGTTTCCAACAGCTCCGAGGAGTTTCCAACAGCTCCGAGGAGTTTTCAACAGCTCCGAGGAGTTTCCAACAGCTCCGAGGAGTTTCCAACAGCTCCTTGGAGTTTCCAACAGCTCGTAGGAGTTTCCAACAGCTCGTAGCAGTTTCCAACAGCTCGCTGGAGTTTCCAACAGCTCCTTGGAGTTTCCAACAGCTCGGTTGGAGTTTCCAACAGCTCGTTGGAGTTTCCAACAGCTTGTTGGAGTTTCCAACAGCTCCGAGGAGTTTCCAACAGCTCCGAGGAGTTTCCAACCGCTTGTTGGAGTTTCCAACAGCTCGTAGGAGTCTCGTAGCACGAGCTGTGGAAAACCTCAATTAGCTCTGGTAAACTCTGACTAGCCCTTTGAAACTCTAATCAGCTCCTGGAAGCTCCAAATAGTAATTGCGAGATGCAACTTGTAGTAGTAAACCCCAAATTATTATGATCTTGTTAAGCTTTGGTTAAGGCTGAAACCTTTAGATTTTTTTAATCGGAATTATTGTTTTTAGGAACATCTTAAATTAATTAAGTTAAGTAAATTAATAGCTGTTTTTGTTTCAAAGCTCATTTTCGTGACTAATGTTTTGACTTACTTCGTTTGGGAACATGTTTTGACGTTTTTCCCATATCTTACAGCAAAATATGGATGTCATCAGTGTCAGTCGTTTATACATGAGCTAAGAGATATTACTCATGTTGTAATGAAAAAATTTACGTTCTCTAGCATATGAAACTGGAATGTTTGTAGTCACTTTGTGAGATCTGCAAGAAGTTTCTCATTAATGGTGACAATTATAGTCACGGATATACTTTCCCGTGACCTACCAGGTCAAGACTTGTAGGAAGATGAGCGCTAAATCCGGTGGAAAAACGTCATTTGTGCCCGAGTTTTCGTGGAGTGAACAAGTGTTTCTAAGTTCTGCAAAGAATTTACGAATTCGAAATTTTTTCAAAAAGAAATAGTTGAAGTCAAAAACTAGAGACAATGACTGAAAAGAGTTGGAGAGGATATTTTGAAAAGTGACTGAAATTTTTGAAAGTTGCCAACATGAACAACATTGGAATATTTTCACTGGGAACGACGGACGGTCAGCAATATCTGCACCGGTGCAAAGAAATGTACGACAGGGACTTGGCTGGATCGAGACAGTGGTTGCAAATGGTGGGAAGGGTGAGTGTTATAGTGTTTATCAAGTCCTTAAAAGAAAACGTTGATAATGCATGCTGAAATTCCCTTAACAAGATGTACATGTGCTGAATGGTTAGGAAAGAGATGAAGTGATTTAATGTGCGCTGTAACTAACAGCATGTTTTTCTAAATTCTAGGGAATCGCTGGCGCGACTGCTGCAGGCTCTATATTGCAGAATCCAGCTCCTGCCGGGATTGTTCCAGCACCAACCGAAAACGTTCCAGCACCTGCTGTCGTTGCAATGGATGCGGAGCGGATGGAAGGACGTGGAATTGGGGATTCCAGGGCAAATCGCAGCGAATTGCGGGTGAGTGTTGCAATTTTTAATTTTTCCTTGTCTACTACAATTTCTATTTAGCTCCTATTCGTTACTCTTTATTTTTCATGGGATTGTATGTACATGTAGCAATGGATGGTTAAAGTTCGTATCCTTATATAGATACAGCATTCCATTATAAAAATGCACAAGTTGAGATTCACAGGTTTGGATTGCTTTCCTGGATTATACTTACGTATCTATACTTCAAGCATTTTCGTGCTGTCATTGAATCTGTCATTGAATGGGTGGAACATCCTGACTCTAAACTTAAGACTTCTTTAGTCTTTTTCCTCCTGCAATTCGTAGTTTACGTCATATTAGTCTGCAGCATTTTTACACAGCCCCTTTCTGAGGATTTTCAGGCTGTAGTTGAAGCTTGTTTAAGGTAGCCGTGTTGGATTCATCGCGGGTTAACAAAAGTCTTCAGATAAGGATAGAATGTTTTGGAAGTCTCATTCTCTGTAGGGGATGTGTATTCTCGTGGGATTCTCTGTAGGATAAAAAAAGGGAACATACAGATTACTACAACTAAGTATACATCCCATTTCCCCTCCTCCACCCTAACACTGGTAAAAGAAGCAATGGAAGGGCGTTTAAAACCATCAGTAGCTCAAGTTTATGAAGACTCTGCGTACTTTGATTTTCTCACTGTCTAGCTAAAGTAGAAATTTCCTTACTTGTGTATCGGGGGAAGCCCTTATAAAATTTATGAGGCAATTATCAGTATGAGATGATTACGCGTTGCGCGTTGATTAGTGAAATAATGACATAATTATTTATTTGTTTTTAGCCGCCTTCAATTGCATCTACAACTGACACCGTGTTCGTTCCTCGGATCATGCTAAATTTTCCTCCACGGCCTCTGCCTTCACTATCGCCAGATTCTACACAAGGGACTGCAGGACCTTCGCGCCCTCAGGTTATTGGAGTGCGGAGAACTTCACCAATATCCCTTCCCGCTCCTAAACGCGTTTGTTCAACATCCTGCAAGGAAAATGTTCCAACCTCCCAAGCTACATTCGGCGACCGTAGCTACATGCAGAATTCAGGGCAAGCTTCTCCAGCTGTCAGCTTGAACCCGTCTTTTTCTCCACTGTCATTTTCCACGCTTACGGTTCCGTGTTCAGAATTTGGTATCCAGTTCCATCAGAATATAGTCGAGGCAAGGGAAATATCTGCCGGAATGCATGCTGATTTAGCTCGGCTGCAGGAGACCCTTGCCCAGATCCGGACTAACCGGGAGGCAATGGCCATGCAGCTGGGAGACATGATTGACGACTTGCGGGATTTGCGGGAGAGAGTCGGTGAAGATCTTGAGGAGATGCATGGGATCGACTTGCACCATGATTCCCCCAGGTCACTCGAAGATTCCCACAGAGGCTCGCTCAGTGATTTCATTGAGAATGATGAACGCGATTGAATGATATATTCAAAGGAAAATGCTGTTTTGAGACTGGAGTGTGGTGGGAGGCTATA
Source organism: Sminthurides aquaticus (assembly GCA_906901655.1). Taxonomy (NCBI): domain Eukaryota; kingdom Metazoa; phylum Arthropoda; class Collembola; order Symphypleona; family Sminthurididae; genus Sminthurides; species Sminthurides aquaticus. The sequence goes on along the minus strand of CAJQTT010000014.1, from coordinate 3,653,022 downwards.
GAGGGGTAATTACGGTAACATTGATTAGAAATTAAATGCAATAAGACTGACGAAAAATCCTTTCTGATGATTGTATGGAGAATTTTTTGTGTTTGTTAAGTGTGAGAAGCGGAGAAGTTTGTATGGAATCAGGTTTTGGTTTGACATAGATGAGAGGCAATGTAGGGTTGCAGTGTTAGTCCAGAGGTTATCGTTTATTTTACAAAGAGATGGTTTGGATAAAATGACTCTTGAATGGAGAACGGTTTTGATTTAATCAGAAAATGTTTTGAGAAATGATGAGACGAATTGGCAAGAAATGGAAACATTCGTGTCTTAAGGCAGAAGGAGCAGAATTTGTGTATAAATTATTTGTTTTTACAATTAATTGTAGACCATGGTTTTATGTTTAAGTAGTTGAATTATCTAGTATAATTTTTGCCGAAAAACCAAAACGAAGAAAAGTTAACCATAACTTGGATATAACTGACTCTGGATCAGCCTTCTTTAACCCAAACAACTCTAACCATTTAGTAAACAAGTCAACCAGAACTAGTAAATATTTATTTCAATTGAAGTTAATTAGAGTTAGGATTTTGAGGAATAAACAGCTCCAGTTAAGCTACTACAACATAACCGTCTCACAAGGATTAGTCTACCATCTCTGGCTCACCATTCATAGATTTCTAGAGTAGTTTAATAGACACCACATTTAAGGTGCGGCAAGGAAACTTTACCCGTGTTCGTCAAATTTCAACTTCATCTTTAAAGTGCTATGGGGTTTGGTAAACTAGTTGTCTAAATTACAACTAGACAGGTTCCTTTTATACTTAATTAAATTATTTCTAGCTGCATTGATGTTAGGAGGAAATTTTATTCAAGCCAGAGGAGAGATTGCTTGATTAATTTAAGCACAGAGGTTCATGTAACTATTTCAGAGGAGGAGGAGAGAAGGATAAATTATTGGGAAGGAGAGATATTTAAGGAATTCGTTGAACATAATAATTAATTTCTAATTACAATCCAACAGCCAGTTCAAATTGTACTGAGGCATCACACATTGAGTTAATTATTATCGAGCTGGTCCGCTCTGGGATTTCCAATAATAACTCCGGCAGACGTGCAACAGTCAATTCTAGTATACGGGCACCACACGTTGAGTTAATTATTATCGAGCTGGTCCGCTCTGGGATTACCAATAATAACTCCGGCAGCCGTCCACATCATAATTACAGTGCAATTAAAGGCTCATCAGTATCGTAAATTAAACTTTTTAAATATTTTGGGTCAATGCATGTACCTTTTCAAGTTTTGAGGAGAATTTTGGTTTTATTCCCTAGTATTCGTCGTATTCGACGTATTTTACTGGAGTTACGGATCCTCGGTTTTTGGGGAATATTCTATCATCTTTTTCTTCTCAACTCTCTACTCTTAAGTCAAGATTCTACATCGACAAAATCATTAGGATTTTACCATTGGCGTTGCTGCCGAAATTCCAAATTCTACGTTTATTACTAAATTACCCTCCAACAATTTATGTAAATGAGCACCCTTGTACCTGTAAAGTCTCACATCGATAGACTTCGAAGGTTTATTTTCTGTTTCGCCTTAAAGTTATCTCAAAGTCAAGCCAAGGTCATAGGACAAAAGTAGAGGTATATATATACACACACTTTACGCAAAGTTTAAGTAGGAGCAGTTGTCGTTCAAAGGTTGGGTTTTTAAGGAAAAGGTGAATAGTCGTGAGCTCAGTCCATCCAAGTAATTAGAATACCTGGGAAGGTAACATTTTCAATTTACATAAGCTATAACTGAGTCAGTACAATGGACGCAGAGGCAATCAGAGCTTTAATCCAAGAGTTAGGCATAGCTTTAGCGGTCAATCAAAATAATTCTCCAGTGGCTAGGAATACTATAGTCAATTCAATTCGTAAGTACGATGGGAAATCTAGTAGCGCAGAATGGTTAGGTTATTTGAATGCTGATTTGACTACGTACGGCTTAGATTCTACGTGGTTGATTACAAATTTAGATAGATTCCTCGTAGATTCCTCGTAGGAGAAGTAGCAAAGCTTGCTGTATGGACCGCGGTACAGGTTAGTTTTCAGGCCTTTTTTAGTCAGCAGTCAATCAAGGAGCAATGTAAGCTACGCAATACTAATTTAACTTTTAAATTAGGTAATGATCCCAAGGCGTACCTGGCAGAGAACAGAGCCATTATACATTTGATTAATCCTAGAAATGAAATTAACAAGATAGTTGAACATCTATTATTAGGGCTACCACAGCCGATGAGACAGATCTTATCAAGTGGAACATTCTTAACTAGAAAGTTTTGAGGAGGCTTTAAGAAAGCATATTAACATAGGCTTGGGCAAAAGTAAAATTGAAGAAGCTATGGCCACGCAACAATTAACTTCAAACAGAAGCTATGCTAATTCAGCTAGACCAGTTAATGTAGACCCACCAGCAGTTCCAAATGCCAATAATTCTAGTCAGTCTCAAGCCCAACACCTTTCGCTTGATGAGTTAAGGAATATGGTTGATAATGAGGGTAGTAGAGTATGTAGCTATTGTTCCAGACCAAATCACGTCAGGCGGTTCTGTCATCAATTACCAAGAGATGAAGGGAGGGAAATCCCTCAAAGGGCTTTTAGATCGGGTCAAACAGCTCAACCAAATGGTAATTCAGGCAATAATGCAAATCAGAATGGAGGTAATAGTTCTAGGACTGAACAACCACCGATCAGAGGAGAAAATTCTAGGATTCTAAACCAGGGAAACTAGGTTTGCCGGGTGTGCGGGCACTCGGTAAACGTAAGTTTGATGAGAGAATAGGAGAGGATGATGATTATCTAAATGGTAATATTAAATTACCATTAGTTGTTTATAATAGCAGTAGGAAGGGAAGTGTAAGAGGGGGAAAGACGGAAAGTATTCAGGTATTAGAGGACAACTGTCCTAAGAATTTATTAGATCCTTTCAAAGAGGATAATTTTTGTAAAAGCTATAACGTGGTGAACTATGACGGTAGTTACACAGGTTCAAATGAGAACGTTAGTTTAGTCGGAGCATATGATGATGCGTCCGTATATTCGAGGAAAACAGATGTAGAGGTCAAGAGTCCAACAATAAGGTTATGGTCGAATTTTTCTGTTAACGGGGAAGTTAGTGTCAATCAGCCAGAGGGAATTATTCAGTTTGATCAGTCTGTCAAGGTGAACAAGCATCACAATGTCAAAACTTTAATTGATACAGGAGCAGCTATATCAGCTGTCTCTCCCACTGTAATATCAAGTATAGGATTTAAGGGGAAGATTAGAATTGTTGATCCAATTCAAGTGGTAATGTCTGTAAATGCAGAACAAATATATACGATAGACAGACAAGTGGAATTAGGAGTTGAAATATCTGGAGTAGCAAAAACACTTAGCTTTTATTTAATTCCGGAGATAACTAGCTTCTTGGTAATAGGGATGGATTTTTTGCACAAGTTTAAATGTCAATTAGATTGTGGTGAATTAAGTATTAATTTTCCAAGCGCCATCGAGTATGTACAGGTAGGGCGAATTAATGAACAGAACAAAGCGTTAAATTGTCCAACGGCAGATCATGCAAATCCTAATGCTAGTTATGTACCAATTCCTAATTTACCTGAATTGAACTTGGAGGCTACTTCTTATCCTGAAGTTAATTTACCTGGACCAAGTTCAAAGGCTACCTATGCTTATTCTAATCAGTCAGTACCAACCCCTAAGAGTCAGCATTGTTTACCTGAAATTGTAGTTACAGCTCCATCGGTCATAGCAGAGTGTGAATCTGAGTCAAGGCAAGATTATAAATGCAAAACGTCAGGTTTAGCTCATACCATCCGACCTGTTGTCGTCCCGGCTTGGTTGATGAGAGCATTACATTTACGTACCAACAATAATTATTCAGGGGATGTTCTAGTAGAACCCGATAGGAAAAATGAAGAGCGATTCGGTGTTAAATTCTCAAATTCGATCATTATCTTGAAAATAGGCAGGGGTACGATTTTTGTCTCGAATTTTACTGATTTTCCTCAGAGGCTTCCAGCCTTAAGAAAGATAGCCAAATATGAGCAAGTCACAGAGATAGGAGAAGAAGTAGATGAGACAATAGCTAGGAAAAAGTACAACAGTTCCATCATTACGCCAGAACAATGGGAAGTGTTCAAGTTTAATCCAGAGCTTACGCAAGGCGAATTACACAAACTTAAGGAAATTATTCAAACGAATCGGAATGCGTTCGCTTTTAGTAACAAAGAATTAGGCAGGGTGAAGGATGCTGAATGTAAAATAGAAACCGATGGTTCTCCTCCAGTTGTTAGTGCTGCTTCTCGTACATCTTTCCAGGAAAGGAAAATTATTCAGGGTATTTGTGATGCAAACTTGAAGAATGGTCTAATATCAGAATCAGATAGTCCCTATGCTTCTCCAGTTGTGCTGCAGCCGAAGAAAGACGGAAGTTTTCGCTTAACGTGTGACTTTCGTAAATTAAATTTACAATGTAAGCGATATATATATCCTTTGCCCAGAGTTTCTGATGCAATTGATCGGTTAGGAGGTATGTCGTATTTTGTTTCGATGGATGCTAGAGTAGGATATTGGCAAATTCCGGTTAGAGAAGCAGATAGGCACAAGACAGCTTTTATAACGCCTGATGGCAAGTATGAATGGAATTACATGCCTATGGGATTTACATCGAGTAGCTCAGTTTTCCAACACACCTTAGATAAAATTCTCAAGTCATTAAAGTGGCAGATAGTGCTGTGCTATTGCGATGACATTGTTGTTTTTGGAAGGATATTTGAGGAACTCTGTGAAAGGTTGGATATTGTTTTAAATAGATTATCGACAGCAGATTTAAAAATGAAACCTTCAAAGTGTAAGTTTGCTTTTAGAGAGCTCGATTACCTGGGTTATTTAGTTTCTAAAGAGGGATTGAAACCGGATCCAAATAAGTTAAGAGCAGTTAGTGAGTTTCCTGTACCGAAGTGTGTAAGAGATGTTAAGTCATTCCTTGGTCTGTGTTCGTATTATCGTAGGTTTATATTCCGTTTTAGTGACGTAAGCCGTCATTTAAATAATTTGTTGAAGAAGGATGTTCTATTTAGTTGGGGTTCTGATGAGAAGAAGGCGTTTGATGCTCTTAAGTTACGACTCATTACTGCACCTATATTCGGGTTCCCAATGGAGGATGCTCCGACCGAAATATGTGCTGATAGTAGTGGGTACGGGCTGGGATGTGTCGTTACTCAGATGCAAAATGGTGTGTCTCGAGTTATTGCGTATGCTTCCAGGACTTTAACTAAGGCAGAATGGAACTACAGCGTCACGGAGAGGGAATTTCTCAGTTGCCTGTTCGGAATAACTCATTTTAGACCATATATATGGGGAAAACACTTTGTTATCCATACAGACCACAATAGCTTAACATATTTACTTAATTTGAAAGATCCGGATTCAAGACTCGCAAGGTGGGCGTTGAAATTGCAAGCTTACGACTTCGAGGTTAAGTATAATAAGGGTAGTTTACATTTACATACAGTACCTGACGCGTTAAGCAGAGCTCCTTTACCAATGTCAAGTATTTTTGTACAAGAAGGAAGTCGAAAGTCAATTAGTTGTGTTGTAAAAATGAGTGGACTTGAGTTTAGTGATAATGTAAATCAGTTAGGTGATGAACCAGCTTTAGCCTTGAGTAGAGAATGGGAAAATTGTGGATTTGATCAATTGCAGAGAAAAGATTCAGACCTATGTAAAATAATAGATAGAGTCAGACACTCAGAGAGGGACGAAGAAATAGAAGTTGATAATCACGTAGCATCAGACTATGCTTTAATTAACAAGATTCTATACAAGGCTAATTTCAATGAGAATGGTAGATTATGGTTATTATGTATACCAAGAGAGTTACGATATAGGGTATTTAAATCTGTACACGAAGATTGTAGTAGTCACCAGGGTTTCCACAAAACTTGGAATTTAATGAGAGAGAGGTTTACGTGGAAGGGAATGTACAAGGATGTTAGGAAGTATATACTACATTGTCAAACTTGTCAATTTTTCAATAGGGATAATACTGGTACACCTGCTCCTTACCGTCCTATTCCTCCGCCTCTTGAACCTTTCTATACGTTGCTATTGGCTTTCAAGGAACGTATCATAGGACACAGAGGGGAAATACTGCAGCGTTAGTTTTAGTTGATCATGATACGAGGTGGACGGAGATATTTCCATGTAAAGCTGAAACTACGGATTGTGCAATTGCTGGGTTGAAGAGATGCTTGTTAGAAAAACATGGTTACTGTAGGATTCTTATAGTTGATAACGGGTCACATTTTTGTAGTAATGATTTCTTGTCGTTCTTATCTCAGGAGGGTATTCAAGTCGTACATACTTCGCCGTTACATCCTAATAGCAACGGTGTATGTGAGAGAACAAATGATAGTATAAAGAGGGCAATAGGTAAAATTGTAAATGAGAATCATACAAATTGGGATAAGCTCATGCCTCAGGTTTGCTTTAATTTAAATACCACAGTTAATTTGGTCACAAAGTATTCTCCGTATAATTTATTGTATGGTAAAGAGCCTTTCCTAAAAGTTGATGTTCAATTCCCAGTTATTACTGATTCTGCTCCATTAGAGAGTCCAATGTAACAAGCTTATAGGTTATGGGAGACAAGGGCTAATGCTAGAGAAAATACATGTAAATACCAGTTAGAACAAAAGCTTAAATTTGATGCTAGTCACAAGTATCCCGATTTAATGTTGGTGAGCAAGTTTTACATATGACTAATGAAAGACAGCCAGGACAAGTATCTAAATTCTTAAGAAGGTACAGAGGTCCGTATATTATAGAGAGTAATCCAGTTCCAAATGTTTATTATTTGAAGGACATGAGAGACGGTAGAATATCTAATCCTAATGAGTATGTACGTGCTCATGGTAATAATTTAAAGAAATACTATGCAGAAATAAGTTTAGAGCAGTTAGATGAATCTATTGATTCCCAGAGCGTCATGAACTCTGAGATTTTGGAGAGTAGTCTAACAAAAAGTTTAATTAGTCATGAGGAGTTAGCTGCAGCAGATTCCGAGGACTTAAATCTAGAGGTTATTGAGGATTTAGAGGTTATACAATCAGAAGTTAGCTCTGGTACCGAGCAAAAATCTGAGAGCGAGCGAAGCGAGTCAGAGGAAGCTAGTGATGAAAGCGAGCGAAGCGAGTCGGAGGTATATAGTTCAAGTGGGACTTTTTCTAATTCAGCTTCTATGTCAAGTAATAGCAATAGTGTTGGGTCTGTTCATTCCGGAGAACAGAGCTCAGGTGAGAGTTTACATAGTAGCAGTAATGCTAATAGCAATAGTTTTAATGAGCAGTCAGGTGTTGAGGAGGAAGAGGAGGAGGTTATAATTATAGAGGAGGAGGAGACAATTAATGAAAAAGAGGAGATTATTGATGAAGAAGAGGAAGTCGTTGCAAATAGAATTGAGGAGGAGGTTAATGAAGAAGAGGAAGATATTAATGATAAGGATATAATTAGGGAGGAGGAAGAGGATAATAATGATAGTGATGCATCAGGGGAATCCCCGCGTCTTGCTGATGTGTCAGTGCCAATGTTTGCTAGTTCGACAAGTTCGGAAGTGGAGTCGGTTAGTGAAGTAGGGATTAGTGTTTGTAGGGGAAGTAGGGAGAGAAGGCTGCCTAATAGATACGGGTTTGATGGGTTGAAAGTTGTTTCAAAGGTTCTTGGTGGTATACTTAGGTCAGCGGTGACGAGAGAACTTTTTGCATGAGTCTTATGGAGTGAAATTCTTTCTTTGGCTTGGGTTGGAATTTAATTAATTAATTTTTTCAAGCTTTATGTAAATATGCAGATGGGAAAAGTACGGGTAGATACTAAGGATAGGTCTTGTATTAAACCGAATTGCACTGTACCAGCTGTGATGGATTATGAACGGATAAGAGCCGCTTTTGCTAAATATCGGATTCCTAAGCTTTCGGATAATCTGGAGGATGGCGAGATTCCAGCTGTAACGCCTCCAGTTTCAGCTGCTCCAGATACTGCGGTTAGAACCGACGATTATGAAGAAACCAAAGACATCGATATCCCTATACCAGCAATTCCAGCTTTGTTTAATATGCATCCCTCTATAATTATTCCAATAATTAAGCCTTGTTTTCAATGTCAGGGACCGCATTTGGTCAAGAATTGTGCTAAGCAGATACCGTATAAGCGGAATCGAAGGGCTCGAGAGATGTTAAGAGCATCGGTCAAAATTATGAAATTATGATTTGACATTGAAATAATGTCAGGGTGTATATATATTTAAGTTACTCCTTATGTTTGTTAACATATTGTTATGCTGGTATTTGAATCATGTTGATGAGATGATATGATGTCGCGTGTGGACATGAGGTTAAGCTTGTGTGTATGATGATTTAAAATTTAATTACAATTATGATTGAATTGAGTATGCTGGATTAATGTTTATGATGCTTATGCTATGTTATATTTAGCTAAACTTTTGTCGTACGAGGCTTTGTTGTGTCATATGTGATGTTAGATGTATTCATGACTTGAATTATGAGTATGTTTAATGTTAATAATCTCGCGAGACGCTTCGAAGTTTAAGAGGGGGTTAAATGTAGCGTGTAGCTACCCTTGGGTAGAAGAGGGAGAGGAGCGCTTGGGATTGAAGCGGCTCGGAGGAGCAACATTGTAGATTTAGCTCTGTGCGAGCCTAGTATGTAGGCGAGCACGGCTTCAATTGAAGTTAATTATTGTCAGGGTTTTGAGGAATAAACAGCTCCAGTTAAGCTACTACAACAAAACCCTCTCACAAGGCTTAGTCTACCATCTCTGGCTCACCATCCATAGATTTCTAGAGTAGTTTAATAGACACCACAGTACACCCATATGACCCCCGCAACACGTGGTATGATAGTACTCCAGTAACTTTTGTTTTTTTAATTTCTGGCGCCCAAATCTTCCAGTAAAGTACGGAATCTTTCCAAGGCTTGCCCATTGGCCCCACATAACGATACAAACATTTATCCTGAAGCGAAGGGTGGTTGGGGCTATGACTCGTAACCTTACTCGGAACAAGCCATGCCTTAACCATCACGCCTGCTAAATCCTTATCCTAGTAGATCATGCTTCCAGTTACTTCATGACCTAACAATACGCGCAACTAATAACTTGCACAGCCAATGCAATCAGATTGGAACTAGAGAGAGAACCTTCTTGGTCGAAGTCTAAATCTTTATTCCCCGAGTCGGCTGTCGGAATCTCGGTTAAACCCTCGATCCTCCAGTCTCCCGATCCAACACTCCTCTCCTCTTACAACACTCACTCATCAACACATTACACTCATTCTCCAGAACAATACTCTCATGCCTTCTATTCCACAATACTCTAACATGAACACAAGTTAACTCATCAGTTAAACTATCATAACATGTAGATATAGCAGAAATATAAGCCTGCTTAGCTAACTTGGAAATATTGAAATCTACTTTGACCTCAGGATTTTTGAAATGAGCAATTACTAAAGATAATACTGAATCCTCCTCTTGACATTTGATCAATCCATCTCTGTCAAACATTAAACTGCATCCTAAATAATTCACTGGAATAACTTATTCAAATTGTGTACTCAAAGCATCTGCTGTCACGTTATCGACACCTTTTCTGTTCCGAATCTCATAATCGTAGGACTGCAACTCCAGAATCCATCTTGCTATAAAACATGTAGGATTTTCAAATGAATGAGGATATTCTAAGGATTTATGATCCGTCTCGATGATAAACCTCGTATTCTCGATATAATCATTAAAGTTCCTAACTGCTCTGAGAATCGATAGAGCCTCTAACTCGCTAACTGAATTTGATTAGTGTGAATTTAATTAAAGTGAAAACTACTGAAATTTCTTCTGTTCCAGCCAGACTATGGTTAACTGGTTTTTGAAATTTCCATCTTCTTCCCTTGTTGGGGCTTACTTCAACGGAAATATTCTTAACCTTTCCTTTCCTTAAACCTTCGATACTTGTTCGGATTTACTTCGGTTCCCTCTCTACTTAAAATTTAACCATTATCCATCTTCTTCCCTTGTTCGGGTTTACTTCAACGGAACTATTCTAACCCCATCACTGCGTCAAACCTTCGATCCATGTTCGGATTTACTTCGGTTCCTATTCTACTTAAAACTTAACCATTATCCATCGTCTTCCCTTGTTCGGGTTTACTTTAACGGAACTACTCGTAACCTTTCTGTACCTTAAACCTTCGATCCTTGTTCAGATTAACTTCAGTTTATGATTTACTTAATTATTCACAACAATCCAGGTTCTTCACTTGCTCATATTTGCTTCAATAAAACCAACTTATCAAATCAGCAACTACCATTTAAATTGTAAGGTTTTGTCTCTTAAAATTTAAAACGATGGCAAGCATACTATCAAGCCTTTTACTTGAAAGTATCACTACAAACGTAAAATAAATCTCGATCTCAATCTCCAATTCTTTAATTAGGTGTATTATTCTTTCCTTCGAAATCCTTTGAGTCAAATGCCTTAAACTAACAACTTGAAATGGCAGCGATGATGAGTATATTTGTTATCTTACGTTATTGCCCTTACTGACACACATGTTTAGGGTACGGAAATAGGAAGTTTTAGTGAAATCCTGGAAAATCAGGCGTCTACAAACTACGTAACTTAAAATCCAAGGGTTTTCGAGATGCTAGTTTTTTTCTCTTACACGCTGGAAATGTCTCATGTTTGACATACAAAACATAATTTACAACCATTTTCTGGCATCCTTGTTTGAAATTCTAAGAAAATTCTTAAAACCATCCTTTGTACCCTTGCAACGAATTTCCCTTTACCCCCGCGTATGTACTTTAACGTACGGGCATAAGGGGACTAGTGAACACATTCACCAGTCTCCTGCCTTTTCAATAGTGGAATTGCAAAGTTCTTGCTGGAAAACTAACTGAAATACTTTGCCTGTTTTCAGGACAACTTAACTGAAAGAGGGTACTTGTGAGGGGTCTCTCTACTTCACTGCTCTGATAGCCATAAAACTACAGTGGTCCAAGAATTCATTTTCTATTTTATTCCACAAAACAAATTCTATGTTCCTCAGTATATGTACTACAACGGACGGGCCAAGGGGAACTCCTGAGCACGCTCACTGGTCGCCTTCCTGCCCAAAATATGCCTATAAGGCTCTAGCTGAAAACTAAAATATATACACACCTTTACCTTGGACCAATGCTATTTACGTCTAAATACGTTGTCCAACAAAATACTTGTAAGGGTCTCATTAGTCATCTGCTCTCACAACCATAAAACTACAAGCGTGTCTTTTACAAGATTCTTTAAATGGTGGGAAGGTTAACATTATTTCCCTCTTCTGTTCAAAAATGCCTCAGTCGGAAGAACCCAGTATGCACAGCGATATACGAGCCAACGGCAAGTAGTGAGCGTGCTCGTTACTTGCCAGGCTATAAATGGTACTCCTATGAAATCGAAATACCGAATCGTTTAGCTCTTACGTCGAAGCAATATTACTCCATCAAACGTAAAGCTCTCTCTTCAAACGTATAGCTCTTAACTTAAGAGTCTTAAGCAAAACCAAAGCTCAAACATAGTGAAAATTACCTGAAAATTACCAAACATAGTCAAACCTACAGGGACCGCTACAAATGAAAGTCGAATATCGTGAAAATAAAAATGAAATAGGAAAATGGCACAAACAGACGTTAAACTTTCCCGTCAAACCTATAGAACCCCTCCGAAACTTGAAAGTGAAACTGGAAAGACGTGAAAGTGAAAGAGAGAATGTCACACACAGACGTTGAGATTTAAAGTATAAGATTTGAACGAGAAAAGTAAAATAAATAATAGTTCTTTCTTCTCGCTCGAAATTCTTTTTTTTCTTCTATAAGTGCAACAATGTAGAATGATACGGCAAGTAGTTAGCGCTCGCTACTTCATTACCCAACCTAAACCTATAAAATGGGATGAGAATATGGGAATTTTTTTTCCTCGGGGATAATTGCCTCCGTTGTATTAGTATGCTACCCTTTGTAACCTTTGCCACCAAAAGCATATAAAAACATTTAATGGCATGGAAAACTCGTGAGTAGGCTCATCAGTCTCCCACGCTTTTCTTCTTCTCAACCTTAAAACAATACGAATGGAGAATAATAAGGCTATATTAGTGGTGCATAAAGCTGACCTAACAAATATCGATAATTTTTCCAACCCCAAATGATATATATGTATCTGGAATGACCGCAATATCAAAATGAAAAGATAGTTATTATAGTATTATAACCTTATTTAATATTTTGCGAGACTCTCTAACATTATGCTTAAGCTACTATACCTATTCAATGAGTAATGAGCGACTAGCCTACTCCTCATATGTTTGTCTACCTAATTAAAATCGGCAACACTGCCCCTTATTTAATCTTTTCAACTTGCTGTACTAATACAATTTGAATTCGACATTGAAATTCCTACACTCAGCGTTTATCTCCTATTTCATAATTAAGTTAAATCTATTCTTTCGGGTCGATATTTTTTTTTAAATCAAACCTAAGTTTCTGTCAACTAAGAAACAGTGAGAAATTTTAAACCTAGGAGTACAGCTTATTATCCGATCACCTTTATTTATTCTATGTATACAAACCTAGGTTCTGCTAATCAATAACTCACATTTTTCCAACTGTTTACTGCTTACTGAATATAAAATGCATGAAAGGGAATCCGAAAGCCTCGGCAACCATTTTGCTACTAGTATTTTGCTAAAGGGGATGCATTATATACTTTAAAGGCTTGCAATTGTATGCCGCTCTTCTTACTTGTAACTCTCTGCGTGTGGGACTGGCCTTTGCGTAATCGTCTAGTATTCAGCGGGTAGGACCTGGTTCTTGCTTCTCCTTGTAGAACTTAGGCTGACAGCGCAGCTACTCTCCAATAGCAGGTGTAGGATGAACCGCTTCGCGAATCCTGCAGTCCTTTGAATGAGCCGTTTTTTTGCTCGTTGCGATGAAACATATTAATTCCCTGATTCTTTTAGTAACTCTATATCCGTGGTCTAGTTAATCCGTACTTTTTTAATGCTCGTCATTAGTTGCCGTTATACTTGCAATAACTCCTCGCAGATACCCAATCGTTCGTTATAAAGGTTTATTGTAACACACAATATAGTTAGTCTAACACCAACATTTTACAACATTTTAGTGTCCTTAAACGTTACTACGTTATCGGTATTTACATTACGCACCCTCTTCCGCTAAAGTCACTACTCAAGTCCCACTTCGTTACTTCCTCTTGCTCCTCCGAGCCTCCTCCTTGAATCTTCCGTCAAACCGTCAGATTCCCTCTTTCCGAAAGGCTTTAGCCTACATAAGCCCTAAAGGACCAAAAGACCCCCCGAATTGTACTTCAGCAGGCCCTTTTATAGCATCCCGGATCTGCTCTTCAGAACATCTCCAGATTCACCCCTCATCTCCAAGGTCCGGCTCCCTTAGCCACCTCACACTCTGGCTTGCCTCGCTATCCCAACAGTTCTCTCTCCTCCTTGCTTGAAGCCTCTAGCTTGTACTCTAGATAAAACTAGCCGTAACAACTACATGGCGTATGTAGTTAACTGTGTATTTTTATAACGGTTTTATTTTTTATTCCCCTGCATAACCGATCTCTGTAAAAAAGAAAAATGAAATGGTTAACACTGGTACCTGACTACATAATTTGGTTGCATTGTATTCGTTAAGCGGTTGTGATGAAAATCGAAATTTTCTGTTTCTGCAGGCAATAAGCCGATGAAGAATTTTAATGCAGACCAATGAAATTATTCCTGTGATGTAGTCCATGAAGAAGAGCATTTGAACACACATATGCCAGTTACTCGTAAACTGACCTAACGATTGTGGTACTGGAAACAAGTAGAACCGAATGAAAATTGAACGATATTTTTAGAGCAAGTCACTGGATTTGAGAAAACCAGAACTGTAGATACTTTACTTTAAAAGTTGGCCGACAACCTGGAAAAGCCGCTGAAAGCCAGTACCACCACAACCACAAACAATTTTGGTAACGTCAAAAGAGCTTCGAACATCTCAAACTAGGCATAGGAGTATATCAGGTAGTGCAGCTGCCCAGCATCCTCTTTTTGTATCAAGTAGCTTTAATAAGTTTGGACAAATGTTGCATACAAAATTATAGTTCGTCAGCTGAAGCAATACACGTGAATTCAAGTTCAATGCCTCACCTGCATAAAATAGCCAACTGTAATCTGACATTAGTTTGGAGACCTGCAATCAAAAATCAATTGTTGCGTTATTAGTAAAAAACTTGGAGTACCTTTTGACCGTAGAAGTGGATGGAGTTCCGGATACAGAGGGTGCTATAGGCCGTGAGGGATAATACCGCCGTACCTGGTAATAATGATGAAGTCCGCACTTGCAGGGCGCTGTGGAATCTGTCAAGTTATCGGTGTAAGTTCCACCGATCACTTGGTTTAAATCTCATGTTCCTTCACGAATTGTCGCTGCTCCAGTTACCACAGCGAAAAGCGCATAACCTAGTGATGTAATGGGGATTGCCAAAATAGTTCCTTTGGGTAAAGTAGATGCTGGATCCTAGTTGTAGGAGGAAAAAATGGGACCGCGGTTACTATTAGTAAATGTTGCTGGAAATGAAAATACCTTCAAGTCTGGATAAATAATTGCGCCAGCTTAAATTCCACCCGTCGCTTGGAAAAAAAAGATAACATTGTAAAGAAATTTTGATCTTATCAGTCAGTGGTTCTATAATAAGGCCAAAGATTTTGCATGAAAATTTCATCTGTAATTTGAAAAAAAAGATAACAGTTAATACGGAAATGTCCACTTGTTGGATCATGCAGTTCTTGTAAATTATAGTACTTTTGATTCCTAAAAACCCCTTGGTCTTGCTCATATCGTCTTGGGGCCCTTGAATAGCGCCTGCGACAAAGCTTATCATCGGTACTATGATTCTGGACCAATTTAAACTAAACTTAGGACAAGCTGGGTTTACAATTTTTAAAAATTCAGTAGATGAAATATTCCATGAAATATTTATTTTGCTGTCTACCTTTGCTTCGAATTCTTTGCTAACCAAAATGACGCTTATCATAGCTGTTATGATGGCTAGTTTGGGAAAAATTTACCAACTTGGCACTGGGAATAGTACAATACATGGAGCCTTCCTAAATAACCTCCTAGACCGCGGTTACCTGTCTAACTTGAAAACTTTTGGTAGTTTGGGACGGCAAAGGTTTTCATAGTTTTACACGTAATAGCTGAGGTAATTTAGACTTCAGTTTGTGGTTATGTCATTATCGCACTAAGGTTTATGGTGAGGAGTGAACAATATCGTTAGTTTCGAGGAAAATCAGTGTTCGGGAATAACATCCATTTACCATCAGTGCTTCTCCCATTATCGAAATCATCGATGATTACTTGGCCATTTGTGGCTTAAATACCCATTTATCCATTAGCCTAAAAACAAATTAAGTTGGCTAGTTTAAGATTGATGACTTAACACCATGTCCGCAGAAGAATTTCCCCGGTGTAGCGATTTATACTACGGTTTGCCATATGATAGATAATATCTAGTAGGATAATAGGGATTAGCGCCTACAGCGCAATCTCTTACTATAATAAGGACTCACTGAGCATGCTCAGTGTTCCTTGCGGTAATCCCTAGGTTAATACTAATAGTAATACCTAGTGGATAGTGAGTCGGTTAGTGGATATGGAAGAGCGAAAAACTCATGGTTAGTGTCTATCTCCCTCATAAGGACGACATGGTACTTGGTACCAGCAGTAGGCTAGTAAATAGTATGTAAGGGTGTTTCAGTCCGCTCTTAGCTTATTAAAGCTCTTCCAAGAGCTAGGTCAGTTAACTAGGCTAATTTAAAGTGATTAATTAATAAACTGCACTAATTAAGAAATTGGACCATTTCACCTGATTCCTGCTCATAGGCTTTATTCATATTCTTCACCATGGATTTCTGTAGGTCATTTCCTCGGTGAGAGCAGAAATCGATACACCGTTTATTCAAGTTCGGATACTCCATTAGATTTACAAATAATATAAGCAGTATACTTTTTGTCTTTTGGTAATTTTCGGTAATGCTCACGACGTTCGTTATCTTAGATTGAATGATTTGAACTGTATTTCTTCTGTAGCATTGAGCAAGACTCTCACTCTTCCAGTCTCATCACCAAAATATGACACCATCCTTTAAGGCTCCTCAGTCTCAGGTCAAGGCAACTCTTAGTTGTAGCAGCTTTATGTATTCACCTATCCAATATGTGACATTGACAGTTTGGAAGTGTTGTTTCACAAATAGAAGGCATATGTGTATTCAATATCCAGCTTCTGCGTCAAATCGGACACACGATTTCAGACATGGAGGTGGTGATAACAATTGTGAATTTTTCGCTTTTCCGGGCATTGTTTACTGGTAGTGGTAAATATTCAAGCTCCGTTATACCATGGGTTTTAGTTTGGGTATCGGTAACCCTGTGATAATGAATTTCATTCTATCGGTTTTTTTGTTTTCCAAAGAACGGAACGATGGTTGGTGATTCACAAACCTAAAACCCGAACCCCGGTTGTGAGATTCATGAGTAACAACTGTAATGCTTCAATTTTGCGCCCAGAAAGTCATCGCGTTGCCATATTAACGTCAACAAAGTTACTCACTTCAGTTCCCCAATCTGTTCAAGTGTGGAAATCACCTCGCAACGCACGCTGCAAAGACTAACCGCCATTTTTAAATTTTGAAGAAATGATTGCGCATTTAAATCCAAGGAACTGATACGTAGCTTCGTATCCACCTATTTAATCAATGCAAAATTCACAAAAAGCAAAATAGCTGGAATGCTGTACTTGTCGTCAAATTCAGATTTATTGGATTCAGCATTCAGTTGAGATAAAACCAGAAGAAGATAAACTATATAAGATTAAGTGCTGATTAGATTGAGGTTAATGCAAACATGGAAGTAATTTTAGTTTACGCATCTTTTTCTTTCTCATAAGAAAAAGGCTAGGATGCACATTGTTTAGCATTTAGTTTGAACTCTTGGGAGCTCGCAAGAACTGTTGGCACACAGAACTGGTTGAGCATGGCAGTCATTATATACTTTTGCAACAACATAATTACCCACGAGACCGGTAGCTCTCAATCAGGGGGCTTCCTTTGTCCGGCTTTTGCAAATGTTGTCGCACCGCAAATCTTATGGGGAACCGGATTCAACATTTAAACATTGGAGGGAACCGGATTTAGCATTTAAACAAGGGGAGCTTCCTATCACATGGAATCATACGGAGGGGCCTGCTTTTACATTAAATCTTATGGGGAACCGGATTTAACAATTAATCATAGGGGGAACCAATTTCACATTGAATCATACGGGGAACCCGCATTTGCATGTAATCATACGGGGGAACCCGCATTTGCATGGGATCATACTTGGGAACCCGCATATCCCCGCATTTGAATGTGATCACACTGGGTAACCCGTATTTGCATGTAATCATACGGGGAAATCCGCATTTGCATGTAATCGTACGGGGAAATCCGCATTTGCATGTAATCATACGGGGGAACCCGCATTTGCATGTATTCATATTGTATTGGGGAACCCGTATTTGCATGTAATCATAAGGGGAACCCGTTGCTCCATATTGGAGAACTGTGTACATACGGGGAACTGGTTCCCCTGTTCCCTGGTTCCCCGTTATAGCTAGACACTCCGTAGAAATTAACCATTGTTTTTAAACTGGAAAGTACCAATTTATTTTAATTGTGAGTTAAATGGATACATGCTGCTCAAAAGCTACGGTTATAGTCTTTCATAAAATTTTCATTCGCATAAATTCTATGACGCTACCATAGATACGGGGTGTTTATGCTCTGTCATAAATAGTTCATTCCTTTTGCATAAGAAGTTCATTATTTGAATCATTGTATTTCAATTGCTATGAAAATATTATGAAGCACTATAAACACCTTGGTTTGTAGTTCATAAATTTGTCATAGATTCTTCATAGTTTCTATGACGTTTTTATGCAAATGAAAATTTCATGACAGACTATAACCGTAGCTAAAGCTTCCAATGCGATAACGAAAACAATAATTCAAGGGTGATTTACAACCATGAAGGGTGTGAACAGACAAAAGCTTCGCTTTCCAAGTTTTCATAATTTATTTTGCATATTGATGTGAAAGGTAAATGTATCTCATTAATCATGTTCTGAAACAAATTGTATTCGGCAGCTAATTATATATGGAACAATTTGAAGAAAATAGAATTCTGTAATCAACGTGAAGGAGTAGTTTCGTACGTACACAGTTGCATAACCTTTTATTCATAATTAAATTGATTATAATTTATTCTAAAAATCGCTGCAAGACTTGACAGCTCTATTGTGTAGGAATTGTAATTTTAACTATAATTAACTATACATTCATATTTTAGGAATAAAAGGTTAATACAGACTCCTGGTTTCCACGAACCAGTAAGAATGGGGGCATGTCGCGCGTAAGAACCTCCAACCATGCCATGTATAATGGGGCTGAAACACCTCCCTTTCTAGGAATTGGCAGAGTCATAACGATCAAATTGGACTGGCGAGAATGATCAAGCATTAGTTCTCGGAGGCGGAGATGGCGATTGGTTTTTTCCTTCATAGCTTTGAGCTCGGAGTCATCAATGATCATTTCTGTAAAATGTCAAATTAAAGGTCCAGTTATCGTAAATCAGGAGCTAGAATTTGATGACTATTTGATTTTTTTATAATGCTCACCATCATCATTGATTTTTTCATTGTTGCGACGATATTCATCAAGGATCTCGGTGAACAATTTTCTAGACTCGTCACTAGCTTTTGTAGTACTGTCCGTGATGATTGTCAAGTCAGAGTAGGACAACCTAAACTTCGACAATAAGCTTGCCAAACTGTCAGAATTGTAAAGAAAATTTCATTTACAAACTTTCTCCCGCTATTCAACTTCGCTCTTCAGTTGTGAGTTGCTGCCTTTCTCCACGCCCACAATCCTCTGTTGTCATCCCTTTCTCTTTACTGTCCGACTTGCATAGGGAGTGAAAGCAAGAGGCAAACTTTTAATCAATGCCTGACACTACTCTGTTGTACCTTGCTCTCTCGGAACTTTGAAACTAACTTCTTCTCTCTGCACAGCACAGTGAACATGCTTCGTGCCTTCTCCAACTCGGAAAGAAGATGTTTCAACATATCCTACAAGCTCTTAACTGTAGCTAAAAACTCTCAGACTGATCGATCAGATCTACAAGCTGACAGTCTACAAGGCAGAGTAAATGACTTGTCAGAAAATAAGATTTGGAGGGCCTAAAGATACGCTCAGTTTGAGATAATCTGGAGAAGTAGAAGCTGAAAACTTACTTGGCCTGCTCCACTTCCAAGTCGTTTTGTTTATTAGCAAGAGCAAAGACACGAATTTTGT
This sequence comes from Sminthurides aquaticus, assembly GCA_906901655.1. Taxonomy (NCBI): domain Eukaryota; kingdom Metazoa; phylum Arthropoda; class Collembola; order Symphypleona; family Sminthurididae; genus Sminthurides; species Sminthurides aquaticus. Next base: position 3,633,480 of record CAJQTT010000014.1, on the reverse strand, counting down.
TGCCTTGCCAAGAACTGCGGGTGCTGATTATATAAGGGAGGAGCATTGTGAGGCCACCATCGTCGTACAACCACCAAATGTCTATTGTGCTCTTTCGTTGCTTCCGCTGGAATTGCGTTAAATTATTTATGACGGATTTTGGCAACACACTTCCTCCTGGACCGCTGAAAAACCATATGGAAGGCAAACGAGACATACAACAATTATAAACTCCAGGATCTTAAATTCATTTGACTATGAAGGAAGCATAGAAATTCCAGCAAAACAAGGGAAATTTAGGAGGCCCCCAGATTTTTTCAATTCACTTACCGCAATTCCGCTCCAATTTCTTTTGCCTTTTTATTCTCTTTCTTCTTCTTGCTACCTAATTTTACTTCGGGTTCAAGTTCCTCAAGGTCAAACCCCTCGTTTATATGGCCTTCTCCATCGGGGTTCATGTCAGGAGATGCTGACTCTTTTTGGTCGTTGTCTATGCCTGTATTAAGTTTTTTACAATCTTTTTTTAATTTCCATAGTTTTCATGTTTATAAATATTAGACCCTGGCGGTACTTACTGTTTGTGGAATCTTGACGGGTAAGATCTGAAACCACCTCTTCGCTGTCCTCTTCTACGATGCCGGAGTAATCTAATCCTTCACGAAGTCGCAAGATTGTGAAGCCCATGTGATTGTCCAGTGCATCGCTGTAAATAAATACACAGGCTACAAACTCAGGCAACCGCAGCGACCCCTGACTTTTTCGTAGGCCAATCATGCGTTGTGTTGACCATCTCATTCAAACAGCTTATAGGCATGATCTGTCACATCGTGCCAAGATTATTTCACTTTTCTTTCTACCAAGCTTATTCGATTCTTGCTCCTTACTAGAAGCACCTTTACCCTTACACCTTTGATCATGGGAAACAAAAGGAAACAAAGGCCATACTGGATCTGAGTAATCTCCATTACAGATCAAGAAATTACTGACAAGGGCAGAAATGTGTTTTCCTGTGTAAAGTACTGCCAAAGAATCGCATCAAATACGAACAATATGAGGAGCAACTTCCAGTATCAACCTCACTAGATTGCCCTTTTATTTAAGGCTCCCCTTAAATCTCCCTCGTGCTTGAATATTAGTGGATTTCAAGCAACTATACTCGCAGTAACTGCACTGTAAACTAAAAGTTGGAGTTACAAAACGATTCGATTACATTCGTCCAGAGTTCCATACCAAGTTCAATTGAGGAATAAGGCGGAATAAAGTGAAATGCTATACCAGGGCAGGGAATAGGAGACAACGATAGATGGAATAGAACGGTGAGTAGTTAGAAAGAAAACTTACTGAATAACACGGAAATACGCCTTGACGTCTTCGGGGTCACAACGAGTCCAGTCGGACTTGAATCCCATGAGGACAATGTTAGGCCTCATTTTACCAATTCCGCTTGCCTGAATTAAACAACGCGCTCCTTCTTCAAAGTCAACATCATCTACGAGGACGTAAAAGGCCTTTATCTTGTTCGTCCCCAGCCAATTATAAGCCTTGTCTTGAAGATAGTCCCTGACTTTATATGGCTGGCGTTCCTGTGAGAGTCATAAATATAAGCAAATTTAATGCATGGATATGCAGCAGCTTTAAGGCAAAAAGATTGGCCAGGAAAATATTTGTTGGAAAAAATCCAAATTAAAGGAAAAGGTAACGCCGAAATTCTGAAATCGCAGACAAAAGAATGTACTAACCTGTATAATATGGCCACAAACCAGCATACCGTTTGATTTTGTTATTAGATTTGTAAAATGGATTAAACTTGGGCGGGAAGATGGACGGCCGCTTAAAACGAGTACCAGAGGACGGTAATTCTTAACGTGATCTTGGACATTAACTAGAGACTGTACAGAACTTAAAGCACTCTTAAATGTCTGAGCTTGGGCGGAGGACCCCCAGTTAACCTCTGGAAACAAGTAAGAATTAGTGCAGCTGGATGGAATGCACTTATGGACAGAAGTTTACATGGACTTATGCTAATGAAACATAATTTACCTGGTTTAATGTACACGAGTACGCCGAAGAGGCAGGCTAATATGCCGATTGTAACCAGGGCAGTAATCCAGGACATGAGGAACATGATAGCCAGGCATAGGATGAATCCGACAAAGCTGGAATATACGCTGTAGTACTAATAAAGTAATGGAGAAAAGAAGTTGATATCAATTAATTTAAATAATTCCCCTACACGTGCCGTGCCAGCACAGTCATAGCGTAATTTGACATCTACCCTGAATGTAGGACGCCATCCCAATGGTTTCACGAGGGCGGCATGGAATGTGCTGCAATAGATTCATGAACACAATCGTAATTGCAATTTTAAATACAGCTCTACCTAACCTTTCCGGTACTTTGTCATTTGCATTAGCCCGCAGTGAAAGTCTCGGCGATCTTATGGTTGGAACATATTTAATATCGATAGCACATGTTTTCTTACCAGAAATTAACCATGGCGTAGGCAGCCATGTAAAAGTTTGAAATTAATGGAGCAATTGCGTTTAATTCCGCTGGAAATAAATTACTCATTGTAAGGTATGAATGGATGGGGATGAAACTGAGTCTCAGTTTTTACGATGCTACAACTCAGGTGATAGCAATGAAAGTATTGTAGGTCATTAATCGTGATTAACTTACCAATCAAAATAAAAGCAAGAGCAATGATGAAAGCGCAGCAGTAAGCATAAAAGGGATCATTATTTTTCCTGAATCCTTTCCCGAAGATTCCAATAAAAGGATACAAATTGTCCTTGCACAATGCCTGGAAAATTTTGGGCGCAGACACCAGACATGCCAAGGCAGAGGAGAGGGTTGCAGCGAAGCAACCTATGACGTAGAGGAATAATAATAAAGAATTAGGGATACAACAGCCACGTGAGAAAATCTATTCACGTCTCTACATCTGCTCCACCTGACTCAATCATCAACATAAAAGCCTTGCTTCCGCTTCTACAGACAAAACTGGGCCAACAGTGAATGAATTGTGTGAGAAAAGTGAGAAGACATGAGTAGAACAGCTGCTAATGCAACTTTTGGGATTCCTGCAAGTCTAGAAAAATCATGAAGATGATGCATGTACAAAGAATACTCTCTCACCTGCATAAATTATGGGACCGAAAATGCTCATGAGCTCCATGATCTACATGCAAAGTATGAAAGATGAATTATTATTTAGAAGGAAACCGCATTTTCAATACCATGTTAAGCTTTAAGGTATTTTCTGAGTGCTTAAAACTATTGTAAAGGCCTAACCTGAAAACTGTTGTGCATCCCCCACTCACACTTGGGCCCTACAGTGCAATTAACGAATTCCCAGTTTTCAACGAACTCTTGTGTCAAATTGGAATTGAGTGGAGGACCGGTAGCATCACGGACGCATTCGGCACCAGCTAAAAGAGCAAATATTATGTAGGAAACAGTGGTTGTAAGTATAGCAAGTAGCGTTCCTTTCGGGATGGCAGCAGATGCATCCTGTAGGGTAAAAGTGAAAGCTGAGTTAGATAAGGAGAAGGAGGTGATTTGAATTTTTACTGTCATTATATGAACAAAATCTGAAAGAACAATCAGGAAGATGGATTATCTGATAGCACGTGCTCACCCTTAGATCTCCAGAAATGTTGGCTCCAGCAGTGATACCAGTGGCAGCCGGGAAAAAGATGGCAAAGATTGTAAAGAATCCATGCTTTGTTCCATCCGTTTCTCGGAAATCCGGTAGAAAATTTGACGCCAATATCGTTGCTGAAAATTTTTGTGAGTCAATATTTACAAGTGTGAATGGGGGCAAGGTCGGGTCAGTTTGGAATTAATTGAAGTACAGTGTAATGGACATGACTATTGTCGAAAGTATGTAGCAATATGCATTTAGAAGGATTTCCATCTCTTGGAGCTTACCATTAAATCCTACGTAACCCTTGGATATTTCAAGGGTGTCAGTGGGTCCTATGAACGCTCCGATTAGGAAATCAGCGATAGCCACGAGGAGAATAATGAGGAGGACAATTTGTGCCTGGAATTGATTAAAGACCAGAACGGCAATTGAATATTTATAACGATGAATTATTCAATGTAAGGTGGTGCTGCGACAGCGGGGGGAGGATTTTCTGAATGTCGCAAGGCGTAACTCTACGCATGTCACATGTATTTCATTAATTATATAAACATTTAATTGATTGATTCATCACCTTGGATTCCCATTCCGTTCCGATTATGATAATGGATTGCATTACAATTAACGCTATGGTCCCTACAATTCGGATATCGTTTTGAGCGTTGTCGATAATTTTTACCTGTGTATAAAAATAAAATAAGTTTAGGCGGAGTTAAAGGGAATGCAAGGGGTATGAAAATTTTAAGACATTATTTACCTGCAAGGTCTTGAGGAGATCATTCAAAGATTCTGCAAAACCGACAGTGTGCATAGCTACAGCTGTTGCATTTGCAAAGGAGAAAATAGCTCCGACAGCTCCTCCAAATTCAGGGCCCAAAGCTCTTGAAATCATGTAGTAAATACCACCTCCTTTGATTTGACCGTTTGTGCTAATGGCAGACATGGACAATGCTGTCAAGGTAGTGACGGTTGCGGATAAAAGAATTATCACAATCGCCAAACCTAATTCACAAACAATAAATTACCATATTTGGAATCTGATTCTGGTGCAAACAAGAGGGATACACGTGTGAGGGGCACGATCATCGTTTCTCGCAGGCATCGTTTTCATAATTATTACGGAGAAGGTAAAATTAGCAAAATGTGGTTACCGATTCCTGCTTGGGCCACTACCCAAGACAATCGAAGGAAAAGCATAACCCCCCAAATATTTAGAAGACATCGTACGAGGACGCCCTCTATCCATCCAAATTTCACCGCTTGGCTTCCAGCTTCTTCGATTGGTTCATATGATTTCTGAGTTTTGAAATACATCCAGTTTAAAACTTGCTTTTAGGCTACTGTTATATACATACCATTAGTTGAAACTCCTCCTGTTGGTCGAATGTTATGCTTTGATATTTGGAAATGGTCCACTCTTACCTTGTTGTACATGGCCTCGCTTCGAAGTTCGTCCAGCGTCGGTCTAGAACTGAGGGCTATGGATGCCAAATTTTTGTAATTATCCATGGCGGGAAGAGCTTCCCGAGTGTAATAGTTGATATTTTTTCCATACACTGTTGGATTAGCTCCTCCGCCCCCTTCATAATCGTCTTCCTCAATTTCAAAAGGTTTGGGTAAACTCACACTTTTCTTCCTACCACCACCCAAACCTTGGGCCAAAGAAGATCGGCGCGGTTGCATGTGCATATTAGGAAAACTTAGGGTCGTGCCACCCACTTCTCCGTGCTCTGGAATCGTGCCCGGGTCGTAACTTCGTATGACGCTCATGGGCATGGCAGGTTGCTGATTTTCTTTCAACTGGGCGGAGTTGATACGGTTCACCCGAAAACGGCCACCATCCTCATCCGTAACGTCAATATGTATTTCGGACATTTCACGTTTTGCAGAACGGAAGGGATTCAGTGCTGGACTGTTGAGGGAATGGCTGCGAAACTTGTCCTCTAAAGTGGTCACTTGCAACCCGTATCCTGGTGGAGGTGGGTCGAGGGAATTCGGAGGATGAGTGTAGTGTTGATAGCTTTCTCCTTCTTGGGACACTGCTAAAGGCGGAGTGTCTGGGAAGGTGAAGCTGTCTTTATTAAACCACGGAATTTTGAAAGCGTTTCGGTGACGCTGATGTAGAAAATCAAGTAGCTTCTAATTTTACCTGCGAATATAATTAAGGGAAACTTAACACATTGAGGAACAAAGGTTTAAAGGCTGTGTGTGATTCTTGCCCTAGTAGCACCACCCTACTCGCCACAGCTGGCGAGTATGGTGGTGAAGCAATTATTTTTTGCAATCTAATGTTATCTCCTACTAAACTGATGGTTGGCTCTAAATAATTTTTTAATGCTTGCTACTCCCCTATGATAATGCGCTAATCATGATTAGGTTCTACTCTCATCGAATTTTGCACATGAATTCACAAATAGCTTTTATAATTATTCTGTTATTAGCACATGATAATCGTGTGGCCGTTGTCTACAGACCCTTGACGCTGTTACGCTTACTTGATGGATGCGAAATTTATTTTTCACTCACAGACTTGTTAAATGAAAGAAATTTAATTTTCAAAACAACTTACCTGCACAATCCTCACATCCGAAGGACTGTTAGGTAATCAGATTTAAATTTTCAAAAAATTTACGGTCGTCTGAGTGTAACCACTGGATTTGTATTACAATAATTCTCAGGCAGGGTATAAGGCTTCGGGTGTAGATTTAATTCACGTTGGAGTTATGACAATATTGTTAAGCATATGCTTTGATAATGTTGTCGCTGTCGGATACTCAAATGGGAAAAGTTTTGAAAGTAGCTATGAGTAATTCCAATACTAATCAACAATCTATTCAAGTCACGAAGTTTTCGGGTTTATCTACGTTTACCTACAATTTCCGTTTGAGTAAATATCCTGTACTGCATTTGTAATAATTCGGAATCAGCTGAAGTTTACAAGGATCACAGAACGTTTCCGTCAGAGCGTCGCCCTGTAATTGATACGAAAATAATATTTGTCGTCACTCATATACCTATTCTCCATGTGCGGCTTTGCTGTAGCTTTAGTTTTGCTCAAGATCAAGATTTATCCCTCCTCCTCCTGCATGCTGGCTCACTACTTCTTGTAATTCGGCAATGCCAAACCTCAGATGTAATTATGTATGTGGAGTCAGCAGCCAACTACTAATTGTCGTCAAACTATAACGACTGGTGCTTCACTGTGTCTAGGGCTCGGGACGAAGCTGGTTTTAATCCGTCGATTGTTTGCAGCAAACCGCTACCGATACCAGGACGTTTCTAGTTTACATGTATACATGTCCATGCTCACAGTTGGCATGCACTGCAACTATATATATATTCACCGTACCCTCGAGGAATTTTAATTACCTAATGTTGCATACTTAAAACTTTGATACATCTGTTTTTAATAATCATGTGGAAAAAACTATAAAAGCTCAAAAATGTTTGCAATCTCCTGATAAGTATGATGTCATTTTGTGCAATTTGAAACTGGTGGTGGTAATAATGTTAGAGCTTTGATTGCGTTTTAATTCTTAACATATTCAGAAGCATTTTAATTTTTGAAGATTTTATGCCTATGGATTTGGGGTTTCAGAACAGTGAAATAGTAGGATTCGTGGTACCCCATGATACATTCCACAACGTTTACTTGATCATTTTCACTTGTACTCATCCTTGCAAAAGAAGAATATAACGGCTGATGTCGACCAAAGCGATAGTTATAGTAGAGTAAATGCAAAGCTTTTGCGCACTGCCGAAGAGAAGTCTTTAATCCATGTGGGCCGGGTTCAGATATATCCGGTTATATAATGATTAGCGAGAATGGCGAGAAATTTTACTGGAACTGTGAATTAATTTGTCGAGAGAGAGAGAGACAAGATATCCGTAGATCTTTGTACCTCTGCTTACAACTGTACAACATGTATGTTAAGTTGAAGTAGGATGATATGGATGCATGCGTCCCGGCTTAAAACAATACAAGTAATATGTGGGCGGTAAGCAATGAAGTGGTTGAGTGTGGGTAAGAGATGTTGATAGTTTTATTGATATGATTTCTATGACCTCAACCTCTTTGGGAGCGCTGAATTATTCGGCCTGGATGAGGTCCATGAGTGTATGAAAGTTTTGCAGAGACAAGAGAGTGGAAACGCGGCCATTTCAACATGATTACATTATGCAGGGACAGATGCTTCGTGCTAGTCGGAGTGTCACTTGGGAATTTGTATTGCTGATTACAAAAATTAAGACGGGAAACTTTCCAAATTGACCGTAACAGAATCATCAGCGCGAGTAGAAGGATGGAGATGGAATGCAAATCCGAAATTTCCCTAATTATCTCTTCATGACTCTTGCGTTCTGTTCATGGCTCCCGTTTGATCATCTACGTTTGCAAACTCGCACTTTCACAAGCTTACTTCATTCAGTTAAATCGAATGCATAGTGAGCGAAAATACGCAAATGTACGCACACCTTGAAGATTGTATTACGTAGCATATGATTAACTGGGGAAAGCGTTGCATACTGATACTGAAGGTCCTTCCCAGTTTGCCTACCTATGTGTATGTCTCTCTCAGCTTAAATATTTCTGAAGAAATGTTACAAGTAACACTTTTAAGTTCGTAAAATAAGCTTAAGCTGCGATACTGCCGTAGCCGTGTCTTGAAAGGATCAAAGCGCTATCCATAACGCTTTTAGAATAACAGATAGTTTACAGAGAGTTAGCAGATTCAGTTTTTTTGGGAAGGTTTTGTATGCGAAAACCATTGGTGAAACAGAAATATGTTAGAGTTCGAAAAAAAACTAAAAACACACGTACCTTGAAATAAAATGTATAATAACTCTTGAAAACCAATACTTATGAGCCTATTCTTCACGATAACGCAGTGTTGTCATAGTAAGTAGTCATAATAAGTAGTTGTTATTCTCCGATGTTGAAAAGCCTGATGTAAAAGGAACGTCTTGAGAATTCAATAAACAACAAACAAACAAACAAACAAGTGCATTAACCATCGATCAGCACAAAAATAGGATTCAAAACTTTTTCCAAGTATTTTTTATTTTGAATTCTCGTAGAAATGTACAAATTCATCAGAAAATAGCTTAAAACTGCATACAGGCTATATAATTGCTTTTTTATATTGTAAAGGAGTTGCTCATTTTTGTCTACAAGTGCTGATGTTGTCATGGAGAGGCTAGTTTTAGACGACCCTCAGATTTACAACGATGCTTGCCCCATGTTTCTTTTGAATTCGTCCCAACGGCCTGTTGCGGCTGTAATTACTTTAACTTTATTTGTTTTTTTTGTTCTTTTAATAGATGGCCAGGGAGATATAGATTATTGTAAAACCTGGCTTTCCAAGCAAAGATGATAAGTGATATGAAAAGTATTCATAAGAATCCAGCAGTACCTCAGACATATTTCTTTCTAATAAAAACGTTCATGTCGTGTTTTTAAATGTTTACTCGAGGAAAGTAACGGAAAATGTTGATTTACTGACAACATTTGAGCTCTTCTAAAAATAAATTAATTGGATGTAACAATGACAGATGAAGAACATCCTGCACATGGCCTATTTATATAGTCAGGTTTATTTTAGAGAATGGTAGTAGAATCTATATTATCACAATTATTATATGGACAATAAACAGTTAAAGTAGTTTTTAAAATCACATCATAAAATATAACAATTGCTGAAGAAACATGGAACTGCAAATTTATAAAACAAGTTTGTGAAAATATACATGCTGCAGTCTTGAATAACTACGACCAAATGATGACAACATCCATAATAATAATTTATTTAAATCCTAAACCGCCATAAAATACCATAATTTAGCACAATTTGACTTATTAAATGAATTATGATTCGATTAAAACTATACTTATCTCAGTCTGAGCACAACAAATGCTTTTCATTTCGTAAACTTAGTTTTGTATACAGCCATTTATTGATTATGTCATACGTGGAACATAAACTACAAAAGCATATATCGACAAGCAGCCTTGGAAAAAATTATTATTTTTAAAAAGTACTATTGAAGTAGGTTCAAAAAACTGAAAACTATTACAAACTTTTACCTATTGTTTTTAAATATCAGACAGTGCCATAAAGATTAGCTCCTTTTACTTTCCGGAACAAATTGACAATAGAGGGGTTTCTGAAGTGAAAATACATTAAACAACAAGTCCAGTCAATTACGGAAAACCAAACTACGATACGGACACCTAAAAATAAATCATGCATACAATTATCGTCCACCTACACAAGATCTGCGGTAAACGAAAGCACTCTTAAAGTTGGAAATTAGAGAAACTGAAAATATTATAAGAAAACCTTGAAACAGCAGAACTAAAGCTTACCCTTATAGGCAACGCTTGATGATTCTTTCTCTTGCGTATTTAGGTGTTACAAGAACTGCAGAATGCGATTGAATTAATTAAAAACTACACACAGTTGACTTTGTATATTGTAGAATACTATATACTTATAATATTCCGAACAACTACTAGTGCAAAACTTGACACGGTTGGTGGACATTTTGAGCTTTAGAGATTTAAGTTTCAGTCGACGCTAATTTAGATTAACGCTAATTCAAATGGAATCCATATGACTCGCAGAGTGACGTGAGGCGTAGCTTTGAGCCACTGCATAAATGTGCATATACTGATCTTTGGTCTGAACAGCTCCTGCTCGATCTTGACGGATTTTCATGACAGTTCGGGGAATATTGACATTTTGATGTGTGTCATATTCTTTCAACAATATGTCACAGGCAACCAAAGTACCACTTCGACCAGTACCCGGGCTAGAATACCAGCAAAACGTCATTAGCAAAAATTACAAGCTATAATTCGGTCAAAGGTTTGAAAATGTCAAAGGATTAGGTCATTACCTGCAATGAACGACAACTGGTGTAGGTTCCTTGGTATATTTTCTTGATCTGGATAGAAAATCGATAGTAATTCTTGCATTTGCTGGAACGCCTTTCTCTGGCCATGAATGGTACCACAGGTGAACTACGTCTCGACGAAGATTTCTCTCCATGTCCTAAAAAGAGCATCATGAAATCAATCACAACGTTTCCAGAGACAAAGAGGATTTGTTCCGTGTAGAGAAATAAACCGCTAGGTGGCGGGGAATGGATCATACTTACCTTTATGACTAGGAATGAAGTGATACAGTTTTCACTTATGTCCCTCTTTTCTAGAGTTATTTGATAATCCCCGTGCAACTGACTGTTGTCGACAGCTTCAGATCGAGGATAATACTCGGCACATTTTCCCTACAAAATTAAATTTTTTTTAGAACACTTACTTTTGTGCTAGTTTTTACTTCAAATTTTGCGAGGGTATCATGTACTTGTCACTTACAACTCCTGCTTCAGAGAAATCAGTCAACATCATTATGACTCTGACTTGTTGTTCCCAGATCATTCGCCAGAAATCAACAACTGTTTCTTCTAATGGCCCCTGGGTAATTATGTAAGCTTTGCGAAATCCCATTGGTCCCTTAATACAATAAGAATTTTGGTTAGTTAAATTAATCAGTTTCCTTCAAATCACGAAGTGCTGTTTCACGGAACAAAAAATGATCCTACTGTTGATAAATCTTGTAGAAAATCAGCTAATCGTACCCTGACAAAGTTTGCGTTTATAAAATCCGAATTAGGTGACTCGTCTTGAAAGGTGAGTAAAACTCGGGTGTCTGGCATTGGTATAACATTTGCGTAGCGATTCTTAGGCTCTGCTCCTGCAGGCATATCTTCCAGTGTTGGATTAACGCTTGGCAAATCACGGAATTCTTCTTCCAGCTTAGCAGTTTCTTTCAATATATTTGTAAGACCTTGAGCATTCAATGGCCGAGATGGAGCATTCTGAATAAAAGTATAAGAGTAAGAGAAAAAGTAAATCTGGATACTGCAATATCATTGTTGAATATTAACTTTGAATGCAAAGAAGCAGGTAAGTGAACTTACGGGATCATCGAAAGCGGCATTTGTATATGATCTTTTAGATGCTCGATTTCGCTGTTTTCTTCTAAAGCTGCTAAAAACAGAGATGTTATCCAAACTGTAGTCGTCCAGAGATACGGGCGTACATCTTTTTGCGAATTTGCTTTGTGCTTGGCGATGACGCATAATGAGCTGGAATGACAAAGCAAAAGGTTTTTGTACAATCATATAATCTGAATTAAATGTATAACGAGTGAATTCAACAGCTGGAATTCGTCGCTACTTCCCTGTAGAGCAGCAGCTCTCTGCTTTTGAACTGATTTTAAATTGAAAGCCCTCGAATCATTTAATGAGCTGATTGAAACTATTTTGTAAAGTCATTGGTTACTTTGTCCAAGTAATATAGGCTCAGAATGAGCTCAGGCTTTAAATAATGTTAACTACAGCGCAAAACGAACAATAAACAAGCTCAGTACATAGATCGGAATGACGGAACCAAAAGAGACAAGAAGTGGCTTAAAATATTAGCGGGAAAAAGTCCTAGGATACAAAAATATTATGGACTTACCAGAAGAACGCCCAGTATAAAAAGCCCAACGGCAGCAACTGCTGCGATTGTTATTGCTACGATGATACCGCTATTCTCACTTCCGTTAAATTCGGTTTTGGGTGGGGTAACCATATTGATTTTGCGTATCTGAAATTTAAAATTCAATGGTTAGCAAGAATGCTTTGTGTGGTTTAACATGGAGGCTAACGCTTAGGCTTGGCTTGGCCACACACATATTTGGACTCTACAAACTGCAAACCCACAGGTTGATGCGTAGTTAAGCGGTTAAGCAAACTTTGAAGTTCACAAGCTTGGGGACGCTTGACAGGAGTTGAAATCAGGACATCAGGAATGGAGTAAGTGGAACTAATGTTGATGTGACGCTTGTATCAAACAAGAGCTCTCACCTTTTTAAAGAACATAGAATTGTCAGGAAGGCTGGTTAAAGCGCTGCTACTGCTGTTCCAATGATCAAGGAAAGCTTCCGTCAGCTCCCGGTCATAAGTTCCATTTTTGTCGGTCAAGTAAAAAAATACGGGATACAGCGTGGTGGTCTCTGTTGGAAACGGTTCGTCAGACCTATTGGGGCTCGGACTTGTTCCAGGCAAGTCGTAGTTTTGTATGTGTGGCTCGGATTTAGCCTGACTTTCGTGCCGTCTCTGACGAATCGGTTTCTCCAGCGTTGAAGTTGTCGTCGAAGTCGATAACGGAGTCGTTGATGACTCTTCTTTTATAGGTCTAGCGGAGCGAGATGTAGAGGACACTGTTCGGATCACTGATGCTGTTGTCGTTGCAAACCTTATTCTTCCCTTTGTACGATTCCCTTCGGCTGTATGATTGTACTGGAGATTATTGAGCTTTGAACGCAATTTATCACAATTTTGTTCGTTAAAAATAACGACTTGTGATGTTGTAATATTCCTGAAAAAAATCAAAATCAGATTCACTGAATATTTGATATCAATTAAAAAATCACATTTTAAGTTTATGTTTCGCAGTAAAGACGGACTTAAAATTATGAAGTTAGCAGAACCACACCACAGTCAGCTTAGTAAAGTTTTACATAATTGGTATTCAAAGCACAGAGGATTTTAGGGCAAAAGTAATAGTCCCACAAATCTAATTACCCGAATCAAGAAGTAGTAAAGTCTGGTTGGGATTTTTTAAAATTTTAAACACAGATTTTATGGAAACTCATCAGACTATTGGTGGAGGTGCAAGAGCACTAGGAGAGATTGGAATCACGATGATCTTGTATCGATGAGTGATTGTAAGTTAATAGTAATCGCGGATCGTAGAGTATGGGTTAAAAGATGTTGAAAAAACAGAAGCAAATGTGCAACTAGATAGACAGACAGACAGGTGTGGAAGGCAGAGAATGAGAGAAGAATACGATTCAGAGATAATGATCCCAGGCATGAAACTGTAGATTAAAATAAAAGAGTACAGTATGTCGACACTCTTATTCTTTCTCCTTTGAGAGCATGGATTAAGGATTAGTAAAGACATTTGCTTAAGTGGGCTACGGAATTTTATCACGTATGCTTAAATAAGCTCTAATTTCAGTTCAAATCCACGGTACGGCAAGAACCAACTTTTGAGAAGCCATTTAGTTCTCGTTTTAGGGGTGAAAGATTCTGATAGGTAAAAGGCTGCTGAATTGCTTAACCTAGCCAGCCAGGCCTGCGTAAAAGAGAATTGCCCAAGAATGTAATTGCTATAAACAGAGTGAAGCCAAAAGCTTTGCTAATCTTATCCTCGCATTATATGGCACAGAACCAAAATCTTAAGACAGAAACTAGCAATGCCATCAGTTCTTAAAGTAAGACAATATCAATGATGATGAATCCACAATCCGCAACTACTGACTTGCAAATAACTCAATCTGAAGAGTGAAGTATAGTTAGTTTGTAGAAAGAGCTATTATTGTTCACATCCATCTTGTCTTCCTTCTGTAACTCGGCAAACACAAAGATGTAACTACAATCTGCTGCGATATAACTGCTGCGCAACTGGTGCTACTTTTCCTTGCTTTTCTTTTACCAGACGTTTGTCTTTCTTATTCTCTTTTGACAGGAATATATATATTGAATGGCATGTTCCTTTTCTACTGCATATTGTTTCCAATACAGAAATAAAGTCTGAACTGACAACTGAATTGTCTTAAAATATGCAGCACCATTTATAGAATCCTGCAAACGTGTCAATGCCAGATTACCTTCATAACATACAACATACAAGGTCTGTGCGTTCTGGAATTAGTTTTCCCGGATTTTACAGGCTGTGTAGTAGCAGAGAGAGGAAAAGCTTGGAATATTGATTGTATTGAAGCTAATATCGATCTGAATCATTTAACCTAGGCCTTGAATTCGATCGACGGGGAGAGAGAGACGGAAGGATTGGATGGGACAAGGAGAGAAAATTACCGAAAATTGACAAGGCTATGGTGTATGTTAACATAAGCTAAACAATGTCAAGTTTCCAGCTATTAAAGAGCCAAAAATCGATCGATATCAGTATGCTAGCCAATAGTGTTTTTGTCAAAACAAAAGGTGCAAACACAATCAAGGACGAACGGTGCAATCATTTTTGGAATTGCCAGAATAAACCCTACGTGTTTTGTTGTCAAAAGCGTTTGAGCCATTTTACGGGAATAAATGAAATTGATTTTTCCGAAATTGGAAATTTTCGTTAAAAAAGCAAAATTCTTGTCCTGAAGAAATGTAACTCTACCTACTAAACATGCGTCATGCTTTGGGGAAACAAAGCTTGTACAGGGATCTGATCAAACTATAAGTGCAAAAAATACTTTACAGTTACATGGCAACTTCTTGGTTAAACGAGAAAGAGTTTCAAAGTATGCTGTCAAATTCAAAGATCTACAGCGCAGAATTTTACCATCTCAAATTCAAAAATCGATAAGAACCATGGGAGGAAAAATCCGTTTTGAGGTTATGAGAACGATGCGAGTGTGTAGCGAAGATGGTAATTATTGTTTTGCGGTGAATCACCCACAGGGGTTTAGGTGGATACGGTTTGAGGATTTGGTCGGTGATGGGTGTAACAAGCTTATTTGAATGGTGGCAATGTAAAGTAATGTGGCCAATGTTGGATTCATCTAGGACATGCATACCGATATTGTACGTCTTTGATGCTGAAATTAACGGTACATTGAACACGCTGCGGTTCGGGAGAAGGAATGCATAGTTACTGAAACAAACTGATATTGAGAAGATTTGAGGTTTTGCAGAATTTGAGAATACTGTGGGAAAGTGCCACACGTGGAAAATCGTTAAAACTGAATGAAAATAGCAGCAAAAAGAAGGAAATATGCGAATGATTGCTGTAATAAGGTGGTGGCTTAATGGATGTTGTGTAGCTACAAAGAAAAGGTTAAGAATTCTATATCGGAAGATTATATTATTCAGGAGGTGTGCTTGTGTGTGCCAGTGTATGCACCTATATAATCCTTTAAAAGCTGACGTAAAGTTGCTGTACAAATCAGGCACGTGTATCGGGATGTGGGATCGATTGCTCTGTTTTGGGTGATATATCAGATTCCCAGAAGCTTCAGAAATGTTGCATTGATGACAGCTACACAAGGAATACATGGACAAGGGTTAAGAATAGTCGATGACTCAAGAAATTTCGGCAGTCGGAATGTTAGCTCTTAAAGTGAAGGCGAGAAATTCGTTAAAGCGAGGATTAGAGAGGAGTTAGAGAAGCTACGGAAGAGTGATTGTGCGGTTAAGGGGAGATAAAGAAGAGATTGAGATTGGATTTTTTGGGTGTAAAAACAAATAGGGCCCTCTTCTTGTTCAGGAGCCAAAGAGCCAAACGATCGGAAAGGAAGTAGTTTAGAAGCACTCTTCAAAGAGTATATGATTTTAGGACTTTTGAAGCTAGTAGAATGTTTTAGCCTTGAGAATACTGGGCTCAGATGGAGGGAATGCAGGAAGAAGATTATGCAGAATGTAAGGAGGATTACAAAAGCTTTGAAAAATGAGGGAAAAGTATGCAACGGAATAGGTGTTATTTTCTATGAAGAGTTTAAAACTTACATGGATGATCCATAGACCTTGACAATCATTTCCTTGAATTGTGGAAGCTTTGAGCAGAAATGAACAGCTGGCATATCTAACAAGACTTGGATATAAACAGGTACTGCGGGTTCATCATTATTAGGATTGTGTTGCGCCGTTGCCTTAGAATCATTGCTGGGTGGATGAATGTCGTAAGACGGACCATTACTTCTTGTATTGTTGGGCTTTGGGGTTGCGGAAATTTCTTCGCCAAAAATATCACCGATTTCATTACCGTACACGTCGTTATAAACGCCAGAGTCGTGTGGACCAGAGGGCGTGGAGGAGGAGGATGGGAGCGGAGTTGTTAGGCTCGTTCCTGGATTTGGTCGCTCCGTTTCGACCTGTGGCGTGGAATATCCAGACTCTTGATCTGGGATTGTGTGCGTTGCATTGGTAGGGCTAACAACGGTTCGAGATTTGTGGCCAAGAGAATCCCAGTATGAGCTCGTAGAAGGACGTAATGCCTGCTCTTTTCCTGTGTTGTCTAATTCCGGATGGAAAGAGGAGGATTTTGAGGGGTCATAAGCGTGACTTGGATGAGGATGATCGTCGTGGTGGTGGTCATCATCATGAAGACCGGCGTCGACGTGGCCATGGCCGTAGGAATATTCCGTAGAGGATGTAAAAGAATATGAACTCGTGGTGAAATAGGGATTGGATTCTTTTGTAAAGTAAACGCTTGTAAATGCTTTTGATGACACGCTTGGGGAAATTTTGCCAGAAGATGGGTCTTCCGTGGGCGGGGTTTCTGCTGGATGAACGACAACGTTGGATTGCTCGTCGGTTTCTTTGCTGAGAAGTGTCCCATCCTGGCCACCATCTTCGCGGTGTTTCGTTCCTGGAGTAGGAAGAGTTTCTGCTGGCAATGACAATGTTTTATTTGTTTCTGATGACTGTGCGGATTCTTGAGACTTTTCCGCAGGGATTTCCGTTGATGAGTGGATCGGTATTGCTGGGAGGGCAGGCGTGGGGCTTATGGTGTTATCTTCATGGCTTTGATGTAAATCCCTGACAGGATGATCTTGAGAATGTTGAGAGGGATGGGATGAGTTGTGACGTACAACGGGGATTGAGTTCGGGTGGGGATGAGAATCATCGGATTCTGATGAACCACTAAACACATGGCTTGAACCTACTGATAACTTTGAAGAAGGTTCAGGAACGATTGCTAAAGATTTTGATGCCAAAATGGTTTGAGTGACGGTAACTGTTACGGCATGATCAGCTACTGATGATGCTTTATGGAGTTCGGGGAGGCGGGGCAGTTTGGAACCAAACGTGGAATCTTCTGGTCCGCCAAAAAATTCTCTGTAGGCCGGTGGCAGAGAGGAGGTAAACTCCTCTTCGGAACCATCAATCTTAATTTGACATGGTCCACTCGTCGGGCCCTCCGGTGCTGGAGCAAATGTTGTTGTCTCCACGTGCTCTTCTTCCTCTTCGGGATAGTTGTATGTAACATGGCTGATGCCGAAGTCCTCTTGTGCTATCCGGGAAGAGGAAAAGGTGGGCTCGGAATATCGGTAGCGGTAGATGCCGCTTTGAACAGCTACTGATGGGTTGTATTCAAAGGAGGGAAGGGATGATGAGACGGGGTAGTGGGAAACTGGTTGGGGTTCGATAGACACTGGTTTCGGTGCAGACTTTGCTACGGATTGACCCGGTTTGAGCCGACGCACTTTCAAAGGCAGGATTTCTGGAACTTCGAATTTTCCTAAGTGAACCACCCGCTCGGTTTCACTAGCATCTTCGGAGGTCTGCACCGTGGGAATGGCGGTTGGTGCTTCAGTGGTGTTGTCGTCGCTTAGAGTAACGGGGCGGGGGCGTTTACGAATAATGATTTTTGTTAAATTAACATTGGAGGGGTTGGTGCGATGATGACTAGAATTCAGAAGCGAAGGCGTAGAAGTCTCTTCCCGTGTGCGGTTCAAAAGCCGAAATATATTTGTTCGGTTTCCATCGGAGAAGGAATTACCGGATAGTCGGTTTAATATTGAGGAAAGTGTTGTTGATGTTGTGATCAATGTGGCTGTTGTAGTGCTATTGCCATTTTTTCTTCGCTTCAGATAAGATCCGCGTGAGGTCGTGGATGTTGAAGATATCACAGAAGAGGTGGGGCGGGGAACTATTAACGTTGGGGGCACTTCACTGTCGACCAGGACGGTCGCAGTTCGGTTCTTGACTTGAACCCCAGGAGCAGCACTGCTTAATATACTGTTAGCACCGAACGGAGAACTGTTTATTCCCCTCACCCGACTGCCATAATTACGAGATTTTGGAACGGGAACTCTTGTCGTTGTCCCATAATCATCTAACTTATCAAAATCTTGGTCATACTGAAATTCAGGAGAATATGTTGTACTCGTTTGCTCCTCTTCTGTTGTAGTGTAATCTGGCTGCTTCACTTTTAAAAGCTGACCACTCACGATACATGGCAGGAGCAACGTGGTTGTCAGACATAGACCTGAAATTAAAATAAATTATTCATTTTTCAAGAGTTTAGTACATTATGATCGATATTTGTTTCAGTGAAACCTCTAGGGTTTTTCCTAAAAGGTGACGATTGTAATTCATTTCTTGCCAGCTTCGTTTGAGCATTCTGCAATCTTTTACAGTTTTTGGCATTGTTACTTGAATTTTAACTATGCATTTCAATAAAATGTGCACATGTCTCTCTTCCGTGAAACGTCGTGTGAAAATTTACAAGCTTTGAAATCTCGCTTTCCAAATACATAAAAGTTAACGTGTGACAAAAATTTCACAGGATCAAGCTAATGCATTCTGAAGAATAGCACAAAGCCTCCTGCCCCTAAAAGCTTAGCAACCCATAATTATTCGTAGGGGTCGCTTGCTTTTTTACGATTGAAACTGAAACTTTATTTTGTTTCGCAACGTGCTCTGGGACTTGAATAAAAATGACCCGACGTGTTATTTCTGTCACACAAGTGAATTCCCACCAATTTCTATTCCCATAAAACTGAATTAAAAAAAATTTACTGTCCTCCAGAAGTGAGCCGTAAATTAAGCGGGGAAAGTAAAAATATCTAGGACAAGGTAAAGTTATGGCATTGGTGGTCAGTTTCTACGTTAACTATCTATCTCAACAACCATCTATTCACACGTTGCTTTAATTTTCAGTACCTAAATTGTATGAATATAATTTTCATGCATAAAATTTAAGCACATTACAATTATCACCGCTCCCAATGTATTTTGAGAGAATAGCACACGTTCAACGTTCAATCATGATATATGTAGTATACACGTAGAGTAAATCTTTATACCGCAAAAATTCCGGCGCTGCCATGGTCAGTCTATAGTCTATTGCAATTTTAATGCAATTCTAAAGGCCTTGTTAAAATTCCATTATCTGGGACACCCGATGGTACGCAATTGTATCCCGGTTTAGGTATCCTGTTATAATTTTTAAAGCTTAAGTGAGCCTATTGAGTAGAAACAATTGCTGAAAAAAACAGAAGGAAAAAATCGGAGCCTTTGTATTTTTAAATCGGTCAGCCATTATATTTGAAATTTTACGCTTATCAATCACCTGTCTTGAAGTAATTAAAATATTAATTTTCACCTTGAGTCCCAGCTTAAATTATTTGATGCCCTGACTACCGTTCTAAAGAAATGTGTGCCTGAATGATTAAGTACCGGTTGGAAGTGAGACTAATCACGTATGACTGCATGTTGCACGTGAAACACTTGAAAGTACGAGACCGTGCAGTGTGCTGAAATAAATGAATACCCTGGTATTCACACAATAATAGATCGAAACAGATAAAAATGCCTTGAAAATGCAGGACGCAAGTGTATATATGAACAGTTGATTAACGTCCTAGAAACACGTTTGTACAAGTTACCTCCCGTTACGATTAAAGTTTGAGGTTAATATATATAATTCAGTTTTTACGGAGGTAAAATTATAATTATGTGCATCAAGTTATTTGAAAATATCAATCATTCCGAAATCATAGTGATTATGATGCCATTGAAAATTATTAGCCCGAATTAATATTGCGAAAACCAAGACGGTAGCGTGAACTTGAGTTATCTTCATTCAAGGGACAGGATAGAAGGTGTTTGGGCACATTATTCCAATAAAAAAGATTCAATAATTAACAAAACTGTAAAACAGCACTTGGCAGTAATCACGGAATGCCTTATACGATACGGGAGAAATCAAAAATAGGAGAATAAAAGAATGTGGGTCGGACGTTAATTCTAAAATGACGCTTGATTATTTACTCTGGGTGATTTGAATAGATAGTGACAATAGATCTAGAATGGCAAAAGATTTAAAAAGTGAAGCCTAAAAATCTGAGAACAATGACACTTCATTCCCCACTCCATTTAAGCGCCCTACCTGAATTACCTGAGACCTGTCTGCTGTGAATGTGTTTGCTGCAACCCACTTGGAGCTAATCAAGCTTGGGATTAAAGGAGGTTACAAAAATGCATGCGTTCTAATTCTTTAAGGAATTCTAAAGATTTTTTGCACAAGATTGCTGGCGATGGTGAAAGTGCTATCAATGACCCTGTTGTATTCCTATGGAAACGGCAAAGAGCCGAACAAGGCGCTAACTGCATATGCTTTACAAAGTTGCATATGCAGTTAGCGCTTGTTCTTGCATATCTTTTCCTTCCGTATTTTAGACTCTATATCATAATTCTTTAGTGTTTGACGTTAAAGCGTGATGCAGCAGTTTAATGGAGCTTTAAGAAAGCTCGGGAAGATTGCAATCACTAAAACTCTGTGAGGCTTTAACCAAAGCTTCGTCTGCTGGTACGGCCAGTCTCAACTGCGGTTAACTAGCTCAAAGAACCTTTCTTCCTCATCCTTCAAGACTGACTCAACCACTCAACTACACGGATATCTTTCAGGAGGTTTTTTCCTTCCTTCCTTATCGTTCGTTACCGAAAAAAATGGCCATTAAAACTAACTAAACTGGGATAAGAAGGTGTTACAATTTACCTGCAGTTTACTAAAACTCAGGTTATACGGTAACTCTACGATTGTAAATTTTTATCTGCTGCCTGCTAAGACTATAGTTACAGCTATAAGAAGGAAGATGTAAACATTAACATGGGAATTCTTCCACAGAAAGAAATATGTTTTACTGGCACACTAGCAATAAGAAAAGCTGGAGCGTCCAAGCTCGTAGGTATCCAGGTAACCAGCCTGAAAAGTCTTGTTCTCTTGACATTCAAGGAGGGAGGTTTACTTTAAGGACAATAGGAATAAGACTGTGGCCAAGTTTATGAAATGAACAGTTTAGTGAGTTTTAAGGCGGCAGTGTTGTTGGCCAAAGCTTGTAAAAATTAAACGTTCTTGTAACCAACGTTACTGTAAAGCTTTAGCAAAGAGGAGATTTAACTGGTCGTTTGAAGCATTGAAGTTGTATGCAACTACAATAGAGAGCTGAATGCTAGGTTCAGAGGTAAGAAGTAAGGGTAGAATGAGAGGTGCAAGATGAGAGGAATATAATTTGTAGCATGTTTTAAAGCGGAACTCGCTTCGTCATGCCTCAATTATGATGACAATCCTGTGGTATTTTGATACACAGTTTTTGCAACATCTCCACCTCTCTCTAGTAACTTATAGCTTAACTTGCAAAATACCAACATGCCAAGCCTACTTTCTGTAGGAAGTGTATACTAAAAACTGAGCCATGGAGTAAGCTTTTGATAGAATTATGTTAGGAAATCCCTGCCTACCTAATCCGACACTTGTATGTATAAGGTCTTAGATCAAAGATTTTAGGTAAGAGTGTGAATAGTTCCTTGAGGCCTTCCTACTTGCTAAGTCTAGCACAAACACTCTTAAAGTACTGTTTAAAAAACTATGGAAAATATGCATTATATAAGGAGCATTCAAATTTGCCCACTTCTGCTGCTTATAGCATATAATAGTAACGAAGCATGATTCCTTTCTCCAACGATTTTTTTAGGAACACATAGCGATGTGTCTCTGTGGAAGCTTGTAAAGTTTTGGATGCATTTTATTTTTAAGTGTGCAAAGTTTCTGCCTGTATGCATGAATAAAGGAAAATGCAGAAAGCTGGTTTGGCGAGCAAGAATAATGGAAATTGCATTTTTATCTTTTGGATTCTCCTAGCTAGCACAGCTTCTGCTGGCCTTTAAGCCTTTCGAAGAAGATAAGATGAATTTTTAAAACGCAGTAATGCAAATTACAATCCCATGAGCTATTAAAACAAAGTCATGATGCGGTAGAAGCTGTCTTTTGCTGGCTAATGACTGGTTGCAAGTTGCAACTGAAAGTTGAACTTACTCTTTTCCAACTGAAACATAAGAGAATGCGTCAAGGAAGCTTTAACTATGAACTGCATTCTCATCTACAAATGCAATGTATATTTGTGCCATGCCAAGGTAATTTGATTCTCATCCTCATCTTGCAACAAGTAAGACACAGTCACAGAGCCTGAAAGTATTTCAGGAAAAACCTGTGCGAGTAGCATGAGCCAAGAAGACACTCAAGGGATGTTTTAGCAAGCTACTAATAAACTTAAAGGAATACTGAAGCTTGAAGCGCTCTCTTTGAGTTAAAGCTATCACGGCAAGAATTTCATTGTTTCAAGCCTTGGATGGATACCACCCTCATGCCTTCTCAGACTCAGGAGAATAAGTTTAATTAGTAGTGACAGAGCGGATTCAAACGAGATTAAGTAACTCTTATGATGTTAGTTGGGAATGTATAACGTAACTGAGAAGGATGAAAGAGAGGGCGAACTCTGCGCGGGCGATGAACTATACGTTATTAAAGTTACCGCAAGATTTAATATTATTTCTCAGGTTTATGGGAATTAGCATGACGAAATTGAGGTGCAATGTTGGAAAAAATGCATTAAATATTCTTTGAGTTCGTTCAGTTAGGTATACGTTGCCCGCACGAATACTTTACCCGTACGCTGTAATTCTTGTACTACCTCTAATAGGGTTCGCTACAGAGTGAGAAGATGATGGAGGAGATGTGGGAGATGGAAGAGAGAAACATTAAAAGATCGCCGGTGTTTAGGATAAAAAAACTGCATTCTAATGAAGCATAACCCCAGAATTTATGACGCTCTTGTGACGTTCCTCGAGCTGACTGGTTGGTATACAATGTTTAAGAAGGTGATAAAAATGTACACAAAAACTTACAAAAAAACGTCGACTTTTTGGAGTTTTTCATGGTTGTAGAGATGATGACAGATGACTGCAGAACTTTTGCTGAGTTTTAGGTTATTTTTCCAAGGGTTTCCGTAAAACTCTCGAGTTGATTGCGTTAACTTCCGTTTAAGGTTGCTTTAAATTACAGATTCTTCAGAATATTTAACTACCACTACAAAGGATTATTTCGTTCTCGCTATGACGTTAATTTACGTCATCTTGATGTCGTGGACTTGTGTCTGGTAGCACTAGGGGAAGGGACGTTTTTCAGCGTAGATGTTGCGGAAGGGATTTTAATTTTATGGAAAATCTTGTTCCTCATTGTTGTCTTTGAGGGGGGTTGAACAAGTCGTCGCAGTTTTCATGAAATGTCGTGAATTTAACGGGATTCACAAGAAGGGTAGGAAAATAGCCCGTTTTTTAACTGAAACGAAATGAAACCAGTGACAAAGAGGAAGTAAATAATAAAAACTTTCTCGCGAGTACAATACTCAGTGACATAGAGGACAAAGATTGAAGAGAAGATGAGGAGGACGAAGAGAGTTAAAGTAATCTTTACGCTTCATTAAAGTCCGTTATAATTGAAGGGCTTGAGGTGGAAAGAGGAGTGTAAGATGATTTGCTCATTTAAGTTACGTTTTTGGATAGAGGAGGGCTCTTGAACTGGATTTACTTGAATGAAAACGCCTACACTTTTGAGCTGAAAATTATAATTTGAACGGCGATCGAGGGTTGAAAAGGCTTGGTTCATCAGCTCTATTTTTTTCAAAACGTTTCGCATCAGCTTTCCTTATTCAAGGGTCACAAAAGACTCACACGTTTTTAGTAGAGATTGAATCGAAGACATGTGAGATTTGTTCGTAAAACTTAGGGGCAGATCTAGGGCGAAAAATTATCCGCACGCCCATAAGCAATAAAGTATATAAGATTCACTTGTAAGGACCACTTTCATTTTTGCGAAGGAACCAGATCCTGTTAAAACACTTTACTCATATTCCATTCTTTAAGCTTGATAATTAATTCAGAAGATATTGTCTGTCAACTCATGTAAATTGTTGCAAGAACTCAAGCTTGCCATTGTTGAAAATCACGGGGAGCACTTTCACCAAGAAGAGTTATAAACTCTCGACTTCCGCAGGCGGTTTCATGTCCATCATAATTTCTTCAAATGGTATCATCACCCGGAGGAATTGTTTCAAAAAGCAGTTATTAGTGAAGAGTCCATTACTGAAGACACAATTTCCTTTTGAGAGTTTCAGAACGGATTGATCCACGTTTCGTTGGATTAATTTGCGCAAACGGGGATCTTCGTAATTGCATCTTCCGTTCTTGGCCAACGAGGATTCAGGGATTGTGATGAAGCGATGTGCGTTGTTGCTTGTCCTAGGAAATGAAAAAATAAAAGAAATATGTAGTTAGCTTATCTTCGTAAATGGAAATCCTCATTAGAATTATGCACACATGTAAAAAGAAAATGCAGTTCGTGCTTAATGTTATAGTTTTGCACTTGCAGTGCTGTGCAGAAAATGCTAGTATAGACTATAGTTTTGGTATTTAGATAAATGCATGTTTCATATACATTGCGAATTGGCAGTGCTAGCAGATTTTGATGCATGTTGAACTGTGTAGAATGTTGTGTCTATTTAAAAGATTAAACAAAATTTAAAAAATTTAAGTGCTAACAAGTACGTCATAAATTCGAATAAGCAACAAAGTCAACTGGCGCAATAAAAGATGAGAATACAGTTACGTATATATCTTTGAGATTTTAGTTCAGTCAGGGAGTATCGGGTGCACATTTTTTATTACTATGATAATAATGTAAACTGCGTGGTGTAGGTGTGCAAATTGTTGTTAAAACTTAATAGCGATGGTGGCTGAATGATGGGACTGTAACCAATGGAAAGGACGTTAATAGCCAGTACTTGAATTAGATAAGACTACATATATGTATGCTCTGGGAACCATAGAAGATCAGGAGATGAAACAGGTGGATGCTACTTGGAGGTTTATATTAAGTTGTTGCGTGATCTGCAGTCTGTGCATGTATTTGATGTTTTCTCCTCCGCAATTGTTAGTTTGCTCGCGTTTATTTTACTATTATATACATTCACATCGTCATCCGTCCAACCATCACATCATCCTCCATGTCATGTTGTGTGACGAAAGACATTAAGTGAAGAACTGTACGGGATAGCAAGCTTAACCTCAAGAGGCATATGAGAGTAATTACCTTCCGGCAATCATTACAAACCACACGCACTCTTATTACGTTCATCAAGTTGCACATGACTGCCCGCCCGCTAGCTAGCGCTGTGGCAGATGCAAGACCACGAGTGAGCGCATCAAGTTCCGATTTGCTTCGTTAATTGCGAGTCCACTGTTCCGCTCTGGCTTTATCTGGTTTGAGTAAATTGAACTTATTGAATGCAACGAAACTATAGAAACTCGAATTACTCGCCGGGTGGAAATAAATAAGGAATGGGAAGTTATGGGTAATTGAATCATAGAGCAATTAACAGATTCAAATTAATGCTGTACAGAAGAGTTTGAAAATTTGAAATTGATGCTTTTACATTTACTAAGATCAAGTATGAGGAAAAACAGAAGCGTGGTTCCTAGTTCCTGCGTAGTCTGCGTAGCAGGAGAGTACAGCGTGGTAGCATGTGAGACAGAATATACGAGAAATTCGTTGCTAAATTAAAAATCCGCCCAAAATTAAGCCGGAATATCTGTTTTCCTATTTAAGAAACGCCCTCTCCGCCTAGTCATTAAATAAAGCAATAGTAATAAGCTCTCTCAAAGCTTAAAGCTTAAGCCTTAAACTGGGCCTATCCCCAGTTGCAGGTTGTATAGCTCCAGGTTATAAAATAAATCCATCAAAGGATGAAAGCTAAGGATAACCGAGGTAAGTAAAAGTAGTTGAGTTTTAGTAATAAGAGTACAAGTCATAAGGAGACTGGATTGAAGGGTGGAAGGTTCTGTTGGATTGAAGATAATGCTGGTATGATGGAGGAGGTTTTGCAATCTTTCTCTTCCCAGTCCCAGCGTATAGGAAAAGTTCTAAATTTTTTTAATCATACCAGAGGCTATAAGCGAACTATTGTCAAGAATAGTGGATTTTGAACCCTGCCCAAAATATGTTATCTTTGAGTTTCTCTTCTGGTACCCTAATTTTGATGTACTCTGCATGTTGGCAAGTAAGGAAAAGGGTTGCGAAACTTTGGACGACGACATTCGCGCACGAACACACATTGTTTATAAATGGATATATTTTACAAGGCTTGGGGTTTTTGCGAGTCAAACCAATGCCTACACATTTTTGTCCATGTATGGCTTTCGCATTAGCTTTAACATACTGGATGCAGGGAGATTCTGATTCAAATTTATGATATAAATTCTAAGAAAGGCACATCAAAAAAGGATTCCACGGTATTGCCTGCTGCCAAATCAATAGCCTTGAGGATAAGATTGTGAGAGTTGGTTTGGAATGTATCCTAAAGGAACGACTGCCTGCGTCAATGTTTTTGTAATAAGTAACTCGTTGCGATACTGTGTATAGGTTCTTCCTGCAGTTAGTATCCGTACATCAGCCGCTCATTTCTATCACCACTTTATACGAATCTCTTTGTTTGCTAATGCAATTTAAACCCGTTGGAATTCAAAAATACTGTCTACATTTTACAAAACCTTAAGAATCGTGCATAAAGAACGTTACTTAATTTTCTATGTCCATGAGAAGAAGAAATAATTATTGAATCAGTTATGCATATTCCGTAGACATTAGAAAGGGTTGCATTCATGACATGGTTCGGAAAAAAGTACATGTGATTAAGGCTGGTGCTACAAGGCTGAGTCCGGGAACGTGCAGCTGTAACTTTTCATAAAGTCGGTACCTGCCAGGCTTCGCCGAGGCCATATGCAAGTTATATCATTTTTACTGCCTATCTTTCGTGACAGATTCAGTGTCAAAATTGAATTCATAACAGGAGAAAATGGCTGATAGCTTGAAGGCGGGGCATATGCATTTAAGACGACTGTAGTTTAACGTTGCGAGTCGAATTCAGGGCAGGTGGAGCAACAAGGTATTCCACACATGTTAATGAAATTCAGAACCGCTGCATAAAATGTAATTATTTTTGCACAATTTTGACTGACAGCGGTTTGAACTCATATGATTAGTTACTCCGAGCTTACTAATTCTGTGGGGATGGGAAGTCAGTTTAGATTTTTCTAAAGGAATGCTTATCTATCGCAATTTTGCAAATTGGTCAGCAACAAACTGCTGTACGACCCTGAAACTGGCAGATTATGAGTCCAGTCATACACTGACACATGCAAACGAAAAACTTTGAATTTCCTGAAAACAGTCAATGTCAAACTGTTATGTGAATGAAATAATTGGATGTATTATTGTGAAAAAACCTATTTACGAGCGCATACAGTGCAATCAATTGAAGTGATTGAAAGGTAGGTGGCGGATGTTAAAGAAATAAAGCAAATTGCTTTAAAAAATCAACATTTATAATATATACAAAAGGTATAATAGTTAGTAGCAAAATAAAACGAATGCTGACAGATGCTTTTGTAGTCGATGCAATGTAGTCTGTAAGGCACTTTATAAAATTGAGCCTACTTTTGTTTGCTTTTTGCCTGACAGAAACACGGAACGTTTGGATGCTGGAAATATTTTCCGTGTAAGAGAGTATATGAGAACTAACGAAGTCACAAGATTTGAGTTCCTGGAAATACACCGAGCTTTATAGCAAGAGTTACGAGAGGTTTCAGTCGGAGTAATGAAGATGAGAATCAAAATCCGAGGTACCAGCCAATGCTGATTATTGCTTGCTTCGCCACTTCCACTACCACTACGATCGAATTACACATTCCTTGATGCTTTCTCCATGATCTTGAATAATTCTATTGATTTCAACATTCAAGGCAAGGAAGCTAGGCTAACTTTGAAGCTCTTGTGACTTATTGGTTATTGCTCAAGCTCAGATTAATTATTGATATATAACTTAAGCTGGCACGCTTTTGCGTTTTCCTGCCCACAATTTAAATGACATTTCAAGCATCAAGGTTAGGACTCGATTAACTTAGGTGGCATGTCTTCTGATAAAACCTACGTGTTGACTCACTCCCTCACCTAATAATGCTCAATGCCGATGTTTCTTCTCCTACGTGTACAATATCCCCACACCTAAGCATCTTTGAACAAGAAGAGCTTATGAATGATGTAGGTGCACAAATTGAGAAAACTTTAAAGGTATGAAGACCCCACAATTCCATATATGTAGATACAGCCCTGGAATATTCTCCGGCAAGTCACATTATGGAATCACTTATGTTTGCTGGCCAGCCTAGACAAAATTTTCTACCGCTAAATCCAACTATCTTTCAAGAATCTAATAAAAGACACATTCTATGCCCGTTTATAAGCACACATCCTTAAAATGGCGTTATGATTCCTACAAAAAGAGACGTTACGTTGTTAGCTACAATTCATGCGATGAGCTTTATAAACATTTAAGCGGATAGTAACTATTAGTATAGCTTCTAATTTGTTCATCTAATATTTTCCATCCATATGTAGATAATTGCTTTTCTTATTCATCATTATTGTGGCAAATTAAATCTTATTGCGCAGACATTACTCGGCCATTCCCCCTTTTCTTTGAGTAGGTTCTGTATGGAAATTCCAAATGTTTTCAAGGATGAGCTCGAGTACCATTAGGTTTCAAATACCTATAACCTACACTACCTATCGATTCAATTAAATATTGATTGCAAATTGGAACACGGGCCTACGTGACAAGGCAACGGGTTCAAACCCTTGCATGCTTTATAAGCTGCAGCCCGCGCGCATGCCTACAACTGAATTAATATATACTATAGTTGACGATCACGATAATCGCGGAAATATACAATTTAGCCTTAAACTTAAAGGTATTTATGCGTAGTGTAAAATTTCTCAAAGTAATGAGGAAAGAAGAACACTTGTCGTACAACGGAGTACCGCAATAGAATTTACCTCCACTTGTCTGTGAATGCTATCATCTACAGTAATCTACCCGTAGCAGCTCTTTTCAATAACTCATGACGAGAGAAACACGGAATAACAGGTGAATTGCTACGTGTAGCTGCATTGAATACCTTGCAACAGGTAAGTCACAATTATAGCTGAGTTAATTAGCTTTAGATGAACTAGTGGTAGGATGTCATGAAGAAACTGGGGAGTAGGTGCTGCATAAGACAGTAAGATGGAATAAAACTAATTGTAGGAGCTAACTCACAGGTGAGAGAATAGCACGTATTCAGTCCAGCGACAACAGAGTAGGTTTCTGAAATTCTAAAAGTATTTCAATGAACGCTCTAAGCTAGTATTGCCCTGGTGGAATGTATAGAGTGTATTTTTGAAATTAAATACACAAATGCAAGGGTGGGAATACTTCCAAGAAAATTCCTCAGAGGTTATGCTCTTAGTTTAGGTTAAAGTTTTTGTGCCTATCCTATTCTAAAACAGGTATGTCCCTGGTTGAGGCAAAGGAAAGACGTGGAAGAGCATTCCCAATAACTATTACCTGAGTTGCCTGAGGAGCGTTGTATCGATAAAGCTGGGTTTTATGCAGTTTCTATGTTCTCTTATTTTTCATTGTCCCTCTCATCCTGATGATAGCTTGAAGAGAGGTAGATGTGGAGGAATGAATACTTAAGGTGAGCTTCTCAGGTAAGAAAGGTAAGAAAGGTAAGATAGAGAGGGAATGGATGGATTCAATCTTGCTGCAATGAAGAGCGGACGGAATATGACCTTCAGATACTGGTTAGCTCCCTTTGTGTGTATTTTCCTCTTTTTCTGAAGTTTTGAGAAGAAGTGCACAATAATTGTTATGTACTCCGTCCTACTATAGCTGAGCATTGGGGTATGAAGTGACTGGTTTAAAGGTAGAGCTTACGTGTGTTACTATGGCTGGTTCTAACATAGGCAATGCAGGATGCGTGGACGAGAGGAAAATCATAAAGAATGGACAATAATTCAACTCAAGTTCTCATTAAATAACGCTAGGTTTGAAGCGTTCTGATGAGTTTGTAGATTGCATCAAGTTTCCCATGTTGTTTAGTTTGCTACGTTTGAGATTGCAAACTTGCTGTTTTGAATAACTTTAGTGTTCGTGAGTGAGCGAACTTTGCTGGAGTATGTTGCTTGAGGATGTGTTTGATAAAAACGCTTCATGTTGGAACACTGGAGCGAATAGGGTTTCAAATTTTAAGCGCTTCATGCTCCATGCTCTGTGCACAGACGAAAACATCCTGGTTGTACATATAGTTCGTATAGAAGCGGACCTATTCATCATCACACACATTCATAAAAGGGATTTAACATCATATGTTTGAAGGATTTTTTAGCCCGAAATGGCGTGGATTCGCAACCATGCTTGAAATTGCAAATGAGTCTGGACCAAAACTAGTTTCGAGATGAAAATGTTTTTAAAAGGAGATGAGCTTGAGATATTAGAGAAATAAGCGTGGCGGTAGTCCTCACAAAATATAGATTTTAAGTGCAAAACATCGTTTTTCGAAAAACGAGCATAATTACGGGAGCAAAGGAAGAATATCTTTAGTATACAGTATTCCGAAGCTGGCGGGGAAGATAAATACTTTGACAGCAGTGTTTGTGTCGACATAAGTTGGACGGGGAAGAGCGGGGATAAATATGCAACAATTATAAGGCGTTAACAACAGCTGAGAAAGAAAGACATGTTTAGAAACTTTGTCCTTCCGCTGGGTCGTTAAGAAAATATTTCATGGCCGTGTCAAATCATTTGGATCTTGCTTTAATCCACAACAACATAGGGATTAAGAATTGGCAAACGTAAAGTGACGAATAATGAACTCTGCACTCTGCACAGAGATTTGCTGCCCACTCCCCTGGCTGTGTTGGCTGATTGTGTGCGAACTGCACTGTGAGATAACGATATACATGCGATTTTTGAGAGCTCAACATAAATCCTACGCCTTCTTGTCTCTGTTTTTGCTCGTGTAGGCGTTTGTTCATTGTTGTGTGGCAAAAGTTAAATCATAGGCTCTGCGACCTAAGGTTATTCGAATTCCTTGTACATGACAATACTATCTGTCGGTCATCTGATACAAGGAAAATCGGCAAAATTGGAGACGAGAACGCCATATTCGCTGCAAGAAAGGCGTTTCGGCAGCAAAAATGGTGTAGCGTGGCGTCATTGATCCAGCAACATTTAGCAAGAACAGCTTTTGTTTTTCGCTTCAAAGTACATTCTGTGTATGTCTGCTTTCTGTTTATGCTTTGCTAATTGCGATGCTTCATTTTATTTCGTATGGTTAAAGTATTCGTAAACAAAATGTTTGAGGCGAAAATTGCAAGCATTGCCGATTTTCGATTCAAGCTGCATGGTCTGACACATTCGGCAGCGCATCAATGATGCTGAATTGGTGAGTGCTATTCTCAATATTGCTGCAAAGTGCATAGAAGAAGTAGAAGGAGAGTATTGTTGCACAAGGCGGAAGATTGTAAGTAGCGGGAGCAGTATATATGGCAAAAATTATGTGAAAATAGAGGCAATTTTGTAATTGCAATTGTTAACGCTGATGTTATTGAAAGAGGTGATGCTAGAGAAGGGATTGCATCCTTGTTAGTAGCATTAACAGTTAGCAGATATCGGTAAAAAGCAATAGAGCGATTCGCGAATAAATGATAACAGGAATGCATGCGAAATGTAGATATGCAATTGTATTTTGCGAAAGCAATTCAATTGCAAATACAGCTCCATCTGAATCTTTTCGTAGTAACATTTCCTGTTTGGAAAAATATGTATATTGTCACACGTGACCGGAGTTTGCCGCCTTGCTCTGCCTTAGTTCATAGTTTGCCAAGCTGCAACGCTTCCTTCCCCGTGCTAACGATTTAATGACTTTTATGCAAATATTAGAAACTTTTATCGCAAATTCCCACTTCAATAATAAGCTAGAGGAAAGAACTTTTGCATAGATCGTATGTGCTATGCCCCTTCTGCTTCTATGTATTTGCTATAAAGCATTAAGAGTACGCTCTGTCAGCCGTCTGTCAGTAAAACAGGCCACTAAAACTGTACAGCTTAGCTAATGTGTGTTTGGAGCGGGGAAATGTGCCACACGTTATCGTATATTAGCACAAGAATTAGGGTTCTCTTTGGTTTTTCCTGCAGGAGGACGCGCATGCAATCTTCTTGCATCTCGTTTGCTGACCTAAAAACTGTAAAGCTCTTTTCAGTTTCGATGGCTCTTTCAGCTTTTAGCGTAACCCAAACCTGAGTAACCTCAGGATGAATGTTGGATTGCTAGTGACACTGCCCTGCATGCAAACCTATCGTGTATTCAGCTTAAACCTCTAAAACTATTCATGCGTACGGCACGCTCCTGAGGTGCAAACGAAATTAGCCTATTGAAAATTAGCTCCGCTGGAAAGTTCCCCGGAAGCGACGGCATGATACAGTCAACTTAAAAGTAACAAGTAGGACACATCCAAACTAGCACTTACTCTTCTTGTTGAAATTATCCAACTACGGATGTGCGATGAATCCTTTCTGATTTCGAAGAAAATCACATAAATATAAGCACACTGTTAGCACCAAAACACTAAAGTAAAATTGTGAATAACGTAACACGGAAGGCTCTACATAGATATTCAAAATTTGATTGCTCATGGAACTAAGTTAGGGGACACTTTTTGAAAATATCACTTAAACTCCATGCTAGGTGGCCAACTTGAATGTTTCGGACAGGAGAAACTTTTGGTCACTACGAACAAGGTACGAATGATCTGATGACTAAAGCAAGACTGGCCGATTGCACAAAGCTTATTTGATTCCAAAAGGGAGAATAACACCAGAGAGGTACGAGTAGGAGCCAGTCGTCAAGATACACAACCAAATTCAATACTCCTTTTCACTCATCCAACAACAGAGAGCTCGATTAGGCTTATGCTCCTCTCCGCTCTTCACTGTTGCTAATGCTAACATTGTATACAGGGCTTTTTGGTCTGCTCCGTTGAGGTGGACAGCCGAGTGAGTAGCCTTTAGGAGACTCGGTGTGTGTGTACGAGAAGAGAAGTGACGTATAATTACAAAGCTTGATTGCTGCATGCACAGGTAAACCCAGGTGAGAGTGGGTGAGGAAGGTAAGAGGAGGAGGGGGCAGTGGAATTTGCTCACAAGTGACCACTACATGCTGTGTACTCAGAGATTCTGGCGAAACTGTGCTCTGCGCTAGTTACTTAGCGCGTTAGTTTACTTCTTGTTGTTGCGTTTTGGTTGCTGACTTTAGTGTTCTTTAAGGTTGAGCCATGTAATGAAACTCTGACGCAGAAAAGGGTGGGCAATTTTAGCAAGTTTTTGCAGGGGGTAGATTGTCTATGTAGGAGATGGAGAGGAGATGAGGGAGGATATAAAATAATGCGTATGAAAGGAATGTGAAATGCTTGCCAATTTCCTTGTATGTTGCGTAGTGAGAGCTTCATTGCAAGCTTGAATACTGCAATGTTGTTAACTGCATAAGATAGAGGCAGATTGTTTGTTCTGGGCATGAGAGAGGAGGAGGTTATGTACCAAACAATAAAATTAGAGTTTGATACAGACTTAGAATTCCAATTCAGGCTGGGTTTGATTGCTTTTTATAGAGTGGAAGTGAGTAGTCGGTTGGTTTATTGATCAGGTGGAAATGGTTGAAAATTTTTTTAAACAAATAATTAGAAATGGTTATTTGAAAGGATAGGAGTTGAATTCTAGCTCCAGAATAGAGATATAAGCTTTACTCAAGTTCTTTAAAAGTATTTGAGAGAGTATTTTAAAAGAGCTTGAAATGTTGCAAACATGTCTTATTTTAAAGGCATTTTGCCACCCTTTGGAGCTTATTCAAAACTTACGAAATAGTGAAATCAGAAACAAATCAGAACAAAATAATCTAGTTAAACTACATGACTTGCGATCTCCAAGCGTTATGGTGTCAAATATAAAGATTCCCAAAGAGCAAGGATGAATAGGAAGAGAGCTAAGGAGGAGGAGGGAAGGGGAGAAAAAAATAGGAATACTTCCGGAAAAAAAGTAGAAGACAGATAATGTGCTTCACACTATAGTTAACATTTAATCAAACCTTACACGCTTTGAATCTTAATATTGAATTCCCTGCTACTTTCATACCTGGTCTTTATATTCTCATCCTTTAATGAAGGGATTTTTATAATCATTCAGAGCTAACGGTGATTACTTGGATGTGCTGAGCTGATCTTTTACATGGAATAAGATAACTTCTTGGTATTATTCAGTAGTTGAATGAATACCTTTATCTGGAAATATCCAATGAAACATGAATCCCAGCCCAGCTGCTTGGGGTGAAGAAATAATATACGACGCTAATCTGAGAATCGCATGATTTTGCAATAAATAACATTTGTTTTCCTTCCTCACCTCGTCCTACTTATGCTCTGTGTTCTTGAGGACTTGTGTGTGTATGACTTTTGTCACTCTCGCCTGAAATTATGCTACATTTTGCGATTCTAGAGAAAGAGAAAGGCTGAGGCAAAGCGAGCACTAACGAAGAGTAGCAATAGAAGAACATTGCTCCGGAAAAGGTAAATGGCGGGGCCTATCTGGAATCGCAAAATATTTTCACCAATTGCAGTTCCTTGCGGGTTATCTGAAATCTATCGCGGGTTTGAGGACAATTTTACATGCAATGCTAACGACCTATGTTACTCTACCCGGAAGGTAGATGCTGTGGGTAAATGACCCGGATACCCAAATCTTACAAAATGGAGAGTTACTGCTTGCATCTAAAAATGTCAACGATTTAAGGTTGGTTTTGAAAACTTTGAATACATTGAACCGTCGTTTCGTTAGGTTTGAAAAAAGTGCCTTTTCTGAGACAATCGGTATTTTCGAAGGATAGCAATGTTTTGAAAATGAATTCGGAGACATGAATATACAAGATCAACAAAATCAGCTTTTGATGCTTGATGCCTAAATAGGTTAGGAAGTGATTGGAAAGAAAAAATTTGGACGAATATTAGAAATGCACAATCGTAACTAACGCGGCGACTCACAGCTGAAATGAAGAGGCTAACCATGCAAAATATGTTTTTTTTAAAAATCGAGAGTCTTCTCCTTGGAAGTTTTATTTTTCACTTCTTTGGGATCATTCACATGCACACGCACTCCACAAATAATTATCTCGGAAATCTCAAGGTAATCTTTCCCATTCTAATGTCGTTAAATCTAGCTCATTCCCTTGCTCCCTCCCAAACGTCCTTTATAAAGTTGAAGCTACATTTAAAGTCATCATGAACTTGGTGATGAGAAACAGAAAGGAGGAATAGGAAAATACGTAGTGTTTGTCTCTAGCTTCACTTTCAAGAAAGTAATTTATACGGAGGACTGCAGTTAGTAATGGCTCAAAGAAGAGAAGTGGAAATTTTAGTTTAAATGAAACCAAATCCTTTCTCATACCTGTTAAATCCTCCATTAAACTTCGCTAATGGTCCACTATTTAGGTTTATTTTGTCCTTGAAAGCAAATTTCACTTGGCTTTTACTCGGTGAAGCAAAGGGTTCTGAAAGAACTGAACGTTACCACACATTCAGTTTTCTA
The DNA here is from genome assembly GCA_906901655.1 of Sminthurides aquaticus. Taxonomy (NCBI): domain Eukaryota; kingdom Metazoa; phylum Arthropoda; class Collembola; order Symphypleona; family Sminthurididae; genus Sminthurides; species Sminthurides aquaticus. The sequence continues at coordinate 3,597,438 of CAJQTT010000014.1, read as the reverse complement.
CTTGGCTCGCTAAGGCTCTTCATTTGTTCCTTCACCGCAAGCAACGTTAAAACCCTTGAAGTTTTTCACTTTTATTATTTACATTCAAATTGAACCACTTTTGTAAATTGTGCAAAGGAATGCGTCTGCCGTTATAGCACCTTCGTCAGAGATTCTTCTTTATCTTTATTCTGGGAATCACAACAACACTTGTAAAGGCGAAGAGACTGCAGTGCAAGAGGAAAATCTTGAGACTTTCCATGCTTATATTTACCATGTTTGCGTTATTTCAAATACAGGACTCTTTTCGTAGCGAAAAAAATATCTTCTTGCACATGAATCATATGACATAGTTAACGACTTAGTCAAGCAAGCAGGAGGAAAATCGTTGATTGCAGATCGAAGCAAGGACTACCGAAATGAAAAGTTTCATGAAATTTTATAGATGATTATGAATTCTCATGAAATCATTAAATTAGATTCAATCCAAGCAAAAGAAGATTGGAGGGTAGGCTGGTAGGCATAGATGAAGATTAAATCTCAAGTGTCAAACGGAAACGTCTCTACGAGCGTCACTCCTAGTGCACACATGAACACACTCACTTGTGATACTTATTAAGAGAAATCGTAGATCCTGATTGATCATGCAGGAAGGATGAGAATGGGCACTGCTGCACTGAACGCTGTTGTGAACGCTTTCATTTGAAATTCTGTGAGACATGCAGTTAATCTCTGCTGCTGCTTAAATTGCAAACCTTCAAGAGCTTCTGGGAAATGTAATTAGGATTGCACGCACTTTCAGAGGAAAAAAACGACCGACTCTTGAGAATGTACTACCTGTAATTGAGAAACTGAAAGTTGACGAAAAATGTTGGAGAACCAAAGATATATTGGTTGATTTGATTCTTATTCCTCTTAGTTAGGTATGGAGCCTCCAACTCCAACTGATGGCTGATACTAATCTAATCATGCTTATTCATTAGGTGATCCGGTGCAGTTCCTGTTAGCTGACACTCTCCTGTTAGTTATAGCTTTGACTTGTGGCTTCAAAGCTTATCTACCTTAATTCCATATTCCTCCGTCTTAGCGTCTCTTGGATTGACTTGAATGATAGGGAAGCCTGATGATTTTACTACATGATACTACTGGGAGAATAGAAATGAAATAAATACCGTTTCGTTGCTGCACCAAATAATATTCCCGCGCAATCAAATAATGTGGAGATTTATGGGGAACTATTGCAAATAGGTTTTGTCTGTGTCTTATTTTCTGTATAGATTAAATTGCTGGTATGCAGTAGCAAGTGTGGCAAGCCAATATATAGACCATTTTTGAGAATCTAAAGGAATCATCGAAATGAAGGGTCTGGAAGCTGGGTGGTAAACTGCCACATTATCGTTTTTCTAGTTATTATGAATTTTAGTTTAGGAATAGGAAGGTTCCCATGTTGTACCATGGAATCCTAGCTTTTTCATCGCTAGGGTTGCACTTTACGCATTAGAAATGATTTCAGGTGTCGTGTGCATCTTGCGATAATATATGCAACATATATTCTATGAAACTATGTCTATTACAACCTGCTTGCTGTGGGGGAACGACGAGGGATTAGGGAGGGGGGATATGATGGCATGGACGACAAGTTTTATGAGGACGATTTCACCTCCACTCCTCTTCAACCATGCTTTCTTTCTAATACATTATTGACAATGGGGTGAATAGAAATTTATTCATCAGTTCGGGTGCATTATCTTTTAACTAACGCACTCCCTGATTCAAACCCCATAATGTTCTAAAGAGGGACGTGAGCCTTTTATCAAATAGCTCTCTTTCAATGAATGCAATCATCCTAGCAGGGGCGCAACGAGCCTTTACAATGCAAAAAGCAGAATATCAAATCTGGCTACATTTCACATCATCAACTTTTTTTTATCGATAATGTCTCTTGTAATACTGCCTTCCAAGCGTGTACCAGAATCAAAGTCATTCTTTTTTCCATTCATTATACCAACTTTTACTTTACCCGCAAGCACGTATATACTTGGAGAAGGAGAATGAACGAAAGAAGATTAAATTGAAGCTACGCGAATATGTGTCAACATTTTTTTGCACATTAGCAATGGCGCATACTTGGGGCGAGGATGGGATGTACTTTGCAAATTGGCAAGTTTTTATTAAACCAACCGATGGCTTGCCATGGGCAAATTCTTGTGCTATTAGTTTTGAAAGCACATCACTTCGACTTGCAACTTGCTATTAAAGGTATTGATAATTAAAAGCTTCTGCTAAATGAAGATGGGCAGTGAAGTTTACAAGTTAATGTTAGTGAGCTTGAACTTAAGTATCTGTTCATCAACCAGTAAGTTTTTTGTTTCCTTGATGATGCTCATATATGCTTACTAAAGAGAAACAAAGGACGACACCGAAGGGAATGCGCTGTCGTTTTGATTTATATGTACCAATCCTTTATTTGCTTGAAGCATAAGCTGCACTTCCTACACTTCCTTAGGATGCATTTTTTTCAATTACTTGCTCGTGATGCTAGAAGCAGGCGATGTACACGTCTTAACATCAATTAGTTATGACGTTAATAAATAAGTGTGCTTGTGCTGCTGAAGACACTTTTCAAGGTCCAAAACAATATTTAAGAGACGCACTTTAGGATGAAGATAAAGATCATCGATTTCAAATTATCGCCTCCATTTCCTGTCCAGTCTCGCGTCCAGAAGGCAAATTAACGGTAAGTTGCTCCGGAAGTTCAGAGGTTAAACATATACGTTGTAGGACAAACAACGCAAAACTAATTTTGAGCCGAAGCACGCTTAAGTGTGGTGCAAAACTGTTTGTCAATTACTTATTTCTTAGTTGAAGTTAAGTAGTTTAAATTTGATGAGATAGGGAGCTGGCTGCATGGGGCAAATTGAGGTAGGAAGAGGAAAGAGAGGAAAGGATAGGTCAGAAACTGCTGTTCTTGAACCAAGATGGTCCATGGCCTTCAACTTCCGGTGGTAATTGATGAAGCCTATTTTTCAGACTACATTTCCGTCTTTCACTAATAAACAAAGAATGATGAATAAGTTCTGACATGAGACTGGATAATTGGATATGTCATTCTTATGATGAAGATGAAGGACAAACATACGTGAGAATTATACGAAGTATCCACTGTCCTCTTGGCACTTACCTTTGAGTCTTGCTCTTATGGCAAATGAAAATACAAGGAGTGAGGACCAGAGCAGAAATTTCTTACCGTAGAAATATAAGGCGGAGCGTTTATCCCTGTACCTGTATGTAGGCATTTAGGCATCAGGAACAAAAGAAATTAGCAAATTTTGCGATTTATTGTGATTGGAGTGCTCAGAAGCATGTGTGTAGAAAACATTAGTCGGACGTGTAAGTGATACATATTTGGATAACTCATAAACTGAAGAAGGCAATTGTAGTCATGTCATATGACAGAGACGGAGACCAAACAGAATCAAACGGATCAACTTCTGGGAGATCCAGAATCGCATGTTATTCCCAGTAAGCTAATTTCCCATTTTAAAAACTTAAAATTGCAATTACTCAAGAAAACGAAAAACATCTGGGCATGGATCGATAGGTTGGAACTATTCACTACGACCTAAAGGCCAGTGTTTACGCTATTTTGCATGTTTCGCCTTAGACGGACAAACGCATGTCTTACTATACTGTGGAACATGAGGATTACTTGTTTTGGCCGGTTGGAGATGATTTGAATTTGTACATTGAGAACTAGGAATAGTAGCACTAGGATCAGATGTTATAAGAAAGAAGTTTGAATTGAAGAAATCCGGCCCTTATTTAATTACCTCAACCTGGCAAGTCTGAGACTTGATGAAAGGAACTCGAGATAATAATGGTAGTTCTCCTGCACAATTAGCTTCCTCGTGTAGTCGAGAAATTGATCCAAGTTGCAGCTTGGAATTGTAAGTGCAATTTACTGAAACTTAACCTGAGATGTGGAACATTGCTGTTTAGCTGGGGATGGTAGAGATTCTCTTGGTTATGCGAAAATGGAAGGAGTGGTGCTGATGGGTTAGAACGTTGCTTGTTCTGCAAATTAATGTACGGAATGATCAGAAGCAAAGACTGAAAAGCTTGTGGCAATTGCAATTTTTCTTCAAGCCCAACTAGGCTACACAGCTATTAGCGTGCAAACAGGTGAATGATTTCTTGTTGGGAGTCTCAGTGCTTGGGTTGCTGTCTTTAGCAAAGCGAAGGAGGGGATAAAATGAAACTGCCGCATGAACTGTGCCGATTCTAAGCTACTTACCACCGGTTTTTACGTTGCGCTTGCATACAACCCACAAACCATGCGAATTCATCAAGGCAGGTAGCAGCTGATAGGATTGCAGACACCATAAACCTAATTTATTGTTGTAAAGGGTATTTAGTATGAACTATGAACGCTTTCGCTGGGAGCGTCAGGAAAAGTCTCCACAAGTAATGAATGATGCTGAAGGAACGGTAGTGGAGAGGAAGGCGAAGCAAAACCACACGGACAATTTGGAAGATGAAGAGGAACAAATTAGCACAAACTAATAATTTACGGCTCATCAGCTGCGGCTCATCATCTCGTTGCGTATGACATAGTAAAATAGCAATACAAAGCCAGTGAAAAAACAGTCAATGCTTTAACCATCTACAGAAGTTGCTGACGGCGCTGTTTTAAGCCTATGCTGCAGTGACATACTAAAAGTTTGTTTTTATGTCAATCATAATCTGTACCAAAGTCGGATTGTGTATTGACCTTTACGTACAGAATGATTAACTTCGGCAATGTCCGTCCACACAGAAGAACTCTCAGTCGCGACAGCCAACAATGTATGCAAACATACCCCCGGCCCGTTAATTACTGCTAAAGTTAATTGGGGCTTGCCAATTCGCAGCAAAACACGCATTTAAATTCTATTCTGAACAATACCTTCAGTAATTAGTAGACTTTATTAGGGAAAACTTTGACACCTGTGTATGCTAAATGATAATTATTTCAACCCAAGTTACTTTAGCTCAAAAAAAGAGGATATGACTGGTCAGAAAATGGGATGACAATTATGCAAAATAATTACATGCATCTACGATAATAAATGAGGAAGCGCGGATCAGACAGGTAGGCTAGATTAGAAGGGGATAACTGTGGTTACACTTATTACACATCAGGTATAGTGGAACATCAGGTATAAAAGAATAGAAAAATTACCCTAAAATCCCGAAATTATGCCATGGCATAGCACGTTTTGTTTTTAAAAAATTGAACTGGTCTGGACTACATCCATTCCATGTTGTCTTATATGCGGATTTTATTTTTCTGTGGCGAAACTTAAAATGTCTGAATACAACATTTCCTCATTGTAGTAGTAAATACTCAAATTAGTACCCGCCAAAGCCGTTAAATTCTTCACCAAAGCTTGAATCTACATCGGTAAGTTCAGCTTCCTCATCAGGAGGACAACTGCAACGCCAGCTTTAGATGCAATATCTACAGCTTTAGATACAAGATCTATAGCTTTAGGTGCAAGAATAACCACTAGAGGTGCAAGATCTACCACTTGAGGTTAAAGATCTACAGCTTTAGATGCAAGATGTACAGCTTTAGATGCAAGATCAAGTAACTATAAACTTTATGCCTGCATCAGAGGCTTGATCCTCTTAACTGCTCTCTTTTTTAACCAAAAAGTGCATGGCTTATATACGGATGTGTCATATGGACGGGAGAGGAAATTTATTTCCCTTTAAAACCTTAAAATGTGGACTAATTCGGGAAGGACTAATACCGGGATTTTACGGTAATGCGACACCAAGAGAATGTTTTGAAAGGTTTTGAAATACGGTTTTTGTACATAAATGACATCTAACCTAGGTTTGTTAAATATAGTTTCTCTCCTGATTTTCTTCCCCTGTCGTGTGCTTGCTGGTGCTGTTCAACTGTGAAAGTGAATATGTTCATACAAAGTGCATTTAGACATCTGCCATCTGACTTAGAACAAAACTCATGTGGATGAATTTTTATGCTACAAAAGCTTAATAAACCTCCTCTTATTAATAAATGATAATATGACGATGACACTAAGATTGTGGTCAGGATGGTCCACAGATTAAATTCCTAACGTAACTCATGTTAGTGTTGATAGTGAAACTGAAACGCCGGAAGTATCATGCTTTTGTTCCTTGTTACCATAGTAAAAGATAAAAACGATAAAAATGTGTTGGCATTCATTACTCTGAAAGTTGGCTATGTTAACTCTTGGAACTGCATTCCTACTAGTTTCCGAAACATATATGGCAATTGGCAATACTGAAATGATCACAAGCGAACGATCCTGTTTAAGATCTGGTTTCGGGGAATCGGAATGGTTACGGTAATGCCAGCATGTACCTAGGCAGAATTACAGGATGTTGGATTTGGGTTTAGAATCATTGGCTTTATCAGGAGCCATACAGGTTTGAACTAACCCAACGCACCTATAAAGTTGTGTTGTTTAGGCTTGTTCTGAACACAAGCAAGTTTCAAGTTACAGTACGTACTCATGCTCTAACGCCACTTTTGCTTGGCCAACCACTAATCTGCCAAAAGGGAGTTGCGCAACTTGTGACTCGAAGCAAACAAGAAAGAAACCGTTACTTATTACCTCATATCCTCTATCCAATTTTATCTTTGTTTTACGCGAACCATAGAAATAATAAAAGAAACGGGAAAATACCAATATCTACCTGCGCTTAACACACATATATATATCTATCTTCTCTACCTCATCGCATCCGTTAACAAGATCCCAAATCTCAATGTGAGCAGAAGATGTAGAACAAGTATCCTGTTTTTTCAAGTTTTCTATCTCATCATCATCTGCTATTCATGCTGCAGCTCCGATCTGTAATTTACTCAGCAACTAATCAGCCCATCATATGTCGCAACTACTTACTATTGGTGATGGACTTGGCATTGTACAGCGTGGGTGGTACGAAAAGCTAATTCCAGTTACGCTGAATATGAAGAGATGAAATTGTTTTTGTGGATTTGTTATTATTCTACTTAAAATTAAGCATTTGTAAATTGCAACTTGGCAGGAAAGATTTGATGAAACAGTTCCGGTTGGAAATTGAAAAGGTTTGAGTTGATTCAAACTTTGGACAAATTTTAGTTGAGTGGGATTCAAGCCTTACAGAACCATAAAGAATACAGAATTAAGTTCTAGCTTTCTAAAAGATTTTCTTGTGTGATGAATAAATCATTTTATTCATCAATGCCATCAAGTTTTGGATTGTTACTATCTAGCCTCAGTTGGCGCGCAAATAGATTAAGGCAAAACTAAATTTAGTCTTGTAGAATTAGACCTCCTCATTTCCGCTCTCTTTGCCAACTAGCTAACGCTACCTGCTGCGAGATAGAATTACTAGTAAAACAATAATTTGCATTCGTTTATGTTGGTACAGTGTATATTGTTTTTCTGTACAGTACTTGTTGGTTTGGGCGTGTTAGCTAAAAGAGCTCGCACAAACAGAAGTGATGCATATTATAACAGAGACAGTGTAATAAATTGACGTCGACTTGCTTCTTCCGCTTGTAGGCAATTCACGCTGTAACGTAATTGGCATAAAGGTTATCTAAATATATTGCTGTAACCGGTGAGTTACGCTTTTCTGAGCCCGCAAATATACTACGTTGTGATATTGTCTACCTCGCAGCAAAATATCGCGCAGAATAAACAAAGCAGTGTACTTTGATTCAAGTATACTCGAAACTGTTTGTAATTTTAAGTATGGGTTTTGAGCGGATCTATAAGACTAAAACAATATTGTTCCGTTTTTTACCGTAACCAAGACTTTGAAAAATTTAGCTCAATTTGGAGTTGCATTGATAAAACGTTTTACTACGCTTCACGGGATTAGCGCCGCGCTGATAACGTAGAAAATTACTGATAGCTTCTACCGCCGAAATTCAAGTTTAAACGGTTCATAGCTTATTGAAAATAAACAAATCGGGCAGTATTAAACACAGGAGCTCCTGTATGAAATATTAACCCGTCTGTCTCAGAAAATGTTGGCAGCATTTCTGGGTTTCAGAAGTTATTCAACATAATTTTTTTTTATCAAACATTTATGTGGCGAACTAAAGTGCAGTGTCTATTACGAGTAGTATTGTAACCTGCTCTTATGGAACTTTTGTAATGGCAATGAGGCAAATCTATCCACTATTTTGGCTCGTTACATTTCTTACAAGGACAGATATATATTAGAACACTATAGCCACAAGTGTATGCGGTATGTGTGATGATTATGGTGTCGGTGAACTGTGAATCTGTTCCGTAATTATTACAGAGGTATATAATTTAACCGCAGCATAACCCTGGACGAACCTTGGAACGCCCGTCGGTTAAGTTGTCAGATTATAACCACATGTAGACTAATTTCGTGTTCCATGTTATGGTTTCCTGTAAGGCTGTGCAAATACGCCAGCGGTTCCGGAAGAAATTTTAACTGTCAAATGTTGCGAAGAGCAATCCCGATGATAACGTTACTTGAGGCAAGGTTCTTGTGTAGAATGATTTCTGAAATTCCTACTGATATAAGAATGGAAACTTTAATCTGTGTTTTCAGAGATACCGTAATACCGTATATTTTGTGTCAATAGGTTCAGAGACTTTTTCAAACTCGAAGTTGTGGAATATGATTGGGGCAAATGACAAACTTGTTTATAGTGGCTCCGTGAAACTCTGACTACTGAGGACGGTGTCATCGAGTTAGAGAATGCAGTGGACAGTCAAGTTAATATGATTCAGTTCAAGAATTTGAATCAATTTCAACTCTTAAGGACAAGTCGTGCCTTGAAAATGGTTGCATAATAGTTCACAAGGTTTTAACGAATAAAACGTGTTGTCATATCAACTACCCTTATAAATCCTGTATTGCCTCTAACAAAGAGTAAGGATGCTTATTACTTTCAACAATGCGTGTCTCTCACCTAATGTTTACAGCTGGGAAGGCAAGTAAACTCTAAAACTCGTCCTAAGGCAATTAACCCTTAAGCAGGTGAGTCGAAGCTACGCGACAGAAGGGCATGAGGGGTGGGTGGTGAAACAAATGGTAGGTTTTGATATTATATTTTTTTTAATCTCGCGGGATATGACCGTGTAGGTTAGAAGAAACGCAGAAAAATTTGTACATGCTTGTTTAAGTAGGCATAGGTTGGAAAGTAGTTAAGTGGGATTCGTAAATTACGTAATTTGATGGCAAAAGTAGAAAGGTGACAAGAAAGAGAGGGATGAAAAGACGACTTATTGACCCTAATTTCACTTGGAGAAGTTGACACTTGAACATCATTTCTCAAAAGTAAATTAACTTACGTAGCTGAAGTTGTCCCTATTTGTGACAAAGAGAATGTGGAGCCCTATTGGATTGCTGACTAACGTGCTTTTTCTTATAAGTAAAAATTGTGCAAGAAGCTAAGTAGTATATAAAGATGCTTGGTAAATGTTCAAGTCGCAGGGAAATGCGGTGTTGTGAAATACTATGAGTAAGAGGAAGATGTAATGAATGACCTACTACGGGATTAAGATCCGATTTCCGGTTGCAGCAAAAAGACAGTGACGGCACAATAATAGATGATAGATGTAAAATTGCACAATCCTTAAATCATACAATGACCACTTAAATTGACGTTGAACACATACACACACAAGAACTTAAATGAGTTATTGAATACTATAAATATTGTACTGGATTGAATAATGGGGTGATGGAATTATGGGGTGTTTTGTAAACAATACCTGAATTGACAATCACGAAAAGAATATTATGAGCACTGTACATGTGATTGGCTCAAGAGCCGAGATGGATTTAAGCGTCTATTGTTAGGAAGAATTGTTGGGAAGGGGTTTGGATGGAGTCATTCTTGAAGAACACTGTGGGACTAAAACTGGTAAGAATGGCAAGATTCCCCTTGGGTTTCATTCATCTCGACTTGATTCATCTCCACTCGGCGTAGAATAGCTACTCTATCTTAGTGTGGAGGGGCGGTTTAGGGGACAAACTTTAGGGCTGCTGATGCTATAATGCAAAGGAGTGCGAAACGGTGTTGCAGTAAAGAAAGATAGCATTATCGTCATCTTTAGGGTATGCGGAACTGCAAAAGTAAATGCATACGCCGACACTGCAGGGTATGAGATTGATGGAATACAGATTTGAGGTTGGAGAGTGGAACATTGTTGTATCGTAACCTCCTTCGGAGTGAAGAATGGAGCTGACGCGCTGCAGTATTTGTTGAAGTCAAACGGTGCTGCGGTGGTAAAGCAGAAGGAAATTTTGCGACCATTCTTGTCTTGTCGGTTGAGGTTGGCATCGGAAGTTGCTAGCGATGGCAATTGGCAATATAACGTCAAGACATGATCACGTTTTTGCTGGCGTGTTGTTGTTTCACATCAGCGTCGTCGTGCCATGGTGTGGAATGTTTTGCCCTGTGTATTTGAACTTAGGCAAGGATGATTCACTTAGGTATAAAGCTAAAGCATGTTCATGTGGTCGTGGTGAAAAACGTTTTCGCTTCACTGCGGAAACAAGGCGTGCGCCTAAAAGGTATTTATTTTTGTCATCGTCGCTGTAAGTGTAGGAGACACTTAGATTTTGATGTATGGCACGTATAAAAAACCTATTTGTACTATTTTGGGTCATCATTCGTACTGTAGAATAATTTGAAAACGCTGCGCTGCGGGAGCAATATAAGATGTTAACTCCACCAACGCTGGAAGACAAAGTTCAATTTTTAAGTGGTTTTATTAAAATTTAAAATGTTGCTTGTGCTCACTCACGCGCTTTGTGAGGCTTGCGCTGTGCTGTTGCGTAGCTATTGCGAATAGGCTAAGGAATATAGAGGGCTTTCATGTCGTGTAATCAATGCTCTGACTTAGCGAATACATTGCAATGTAAGATAATTACTGAGGGTTTTCATAAATGCTAGAAAAAGCGCCCGAAAGAATTGGTTCAGGACTAACTATAGTAAATGTTAGGGGGACATTGTTCTTAAGGTGCTTACAACTAAGCCTAAAATAATTACCGGCAATGCAATGCCAACTACTGCTCCTCCACTTTTCCTCCCTTCTACTTCAAGAACGTGGCCATATTTATGTAACAAATCAATGATAACTCCATTTGTCCAACCGAATCCAACGACTACTTCGTATTCTCCACCGCCGCCGGAGCTTCCGACTTGTGTTACATCGTACTGTGAAGGAATTCAAAATAATTAGTAAGCAGCCGGTAAGCAAGGTCAAAGGTAGGAACTTTGGGATAAAAATCAGTACATTGATTTGAAATTTTATAGAAGGAAGTTGCAAAATTTACCTTTTCGAACATGCTCTTGTTATTATTTTGGTAAGTTTCATAGTTGTTTGTCACCCATTTAATTGCAGTTTCCTGTGCAATTCTCAATGCTTCAGGCTGACCAGTTTTCTCTAAAGATTCAATGAACCAATGCACGTGAGGAGCCCATCCGTTAGGGAAATCCCATTGCTCTCCACTGGCTTCCATTGAAGAAGGGATTCCTCCCGGGAAAGTAAGGACACGCATCCTTTCCAAATATGCCAAAACGCGGTCCGTTTTCGAAGTCATAGACGTGATGTTCAGCATGAGCGGGAAAATATTTGAAGGGTAGAACGCTAATTTGTGACCGGTGCTGTTAGAGTAGTCAACGTAGTCAAACCAACTTCCTTCTTCCTCGTTCCAGAAGACTTTGTTGATTGTTATTTCCCATTTTTCTACAATTCTTCTGTAATATTCAGCCTTACCAATGTTACCGAGCTGGAATTAAAGTAATTCTAGTTAAATTTTGTTCCAAGCTTATAATTCGGAGTTTCCAACAAAGATATTAAAGTAAATGGGTTGATCCATAGATGTTGTATAATTCAGCTAATAGATATTACCTCTGTGTGCCATTCGTATAAAATCTTGGCATTGCTGTAAATGAGTACGTTCAAATCCACTGGAACGACATAACGAGTTTTGGTGTCTAGCAAATCTCCAGCTTCCTCTGTAAATATAGAAGACAAGTTATGATAAACAATTTGAATCATGAAAGAATTCAATTTAAGAACAACGTTTCTACTAGGGACGCTACACCATTGGGATAGGTTGCCATCTAGCGGGTAGAAGTAGAAGTTTTCTGTGCTTACTCATATGATCATCAGGAACGAACCATCTTGATGAGAAATCTAGACCGGATTCAGCCGCAGTCTTGATATGCTTAAGTACTTCGTTTTGAGCAGTTTGGCTTCCCAAAGATGCTACCAAATCGTAGTCAGGACTGGAAAATAACAGGGACACATATAGATTAAGTCAATAAATAACATTCATGATCAAACAACATCATTCACAACTGCGCGTATACGCTGCGGTCAAAAGTGATAAGAAGAGCAGGTGTTTGAATGTCTGCTGCGCAACTTACTTGTAGGATTCTGGACGAGGGTTGATAAGCTCGACATTATATCTGACGACATCATAGGCTGTCGAAATTCCGCTCTCATTAATATTAACTGTATGCAATCGCTTGGTCATCCAGAAATCGAATTCTTTATCCAAAGTGTCAATATGCTCCGCCAGGAAGGCTTGATTGTTTGTGGCGTCCATGTAGTCTTTGACCATCGAAGTCAAAAGCGGTGGCTGGGAACGCTGGTAGTAAATGCGGCCGCCGTTAGGGATGTAACCGAGATATTCGACCATTGAGAAAAAGTTTTCCAACATCCCCTTGACTGTGTTATGCATTTCACAATGCAGAAGTCCCTTGAGAATCCAATACTGGTCCCAGTAGTAAAATTCCATAAAACGTCCGCCAGGAACAATCACGGGGTTATGAACGTAAATCATGGAATACATGTCTCCTCGAACTGTGACATCCTTCTTGATTTGTCTTCCCAGCTCTTTCCAGAATGCATTCAATTCGGACCCAAATTCTTGTAAATCTACGTCACTAATAGACTCTAAAAATTTTGGCGTAGTTACCCAATCTTCAGGAGTCCATGGCTCAAATTCTGATCCTGGATGGTCAAAATTATGGTCAATAAATCCTTGGATGTGCTCTGGGCCAGCCCGGGTCCTGTTGTGTTAACTAAATAGTGGTAGTTTGATTTGATTATGTGAGGCTCGTATTTCATTCTCATGTCGACGAATGTCTTGGAATCCTTGAAGATCTGAGCTCGCTGGACTGTGTGTAAGATGTCTCCGTAGCAGTAAATGTCACTAGAATTAATTAATCAACCGACTCATGAATTAATCTATTAAAATAAATTAGCAGAACGTAGCAGGAGCAGGAGGTTAAAGTTTCTCTATGCAAGCAGACGTTACTTTTCGAATTGCTGTTAAGTGATGTGATGCTTTTAACAGCGAAATTCAAAGATAACAATAAAATCTCAGTGTGAAACGATAAAAGAATAGCTGAGAATTTAAAATCAGAAGGTATCAGAATAATTTCAATTCCCAAAAGAAAGCTGAGGGATAGTTTAAAATGGAAATAAAAATTAAAAGCCAGAATACCGTATTTGACTAAGGAGCTGAAAGTAAACGCTAAATAAGTTTTAAAATAATCTGATGACTTGGCGTCTTACTTTTCACAAGGTAGCGCTGACTGATGGCTGCGTTCGACCAGCGCTGCGGATACAAAAAAAATTGCAGCAACAAAGATTTTCCTTGAAGCCATTTTGAAAATGAACTGTTTTTTCAAAAAAGTATTAAAACCAACACAAAATCAGAAATTCGTGCTGAAGGGCCGGCCTGCGTTACCCTACCACGACCACGGACTTGAAGCGACAAAGAGCGATTGACAACTGAAATTAACCTTGCTTTGGTTTTAATAGCTGCTTCGGCTCTACAATGATAAGGCATAAGCCACCACCAGTATTTACCAGTGATAAGAATGACGACTCCATTGTATGCGACGTGCATTAAGAAGCATTGACAGAGCATACAAATCTAATCACTCAGTTATTAATTATTGGCCAAGAGATCAATCACTTTTCCCTACCTGGCTCATAGCGCTGGTGCAGGAGGAAAAAAACACTGAAATGAGCTTTTGAAGAAGCTTGAATTAAGTGACATCGTAGTCAATTGTTGAAAGTTTGCACGTGATATTGCCCTACGGAGTATATTTCTCTTAGGAAGTAAATAACACTTAAATTTTCCAGGAAAGATGACTTCATTGTTGTTTTACATTCCTGCGCTGGAACTGGAAATTAACAAGAATTGTCATAAATACCTACGTAAGGAGGATAACATCCTCCATGATTCACGCTAGCTCCCGAGTAGGCGTTGCCAAGCTCTCCTTCCGATGATGTTTGCTTTTCTGCCATAGTTTAGCCGAGGTATTATCTTATAAGTAAACTCTAGAATAGGGAGCATTAAGTAACGCGTTTCTGTGAAGAAGGTTCAGGAAAGCATAATAAAGATGCTTCATCCCGATCAAGCACGTATGTTGTTTGACAGAGGGATTAATAATCTTTTTCTATTTGCATTTTAGAGCAATTGCAAGTAAAATCTACTTGTATCCGGTGTTGAGAAGCTTTTATCAACGACGTTACTCAATGAGGATAGGTAGCTTAGCATTTATAGTCTTATTCCACCAATTAGAAGAGTTGTTGCTGATGCTGTGTAAAGGAATGTACCACTCCACGTGCTGCATGGTGTGCTAAATTTAGATTTACACATTTATAGTTTTACTTTTTCAATTCTTTTCTATTCGATTCCGTACTATCACTTTGGTGAATGAATTTCTGACAAGTGTATACAGTAGTAAGCCGTTCTTATTTCGCTTCAGACACTATCATAGGTTATAGTTTGTTGTCTATTTATTTTTTACCTGTGCATAAGCTATAAGCAAGCTAGTGAGCTTGGTATATATATGTTGTTGTTACTAGTAAAGGCCTTAGATTGTTGCACGTTGCGTCTCAGTCTCTCTGAAATATGCGCATAAGCCTGGAGTTGTAATTCCGACTACTATAAAATTAACTAATTCCATCAAGGAAAAGGGAGTCGGAGGTTGGAGCTGGAAAGGAAAGAGAGAAATCAGGAAAAGTTACTATCAGAAGGCCAAAGAAATTTTTGGGAATAACTTAAAGACAGCTGCTAAAATGGCTCTGATTAAGGAAATTAATAAATATCGACGAGACTACCAGTTGCGGGAAAGACATTTTAGCTGCTTGCGTGTTAATCACAAGGCTACTTATAGTCAGTGCACGAAAACTAGTTATTGGTCGCTACCTCGGTCTGGTAGGTCGGGCAGACCATAACAGTGCGTTGGATGAGAATTACGGCAGTTCTTAATTTCTGCTTCATGCTAAATAATATTATGTTGATATATTTCGGATATAATTGTTTGAATTACAAAGCATAGCTCTGGTTTTATCTTGTCAATTCTTGACTATAATTGTACATGATCTTAAGAATTAGTTAATGTCCTTGAGATTAAAGAATGCTGCCGTATGTGTGAAGCAAATCGATAATGACACCATTTGTCCATCCGAAACCCACGACGACTTCATATTCGCCGCCACCCCCTGAATTTCCAATTTGCGTGACGTCATACTGTCGAACAGAAATTTGAAATTATCTTGTCAGCGAAATAACAGACTGAGCTCTGTGATAAATGAAAGCTTAGCAAAGTGGCCTGCAAATTTTGGCCTTTTCTATTTCTCAGTTACCTTTTCAAACATACTCTTGTTGTTGTAAATGTAAGTTCGATAATTATTTGTCATCCATTTGGTGGCAGTTTCCTCCGCAATTTTCATGGCCACAGGTTGCCCACTTCTCCTCAAGGACTCAATGAACCAGTGGACATGTGGTGGCCAGCCGTTGGGGAAATCCCATTGCTCTCCACTGGTTTCCATGGAAGACGGTATTCCTCCCGGGAATTTTAACGCACCCGACCTCTCCAGATATGAAAGAACCCGGTCAGTTTTGGATGTCATGGATGGAATGTTGAGAAAGAGAGGGAAGATGTTAGTAGGATAAAATGCCAATTTGTGGCCTTTTCGATTAGCGTAATCGACATAATCAAACCAGCTTCCTTCAGTCTCGTTCCAGAAGACTTTGTTGATTGTAATTTCCCATTGCTCAAAACGTTGTCTGTAATACTCTGCCTTGTCAGTGTTTCCCAACTGAAAATATAATAGTAAGTTTGGTGACGAAATTTTAATATTGTTGTTGCGACTTCAGTAGTAAATAGAAACGCACCATTGTATGCCATTCATTCAGGTTTCTTGCATTATTATAAATAAGAACGTTCAAATCCACGGGAATAACGAAACGAGCTTTAGTGTCGGAAAGCTTCCCGGTTTCCTCTAGTACAGGTAAAATGATATTCACATCATAAAAATGAGGAAATGAAGAAATCCGTTTTTGCGAAAATCAAAATGCAGATAATACTTACTAGAATGCTCGTCAAGAACAAACCACCTTGAGGAAAAGTCAAGCCCAGATTCTGCTGCCGTCTTAATGTGTTTGAGCAACTCGTTCTGAGCTTTTTGGCTGATAAAATGTGATACTAAATCGTAGTCAGCGCTGCAACATAGTTCAACGGGAGATCCATAACTTATGAAACTTTCAATGTGATATGCAGCGTGGATAATGAGAAAATAATTATGCTAATGAAGACTTACTTGTAAGATTCTGGACGAGGATTGATAAGCTCAACGTTGTATCTAACGACATGATATGGTGTTGGAATGCCTTTTTCTGGAACATGTACTGTGTGCAATCGCTTGGTCATCCAGAAATCAAATTCTTTGTCCAAGGTGGAAATATAGCGGGCGAGGAAAGCGTAGTCCTGTGTCTCATCCACGTAGTCTTTGACCATGGAAGGTAGGAGTGGTGGCTGGGAACGCTGGTAGTAAATTCGACCTCCATTTGGAATGTAACCAAGATGTTCGACCATTGAGAAAAAGTTTTCCAACATCCCTCGCACTGTATTATGCATTTCGCAATGCAGAAGTCCCTTGAGAATCCAGTATTGATCCCAGTAGTAAAATTCATTAAACCGACCACCTGGCACTATGACAGGATTATTGACGGGAATCATGGAGTACATGTCTCCTCGAGTTGTAACGTCTTTCTTAGTTTTTCTGCCTAGTTCTTTCCAAAAAGCATTCAATTCAGATCCAAATTGACGTAAACTGGTATCGTTAATAGCTTCCAAAAACTTTGGAGCTGGGGTCCAATCAGTGGGTGTCCACGGTTCAAACTCTGATCCTGGATGGTCGAAGTTATGGTTGACGAATTCTCGGACAAGGTCCGGCAATAGATTGGGACCTGTGATGTTTTGGAGGAAGCGGAAGTTGGATTTGACTATGTGCGGTGCATACTTCATTCTCATATCGACAAAGGTTTTGGAATCTTTAAATATTTTTGCTCGCTGAACCGTGTGGAGAATGTCGCCATAGCAGTAAATGTCACTAATGAAAGATATAAAATTTAAGATTCAGAATGTTTCAAGGCAGCAATACTGAGGTCTGAATATCAACAATGTATAAAAGAGGATAATTTAATATGGATGGAAGAATGGTAACAAAAACTGAGGAAGTTAAATGATACGAAATATCGTTTGTCATAGCAAATAAACTCGGACAGTGGGTAATAACTAATTATATGATTTCGTGAAGGGGGTAACTTACTTTTCACATGGTAGGTGAGATTGTGAGGTTTCTTTAAAAAATGTCACAAAGAGGAGCACAAGCTGAGTGAATAGGAGTATTCTACGACTGCTCATCTTTAAAGATGGCAGCTCAAACATCACCGTACGAAGATCCCCGCAATGGACTGGAACTGCCCTACTGCCCTACGCCATTCACGAATATAACGAAAGTTCAAAGCTTGGCAATAGAAAAGGCTATTACTTGCAGAAATTACCGTCCGCGCTTTGGCACGAATTTAGCTTGTTCACTTTTGGCTGATGAATGAGCGTACTCAATCGCTTGTTTCGTTTTATACGGGAAGTGACTTTAGCTCTTTGAGCGGCTGGAATAACCATGCATTCTGGTTCAGGTTGCAATTACCATGATAAGATTAACAACGCAGCTCCAGGAGATTCTATAGCATATGATGTTTGTTTGATATATTTCATTTCATGCAGACAACTAATTAGGTAAAGAATTAGTTAAGAAAAATGCAGATACAAGGGTAATTAAGAAGACTAAAGAATTTTCGTCATCCTTGGCTGTCTGTTAGGGCACGGAATGAGTGGAATTCAGTTATCTTTGGAAATTTGACAGCGGGAGTAACCACAATTTGTTTAATTAACAGAATTGATAATCTAAGTCTATATGAATTTTTGGGACAACTCAGTTTCTCAGTCGTTTCAACTGCTTAGATCTGGTCTAACACGTTGAGTTACGGTAGCAGCAGCAGCTGAGGATGTTAAACAAAATTGTTAATGTGTACTAATTAAAGATACATTTTTTAAAGCAAAGCTTGAGAAGATAAAGGTGTCTCATCGAAGAAGAGAATAAAGAAATGTGTGTTTTTTGTGACCGATAATGTTCATGCACCATCTGGATGGATGGATCTGGCACAACGGAAGTTGAGTTTATGTTTTTCATTTTATTACAAAGAATTATGGTGTTAAAAAAATTAAACGTAGAAATTTTATGCTACTCCTGTAACAGCGTACATAATCCCTCCGTTTCTGAAAATAATTATCCACATAACTATCGTAGTATTGTACAACTAGTAGTCTTGTAAGAAAATTAATAAAAGTAGTTGTACTTTCTCTTATATTTATCAGTTGACCCTACTGTGAATAAATAATAATAGAATAAATATACGCATATGTTTGTCTTTGTCTGTATCAAAATCTCTAAAAATAAGTAGTTACCACTTGTCCTGTCCTCCCTAGTCTCTAAAACTCTGACTCGGAGTGCGATATATTGTATTGCAACTGTTCACATTTTAACCCCTTCACGTGAGGTATTATATATGTTGCCATTTTTATGCCAGTATCGCGGTAAGATAACCTCGTTGTAAGCGAATTTCGGAATGTTGTTCAGGTAAAATCATCTTGTGACCATATGTCCTTAAGAAATCTAATATAACTCCGTTTGACCAACCGAAACCAGTAACAACCTCGTACTCACCACCACCACCAGGTTCGCCGACGGTTTGAACATCGTACTGCAATATTTTAAAAATAGAATCAGTTAATTAGATGAGTTAATTTAAATTAATTCAAACGAAACTAAACTTAATAATAAACTGGAACTACTACATAATAAACTGGAAAGAAGTATACCTTTTCAAACATAGTGTTGGCAGAATTAACAAATGTCTCATAGTTATTGACAACCCATTTTCTAGCAATTTCAAAAGCAAGTTCTTCAGCTTTTGGGTGTTGAGTATGCCTCAGGGCTTCAACCATAAAATGCTGGAGAGGGGCCCATCCGTTTGGGAAATCCCATTGTTCTCCAGAATGTTCGAGTGACGTTGGAACTCCTCCTGGGAACTTCAAGGCACCAGATTGATTAAGATAGCTTAGAACTTTATCGACGGTATAGTCTTGGGGGCTTTTGAGATTCTCTGGATGAGGTCCACCAGATGGCGTTGCGTCCCCTACATAAATTCCAGCCCATAACGGAGTTATGTTAGAGGGATAAAACTCTGTGCGGAGTTTTCTCTGAGAAAGGTCGTAATCAAACCAGCTTCCTATGGAATCCTCCCAGAGGACACTGTTGATTGCATCGCGCCATTTTGCAGCAATAATGTCGTAATAGTGGCCACGTTTGTGGTTTTTTAGCTACAATTAAAATTATTTCATAAATTAGTGCACTACAGTTTAATTTAAGAGAGTAAAAGGATTATGAAAGGAACGTACCCGCTTATAAAATTTGGCAAGGATTTTAGCGTTATTGTACAGCATTGCGTTGAGATCCGCTGGGATTATGTTACGAGTCTTGATGTTTCTTAGACCTTCGGAAACTGTAAAGAAAATAACAGTCAGAATAGAAGCTTAGCAAGAGGGCATGTGACGTGGTGCAGAGGACAGAGGAATGGAGCCGTGGTAGGTAATTATAGAACTGACAAGTGAGAGCAAATAAGATAAACAGCTTACTCGTCCTGTTATTTAAAGTTGTGACGGTAAACCATCGGGAGGAAAAGTCCCAACCGGATTCTGCACCAGACTTCAAATTGATGAATAATTCGTCACGGAAATCTTCCGTTGCAAACTCTAGCGCTAAATTATAGTCTTCCCTGAAAAATTATAGCAATGTTAGTGAGTCAAGTTCTATAATAGGATTTAATTATTTTAGTCTATTAATTGATACAAAAATCATGCTATATTAAGTAGGAAGAGAACTAGTGAATTACCGGAACGATTCAGGTCTAGGTCCGGTCCTTTCATTATCGTAATGAGCAAGCCGATAAGTTTGATTGGCAAATTCCATAGTTGTCGTTCGATTGTAGACCCAGAAACGGAACTCCTTTTCCATGGTCTTAATGTGCGTCTTTAGGAAAGTAATATTCTTGGTAGCGGCTACATAGTCTTGTATCATCGGAATTAGCATCGGGGGCTGGCTTCGTAAATAATAAATACGACCTCCGTTAGGAACGAAACCGTAGTGGTCAACCATATATAGAAGGTTTTCAATCATCCCTCGGGCTGTGTCATACATTTCTGTTGCCAGAAGTCCCTTGAGGATCCAAAACTGGTCCCAGTAATAGAATTCGCTAAATCTGCCTCCAGGAACTATAAAGGGATTGGGAACGTTGATCAATGTATATCGATCTGGATTAGCTGCTACGTCTGGATGGATCTGTCGTCCTAGGTCTTTCCAAATATAGTTTAACTCAATTGCAAAATCTCGTAGCTTTGGCTCCTGGATTGTGCTAAACAATTTAGGGGACTCTTTCCAATCCGTAGGTACCCAAGGTTGGAGCTCTGTTCTGGATTGCCCGAAATTATTCTTCAAGAATTTTCTGATCATCTCCTGAGTGGGTTCTGTCACGTTTGTTACTAGGGCATTAAAATCTTGAATGACCAGCTTGGGCGGCCGGAGAAGCTTCTGATCTACAAATGTCTTGGAATCTCTGTCCAGTTTTGCCATCTGGACAGCGTAGAGCAACGGTCCGTGGCAGTAGATCTCACTGAAAGAAAAATAAAGCAAACGGTTAAAAAATTATGGCCAATAAGGGGAGAAGCCATCAAGTACAGTCACGTGGACGAGGCTCCCAGAGATAGGTCGGCAGATGGTGGAACTAATTTACGTACCTGTCGCAAGGCGGCGGGAGCAAACTGGCGCACTGGGCGAAAAAGTTATGAGGCCCGGGGTTTACTTGCTTGCAAGCTATTGTTAACCGAAAACAAAATATAGCCAAGTATAATAAGGATGCTAAGACTAGCTGCAATAGCGGGCGGGTAAATTGCACCATTTTGTGAGTAGCAGGAAATCTGCGCTCTTCGTCCGAATGAAGACTGCTCCTACAGAGTACAAAGTCCTGTCCTTCTTGGAGTTGTTTTGGAAATGAACTAAATGACTAATCGTGTTTGACAAGCATGACCAAGTTACTAAAGGAGAAAAACTGTAAATCCTTTTCTCAGTAGTTAAAGGTTATATTCTTCGTTTAGAATAGAAGAGATGGAATTGGAATGTGTAAATAAAACTCCTTAACGCTAAGTAAACTCTATTATCTTTCTTGCTCAGCTTGTCTCAGTCTTGTGACTGATATTGAAAAGAAATGCGTAAAATTAAACGCTGGAAAATCCCTTCTATACCAAACTTATTCCAAGATTAACTTTGTAACAGTAATCCACTTTATCCCCTACTGCTGGAATGGAATTTGGTTAGCGCTCAATAATACGAAGGGCGATGGCGATGGAAAAATGTTAGGTAAGAGGGTTGAATTTATAAATACAGTTACTTTTGTTTTCTGTGCTACAGAATTTTCAGAGGTCACTTCGGTTTATTTTCTTTTTTGATTAGAGAGTCAAATGAAACGAACAATAAGTTAGATTACAAAGCAGAGCTCTGAGAGAAATATTTTCCAGTGGTTTATTATGCTGCTTATTTTTTTAAGACTGAGTGATTCAGCTTCGGCAAAAATTACTTTATATCGTTCTTTCTCGCATTCGCTTTTTCCTTGCACAGAATCTGCGGTGATAGCCGGCCGAGTGACGCCTGATTTACCGGAACTAGCGATTAGTACGCGGACTGTCTAACTATAGGCAAGTCCGCTGTGGTTATGATTATCTTTTGTAAAAAATTCCGAGAAACTAGGAAAAACATGTTTTATGTATGCTTATGCATGCAGATGGAGTAAAAAATGTGCTCATAATGGCACGCGGAAAAATGGTTTAAATAATCAAACAAAGTGCATGTTAATCTTTCATTAGATTGCATAGAAACTTAGCTCTTGTGCAGCTATGACTTCATCAAACGAAGTGCTAGTATAAGGTATAAATGACCTGCGGAATTCAAAGGAAGATGAGCTTAGATGGATGATATGAGGTGATAAAAGGTTAATTGTAATTCTGAAAGGATGAAGGCTTTATGCATGCATGCCTGGAGAAGCGCTATGGCCATCGCGGGTGTGGCGCCGCAACATTAAGTGGTAACAGAGTAACCAAGAGCAAAGAGACTGCACGGAAATAAATAATTTGTGATGCAGAATCTCTAGGAGAGGGTTTGGTTGCGTGCAAAAGATGAAACAAAGAGCTTCTGGTAGCTCTCAGGTATGTGGTGTTCCCAGAATTGTTGTCTTCAAAGAAAAGAGTTACCAGGAATAATATAATAGATTCCAGTAATGTATTTGTAGGAAAGCCAAAGAGTCCTACACTATGTGCTCTGCATATTCTAAATATACAATTAATGTATACCTTGCGACTCTCTGTTGTGTTTGATAGTTTGATTGTACTACTTTATTTAGGCTTGACTTGGCGCCTGCTCATTGCTCTACACTCTACGCTGCTCCAATTGTGCTGAGCTTTATAGGTGTGTTTCTAATATTAATATCGTACGACACGTGCTATTAATGGGAAATGATGATGAAATACAAGAAAATATTGCGGTTATGATGAGTTCGTCATGACGCTTCATATTCCTGGATTCGGTTTGGCTGGAGCAAAGGAAGACAGGGGATGATGACTAGGAACAAATGCAAGATAAGAATGCATAGTAATCTTACGTCAATAAAACAGCTTCTGCTCGTGTCAGAAAACACACCCTGCTAAAGGACCAATCAGGGACAGACTGACAGTGGGTTTGCCATTGTGGTTAGTTCATAATCAGGAACAGGGGATAAACAAGAAATGCAGTGGCGACATAAGATTATGACATCCGTTCAGTAGAAATGACATATGATTTACACATTTATTAATCCCTAAAAGTAGGGAATAGTAGATCATGTGAGGTTAAAGGAAATTCTGCGATGTAAGAGGACATGAAGGAAATTAAGTCATCGGGCTACATTTAATTTTGTGGACCCTTCGGTACACAGATGGTAGGAGTGTATATATTTAGTCATTCACTCAGTAGACAAAAGCTCTCATTACATATTGAAGGGGCAGTAAGTAAGAGGATGCATGTTGATTCACGCTTCAAGTAGACTTATAATCCTGAAGCTATTAAGTTTTGGCTCTGAGTAATCGACTCATAAATGCTTACATAATCCTACTCCTCAGGGTTACTTTTAGACATGGTTTCGTTGGACGCCCTTTAGTCCTATCCTTTTTTCAGGTATTTAAATTTTAAGGATATGATATGTCTAATGTTGGATAGCACTGGAGAGCAAAGAGTTTTGGGCAAAATGACGAGTAATGTTATGCTTTTTCAATAATTAAATCCGTCGAAACTTTCCTAAAACTCAGACGTCCTACAGATACTCATCTCTGACTCAGGTTAGGAGTTGCTCTGCTTTATAGAATCTTCTGGATAAAACGGACAGTAAATCTGTTGTCCAAGTCTTAAAATGTTCCGCTGGGTTGTCATAGGTTTCCTATTGAAACTGACCCATGGTCTCTGTGAAATGGTTGAGACTCAATTCCAAAACCCTATTTTTGAAACCGCTGACCCATTCGTCTACCTTCACACGGACGGATACTACTACACTGCTGTTTCCAATGGAGACGGAATAGAGATGAAGAAATCTAAGACGCTAACAGATTGGATTTTGGCTGAACAGAGAGTAATCTTTACAGCAAATCCACCATATGATAGCGTGTGGGGCCCACAAGTTCATTACATTCTGGATAACTGGTTCGTCTATTTTAGTCTCGGTACAAACCGAGATTATGCGAACCATAGGATGTATTTGATTCAAGCGGTTCACCCTAAAAAGCCTTTGGGGGAGTATACACAAATGTTAAGGTAAGAACGGTAAAATGATAGTCATCGGAAGTCGTTTCAGTTTAAGCAGACCAGAAGACACGCTTGTCAATGAGATTAGCAGCAGCACGATTTTGTTTATGGTGTGATGCATTTTATAGACTCAAACCTG
Organism: Sminthurides aquaticus; assembly: GCA_906901655.1. Classification (NCBI taxonomy): domain Eukaryota; kingdom Metazoa; phylum Arthropoda; class Collembola; order Symphypleona; family Sminthurididae; genus Sminthurides; species Sminthurides aquaticus. The sequence continues at coordinate 3,572,982 of CAJQTT010000014.1, read as the reverse complement.
AGGGTCCCGACACGTACAATGTTGATGGTACTGTCCTTCAGTACGGAAATGGCCAACTTTACTTCATCTGGGCTGGATGGCATATTGAGAAGCCAATACCCGGACCAAGAGTAAATCTTTACATTTCAAGGATGAGGGATCCAAAGACTTTAATCGGACCTCGGAAACTATTGCGTCAGCCAAAGGAACCATGGGAAAGTAAAACTGCTATGGTCAATACTTCACCCCGGATCTTGCAAAACAATGGAAGCACGTTTGTAATTTTTGCGGGATCTGCAAACTGGACACCGGATTGCTGTCTTGGAATTATAGGGATCGATGGAAACAAGGATCCACTTGTTCGCGCCAACTGGTGGCAAAATGTAGATCGATGTATTTTCTGGGATAATGAAGCTGAAAATGTTTATGCCGTGTGCTCTGCAAGCTTTACCAAGTCAATCGGTATGAGGTTTCCCAGACATTAGATACAAATATCGAGCGCTCATTAGCGGACATTTTTAGTGGAGCCATAATTGAAATAATTATTTGAAGTGCCCCTGGCGAACAATATTTTCAGAATTAAGTGCTTTATAGATGTATAACTCTAGTCATTTTGATTGATTACAGACGGAGAAGAAAATTGGGTCGTGTATGCTGCTCTTGAAGATAGGAATGCCGGACTTGGAGGGAGAACAACACGGGCTGAGAAATTCGATTGGTATCCAGATGGAACACCAGACTTTCCCCGTCCAGCTGGATTCTGCACATCCTTGAGTCTTCCAAGCGGGGAAAATGGTCGAAATCCGCATTTCGATTACAGTGAGGAGGATAGGAACGATGAGACTTCTGATGATGCCAATTTACGTGACGAGGAAATCAAAAAGATCCTTGAAGATTATTGATGTGCAGAATTAAGTGCAGAAGTTTCTTACAATTAATGTGGAAAGCTAATTTTAGTAATGGACTTTATTGATAAGAATTATTCCACCAAATTATTACAACTTGCGTAACTTTCGATACTTTCAGTAATTGGTTTTAGCGCTTGATGGCAAACCTTTCTATTTACGATAAATAATGACATCATAATAATCAAGTTAAAAGCATGATTAGCGATAACAAATAATTAAAAAAATAATTTAACAAATAATTTAACAATGAACGAGAGTAATTCCTTTCTCTAATTTACCCGAACTTAAGTGATTTGGTGTTTAGCTAATTATATAGATTCTGAAATCGATTAGTTTTGCGTCAGCTTCGTCAAATTAGGAGTGATATTGTATTGGGAGGTTAATAATGTTTATTGTTTACTTTTACTCTTGTTATTATCATTCATCAATGTTCTGCAAAATTCACATACAATATATTGTAATTTCAGTGTTTGGTAACTGATGTACGCTTATTATTCGGTCCTAGTTTCAGCTAATTTCGTGAAATCTTTAAAAAATTTGTGTACACTGTAAAAATCCGATTCTTACTGCTGTAATTCCTTACAATTATTTGAAAAATGAAGGAAATATCGAGTTGGAATCTCAAGCAATCTCTTAGGCCATTTTCAACCATTTTAACTGCTATAGGTTTTTCCCCATTTTCCTGGAAGCCTCAAAGCACAGAGCTTGAAGTAACATGGAAAAGCGTGCCTTTCAAAGTTTGTATTTTAGGCATTTGCACTTTCCTTGGATTTTCTTACCTTTCTGTGCTATTTTCAATAACTATGAAGGATGTAATGGATACAGCGGTAGGTCGAAAACAGAGCCCAACAGAATCTGCCTCCATCGTTGTGGCCATATTTGGCTCAAGCGCAGCGTATCTAGCGTTACTCACCTTGAGTTTTACTAAATATAAAGGGATATGCGAAGCTTGGAATATGTTTTCACGCTTTCATGAGAATTTGACCGTGGCTATGTCAAGAAATACAGTGGAAGTAAGTACCAATTACGGAGCTCGAAACCAGGAAAGAAAATTTTGTTTACTGCTAGGACTGACCTGGTTGACTGGAAATATTATCCATGGAAATATAATTATTCTATTGAGCAATTTGTGCTTGCCACCATTCAAAATCGCTATTTTTGCTATTACTGGCCTGTATATGAATATTTGGCCGTATTCAAATTACATTTTCGGAGGGATTCTATGGTCACTGTTCCACACCTTGGCCGATGCGTACAAATCACTTGCGCTGATTGTTACCAAGATGGAGCGGGATGCTGTAAGCGATAGTATGCAAGGAGGGAAAAAATGGAGCATCAAGGCTTGTGATTGGGCTCGTGGAGAAACTCTTATTTGGGTAGTTGAAAAGAGTCATGAGCTTCAAGAAATAGTCGTAGCCCTTACAGAAAATTTAAAATATCAAATACTTATAATCATTTGTATGGCTAGTGGGCCTGTGATCTTTGGTTCATTTTATCTCGTTGCCGTAAACTCCAACGGTCCAAATGGGGAAGGCCTAAGAACGGATAGTAAAATCGCAACGTTTGCTAACATCTTTGCGGGAGCTTTAGTCATCATCAGATTGTGTGGAGCGGCGCAGGCGGTAAACGAAGCGGTAAGTGGAGAATGTAGGTAGGTAACGTGTCCAGCGAGAATGGACGCGAGTATGTTTTGCTCTAGCCTGACAAATTACACCATAAATGATAATAACAGCCCAAATGTTTTCTAGCATATGAAACTTGCGATGACGATTAGCCATATTAGATTATGGGACTGCTTGCCATCTGAGGCTGTAATTCAGGTTCGTTACAAGTAACGGTGTCGGTGGGACGGCTATATTTGATATAGTTTTTGAATTTTACAAGAAACAAATTATAATTAGCTTTGGAGTATTTTTGATTGTGTATGGAATGTAAAACAGGCTACAGGATGTACGTTCTGTAGTTCCTAACTGATATCGTTGTACATATCTTATTGTAGGGACAAAACTGCATCCAAAGAATGTTCTCAAATCCGATAAATATCAATCCAGGAGGGTACATTGTCATAAATAATGGTTTTCTCACATCGGTACGGAGCAATCGTGTGACATTAAAATTAAACTCTTCCCAAATTCTACAGGGCATATATTTGTTTTGATTGCTACTGTTTTTTTATATCTAGTTACTGACCGGAGCGGTAACATACGTCGTTATTCTCATCCAGTTCAACAGTGGAGATGTGGGGACAGTGGGGAGTCGTTAATGCAGAAGCAGAGAAATAATATGCCATGGTGGACCGTAGATGGAGCGTGTTTCTCAGAAGATGGACGAAAAAGAAGTCCGCTATAAAATATTTAACTGGAACATTTTGGTACAAAGGCAGACGAGTCAAATGAAACTAAAATACTGTCAAACTACTGTCAAGATCAAGTTATGCATGCACTAAATAACTGCAGATAGTTACAACGCTTCCAAAGGTCCACTTTAAAGAGCATCGCAGAGGATTATTAGTTAGAGGCTGTCAAAGGGTTCACCTGTCAAATACGCAAGGGAATGCTCAAGCGGTTTTCCTGAAGGGTTGGGAGGTTGGGACTTGTATTTCAAAAACTTGGATGGTCCATTAAAAATGTACTGTTAAAATTCATGGCAATCATGGCAGTACTTACTTTTCTGTTATCCTTGGAAATGAATGTAAAAAACGGAGCAGGAATATGCAAGACTTGGAATAGAGATACTAAATAACTACTTCTGCACGTGATTAAAGTTATTCACACTTGTTTGTGTCAAGGGATTCCAATGAAATCAATTAGGATGTATGTCACGTTTACAGGTTATAACTGGAGCTAATATACATACATCGTTATTTATCTCCTGTAAAAATCTTCAAGTGCATAAATTGAAACTGACGAATCAAAAGGAGCTTCTATCCTAGGAAATAATGGCGTGTTGCATGCACCATGCACCATTTACTGGAATTTTGTTCATGTTTGGTTCTAATCGATGTTAATGAAGAAAATTGGCGAAGCAATTCCTTCAGTAGATGCAGAAGATTGTTGTAGCATATTAGAATACAGTATAGTTTAATTGTGTCTCGAAGGAAAAGCTGGTAATCATCTGTTAATTGATTGCATGCCAATGAAGAAACGCCCATTCATTTACACACAAAAATGTTTCCTCTTCAGATATCAGATATCATACCCAGTCAGTTGGATTGTCTTGGTCGTGAGCGCAGGATCCGTCCGTAAGTAGAGCACCCGGTAACAATAATGACTACAAGTAGAGTAAAATCTTTAGGTAACAAACAGGACGGAGGAAAGATATTTTTGAAAAATATGAAAGTTGAAAGTGAAGGCACATTAAAGACTTTCTTGGCACCATTTCCGTTGTTGCTATCAAGTATTGGTTTCTGTCCGTTTTCGTGGAAGGCTGGCAGTTTGGAAATAGAATTTACCTGGCGAAGCGTGCCGTTTAAATGGTGTATGGTGAATATCATTTCTTCAGGAACATTTGCTTATTTCGCCTTTTTCACTTCAGATTTCATAAAGACAGGGATGCAAAAATCTCTAGGATCGAGAAGCAAGGCTGCTGAAAGTATTGTTATTGCTTTCTTTGCACTTCTGGGTTCCGTCACTTTCTTAACGCCGCTGGGGCTTAACTTAATAAACAGAAAGGGAATACGTGAAGCCTGGAATCGATTCGCTAGGTTCAAGGATGCGCTATCCATGAAGAAAGTTCATGGACAAGGTATAATAAATTCGAAGAAGGATGGCAGGAACAATAATTTGGTATGCTCAATTCTGACCATTACGTGGTTGTTTCTGATGGGAGTTGGGGCTAATTTAATTTTTAAAATGTGGGAAAGGATGCAAATTAAAAAGTTTGAAATTGCTGCAATGGGAGTTGTGAGTACATATTGGAACATTTGGCCTTATTCTTGTTACTTTTTTGCTGGAATTGTGTGGTCGATATTCGATGCTGCATCTGGTATCTACCGAACGCTTGCTGAGAGAGTGAAGGAGCTTGAATATGAAGCGGAGAAAGAATTGCTATACCAGCTAGAGGGCGCTACGAGCTTCACAAAATCAGAGAGCTTGGATGTGTTGAGATGGACGATGAAAGCTGGAGGAGAAGTGCAAGAAATAATTGAAAATATAGTAGAGAATTTCAAGTTTCAAATTCTATTAATGCTCTGCATTGTAGTGGCACCTATGATCATAGGATCTTTCTTCCTCGTTAGCAGCTCCAAAGGGGGAGACGATGGTACGAACTTAGCGAAAGTCGCAACGTTGATTTCTGCTGGTACATCTTCGTTTATTGCTGTAAAACTGTGTAGTGCGGCTCAAGGGTTAATTGATGCGGTTAGTCGACTCATTTTTTTAATTTTAGCAGCAAATGTTTGTGTAAAGTTTTGCATTGTTACAGCATGCTTGTTGCATTCTTACAGCAAGTAATACTGGCCAGGACGTTAAGTCAGTTGGCATACTGGGATTGGTTACCGTCTACCGTTGTGTTGCAGGTAAGTTTTGGAAGAACAGTTTTGAAAATTTTGGATGATGGAATTAATATTTGAGTTTTGCTTATTTTTTATATAATCTATGTATATTGATTACAAAAAACTGATTCCATCCATTTAGGGGCAGCACTTGACACAGAGAATGTTCTCAAATCGAATAAAAATTTGTCCTGGTGGATATGTAAACATCGATAACAGTTTTTTAACTTCCGTATGTTATTCAAATTCAAAGACTTAAGTTTAGAGAAGAAAAGTTGTAAAGGAAGACAATGCTATATATGTTGTCTTTTGCTTGCTGTACAGGTTATAACGGGCTCTATTACTTACATAGTCATTTTGGTACAATTTAACTCCTAAAAGTTAATTGAAGCCTGTGGCACTGTGGCCACCCTCACCCACGAAGAAGGACTTTGTGCGTAAAATCTGCTTCATCTGAATCCAGATTCAGGGTAATGCGGACCATGCGGATCTATATGTTTTATTTTGGCGGTAAAGGATCGTGTCGATCGGTTTCAGTTTATATTTAATTAGTAATGCTTTTTATTGTGTTGTAGGTTCTGATGATTTCAGTGTATATTGCATTCAGGAGTTTAAAAGATGATGCACATTTGTCCCAAGTCAGTTGCTTATTTTCTTGACAGCAGCGCAGGTCTAGCATGCTTCATGGCTGATAATTCTGCTTGCATACACATATCTTTAACTATCGTGGACTTCCGCTCTACATTTTCTCTCACAAATTCTCAGAAAGTATTTTGCATTCAGATGATTACTTGCGGTAAAACTCATGCAAATATATGTATGTGAAGTCATAAAACGGATAATAATAAAGGTTGTAAGTGTTGTATTTAATTCAGGACGTGTGGCCCCTCTGGGCTTGCTTTCACAGCATGACAGTTTAACCATTCATAATGCTACTACTGCTTTCCACTTCCTCTAGAAAATACGTATTATGTTATCCAAAATAATTCGCGTTGAATTTTCAATGCCAGAAATAGCCGTGGATACAAATTATGAAGTATTTGCAATTCAGAAAATTCATGATCCCAGTACTGCATCCAATGGTAACTCCATTATCTCGTAAGAAAGAATAAGGTGAAAGTAAATCCCGCAGCAGATAGGAACTAGGCGGTACAAGGACAAGGACCTCAATAAAGTTGGATTAAGTACCAAAGACTAAGACTGGTGGATTCGAATGCAATGAATTGAGATATTTTACAAACTTTTCCTTCAAAGACGGCGGCGATGCAGCAGGTGCTTATAACTAATCATTGTAGGCTAGCACAATACAGTTGGACAAGGTTAAAATGAGTAATTAAAACCTAGAGGATTGCTCTATTTTTAATAATATGCTGACCTTCTGCTGTTTCGGAAATACAAGTTTAAACTTTCCACGAGGAGATGTGTCCTGAAAACTGATTTGATTTGTACGTGACCCAATCCTTGAGTTACGTTTTCACTAACCGCTGATAATCTAGAAATACCCCGATAAAAAATCTCAATGCCCTCGGAATGAACTTTACGACCACGTAAGCAAGAAGGCAAGACCGGCTGCCACGTTTCGTATAATCTTTCGACCAACTCTATGCCAAAGTGTTTGCACAGAATTGTATGTATTATTTGAAACTGAATGGGTAACTGAGGCAGGGAGTTCCAAGGAGACTGAGGATACTAAACCTTATGACAAGAATATATTCATTCAAGCCGATAAAGGCACATAACGCTAGGAACAAGTACATCTAAAACTCTAGCACCAGTCAGTCCCAGAGTCACCCCTGCCATGAGTCTGTTTCGTAATCTAAGCGTTTTCCCATTCACTGACTGAGAGATGAAACTGAATCTTAATTCACTATATTGGGTGAATTCATTTTGACAGCGGATTTACTCAAGTCAAATGAATATTGGAAGCTTGACGTTCGAGTTGGCCTTTGGCTTTGAGTTGAGCCGGAATCATATGGAACTGGCTGAAGTGAGTTTGACAAGCTCTAGCTTGAGCCAAACCTTTGGTGAGTAAAGATGCTATGTGTCCCGCTTTTCAAAGCTATTGATAGAATATTCCATGCAGATTTACCATGTTACCTGGAGCGAAAATTGCAATCGGATAAAGTTACAAAGCTAAATTGGTGTTGACGCATCATTAGAAACTAATGATGCGGTTTTCTGTGAAGCGTAGGAAGATGATGGGGGTTGCTATGCTCCAATCTCGTGTTTTATATTCTGTAATTCGGAATTGCACTTACGTAACATTTCTACGATACAAAAGCACGGTTTGAAGGACGGGAGTCATTACAGCTATACGAGGTATTCTAGCGTGTACATTTGCACCAATTTAGCCGGAAATACATGTTTTGCAAGCTGAGTTTACTTTGCGAACGGGTTCTTTACTTACAAGTTTAAATCGTACTGAACTTGCTGCAATTACTTTGTTTGCTCAAATGACAGGTATAGTGAGCTCCTGAAGCAGTGACGGCAATGAGGTGATCGCAATCACACCGAGTCAAGTGCTATTCAGTAGGTCAATGCATACGACAAAAGGTTAAGGTGGCTGCAGATGTGACGATGTGAGAGGATTTGTTTTTTTACGTGTACACCCTGTATATACGCTTGTTCTGTAAAATAATAATCCATTTTCCGTAGGGTGAGAAATTGGACTGTGAATATGGGTTTGTATGAAAGGGCATCCGGAAAAAGCTTTTCAGCTCCACAATGAAGCCGTAGACTCTGGTGAATAGCGATTTGGGTTGTGTTGTGAATTGTGAAGTGCACTTGCTTATTCAATGTAAGTCACATGTATATACACAGTAAACTGGTGTTAATCTCACAACTCTTGTAGACCGGATATGCGAGCACCCTATATCATTCACATATTATTTAAGTGTAGAATCCTGAACCTGATTATGTCCCTTCGGAGATTCATATAGTTGCTAATACGTTAAGGTCTGGAGGCCAAATATTCATCTGTCTCCCTTAAATGGAATAATATATGAATGACCCCTACAAGAATCCATAGAGTGTAAGGTTTAAACTTGATGGGAAGTAGGGGAAGGGAAAGAGGGAGATTCATGCTAACATGTGTAGCATACGCGGATACATGTAGTGACATACGCGGAGTTATGGCTCTGCTGCGCATGGGAACTCCTAGGGATTTTTGTTATTAAATTCTCAAAGAGAATGTACAGACTTATGTCTTGTCCAGAGTTTGATCTTTATAGAAAAATCTAATAATAACGTTAACTCTTCTTCCTTCTTCTTCACTCTCTCACAGTTTTCTTCCATTTCATCTCGGCGATCATTGACTTTTAAGAGGATTTTTTTAACTAACGCTTAAAATTTACGGAAGGAGTGTCTGAGTTTTACATTTCATCTTTTAAAACAAGATAAAAAATAAGCAGACGTGAAGATAGATCGGGTTGTGGTTGACAGTGTTACTTGCTGAGTATCAAAAGAAGAGTTAGTTATAGTGATCTTCCAATTTAGTCGAGCACAGAAGCATATCGGAAGAGCGTTTGAGTTTGAGTTGAGCTAGTAGAGGCTGGATCTGTTTAATAGCCGAGTTTAGTCTGCTTAATGATCTGTTTCTTGAAGCTGTTTCCGCTACCCGACTACGAATCTTTGAGCAAGTTCAGTGTGATAGTTATCAATAATTGAGCTTGTTTCTTGTTTCATTGTTGTCTTTACTGTCTCACAGGATGACAACCGATATATAACTAGAGATTTAAGTTACCTTGTAGAAGATTGTGGTGATATTCAGTCACTTCTAGGGATTTGTGTGAATGTGACTTGAGAAATGGCGCAGTGAAGGAACGAATTTACGAATTTAAGTTGTCATTTAACCAGACAATCTTCGGGAAGGACAGTGTGGCCAGAAATTAGAATTATTTAAAGATTGAAAGGCAAGTTTAAGTTGCCATTGAAGTGCAAGACTTTAAAGACTGTAAGGAATTATCAAGATGGGTCCAGGCGGAGCGACACGGTTTTTGTTCCTACTTAATTTTATATTTAGCGTTAACCAAAATTTAGTTACGAGCGAATTATTTACTGCGCAAGTTGAGCTTGAAACTGCTGCTGCTACACAGCATAGTGTCATAGAAGCTGTGCAAATATATTTAGCGCAAGAAACTGCGAGACTGGACGAAATTCAAAGAAGATTAGTGCCGATCATTGAGCGAAGTCAGAAACCCGTGCATGAAGTAGTGTCGAATCCGTTGAATGCATTCTTGCTTGTTAAAGGACTGACGGTGGATTTAGATGATTTGCTCAGGTTGACCAGAAACATGGACAATGCTGCGAGTAAGTTTGGAGGAGTTATTCAGATTCATTGTTCAACATACCGATCGGTTATTAATTGGCTTAATATCAACGAAAGTCCATCTAACCTCGTCAGGGTTGGGTTCCGAGATTGATCAGATCATTTTGTTAATTTTAATATATAACTATGTTGGATTTTATAGAGCTGAAGAACACGATGGATGTCTTGAAAGAGACGAACAAATTTCCATCCCAAGAGGACCTAACCGGAGCAGCTACCGCTTTGGCAAGATTACAAGAAACTTATCTTTTGGATACTGCCGCTATGGCCAGGGGTGAACTCAATATGCACTGCTGCTCTCTGAAACTCACAGGTCAGGCATTATTGCATGGTGTTAAAAACTCCAAAGATATGATTGTGAATTAAATTTATTGAGACGACTACATATGTAGTTCAATGAAGAAGACGGATTTGGATTGAAGGGGAGAAGGACAGAAGGAGAACTAATGTTGGCTGAGTTGAGACTTGTAATCGAGACGATTGAAACTTGATTGAATGAATCTTGTTTTTCCGATTACGATTAGGGCTATTTTAATTGGAAGAAATAGTCTGTATCCTGAAATCAAAGAGAATTTTTGTATGTTGTTGGATTCGACAGTTCCAATGGTAGTAGCTTAGTTAATCTGGTTTAGAAAGAGGGGCTATTTGAAGATAGCCGAGAAAATGACGGAAGAGAATGAAGCGTAGACACACGCTAAAATGTTCACGTATGACTGATGATGTGGCTTGATTTTTTTGCAGCCGATGATTGCTTTGAGTTAGGAAGGCAGAATTACAATCTAGGGGATTATGGAAGGACGATACAGTGGATGACGGAAGCTCTTGTAAAGGAACTTGATGAAAGGCAGAATGCGACGGGTCGCTATACTTCGGGGATAGGTCAATCTGATATTTTGGAATACCTTGCGTTTTCGTCATATCAGAAAGGTGAAGTGAAAAAGGCTCTGGAAGTGACACACCAGTTGTTGGCGATTGACCCAGAACATCCTCGGGCCAAAGGTAATGTTGCTCATTATGAAAGGATTCTGGATGAACGGAAGGGAGAAGATGGAAGCGTAACAGACCAGGTCAGTTAAGCCGAATTGTTTATTATGAAAATCATTATTAAAGCACTTATTCAAAGTGAAATAAAGGTGGTAGTAGTTGAGCTTCTGCATTGATTAGTCTACTGATCATACTTAAGAATGCTTGAGCTTTTGTACTAATAATATTTATAAAATGTAATTTCAGACTCTGACCGTTAAGGAAAAGAGAGCAGATGAAGTGGGATGGGAGAAAGCTAAATATGAAGCGTTGTGCCGTGGAGAAACTGGGAACACAAAACGCGAAGGAAAGTGCAGATATGTTAGCAAGAAGAGTAAGTTTCTTTTGCTAGCTCCTATCAAAGAAGAAATCGTCCATTACAACCCGAACATATATATCTACCATGATATAATTTCTGATACTGAAATCGAAGTAGTGAAGCAAATGGCACAGCCTCGGGTAAGTTCCTAAACATGAATTGAAAGAAATATTGTGAACTGAAAATTTGGTGATTAAAATTTTACCGCTGATTAAATCTCCAGTTCAAGAGAGCAACTGTTCATAATCATGTTACTGGAGAGCTAGTAACTGCTAACTACCGTATCAGTAAGTCGGCTTGGCTGCAAAGCAGCGAACATGAAGCAGTTGCGAGATTAAATCAGCGGGTCACAGATGTAACTGGATTGGAACTAGAAACTGCCGAAGAATTGCAAGTGGTGAATTATGGATTGGGAGGTCACTACGAGCCGCATTACGATTTTGCGAGAGTAAGTAGTTGGGGGTTTATTTGTAGTCGAATTCTTAGGAATAATGAATATTGCTAAATTTTGATTTCGTTTCTATAATATTTTTACAGAGAGAAGAAAAGGATGCTTTCAAAAGCTTAGGCACGGGAAACAGAATCGCTACCTTCTTGTTTTACATGAGTGATGTCGCAGGAGGTGGAGCCACTGTGTTCCCATCTTTGGATCTTGCTTTGTGGCCTATGAAAGGATCTGCAGCTTTTTGGTACAATTTACTAGAAGATGGAAAAGGAGATCTGTCAACAAGACATGCGGGATGCCCAGTCCTTTTAGGCACCAAATGGGGTAAGTTTCTTTGATTTAAATTGTTGTGCGTTTCAGCAATGCGTTCATAGAAATCGAAGGCTATTGTGACTCTGCATTGATTGTGATTTGAAAACTTGTGTAGTTTCCAATAAATGGATTCACGAACGTGGACAAGAATTCCGTCGTCCCTGCAAGCTGCAACCCTCCAAACCATCACCTTTTGTAGATGCTTAAGGAAGCTGCCATGTGGCGAAAGTGGTGACTTAATCCCGATATATTATGCATATGCAAGACTAAGTATCATGATTTAAAGGTCTGAGAATATTATTACTAAGGTAGAATTTCCGAAAATTTAGCATGTGTGTAGTTACTTAATTAAGCACGATGTCCAACATAAGCAAATATTTTAAGTTTAGGGAAAGTAGCGAGGGAAGTGGGTTAAATCTTTTATGAATTTGAATCTCTAATCGAGTCTTAGCTATAGTTTACTTGAACTGACCAGTCTTTTAAAATGATACGTATCAGATTATTGAGGTTGGCTCCACCACCAGAATTCGTAAATGAAGCAGCTGCGCTGTCCTTACGAAACTAACGAAACAAGCACTGAGAGATAGGTTAGAAACGTGTAGCGCATTAATCAAGGCGGGGGATAAATTACACCATCAGCAGACACAGCGCAGGCTTGTCAGTTACTTGATCGAAGCAGAATTGATGTTGTCAGATGGTTGCTTTTGATCACATGGTTTGATGCTTGAATGGATAAATCAAATTCGGTCTGGAAGAGATACCCGCATGAAGTTTTCGGTTTCCAAGAAACGATGACAAATAAGTACCGCTGATGCAGACATGAAGAGAATATGCACATGACGGAGGAGATCTAGATCATTCTTTATGTTTCTTTTCCCTAGCTACTTGTAAAATATGTTACCTTCTTCATATCATATTTCTACTTTATCTACTTAAGCCTCATGAATTATTTTTCTTCCGATTTGCAATAAGCTCTCTAACTGATGTATCGTATTTGTTAACGTGCTCGTTTTATCATGGATGCGGCCATAACCAATTGCTTATATTTTATTCGTTTGGTTAAAATATTGCTGACATTACTCTCATTTTTTAAAAACTACCATAGAGTTCCTATACTTGCCACACAATGAAATCTCTACATGAATGTGCGGATTTTCTTTGAAAAGCAACAACTTTCTAGTTTTATTAGAGTGCTAGTTTTGTGCAATAGGGTTTCGGTTTGACTCTAAATGTTATTAACATTGTTTAACAAGCATGTATGTTATTGTTTTTAATCTACTTAAGGCATTGTGGCACTAACCAAGTGTTTTACAAATTGTTACCATATTGTTAATACAGTAGAATTGCCTACAACACGAGCTCGTGTGAAGAAAATCATGTATGAGTTCATAGTGAGCTATTTATTGATTGTTTTTTATTACTTGTAACTGTATTTTTATTAAAAAGAATAAAATTTAGTGAATTTTTAAATTTCAGCCTGCGATAGAAGTTTTACATGATATGTTTTAGCTATGTATCTGAAATTTGAATCTTTCCAGTATTGTCGATGTTTGCCTTGCTAGGTCTAGGATTGATACAGTCCCTCGAGCAATTTCTACCACCGTAACATCAAGTGCGAGTAGGAACGCTGGTTACACGCAGAGCCGTTTTGCAATCTAGTTTGACCGTACTGTGGATGTGCTTTCTCCACTTTCTACCTGGGTTTCGGTCCTACATGTTGAAGGATTGCTGTTATTCCTTGAGGGCTAGGTGTTGTAGTAGGCAAGGCAGTTACTCCAACCTAGATGATACTGTAGTAAATTACAGCGGTGTGGTTGAATAAGCGAGAACTTCAGTGAGGTGGAAGACATAAGCCCGTTGCTTAATCCAAGGATGGTGTAAGTAATAAAGGAATTGAATTCTACTTTCTCTTTGTGCATTATACTAGAAGGAGAGTAAGTGGAGAAGATAGTCTTGTTGATGTTCTGTAAGCCAGAGATAATCTAGCGTGACTCAATGGGAGCTGGAACAGATGGGGTTTCAGACTCTGTTGGTCCGTGACTTTACCCCATATTTACAAGAATATGGGTTTTCTATAGACTTCACGAAGGCAGAAAATGGAGTAACGATCTCTTCTCATGTCATCCTTTGCATCCTCATTCCAGGGATTTTCATCCGCATCCCATTATTTACCCACCGTTCTTACACACTGCATGCTCAGGTCTCAGGCGTAGAATGCTATAGAATATATATATATATGTGCAGCTAGCGTGCTAGTAGTAGTCAGACCAAATTCGTGAAACTCTTTGAAATTAAATGCAGCGATGGTAACGAATCTTGAATTACGTCATGAAATTTTAGTTTGTTAGGTTACTGGACTCATGTAGACGTCTTTAGCTGCTCAGACAAATAGCTGAGAAAAAAGTAAGAGTGGATGCCTTAAAGTGAATATAGTCCCCGACAACTGTGCTCACCTGTAATTAGTGAAGCAATCATAAATTCAGCTACCTTGTGCCCCCTGCCTGATGCGCGGTTTCCTTCCTTTCAACTGTATTGATTATCGCTTAGGTTCAACGGCAAGAAAGAGCCAGAATGACAAATTGCTGAGTAAGGTCGGTTAGATTGATGAGCATTTGATGAAAGTAATTTGTTTTCTTTTATTTAAGTTCCCCGGAGAGACATTACTAATGGCTTCAAATTTGCAACTTGATGCCATTGAAGCCTTTTGCTCTAATTTTAATGATAGTAGATTAAGTAACTTTTGATTGAATCACGCGTCAGTTCGGAAGCTACGGCTAGGACTACGGAAGATATAGAAGTTATCAAAACTGATGCATGTTTTATGTTTATCTGGACTTCCTGAAACATGTGTATTTCCTTGAATATCCATGAAAACTAGTATTTATCTGCATTGGCACACCTGGATGAGCTGATGTCGCTCATTGCTGAAGAATTAATTCCGTTTGCAACTTTAACTATTGCGTGTGATATAAAGTCTAAAATAGGAGAAAACTTGCATGCAAGATCCTATAAAGTTGATAAGACTTTTTCCAGTTTTGCACGCAGAGGGTGCTGTGAAAGGATGCAGGGATGCAGGCTCACCAAGAAATATACTATTATAGTAGCTTTTATAATGTACATTAGCCTTCCGCACAGCACTGAATGATGATAAGCGTTAAACTTGATTGGAGAAAGAAACAGGCGGAAAAGTAAGGAGAAGAAAGTAAATATGCCCGCATTATTAAATTTAGGAGTAAGGGAGAAAGCTTGAGGACAGAAAAATTAAGAGAAAAGAAAGTGCATCCGTCCAAAATACGTATGCGACTAAAGGAAGTGGGGAAGAGGGGTATGATTTTTTCTAAATTTCTATCCATCCAACGGGGAAAAGAAGCGAAAAAGAAGGGAGAAATGAGGGCGGCTCTATATAACGTGGATGAGAAATTTAGAGATTGAATAATAATTGTGTCTGCAAAGCCGGAGGAAATATACTTTCTCATTGAGTCTTTCCCTGTCCCTGGTTCCTACACTGCGTGCACGGGAAAGTTTTGGAGTGGATGCGGAAAAAGTCCGAAAGGCTCTGAAAGAAGTGAGAGTGGGAAAAAGTAGAAAGCCCGGAAAGTTTTTAGGCAGTGATAAAAAAGCAAAAGAATAAAAGAAAAAGCAGAAGAGCTATGATGCTACTAAATTAAGAAGATGGAAATCAAATAAAAGTTCTTAAACAAAAGGATTCCATCTGCATAAATATCAAGGCATATGCTGAGTTTGCGTTTAGAAGCCCTTCAAGTATAGCTTCCAGCTAAGAAACTAAAAAATTGTAAAATGAAGTAACTAAAACGGATCCTTAAAGAAACTTGTAATATGGCACTGATAAAGCTCTAGTTACTTAAGAAGACTTCAAGTGGAGGGAGAAATTTGAAGATTCAATGTTTTGTTTGTTTAACCTCTTACAGCTTGCTACGTTTCAGGGTAAAACCCTTTTATTAAAATCAGGTCATCAATCTAAAAGTATTTGCGGTGTAGAAACATTGATAGTAAGATTGGAAAATTGTAAAGGGTAGAAAGCACATGAGGAAATACCAAAATGTAAGCCGAGTTTTAAGTGTAAATCGCTAGATTCGTATTCAGATCACATAGGATTTTTGAAGAGGAAATTTGGAGTATGAGATTTGTATGCTCACTTGCTGGGGCCATAAAAGAATGTATTAAGAAGCTATGAATTCATTCAATGTTTGAGAACCTCAAGCTGCATTATTCTCAGAGAGGGAAAGAGAACGGAGGAAGGGGATGTGCTCAAGAAGATCTTTTGAAGGGAGAAATGTCAGGCGGATAAATCTGGATGTAAAATAGTCAAGCGGATTTCACAAATTTGATGCGATTTAAAAACATGGGAGAAGAATACAATGTTCACTCAACTAAAAGGGTAAAAGAGGGGAGACGATGATGATACCGAAAATACAGAGATGTAACCAAGAAGATGAGGGTGAGATCCTGGAAGGGATGAGATAGATTCTCATGAAGTCGGGATGAGGAGGGTGATCTTGCGGAAGAGTTGAGGGAAAGAAAAGGCTAAGTTGTGGGGGGAGTTTATATCTTTTCCCGACAAATGTTATAGCTAGTCAAGGAAATGATAAGAAAGAGAGGCTTAATTGATCGAAAAATGCCTAAACGTGTCTATATGGTATAATTTCTGTACGTCACTTAAAATAAGGGATGACCTGAAGAGGAGCAACTATAAAAGAAGGTATATAGCAAGTGCCAAAAATAATCTTTTGATTTGCACAGTCCCTCCAAAGTTTTAGCCTGCTAATTAAGGAAACTGATCCAACTTGTCATTACAACACTCATTTATGAATTCATGCAAGTCATAAACCAGATATCATATTGTAGATGAACTGAAGCAGTCCCAACTTGATGGTTTTATGGCTGATCAACTTGTACTTTACACAAGAACATGCATTAACGCAATAAAGTTCTTGAGCAATCAAGAAGTGGGAGATTGATTGAATAAATTCTAGATGGGAGACTGAACGGAACAGAGTTCCGACCGGACCGTACGATATTCTAAGGAGAGGTGATGAAATATTGAGGACATGTTAAGTCGCGTTGGTGAATAAGGGATGTGCTTGGATGACTGCCTATTTATTTGAAAGGATGTTTACGATGGTGGCTGTGGATTGGATGGTCCTGGAAATGTTCTATGATTGTGTGGTGAAGCATGAAGATGGGCTAGAATTTTCTCTTTCCATGACTCCAACTGACCATCAAAGAATTCCCGGGGACTTAGTGTTGAGAAAAAATGGCTGGGCGGGACATATAACTGAAAATAGGGTGCACATGTACAGTTGGAGATGCTGTGGAAAAGTTGGCGTGCATGAGGATTTGTGTGAGGATAAAAGCCGGGAGGAATTTGTCCGGCAGAATGTATGGATGGCTCAGCTTACAGCTTCTGCGGCGAAAGTGTAAAAAGTAAATGAGCCATGAATTGAATGGGGATTTTTATTGTCCATATATTCCGTAGGCCTCTTTAGTTTCCTCTCAATGTGTCCCATTGTCCAGGGGTCTAGATCCAGGATACTGGAGACTGGAAGCTGAAGACACTTCAGAGGTTTGGTGAAAGTGTAGTTTTTCTCTCGCCTTTCTTCTCTAGCATCGTAGCATTCTATCTTGCACCTTGTCTGACTGGAGGTTGAAAGTTGGGAGTGCTGTGGATTGAGGTGAAAGTTGGAAGCTAGGTTCACATAAAATCCAGCTCTTGGAAGAAAGTTCTCACCCCCTGTTTTTACCTTGATGACATTACTTTCTACACTTTGGAAATCTTCTAGCCACCTGGGCCACGTTGCGTTGGTGGTTTCAAAATGTGGGTTTTATGAACACTTTGCCTTGGCCCAGAGCCCGGTTTCCATGTCCAGCTTAACCTTAAGCTTCCTCACCTCTCATCAAATATTTTAGTTTGGCACAACGTCCAGCTCTATTATTTAGTTTCCAAGGAATGAGCTGCGGACAAGGAAAATGCCGCAGCCGGAATTCACATATTTAAAGCCTAGAGCTGGAGGGTGGAAGAAAAGAGTGGACATATTCAATGGGATAGCGTAGTGCGTGGGAGAGTTTGGTTTTATTTGGGTGACAAACTGCGCGGGGAAAGTAGTGATAGTAAGAATAAATTGAAATTCTCATGTCTTCTGGATGGGAACAATTGCCTTCCCGGTCTCGGGAATCGAGTCAATCTAAATCTGGAATACATGTTTCTAGGATGAGAGAGCTATTGAAATTAGGTTCAGGCTTAGCTATAAGTGAAAGACACATTGAGAGAGCCGGGGGACAATACCCGTTATTCAGGCACACGCTCCAGTTGCATAAATTCCCACGAAGGGCTCATCTTGAAATGGTTGGAGGAGAAAGTTATCCGAGTTTTTCGTCCCAAATCCTGGCAATATTCTTGGTGGCATAAGATGGGGATGCCAAATTGTTTTATTCAAGCAAAATAACAATATGATACGTGTGAGGCGAGAAAGCTATTATTTTGACCTGCCAATATTACACAAAATGCATGCAAGGAAAACGACAATACTGCAAGACTATGTAGCGACCACCAATGACCCTGGATGAAAGTAAAAAACTCAGTTCGGGCTACCCTTAGGGATCTCATTTTCTTGAAGCTATTGAAATCTTGGAGCTCTTGCTGTTTTATAGGCACTTGCAGGAATTTTGAATTCGTCTTGGACGACAAGTAATGTGGAAGAAGGATGCGGTAAGGAATGAAATAACAATAAAAAATGGAGAAAGTTGGAAGGTAAATTTTGAGCTGGAAAATGTATTCACATTCTGTTTTCAAGTTTGGAAAAAGTAAGCAAAGTTAGCAAATAAAGGGAGGACGGTGGAAAAATAGCCATAATCGTTTGTTTGAACTGAATAGGTTTCTTGGAACTTTCACTGGAAGAAAGCATTTGAAAGTCTGTGTGTGGATTTCAAAGCGATTTTGGTGATACTGCGATGCAAGGACTGTGAGCTGGGAAGATGAAGGCGTTGGTGAGCAAACAAGAATGTGATTGCTAGGGGATACTCTCTTGATTTGAGTTGTGTGTTTGTATGGATGTATCCCACGGTCACGGATGATTGGATGTGGGAAAAGCATTGTGGTGTGAATTTCTGGGGAAATGGTGGAGAGAGATTAGAGGGAGAAGAGTGGGGGTTCAAAATGCAATTTAGAGATTACAGAGTCCAAAGAGGTAGGAAATCCCTTTGATAGCCAACACAAATGCCCCATTCTTGAGCTCACTTCACAAGATCACAAGAGATCAGATCACCAACACCAATCCAGCGATTCGCCTGCCCACCACTTCTTCCTTCTATCCATCCGTTTCTCGTCCTATATGAACCAAGTCTTCCGGAATCTTCCTTTCTGGCTTGACCGAAAATCCCATTGAATTTAAATGCTAAACCAACATCATTCCCTAACATACCTTGGTGAAAGTTGCTTCATGCCCTCTTCGCCTCTACTCTGTCTTGCTACCCATTTCTCTACCTGACTAACCGCTTCTTTCCCTTAAACTTTCTTCCAGAATGAAGTATCAAGAACCAAGGATATTGCATCTTACCCGTAGCCGCAACATAGAAATCTTACACAACCAGAATCGAAATAGTGTTTCCGTGTTACCTATTATGCCTATGCTAGTAAATAAAGTAAAAGTACAACTCTGGTCTCGAGCTATTCTTACTATGGAGCAATGGAAACCATATAGCACTGTGCATATTTTAGTATTTTTCCCCAAAGAAGGTGGAAGAGATGCGTACGTATTGAAAGCATCGAATTCTATCAACTTCCGGAGAAAGTGCATACTTGGTAGCCAAGGTTCCAAATTCTAGATAATCCCAGAGTTTACAGGACATGAAATATTTACCCGGGATTGGAATATTTCTACTGTGGAATTAGTCTAGCAAATCGGACGTATCCTCGAATATTTGGTTTACTGATCGAGCCCTGTGTTGGGCACGTTCAGGTTGGTTTCGCCGACGTTGAAAAATAAACAAAGGGATGATTCGAAAGCAAGAAACCAGAAGGGATGATGGGGGCGTGTGGGATGAATTCGGATAGGTTTGGTTAGCCAGTTCCCGGATAAATGTTCACGGTGGAAGAGCAACTAAAGGATATCACCGGGCAGGGAAGAGGGGCACACACACAGGGATACAGGATATGATATGATGAACGGTGAGGAGGGATGTTGAAAGGAGCGTATGGTCCATTTGATGCGGGGATCATGATGATGCGGGAGCTAATTCGTGAGCGGTGACGAAGCATAAGCTAAGGGATCAAGTGGGGTGCGTGGTAAAAACAACACTTGGCCCCATTTGAAGCTGAATTGTCGGGAGCAATCAACAGCCCTTCTTCCAAAAGGATCATTCTCTTCGTCTGTCCGCCAAAGCCATGTATTGCTTTAAAGTGGAGGTTTTGTAGCAGTACATGTGCATGTTACCCGCATTACCCACCCGGGTGCAGAAGGTTTTTCTTTTCTTTTTCCCAAAGCCTCAGCTCATCCGCCTCCTTCCATGTCTCATCACCATAGTCAATAAAATCCAAAAACAGATTCAGTCATTGAAATTAAATCACTTGGGAGGGCTGGAAATTTATTTACGCTAATCGCGGTCTGACGCATGCAAACACGTAATTAATTGCGTTACGTATTGTATATATTCAAGTATGATAATGGAAATTCAATGAACATTATTAAATGAAAGGATATGTATAGCTGGCTGGCAATACCAGAAGTGGTCGAGCACCCTTACATGCCCCTTCGTAGCCTTTTTGGATCCAAGCGTTTCTCCCTCTGCGCTCTTTAAGTTATATCAACCCCGGGAGGCGTTCGAGTGGAGGAAATCGCTAGTAACTCTATTAATTTTAGATTTTCCTTTTGTTTACCTTAATATTTTACAGACTTATTGTGGGATTATTTAGAACAAATACGGTGTAGAATCACAAACATTCTCTGTTGACTTAAGGATTTCTGATTTCTTCTTCTGTTGGCTCAAAAAAGCTTGAAGCTGTTCCAAGCTAGGCGCGGCTTAAATAGATGTGGATGGGATGATATGAGGGACTGTGTTTGGAGCTTGAAGGCCCGGAAACCTGTGTGGACACAGGAATAATGAACACTATAAAGTTTACGGCTTATAACTTAAAGCATGTTACGATTTTGACCATTTTCCTTTGCTCCAGTTCGTTTTGTACATGAAATTCAGTGGAATTGGTTTCGTGTTAAAGTTGGTAATTGTTTTTTCTTTCTTGGAAAGTTTGGAGGACGTGAAAACGGACAGAGCGTTAGGGCTTAAAGACGGGAAGAGGATGGCCTTGGCATTGATGTAGAAGTATATGAATCCGTTGAATCTGAAGCAGAGTACTGGTAATGCTGCTGGGAAAGTAAGGTGCTAGCAGTGGTAGAACGGAAAAGGATGATATATACTGTAGGGTGCTGATGATGGAATATTGGAAGATACGATGCTACAGAGTTAGAGCAAAATAGAACTGGAACTGTGAGCTTGTTGATTGCATCCCGTTCGTCATCTGGTTGGCGTAATAAATTGGGAATTCAAGAGGGTAGAGTGCTAGGAAATCATAAAGACGAACATACGACTTTTCTCAAAGTTTTCCCATCATTCATATCTCCTCTTGCTCATATGTCTCTAAAGTCCTGGAGTGGAAAGGAGCTAGGAGATGGATGCGAAAACCAGGAGTTTTCTCCTCCACGGGTATCCCCTGTTCCTGTGCTGCCTTTAGTTGATATCACTTCATATAAAAGGGTGAGAAGTGAGAAGAAAGTATGTGATGTAATCAAAATTGAGGACGCGGAAATTAAAAAGTTTTCTCCCGAGGAAAGAGAAAGGAAAGTAAATTAAGGGGAAATGTTGTAGGAGGAGAGACGAAAGTTAGATGATGATGAAACTACTGCTGGCTGAAATTAAGTAGAAAAGTTGGAGTTTCGGCGAGATGCATGCTGCGGCTACTTCATGGGAAAGTAAGAGAAAGGCAAGATTGTAGTTCATCTAATTGAAGAGTATATACCTATGTTTACAGTGCAATAGTAGCTACGCTAGTTATAAATATGATTACATTTTTTATTTAGTTTATAGCTATCGGGCTATTTGGACCTGAGGTTAATTTGGGTCCAAGGTATATATAGTTTCTCAATTTTCCAGAAATGTGGAGCACTTTGAGTTGTAAAAATTCCGCTTACTAGCTCTGACTAATCAAGTGGAGAAAGGAGGATAATTCTTCTCAATTGGAGAATGAAGAAATGTACAATATTGAATAGGGGATGTGACAGCGGAGGGTTGCCAGAGTTCTATAAGCTCCCCTTCTCAAAGATGACATTTACAAAAGACTACGAGGAAGGAAGGAACTAACAACTACCGTGTCTGTGGGAGTCTAAGACCTTTTGTAGAAGGGGCTTATCAAGTTGTATCTGTCTGAAGTTCAGCTACCCGTGAAATTCTCTCCGCCCTCCTTGCTTTAGCTATTGATGAAAAGAATTGGAGGAAACCTAGGAAACATGTGAATTTGATGTTAGGAAATTGAAAAATACATATTTGCTTAGAAATCCTTGGTTGAAGAGATGACAAGATGAAAAGGTAGGGAACTATTAGAAAAAAGAAGGCAATGTTGCGGCGGATGAGTTTGATGGAGGAGAAAGTTGTGGAGATAAGGTGGATGCTTAGGTTACCTACACGGAATTGAATCTATAGATTTGATAATGTAAGAGGCAAGAGGTTTGGCCTGATAATACCCTCTACTTACTGATGATGATGAAGGAATCAAGTAGAAAAATAACAGGTATGTATATACGAAGGGTACCACCAGGGATATGCAGGGAGGAAGAAAGGAGAAGAGAGAAAGGGAAGATGAAGGAAGGAGGAGAAGGCTGTAGATGCGGAGAGACAGAGCAGGAGGAGAGAAAGGACGTAATCTCTTTTTGCCGGGGTCGAAAAGGCGTCCACCTGTGAGGTTCTCATGGTTGCTTTGCATCCTTTGGCTCCTGCCTGCCGCCATCCTCTACCACTTATATTGCGTATCCGGGACTCGCAAGTCCTCCTCTCATGATTCCACTCCCATTTCCAGCCTCTTCTCCCGGTCTTGCCTGGAACTAAGGGAAGAAGGAAGGTCTGCCTCTGCCCTCTCTGCCTGTATGATTCCAGGGAGGCTTCCAGGAGCGCGGAGCTAGGGAATCCCTGTATTTCCTTTTGTGGCTTTCTCCCAACACATCCGCCTCATCTGTGAGACTGTGAGGGAGCAGGAGATCAAAGTTGGGACGTCGCTGCTGAGGTCTGGTGCATGGCAGAGAAACGGTTTAGCATGTGATATAGATGCGGGCAGCGGTGGGGAAAGGGGGATAGTGGAGAAAATCCAGGAGAGAGTATATTTATACATAGTTAGTATAGAAAGCTGAGAGATGTGCAGAAGGGACTTTTCCGGGCGGAAGGAAAGCAGGGTAGAATACACGTAACTTATAGCATCTTACCCACTTCTACTTTCCCTACATCCCTCAGTAGTTGGCTTGATACTGTTAGGCTTTGAAATTGTAGGATGGTGACTGGAAGACTGAGTTTAGAAAGTGTAGATCAACTTGCTGAAAGAGGTTGGAGGTTGTTCCCTAGTGTTAGCCTCCGAAGAGCTGAAGAGCCAGAAAGAGGAATGACTTGAGTGGTAAAAAGGGACTATTTGGTCAAACTCTTCTCCACTTTCACACCATCACTTTCTAGCTCGACGACTACTACAGGAGTCGGTGAGGTCTACAAAGTAAAAACCCGCTTCTTGCATTATCAACATCAACTCCATGGTCATTTATTCTCATCCTCATTGTGTCTGTCCTTCCTTCCTTCGCCGATGACAATACAACTTTCACACACTTAAAGTCATCCGCAACTTCCTCTGTGTGCTTTCAACTGCCGCTTTGAGATTTTTCCTAGCGGAATTTTCTTAGCAGGATTTTGCAATTTCGAAACAGAATTATTTTTCGAGAGAGCGTGAATTTTAAATTGGACGCATGGTTCACGGTGGGGGTAGAATAAAAATTGAGAAGGTGAAAAATCAATTGGTGTACAGTCATCAAATCATGGGTAAGTGATTCAAGTTATAAAAGTTTCAATTTCATACATTTTAATTTGAAAATTACAAATATTTTGCTGGCGGCCATGTACATGGTGGACTGATAAGCGTCTGCCTTTCACTCATTTTTGCTCTAATTATACAGTATGAAAGCTTACTTTCACCTGGTATTTAGCAAGTACATGGTACATCTGATGAGCGAAGCAGAATGTGAGTTAGAATACTTTAAATATTTGTTTAATCGTAAGGAATTTCATAATTCCAGGTGACAGATTATTGGACATCCCCTGCAAAGTTTGTGGGGACAGAAGCTCCGGGAAACATTACGGCATCTATTCCTGTGATGGTAAATAATATTTAGAATGCTCGAATTTTGGGTGAGAATGAATAAATGGCTGTAATATTTTGACGAGGAAGGAGATTCGGTAGTTAATTTTGCTGTATTTTATTGAAACGTTATGATATTTAATTAGGGTCATCACAGGTGAACAAGTGTGAGTTCATTAGCATTATATAAATTGTAATGTATCAAGTTATACTCCAGAGGTAGGATTAGATATTAGATAGTTTAGAGAGCTGATGTAATTAATGCCATTCTCGATATTACTCCTAGGATGTTCAGGATTCTTCAAGAGAAGCATACACAGAAACAGGGTTTACACCTGTAAAGCCCAAGGAGATCTCAAGGGAAGATGTCCGATTGACAAAACACACCGCAATCAGTGCAGAGCCTGCAGACTGAAGAAATGTTTCGAAGCATCTATGAACAAAGATGGTAAGGACGTAAGATAGTTTTCCATGATTTCAGAGAAGCATATCCGACAGTATAAAGTAGCCCTTTCTCAGGTTGCCCCACTTCTCATTCTTTAGTTTGAAGACTCAAGTTATACTGTGGAAGTGGAAGGAAGGCAAGGCAAGAAGGGTGAGCGGGCTGGGTAACTGTTTTGCCTTGGCATTACAATAAAAGCTTGAGGGTAAACTCCATGAGCAAAGATGAAGGACGGCAAGTTACAGTGAGAGCTAGTTTAGTTGTACATTGTATGGGAAAGAATAGCGAGTTGTTTAGGAAGGAATGGGTGGGGAAAGGAAGGCGTATGGAGAAACGCGAGGAGAAATGAAATTGCGCCAGAGTCTAGTTGTCTATAGAAAGCCAGGAGAAATGCTACCCGGGAGAAGCTAGAAAGTCAAGCCCCTCGCTGGTGATTGGTCCGCTGGTAGCTGCTAGTCTTTGTGCGATTAGGGAAAGGCTGGTGGTTTGATATTCGGAAAGAAGGAATGAAGGCTTTGGCTGAGTATGACTTTCCCCCTTTTTCTCTCCTCCCTGGGTAAAATTGTCAACCCCTTTTAGAATTTTGAGTTGGTTGGTTGGAAAGATTGTACATTTCTCAGCTTACCCTGTTCTTGTTTGACGGGCTGAGGACATAGGGTGGATACGGTAAAGTGGATACGAGTCTCAGGTTGGATGTCTTAGGGATTCATTTGAGGATGATTTACGTGAAAATCTTTTCACTTAAATCTTTCCCACCGCAAGCCTTTTTCAATCCTAGGGTTGTCTAATGGTCGGGTTAATTATCTAATAGAGTTTTTGGTAATCGGATTGTCGGATTGCAAAGACTGATGGCTGTAAGTGAGGGTTGCAGGAGTTTGGATGTGTGAAAGAAGTCGTTCTCCTGGGGCAGGCAGGATTTCTCCGAAATTTTCCCTGTATATATGTATATAGTATTGCCGCAGAAGATTTGGAAGAGTTTTTCTCAGAAAGCATCTTCTCACAATCATTTAACTTTGCTTTCACCACTGCATGGGTTCCTTAAGGGGGTGTTGCGAGTAGTTAGTTGGGAGAGGCCTGGAGATCCGGGAGAGATGGTGCTGTCAAAAAAATAATTTGTTCTTTCCAGCATTCTCTGTCTTTCTTGTGTACAAGAGAAATGCATATGTGTGGGAGGGAAGGAGGAAGGAGGCAGTGCACAGTGTAGAGTTTGACGGTTTGGGATGTTCGGATCCGCATCACCGTGAGAGATCTAATACGCTTCTCGTCGCTCTAATCGTTGCTCACGCGAACATTAACTTTTCACATCGCTTCCCTGCGTTAAGCTTTTGCACGCTATCCAACATCTACCTTGAATGAGCTAAGCGTGGTTGTTTTAGGGATAAACAGATAAAAGGCTGAAAGAACAGAGTGTTGATGTTGGTAGCAGCATACATAAGGGATTCCAGGGCGGATATTAGCAGACATAGCAGGATAGCAGGAAGCTGGTTTGTTGGGCGATGGTTGGTGGTGGGAAGAAATAACTTTGTGCTTGTTGATGGGAGGAGGCTGTAGATGGGAGAGATTGTGGAGAAAGTTGAGAGAGAAAGGAGGAAAGTAGAATGACGAGACACTAATCCTTACGAGGCTCCTTTGTTCGTTAATCATATTAATGTAAATCCATGGAATAGAGACTGTAAGCTTGCTTCATACTTATTCGCAATTCAGAAATGACACACTCTAGGACAGTATATGTAGTTCTAAGTGTGAATGGACGGAGAGAGACAAAGTGACATTTTAAGTTGGATGGAAATGACAAAGATGAAGAGATGGAGAAATGAAGAGATGAGGATGGAAGCAGAGATACAAGGTAGGCGGAGGTGAGACAAACGACTTTGCCACCGGTGATGCTTTCTTCGTGGGGAAAGTTGACGTTGTGTTTTGTGATAATGGAGGAGAGAAGAAATGTAGATGTTTCGGGGGAAAGGTAAACGGGAAGAATATTTATGTGCCAGCAAGTACTGAAAGGCTCGATTTGGATGATACTCAGGATGCAGATGCTGGCAGAATGAAGGATGCTGAGAGAGATATGAAAGGCAGGAGGATGCTAATGCGGGGATTACAAAGATGAATAATATTAAGCCCAAAGAAGAGATGGTTGTGCTTAAGCTCTGTGGTTACAAGGAAAGGTAGAGAGGATATAAGCTGGAAGAGGGAGGATGAAGTGAATTGAAATGAAGAGTAGAGAAAAGGTAGGAAGATTTTCGGGGAAAGCGGAGAAAGCTAGTGAAGGGAGGCTGGGTTGATAGTTGGAGGAGTGGCGGAGGGAGGAAGAGGAGCATTAATTCCCGGGATTGACAGGGATGTTGAAGGATGAAAAGGTGGAAAATAATGTGTTTTTTTCTCCTGTTTTCCACTCTATTTTTCCTCTTCTCGTCTCTCATCTTGTTACCCGGGCTATGCTTTATACCAGCTGTTCAACATGAGCGAGGACCTCGAAAGCCAAAGCATTCAAAGCACGATACTATGGGAAATCCTTCCGGGTCGTCAGTTGCTCCTCATCAACTTCACTCATCCACCTCATCTTTTGGGATGGCCACTTCTGGGGTTGGCTTACTTAATGGAATGGATATGACGAACAACTCCGGAGGAGGAGGGGGTGGCAATTCTGGGGTTAATCTTAGAGCCACACCGGGTGGGAATGTATCTGGGCTGAATTGCTCAACCTCGGGAGGGAGTGCAACTTCTTCGGTTGGCAGCAATTCTGGAAGCATTTCCCTCCTACCCGCATCAGTTAACAATCCGGCAATGACTTCTGCAGCAGCGGCGGCCGCTGCTGCCGCAGCTGCAGCTCAATTGACAATCCATTCGGCTACTCAGCACATTTTTCAACAATCTGGACAGGAAGGAAGCAATACTAATCATCACCATTCCCACACCCATTCTCATCCACATCCTCATCCTTCTTTCCACGGTGGAAACAACCCGGTGGCTGGACCCCTCATGGTCCACCATTCTGCTGGACTCTTACAAATACTGATGGCCGCGGAAAGGTGTCAAGTCAGTACATAAATTTGTAACAACTACTTCTACAATATTTTTCATGATTTGTAACGCTCCAAAGTTCAAAAGTAGTAAAGTCGGGAAGGTATGATGCAGGATAATGGACAGGTCGGTCATTGATTTGTAGGAGTTCGTTTGGGGACCGCGAGGAACGGGTGTTGACACTCAAGGAAATATTGGTGCTCTCGAGCGATTAAATGTCGAAAGACTGATACATGCATCACCCCTTATCACGTGGAGCCCGTCTTGGGAAGCTTTGCAGGTAAGATTGATGAAGGGTTACAAATCCCAAGCGTTCCTGATAATGTGGTAGTGTTTGGAGATCTCGTTAAGGCAACTTTGTTGTACCGAAAGAATAAATTGGACCGCTGTAATCGCTAGAAACGTCGTTTATGGTCAATTTGAAATAGGAAACGTCTGCAAGGCTGTTATTTATGGCGGTGAGATGGGTCAAATGTCTTGGACCTTTTCAAACATTGTCAAAGAGGGATCAGGTAAGAAATCCCAATTTCAAAAAGTATTGCAAAGTGCTAAAACTAGATTCAGAAATTAAATCAGATACTTATTTCATAAAACTTTCAGCTACTCTTGCTAAGCGAGTCATGGAAAGAATTGTTTTTACTGCATTTGGCACAGTGGTCAATTCCGTTAGATCTTCCAATGCTACTAAGCTCACACAAGGCACAGGATAGATTTCCAAAAGATCCACTTGTGCTACAGGACATTAAATCGATACAAGTATGACAAAAATCCCTTGGCAGCTAATTTCGCATGTTACCCCAAATCCTATTGAAAGAGACCGTGACACTTACTTTTCGTTACAGGAAATAATGGGGAGATTCAGACAATTGTCACCGGATGGAAGCGAATGTGGATGTATGAAAGCTATCTTATTGCTGAAACCAGGTTCGTAATTTCAAATAATTTATCTCATAATTTTCGATAACTCATTTGCATTTGCATGCACAGCATTTTCAATGTTGTTCTGCGATTCTGTCTGCACTGGAAGTTTAGAGCTAGAGTTGGAGGTAAAGAAGGGCCAGAGTAGACCTTTATGAAAAAGCTGTAACTAAAATTCTTTGCAGAAACTGCTGGATTACTGGATATTCAACCTGTGGAAATGCTCCAGGACCAAGCTCAATGTATTTTGAATGATTATATCAGAGGAAGGTACTCAAGACAGCCGACTAGATTTGGACGAATGTTACTTCTTGTACCCAGTCTTAGGGCGATTCGGCAAAACACTGTCGAGAATCTATTCTTCAAGGACACCATCGGCGAAATACCTATGCAAAGGCTTCTTATCGATATGTATCAAATGGATAAATTCGCATAAACGTTTCATTCCTTATACTTGGGCTATAGCTATTACAAACCTATGCTTTAAAGTTCTAATCAAGTGGTTCACAAATGCACTAAATATCTTTATCGAACGACTGTTGTTTAACTATTTGAGTTATGTATTGATGCTGCATAAAATAAATTGTGCTTAATTCTTGTTCATGTATTAAAGTTTTGAGAAAGTTAGCAGTGCATATGCTACATAGTTTTAGAATGTTAGATTATTAGTTAGTTTGCAGCTGGAGTGAATGTTTTCGTGTAAAGGGCCATAGAATTTAGAAACGAACCACTAATACCGAGAAAGTGCACAAGGCAAATCTATGGCTGGAACCAATCACTTCGCAGGATGCGGCGCGGTAAAGCCAACGCGGCAGGGTTGAATAGTTTTGATGTCCGTTACATGTGTGTACACGTAACGAAACTTTGAACCTTATTTATATATCAACTCGCAACATTATATACTAACTCGCAACATATCACAGGTGGTTGTGTAAATAAGAAATGGTAAATGCATTTATTTGGCTCTTGTATCAAAAGTTGAACATGGTTTCAGCAAATCAATCAAAACCCAACTAACTATTAACTATGCTATAGTGATTGGCATCAACCTCAACGTAGACAAGATCTCTTACTCTGATCTTGTCTAACCTCAACGATTTATAATTTCGGATTGAATCAGTGACACTCAAGCTTCGTATATCCTTCCATTCGCTCAACGTCTGTACGGGTAAGTGGTACAATGTGTAGTTTTTGTTGTCGATCAGTGGAGTGTATGAGTATCTGGTCTAGCATCACTTACTTTAGCTAAAACTGAATTTGAAATGAAACGTTTGTTTCGATTTCAAGATTGCTAGAACTTTCTAGTAGCCGGAATAATTATAATAGTATTGCTTTTTAATTGCTAGTAATTTTTAATGTCACGTAGGTTTCTGGTTATTTTATTGGCAAATCGAAAAATGAGTCGCCGGACAAGATCAGGATCCGAGGCGGGGATGAGTTTTACGCTCGCGAGTTATTCTCAATCCCAATCACAGCAAGACAGGAAAAATGGAAACCATAATAAGAACTTGTATTTTGTTATCCCTGATAACCTAACGCAGGAAACATGTTCGAAACGACTGCAGAATGTGTATCAGGTAAGTTTATCCGCTGCATATCGAAATTTATAATTTTTTGGTATCTGACTTTGATCGTGGATCCGTTTTGAAGATGAGCTTAGATTACGAGCTGCAAGCTGAATGGATGTCGGCAAAAGATCTGTTTATTACGAAACCTCAACCAGGGAACGTGTTCGTTTGTGACCCGTTTGGGGGGCGCGCATTTGATTTTTTGCATTCAACTTTCTTTGATTCAAAAGTTGCAAAGAAATTTTTGTAAGTAACTCGCTTTGAATCTATTTTGCATCTGTTTCTAGTAGAAATGGCACTTTCTAAGGAACTTATTACTTATTTTTCTAAATAGAATCATAGGACCCATGTGCTTGGAATACGTGATTAATGCAAAAGATGTGAATGCAGCTATCGAAACCAAAGGATTTCCTTTTTACACGGTGGCGATGAAGGATGAATGCATCACTCTCACAGGATTTAATGCAGAAGAACAGGTGAGTACTACGTTGGCTTGCGTGCAAGAATATATTGAGTTTGTTTTCAATCTAACACTAACTTGATCGTCTGTAGGAGGAGATAACCGGTCTAATCCACAAAATGAACGGTGTCGTAACCAAAGCTCTCGCTATGTCTACGACACATGTAGTTGCGTCGAATGTGGTGACCCCGAAATGTCATGAAGCATATAAACGAAATATTCCCGTGATGACCGCTAATTGGGTACATGTTTTGTGGGAAGAAAGCAGAAAAGAGATTTTGAATTCAGCAGATCGCAAGTACAGAAAATATAAATGTGGCGTGTTTCACAATGTAAATATCTGCATTTCGCAAATTCCTTCCGCGCGAAAAAGCACAATTCAGAAAGCTATAATTGACGGGGGTAAGAATTCAATAAAGGCTTAACTACGGAATTTTAGTCAATAAAATCACCCATATACTTAAAGTACTTTCTACAGCTGTTACTCAATGATAATTTTATCCAGGTGGAATATTCTCTAAAGACTTCAAAAGAAATGTCTCCCAGGTTCTAGTGGTTCCGACTGCCAGTGGGGACAAATACAAGTATGCTCAAACTTGGAACGTTCCTTGCGTTACACCGGAATGGATTGAGAAATGTAAAGAAGCAGGGCACATACTACCGTTTGACGAATTCCACCCTACCACCTCTGGGGCACCTACGAATAAGCCCATAATGAGCTCAACACAAATTGATGGAGGAGCAGACCCAAAATTAGGTAATAAACAGCAATTTTACACTGAATTGGAAAAGCTGGAAGAGTGAAGTATTCTAATTTCATGAGCATGATGAGACGTTATTTTCTTCTACAGTGCCTGATGGAAATGAATCCATGATAAGTTTAATAAACAGAGATGAATTTACCAATACGGTTGCAAATAGTACGCGATATTCTAATGCTTCAGCCATTTCGACAACGTCTCAGCTAGGTCGAGATAATGAAATTCGGGATGATCCCTGGGAAGTAATAGATCACGGACCGAAAGGCTTCTTAGACCAGTTTCAGGTATGTTTGTATAGCCATGACAGGTTTGTTATGCATTTAAAAATATGCAAAGATAATTTAAAATTCTACATGCTTCACTGCAGGTTTATGTATGCGACTTTAAACAACCTCAAAAACTGGATCACTTGCGGTACGTTATTAATGAATCCGGAGCCACATGCTATGTATCTTTGAACAAGCGAGTGACGCATGTGATCCTGGTGGACGGAATTATTTCGGACCAGGAAAAAGCTTACATTTTGAAAATGCAACAGAGGTGAGTATCACATCATGTTTCGGCTACCTTGTACACTTGGTGCATCCCATCTGGCATCCATAAAGGACTACAATATCTATTTCTACATGCACTTTTAGGCCGCACGTTCTTCCTTTGCTTTGGCTAGCAACATGCGCTCAACATGGATCTCCCGTAGAAGAAACATTCTTTAAAATTCTCTTAGCTCCGGAATTGGATTTGGTCAACGAAGAACTCAGTGATTCTAGCGGTGCTCAGAAGCGAAATAGTAAAGAGAATGGCCTAAAACGGACTAAAAGCGTGTTCCAGGCTCCAGAACAAGTACCAGATGAAGATAACACCATGAAGCCTTCAACAGTCACAAATACTCTTGTGACAGGAGAAGAGGGTAAAATTCTTTTCGATGGGTTAAAATTTTTTGTGCAGTTGGAGAGTGACGAAGAAAAGGAACGAGCCGAATCTATCATTCAAAGCTATAGCGGGGAAGTCATTAATTGCAATAATGCTAAAGAATCAGAAATCGATATTATGATTGCGACACCTGTATATGATGCTGTTGATGTTCAACCTTTGCAAGTTTTCACCAAGTTCTGGCTGGTACGTGTTTTTCACGTGAATTGTTTTGTAGTAGAGAATTTTTGAATTGAATATTGTGAATATTTTAACAGTCAGAAGTAGTGGATCGTAATTCACTGGAAATACCTGAGGAACCGTATCACATACCGTACCCCGCTACTGCCGTGACGCCGACATTGTTTGAAGGTGTTGTAATCGCTGTGAGCGCATACCCCGACAAGACAAAGGAATACATCCGACAGATTTCCATTGCACTTGGTGCTACGTATGTGCTTTTTGTTTGCAATCTGGTGTTTGTAAACTTATTATTTCTGCATTTATACAACCTGCACTTCTTTGTGTTTTCAGTGTTCAAGAAGTCTTTGCTAAAAAAACGACAGACAGCGCCCTTCGCACCACTCATCTCATTTGCGGAGTAGCCGATAACGCAAAGTATAAAGCGTCTAGAAGGTGGGGAACCCCCGCAGTAACTCTCAACTGGATCGTAGAGTGCTGTAAGCAAGGGAAAAAACTAGACCTCATTGATTTTCTTCTGGAGAACGAAGATAACAGTGATACAACAACAGTATATGCCTTGACCCCAAACACGCAAGGAAAGCTTCGCGAACGGGAAGCTGCACGGTTAGGGTATGCATACTGATAGCTGAAGCATTTTCTTGGTGGTAAAGCTAGTTTTTGCTGATATGTGTGCTAACTATGATCGCTTGTGATAACATAATTTTCTTGTTTGATTACAGAATTAAGAACCCACCCATCCAAGATGATGTCTTCAAGACACCTGCTGCAGCATCCATTATGACCCCTGAAAGCAGCACTAGTAAAACGAAAACTCCAGTTACACCAGGCGGACCTCCTCCACCCGAATCCCCACTTCTTCACCCAACGTTGTCTCGTGAAGCATCGCGAGCATTAAAAGAGCAGATGGATAGAGCATGTCGAACTCCCCCAGCGTACCTTCAACGTCCCAAGAGGCGCCCATCGACACCGTTTATGGAGGTAGTTCGCTCATGCCAAAGGATGTGTGAAGCGAAAATAGCAGACGCTGTTGCAAATGACGAAGCATTGCGAGCTCTGGAACCTCCTCCTGATCCGAAATACGAAGAAAGGGTAAGAGACTATGTGCCTAGGTAATAATTAGAGCACTCGGCTTTGTATAAAACTTTTAGAAATTGGAACCAATTGATAACACTGCTTTTTCAAATTTACCAGCGATGGGTTGTGACACCTATGCAAACACCGGAGCGATTATCACACGCTGTCAACGATGAGTCCAAGAAATCTGATAGGAGTAATGGATCTCGTAAAAGAGAACAAGGAAATTCAACTGATGAGGAAGAGTTGATTGTTCGGAAGAAAAAGCAAAAGAATTGTAATGAAAGTAGTGGTGACGATAGAAAAGAGAATGATGAAGATAGCCCAGTAGGGATTGGTCGCACTAACGGAACTAGCCGTGAATCTCAAGGTCGTAGTAATCGACATAAATTCGACAGTTTTGAAGATATCCGTCCCGATGAAGAACCTGCTGAAGAAAATGCTGCGGAAGTTTACTGGGCGGCGGATGAGCCGAGAGACAGTAAGTTTATGTTCAATTTGCAAGCTTCCAAGTATAAAGTCATGCATTACATGTAACGGATAACTCCGCAACGCAGAGGAACAGCATGAAGAACCAGTTTCCGAAACAAACATGGAACATGATGCTGAGGACGAAGAAGTTCTAGCGGAGGCCACTCGGGCTAGCAACAGCGTTCATGAGTTCGAATCGCATACCGTTGAAGAAGAATTCATTCCTCAACGCTTTGCCATTTCAGGAGCTTCAGCAAATGTAAGAAATAAAAATACATATTTTCGTATACAACATAAGCTTTCCGTCACCCAACTCAGAAACATTTTGAATTCTACTAAGTGTTATTCTTACTGTTGGCTGTTGAATCATTCACAGGAAAAAGCCTCCCTGAGGGTCACTTTGGAAGCGCTAGGAGCTACTGTAACCGAACAGGATAACTTTGATATTACATGCGACGCAATCATAGCTTACAAAGTTACGAGAAGTGAAAAAATTCTGTGTGCTATCGCGAGTGGCAAACCCCTCCTGCATGTTGCGTACATAAAGGCTTGCGAGGAACACAACGCTCTTCTAAAAGTAAGTAGCTGCGATTCCGGCTAAACTTTATGCATCGTGGATTTAGTTTTGATTGCTAACCGTGAGGTTTTCCGCAGGTTGAAGCCTATCTCTGGACGGAAGAGCTTGGAAACTCAGTTTCGGAAAAGAATATGGCCCGTTTAGCGCAATTGTGGTACAATAAAATACTGGAGGATGCGGACAACAGGCCATATTTCGGTCTATCCGTGTGGCTTAGTGAAACCAAGATGAATCGCAGAGAAGCTTATACTCGACTGATCGAAGCTGGTGGTGGGCGAATCGCTACTAGCGTTGAAGACGCAAACATAGTAATCGGTGACGGGACAGAGGCAGCAAATATTGGCGAGGAGAAAAATATCCCAGTTAAGCTTCCTATGTACTTGAACGATGTTATTCTTCAAGTTGAAGATTAGGAACCTAACGACATTGAGTTGTAACGTTAATCTAGATTCGCAATACATGAAAATATACGCGATAAAACCTTCGAATGTAATAATGATTTAAGATTTGATTTCAATATTCGTATCCGTCATTCTAAATTTAGTTGATACCAATAATAACGTAGCAATGAATTTCATTTTAAAGCACTTTAATGATTTAATTTTGAATTAGAGCGTTTGATTAGGAATGGCATGTACAGTTTAAATTAACATTATGGATAGTATTTAAGGAAGGATGTGTTGCTCTTTTTGCAGATAGGATATAGGAAACAAATTGTTGTGAGCAAAATCAGTAAATACTGTACCAATGAGCAGTGCCGACGCGTTGGTGGTTAATATTGATGAAATTATTTATCATGGCTCAGAAAACTCTGAAAAATAAACATATATTGAGGGTATGACTAACACGCACTAGCTCCGAACCTTTTTAATGGTGTCCTCATTTCAATTTCATGACTTACGTGACATTGCAATTTCGGACATGGCCTTTTCAAAACCATTACCTCCTGCTTCAATCAGCCATTTCTTGAATACTCGGCTCTCAAACATGCACCTATCCGTTTCTTCATTAACCAATGAGACTAGCTGTAAAATAAAAAATACATTATCAAAAACTATATTTAGAGGCTACTTTGAGCACCATGCTTATATTATGATTATATAAAACTAACACTGAATAAAATGTTATTTTACCTCTTTATATTGTTCCCTCTGTTTCGCGATTTCTTCAGCAACTTTTTGACCTATGATTTCCTCCATTCTCTTCTTTAAATTTTCGTAGTCACGATATATGTTGATTTTCGATTCAAAAGCAGCTTTGACTCGTTTTCGCAACTCAGAGTTATCCGATTCTAACTCCGCAATTTTTTCGCTCATCGCAGCTTCGACGATATCGCCTCCAGATGCCATCTTAAATAATAATTAAATTTGTTAGTGAACTTCTCTTACTCTGTTGGTATCCAAGGGATCAAATATGTGATACATTTACCAAATAGACTAACAGTGCGGTGCATGACCGGCCTGTGCAATACAAATTTGAAATCTAGTCAAAGTTCAACCTAGGGGCCGTACTAAGCCACCCTGAAATAAGATCATCCAACTTTTGACAAAAACGACCTTGATCTGTCTACTAGTGTGTGGAATATATAATAAGAGAGTTATTTGCCAATTCGAAGTTGTACCACAACCGACATATCGTGGGAGAAATATATACAAAGCTGTTACATGTCCATGATCTTAAATCCAGTACGCTCTGACGCTATAGTTAATTGGCTGATTGATATCATCGTTATTTCTGGACAAGTAACTAAATTTTCTACTAAACTAAACAATTGTGAACGTAGAATCGTATAGCGTATCCTGTTTTTAATTTTCTGCGAACAAATTAGAATATTTCATTTCTATCTAGGCAGCTCACGCAATATGTACACGGTCCCTATACTCTTTTATATACGAAAATCGCAACTTCAAGCCCTGATTACTCCGTGAAAAGCCGAAAGTTGGATGATCTTTTTTAATTTCTATCTCTGCCATTTCCTGCCCAGCCCGCTTTGTGTCCTCAAATCTTTGAATTCATTGTATCGTACCTTACTGTATAATGTAATTAAAAAAAAATTATTTACCGTTATTTCCTTTGGATTATAGGAGTAGATCTTGCAATTGCAATGTCGCCCGAACCCGTTCCACGAGGAGCAAAAATGATACTTGTGGAAACCTCCTTCTATAAAAGTGTGCGGTAAGGCAATAAATCTTCCCTGGATTCGAGTGGCAGCACCTTCCCGTCTTTTGAGGATAATATCCACTAATAGGAGATACTGCAAAGGAGTGAAGGGCAAATTATCTTGCATGCAAATGCAGCAAATTCCATGCAAATATATACTCACCAACTGCCTATATGGTGATATTATTTCCGACCTTCTCGCTCTTTGAGGAACAAGCGTATGTTGGGTCATTCGTAGACAAGCGGATGGGAATCTTTGAAAAATACGCCTTCATGTAGCCTCAACTTCTGTTTTCCTGGAGCTAATCCGATAGAATTTGATATCTTTAACTTCAATGTTGATATTGTTTCGGTCAAGTCCATTGTTAATGAAATTAGCTGGCCGTTCAAATTCATCTCCGGCTTATCTGGCATGAATTAAAATGCTACTGTAAAAGTTGCTGGAGATTGATTGGAAGCTAGGAACTCGTCTTCCGGAATCAAGGTATCCTCTGTCTTTGCCTTCTTTGAAGCCGGTTCTTCTTCTGTCGGAGGAGGTATCGGAGGCGGTGCTGGATTCAATGCAAGTTGTGGAGGAGGGCCACCCATGGATGGTGGCAAGACGGATGGGGCTGGAGCCAACAGCGGTGGTCGATGACCCATTGTTCCGGGTGGTGCAGGATTGAATGGTGAATAGCCGTGTTGTGGTAGGCCCAATAGCGGTCGCACACCTCCCATCGGCTGCAGCATAACGCCTGGAGGAGGCGGTGGTTGCTGACCCGGTGGAGGTGGTAGGCTCATACCTTGTAGTGGGCGAATGATGCCTGGAAGCTGGCTCATCGAAGGCGGCATGCCGCCGGGGGGATGAAGCATTGATGGTGGGTTCTGTGGCATAGGTTGAGGAGGTTGCTGGTGTTGTTGCTGTTGCTGACCTTGTGGTTGTCGAGAAGAATCGTGTCTGTAATATCAAAATAAATGGCGTTGGACATTGGCCAGTATAAGAGAATCACTATCCAGGTCAGTCGTAAGTAGCTTACCCGTGGGTTGTAGAATCCCCTTGAGGTTCATCGGAGGAATCTTCTGGTGGCTGTACAGGTGGAGCAGCCGGGACAGGTGGTTGGCTATGACTCATAAGTTCTGGTTGAGGTACCCATGGCATTCCAGGAATTCTCTCTTCCTCACCCGCTTTCTTACCGATTGCTGTTTCTTCTACCCCAGTACCGAAAATATCTGAACGTCTCTCCGCCAATAGCTTCAGGCTTTCATCAATAGCAGAGCCTATGAGACACAAATTACACATTTGTTAGAGAAACCAAGCTTATTTTGATTTGTGTAGTTACGAGTTTCGTATTGTAAAGGAGGTGCTCCTTGTTGACAACAAGCGCCGATGTAGCCGATGTAGTAGTTAAGAGCTAACCATGAATAATGCTGGTTTATATTACTATTACTTACCAACGGCGTATGGTGATTCCTGGTTTGCTTTTTCCAAAACATTGCGCCAATTCTGTTCTCTCCATCTGGGATCCAATAGACCAATGCGCACGTGCTCTTGTAATTTCGATACTGGTATTCTTTCTCCGGTAATTGGTGAAATTGTGTATTCTTCTGCTCCTGCTGCATGAACTTTTGCTGGTCCTGCCAACTTGGCTTGCTTTGGATCGTAACCTTTCTTGATAATAACTTCCCCGCGGTCTTCCGACAATATTCCAGGTAAAGATGGACCCCTTACAGGTTGGCCGTCTTCGTCTTCATCCTCCGATGTAGATGAGTCTTCTTCCATATCTTGAACCTAGGGATACATTTTGCAATCAGTAAGCCTCCGAAGAAACTCTCAAAGAATAATAAACTGCAGTGGCTATTGGTACAGCCATACATACCTCTGTGTCATCTTGGGCAGCAAAGTCGTCAGGCCGGGTTTCCTCAGCAACATTCTGACCTTGTAGGATTCTATCCTGCAATAAAACACGTGCACCTACTTCCTGTGGATTTGTTGGTGGTGGGAAGTTGCCAGCTTCAAAAGGCTGGTAATCGACAGTTTCAACGACGACAAAATCATGCCAGTCAATACTTGCATAAGCCACTGCAATACAGGAACCCGGCGAGTTGAATTCAGTTTGCAAAGGAGTGCTATACGTTTAACTATTATAACAAATTGAAAGCTGACTTACATCGTTCTTTTTCAGCCTCTTCTTCTTCTTTACGTTTTTGAGCTTCTTGATGCTTAATCCAATTTGCGCGGTATTTCACATCGGCTAATATTTTCTTTGTATCCTCTTTCTCCAGCTTCTTTACAATATCTTTTGATGGGATCAATACTTTAGTGTACTGTTCTAGTAATTTTGTAAAATACTGAAACAAAGAGTGCTGTGGTCGAAGGAAATCGAACTGATAATTTCTCTGTTCTCTCGTCATCAAAGAGGATAAAAATTGCCGTCCATTTCTTGCAACAAACTGAGCTGTCAGTTTACTCGCCCTAATAGAGTAAGATATCTTGTCTACCTAAAAAGTTATGTTAAAAAAAACTTATAAATTAAGGGCGAAGATCCCGTTGTAAGTTACATCTTGCAACGTTTGGTAAACTAAAGAGAACAAGGTTTCATTTGCATATGAAGCTATAGGATGAATAAATTTAATTAATTAAGCTTACCAAAATTATATTTTAACTCGCAATTAACTCAAAATTCACCATCAGTCGCAGCAAAAGCTTCGAATTTAATTTGCCGACACGGCTGAAGTGTTTGAAAATTGCCGCAGCTTTGTGGCTGCAGATAAATACGCGCATAGTTTAGTTTCAAACGTGGTAATAAACGGAAGGGGAAAACCAAGTATTTGCATTGAAAGGTAAATATTAAGCGCTCAACTGGGGGGCTATTTTCGATTCTCTGCGAAATGGGTCTGCAGCATTATCGCTGGCTTTAGAAGAGTATAGGGGCCCTGGATCTTACGGTTTGTAACTAACCGTATAGAGTAGAGGGCCCTTGCTGAAGCGGGGGGCAAGCAAAACGTGATGAGCGATAAAATTGGTTGCCCACAAAGTTATTAGACGTTTTCAAAAAGCGTTTGCGTTACGGTATACCTAAAGTAAATTTGTGCGCGGTCTCTGTACTAAGCCCCAGAAGAAACTCTCCGTATTTTCAAGTTTTGAACCGGAATTTTTCCGGATTAAGGCAATATCTGGATTTTTTGTTTTTTGTACTGTTCATAGGGACCCTTGAACTACACTTTGACACATATTTCAAACCCCAAATCCCGCTTCAGCAATGGCCTCTACGGTAAGATCAAAAGCCTGAAAACATTTCGTAGGTCCAGGGTCACAGTAGGCAAGGAAACTCTCACTCTACTCGGTTTATTTCGTGCTGCTCAACTGTGCTCACCAGAGCAGGCTACGACCGGGTTTTACTCGGTCGTACAATAAGTGAAAGTGCTAGTCACGTGGTATGACATTTTGAAGCCGGGTCGTACTTACGACCCATGTATAGTCTACGACCGACGATACGACCCATGGCAAAATTTGATGAATTTTTTTTAAAATTATGACTTTTATTGCATGTAATGCATTCCAAGTGATGTGCGCGAGTCTCAAATGCTGTAGATGCGGAATTTTGAAAATAAATTACCATAAATTATTTCCCGCCACCACAGTGTCACTGCGGTAACTCGATGCTAGACCTATGGTGAATGACGCAAGGAGTTTTCTACATGAGCCGAGCTCTATGCGAGACTTTGCCAAGAACTCAAGTCCTTTCTGTGCTCAGTAGACGTTCTACTTCTCTTCTTCTTAACTCTCCTCCACTCGAATTATCGGACATTATTGTTTTTACTTATTTAGTTCGTGTTTATTCAATTATGGATTTTTAAAAGTGTAGGTTTGATTCTGCAAATTTGTACGCAGTACAAGTTAATTAGAAACATAGTTTTTACCATGTCGAGCCAGTTGAAGAGAGTACGTCCTGCAAATAATTATGCTGAGGAGAGCAGTGATAGCGATGACGGTGATCAAGATTGGGCTACTCAGAATATTATACCTAGTCGGAATTACAAGTCTAAAAAGGTGAAGCCAGCAAGTAGCAAACGAGCTTGGACATCGTTCGATAACGATAACGTTGGCATACAACAAATAAGTGGGAATCGCGT
The DNA here is from genome assembly GCA_906901655.1 of Sminthurides aquaticus. Taxonomy (NCBI): domain Eukaryota; kingdom Metazoa; phylum Arthropoda; class Collembola; order Symphypleona; family Sminthurididae; genus Sminthurides; species Sminthurides aquaticus. The sequence continues at coordinate 3,532,102 of CAJQTT010000014.1, read as the reverse complement.
TGAGAGGGACGGGTACCAATACTCGCAGCCACTATATATTTCCCAAGACTCGTCTGAGTCATCTGCTTCTGCCGGCGGAAGTAGTGATTCACCAACCAGGTCTGCGGGGGCTACTACGATTAGAGGCGTAAACAGCTTGTGAGACTAATTAATGGATTTATTGGGCCGAAAATAATTCGCAACAATTTGGACGGCTCATTGGAAAGCTTAAGACCGCTACCTTTTGAACTGTGTGACTCACAACAAGTGCAGTGGTCAGATGTTAACAATACCGTGTTGAATGCTCGGATTTCGTGCCTTTTCGGAGATTGTTCGTCGTCTGTTGTTTACGACGAAGTGTATAATCTAGTGTTTTAAACAGAATTAGAGAAATTAATTAAATACTTACGACCCGTACGTAGTCTATGGCCAATGATACGATCCCATGACTTAAGATGAAAAATTGTTAAAATTAAAACTTTTATTGCATATAATGCACTCCAAGTGATGAACATGAGTTTAAAATGCTAGCAATGTCAAATTTTGAACATTTATTTGCACGAAGAGATTTCTCATCACCACAGTTACACTGCGGTGACTCTTTTCTAGACGCGTTGAAAATGACGTAAGAAGATTTCTATGTTAGTCGTACTCTGCAAGGAACTTTGTCACGAATCAGAGTCTGTTTACCGACTACTGAGTGCCAGAGACAGTTGAGACTTCAGTTTTGTCTTTTTATCTCTTCAATGTCTTAGTCGTGAATTATATGAACCTCTGGTAGTATGATTAATGCATGTGCGAATTAATGCGGTGAATAGGTTTTTAATAGGCCATGCCGTAGAGGTTGTCATTGAATTTAGAACAATCAGGTTGCCTTAGTTTTGGAGAGGCGGCAAATTTCATCTGATAGCAGGTGAAGCCGAGAAGCAAGTCCCACAATTTTTGTGAAAACTGCTAGAGGTTTTCCCCACTACAAAAGATATTTCAAACCGAACCATTTCCTACGTTCGTTCCATTAACTTAATTCTCATCGGTACATAATGTTGTAATTTTCCGCTACATAAGTCTATCATGACATATTTTAGTAATTACTGCTTTTTTGAAGTTACTAATTCCATGTCCACTTAACCGTACATCGAAATCTAGCTTGGTCTACAACATTCCTGCTTTATATTTTACCGGGTAATCTCTGGAGGCACTGTTGACTTTCGACCCCCTCAATTTCCAGCAAATTTACCTGCCACTCTGATCAACAAATTGGGTTGGATTCAAACATGTAAATAATGTGGTTGTTTTATATAGTAAAAGAACGTCTAAAATCGTAAACATTTATATACTAACTTATCGTGATTGTTTTGCCAAATCGTTATGTAGATCACCAGCCTTCGACGAATATGCCTTTAATCATGCCAATTTTTTTCACGTAATTGTACCATGTATAAAAGGGTAAAATGATGCTTGTTGTCCACCCCTCTTTGGCTAGCGATCATAAACAAGGTAGCCACGTCTCCACAGTGGTACCAGGACACAGTGTGTAAATATTGCATACTTTAGAAATGAATTCCAACTTTCTTACAGTAATTAAAACTGTTAAAAAAGTCATACATAAGTTTTAAAACATGATATGTGTTTAGAAAATGACACGTTCCGGCCTTTTATACCCTCTATCCTCCATCCACGACACAGTCAGTCAAGAGAAGAGGAGTTTTATTTTTAAAACAAAGACACACAAGTAAACATAACATTTCCACATTGCACCTTAGTATGTACCCTATGACGACATTAACTCCATGAAATACTGTTGTTCCACAGTGCCGTCGTGACAGTATTTTCTTAACGTCTTTTACCGAAATTGCGCATGTTTTGATATGCTATTATAGAAAGCTATTTATAATAAATAACGACAAATGCTGATGTAATTATTCCTCCAAGGCATAATGAGGAACATAAACGAGTAGTATGTCGAACGCATACGTATAAAAAAAGGGATATCTATCCCGGTTCATAAAGAAATTATAAACAAAAATCGAAAATGACACATGGTTTAAGTGTTCGTGATGTACTTCGTTATCAAAACGGAGCAGGCATCATTGATCGCTTTTAACTACTATCGTTGATGCAACGCAATGACCCCAATGCTTTTGTTCCCAATTTTGCATCATTAAATGAGCTGCAACTTTCGTCTGATAGCATAGGAGCCAGGTGGTGATGGTAAAAACAAGGCTGCCCAGCTCCTTCTGAGGTATTGTGGCATACAAAATTGAGTGCCCTTTCTTTGAATCTTTAGGTCTCCTCTCTTGTCAAACCTGCAGCTCTCCCTTTGAACCTTATGGTCACCCGTCAAGCCATTAGAACCATGTCGTGACACATTCCGCCCTCACGTTAGACCTTAATCTGTAACGTCAAACTAGATTCTCTACTGTCGAACATTAAGGTAGTAGTTGAAGACGTAATTAACCTTAAATCAGGGTATTCGCATAAAAGAATACAGCCACTAAAACTAAGCTAAGTGTGCAAAATCGTAGTGACAACAATTTAAAAGATTTAACTGCCAGTGGTATGTGAATAAAATTTTTTTGACCACAATTGCAAAAATAAGTATACAACCACAGTGGTGAAGATTATGCAAACACTAGTATAGGCGAAACCAAAATATCATAACTATAATTTTGAAAACCTGCTGGTACTCACTTGCCCTGTCAAACGACATTACGAGTGTAAAAGATAAACAAACTTTGAGGGGCAAACCCTTGAGATTATTCACAATCATGAAGCGTTTTGCTGTAATATTCGGTAAATTATAAATCAGGAACCAGAGAAAGTTTACTGACGTATGAAAACAAAATTTACGAAATAACTTTAATCTGTGTTTGCGTAATGTTGTGTAAAACTAATGAATTTATTGATGGAAACTTGTACTGTGAAAAGTGACGACAAATATTTAAATTTATTTGGACAAAGAAAACCATCTTTAAAAGGAATTCTAGTCCGTACAGTCAGAAAAAAGACAATTAAAATGAATCGATAATCTCTAGTTAGGTTGTAGAGTTGAGATCTGTAGCAGAAGGCGCTGTCGTACATACTATTAATTTTTCTAAAAAACGGATTTTAAGGGTACACAACCAGAGGTAACTGAACTGTATATTGCAGAGGCAAGAATGTTGCCAATGCGAAGCTAAAATAATCAAAATGTTCGAGACATCCTAGGTTAGCTTGTGTTTTTAAGCGGCAAAGTCGCATCTTAGGGAGGTTGGTGACGTCTGTCTGTACCCATTATATTTTGCGAACGGCTTTGTAGAATCAGATGAAATTTGATGTACAGTGGCGTAACTAGTAGGGCACGATTCTTATTTTCAGCCAAGTCAATTAACTGACGCCGGAGTTACACATAACTAATTAAATTTTGATTCAGCACTGAATACACGCATGTATGTTCTCACAACTGACGGCGCACACATCCTGCACGCAGCAGATGCATGGGTAAAAGAGAAAGAAACTCCAAACACACATTCCCGTAGCTCCGTGGTTACTGCTTGCGCAGGAGAAAGAAACCGGCTTGGGATGGAATCCCGTCGATTCTTGGAATTTTTGCATAATTTCACACACATGTACGATAGTGTGAAACCTCCATGTGAAGGGACCTTACGTTATCTCATGCCGGAGTAAAAGGAAGGTATATCGGACCACCGACAATTTCGAAAATCAAAAGTATTCGGCCCTTAGTTACTCTGTTTTTTTCGTTGTTCTACCTCTTGCGTCCCATAAGCCGGTAGGAAAACATTTCAATACCCCTCCACAGCCATTTGATGTCGAAGAACACATGTTTTTCGGGTAACTATGCCTTTTAGTCTCTCAGCTCACAACTAACAGACGAGTATCCTACCATAAAGCTTTTTACCACATAAACAATTGCCGCATCTCGAGCCAATTGATGTTTTTGGTAGGTTTTTAAACCTCGCGTTTAATAATATGAAGATGGAGATAATTTGGCGCAGATTAATAACGAGGCTACATTTAATATCCATGCCTTGAGTGGTGGTCTAGTAGTAAATATTGACAGTAAGGGAGGGGGCATGAAGTGAATATTCTGTCGTAGCAAAAAGGGATTTTAACTGAAACTAGTAAATATAGCAGTACGCTAAGAGGTTAAGCATGTTCACAGCGTCAGGGATGCTAGTGCGAACATGCTTGTGTACTGTTATAAAACAAGCAAACGATGCGGGAATAAGAAAATGTGCTTAAATTATGAATCAATTTTATCCAAAGGAGACATCCACAGTGGAACTGTGGTCAATGATATATCCTATTATGCAGCTTCATGAGCTACAATGAGTCCAGTTTGAAAGTCATAATTAGGTTTACAGCCGAATATAGTTTTAGTTACACCCTACCGTTAGTCGTGAAACCCGCAACAAGTTAAACTTCGTAAATAGTCAAACAAAACTCAAGTTATTGGGATTGCTACAACGTGATTGTTTCTTACATGCAACCTTCACTTCACCAGCCAGAAAACTCTGTCCACATGCATCATTTAACATTAGATCTACTTGTTTAACTACAAAGAGATTCAAAAAACTGTATATTTAAAGCAGTAAACGCTGCATAAAAAACAAATTGTAATAGCTAGGTATGTATCCTTTACTAGTTCCCTAAATACAAGTTGAAGCTGTTGTAGTAGAAGTTGAAGTAGAAGTTGAAGTAGTGGGGGACTAGATATCTTCAAAGAAGGGTAGCTCATCGCAATTTCCAGCACTACGAGTTTTAGAATTTGCCGCGGGACTCGCGGGAGTGGTAAGTAATTTACACATAAACCCCTCAGTTACCATTCACAATTTAGTTGATCCAAACTACAATTACATGAGAATGACCTATTCAGTACTACGAGAAAAGAACTATGCACTGATACGGAATTCAACTACACCAAATTTCTAAGCTACCATGCCATAGGGCGAGGAATGGGATTTGACTGGATTAGAACTGAGCATGGCAACAGTATTCAACTAACACATGCAATTTCTTGAGTAAAGTAGGGTATACCTATTACATATGAGGAAAAGATGTGCATGAAGATGGCAGAGACCATGAAAATATGCACACAAATAGTACAACTAGAATCCAATGGTAAATAATACATGGTGTACGTTTAAGAGCAGTGTGGTGATACACTGTGGTAAAGCCGTTTTATGAAAAAACGGAATCTACCGCTAGGAGCATAAAAAATTGGAGCAGGATAGAAGCTATCCCCACTGCCGGTTTGAAATCACCATGGTTACTTGTTTAAGTCTCCTATTTTCAAGGGAGGCAAGATTTGATTGCCCATACATGCCATTTTTGCAAATTTTCTTATAATTGCGCTAAAGTGCAAATGTGATCTAATTTCGCAAGGTGTTGCAGTCAACTATTGTGTATTGTTGCATTTCTGTATATTCATACAACTACTGCGATGCTAAAACTGTAAATCTGCCGGACAAAGGTTGAGGTATTGACACATATTATGATGCATATTACAAATAATTATATAAATCTATCTGTTTGATTTATCTTATATCACATTTCCCTGCGCTAATTCGTAGGAATACACGACACCATGGGAAAACTAATGCTGTCTTGCGATACTGGATTAATTCTTCTCTATGGGTGTAAGATAATACTTTGCAATAGCTTTGCCGCAGCGCCTTATAATCCCTTGACAAAAGTATTTTTCTAATACAGTGAACCCCCGAACCCTAATTGAAGAATACGAAACATAACCGCGAGTAAGAAAAGGATTGAGGCCGGATGTAACACTAATCTGAGTGCATTTATGGATAATATACAGTGTCGATGTAGTGTTTTCTCCACGGATACACAGTATAACCCATTGTGGACAGCCAAAACGCCGTTCGCAGTAGCAATACCACCCCCTCATATATATAAAATGTAATTTTAGGTATACAGTGTAGATACAGCGTAAATACGTATATCTTAACTATATTTACGCGTATTGATACGTATATATTAAATTGATTCTATTTAATATGTGCTATTTATATCATGTAAATCTACTAGTATATTACTCAAATGTCAAAGTGTGGACGGCTTTCACCGATCGCAATAGGAATTTCGCCCCATACTATATAGTTTACACTACATTTGGCATATAAGTAGAAATTGATTCTATTTAATATATGCTATATATACCATGTAAATCTACTAGTATATAACTAAAATGTCAAATTGTGGACGGCTTTCACCGATCGCAATAGGGATTTCGCCCCATACTATAAAGTTTATACTACATTTTGCATATTAGTAGATTTAAATACAATCTATTTAATATATGCTATATACGCCATGTAAATCCACTAGTATATAACTAATATGTCAAATTGTGGACGGCTTTCACCGATCGCAATAGGGATTTCGCCCCATACTATATAGTTTATACTAAATTTTGCATATTAGTAGATTTAAATTGATTTTATTCAATATATACTATATATCTCATGGAAATCTACTAGTATTTAACTAAAATGTCAAATTGTGGACGGCTTTCACCGATCGCAATAGGGATTTCGCCCCATACTATATAGTTTATACTACATTTTGCATATTAGTAGATTTAAATTGAATCCATTTTATTTATGCTATATATCTCATGTAAATCTGCTAGTATATAACTAAAATGTCAAATTGTGGACGGCTTTCACCGATCGCAATAGGGATTTCGCCCCATACTATATAGTTTATACTACATTTTGCATATTAGTAGATTTAAATAGAATCTATTTAATATATGCTATATACGCCATGTAAATCCACTAGTATATAACTTATTTGTCAAATTGTGGACGGCTTTCACCGATCGCAATAGGGATTTCGCCCCATACTATATAGTTTATACTACATTTTGCATATTAGTAGATTTAAATTGATTTTATTCAATATATACTATATATCTCATGGAAATCTACTAGTATATAACTAAAATGTCAAATTGTGGACGGCTTTCACCGATCGCAATAGGGATTTCGCCCCATTCTATATAGTTTATACTAAATTTTGCATATTAGTAGATTTAAATTGATTTTATTCAATATATACTATATATCTCATGGAAATCTACTAGTATATAACTAAAATGTCAAATTGTGGACGGCTTTCACCGATCGCAATAGGGATTTCGCCCCATACTATATAGTTTATACTACATTTTGCATATTAGTAGATTTAAATTGAATCCATTTTATTTATGCTATATATCTCATGTAAATCTGCTAGTATATAACTAATATGTCAAATTGTGGACGGCTTTCACCGATCGCAATAGGGATTTCGCCCCATACTATATAGTTTATACTACATTTCGCATATTAGTAGATTTAAATAGAATCTATTTAATATATGCTATATACGCCATGTAAATCTACTAGTATATAACTAATATGTCAAATTGTGGACGGCTTTCACCGATCGCATTAGCCTATTTTTCAAACCGGCAAAAACAAGAAAATATACGGAATTATCCTCATTATAGCTTCATATGTTAACTTACTCTTGTTTATTTACCAAAAATTCACACATGATTAACGTCGGTCGTAATATCTATTTGCTACGACCCGGTGTCAATCCATCGCCACCACCCGGCCGTACGACCCAGCCTTAAACAAGCGATTACGACCCGGCCGCCCATCGGTCGTAGGGGTCGTAAGGGTCGTACGACCCTTACGACCGAGAAAATGCCTACCTTGGTGCTCACACAGATGAAAACGTACATGCGTTCACTAATGACTGTATTTTCCACAAGTATTTTTACTTGGTTTAGATGTTAGATTGTGATGGTCACACGTTAGATTGTGATGGCCACACGTTAGATCGTGATGGTCACACGTTAGATGGCGATTGCTCCTCGTCAGATTGTGATGGTCACATGTGAAAATGTCGTGTCCATAAGTTTCACATGGCCACGAACGTCGCTTAGGCACAGACCCAGTGGCCATGGCCATCGCGTGGCCAGGATAAAGTCTTACCCCTAACTTTGAGCTTGATTTTCTCGGTAAAAAGGAAAATTAGGAAAATTTGTTAACATGGGGACTAACTACAGTACAAAGGATGAGTTTCAGCTATATTTCAAATTTCTCGGTGTCTTTCCTGTAATGTACCTTACTGTAAGCTAGCAGTTATTCCTGGCTTTACCAGGAGGATTGACCAAATTGATGAGGTGACAGGAGTTATATTGAATTAGCTTTAAACTATGGAGATAATTTTGATGCATTTCATAATTATAATTTAAAACTTTTGCATATAATTCGGTCTGTGACACATAAAATTCTGCTGGGAAAAGAATCCCGCCTATTACCCACCGTCGCGTATAGCCCAACCCCAACAGTTTTTTAGCAAACGAAAGTCGCTACGCCATGGGTTATACGCGGGATTTTACGGTACGCGTTAATTCGGTAATAATGATTGAAGTTTTGAATTTAATATTCGTATCCGTCATTCTAAATTTAGTTTTGATATCAATAGAAACCTAGTAACAAATTTCGTTTTAAAGTACTTTAATTATTTAATTTTGAGTAAAGGCGTCTAATTAGGAATGGCATGTATAAATTAACATTATGGATAGTAATTTAAGGAAGGATGTGTTACTCTTTTTGCAGATAGGATATAGGAAACAAATTGTTGTGAGCAAAATCGGTGAGTACTTCTCGTAGTAGTTCTTGAGTAACTTGAGGATACTCCAAAGAGTATCCCGTACCTTTAAGCTTGTTCCCGTCCAGCGCCAAATGTCTTTTGGCCAAAAAATCACTGTGTATGAATGGAGTAAGCGGAGTGTTTGTTATTCCATTAGCGGAACACAAAGCAGCCCAAGGTTCCGAATGCTTTTCGTTGATTTCTTCAACAATTTCTTTCAGATTCAACTGTAAATTCCAATTTAGTTAATCGCAAATACTCGCATCAAACAGTTACGTATAAAACAATAAAGTAAAATATCAGTCGGTGTAAATATTGGATTGGATAATACTTACTTTGACCAGAGTAGACAAAGCAGTTCCAGCATAGCCGTGGCTAATACCGAATATGTCGCATATAAGGTTACTCAGGTGCCCATGAGTCGTTTTCCCGTCATCAACAAGATTGTATACCTGCAAAAAGTATTAATCATATCTTCAGTTCGTTTGTCTGATCTAAGCAAGCTGTTGCCATGAATTCAGATACTGTACTTGCTTTACTTACATTGCCCGATTCTCCAAATAGTGCCAGATGGTACGTAGCCCTGACCACATCTGCTACATGTACCGTGTTAGTCTGAATATCTGCAGTCCAAGGAAGTTTCATTGTCTCCTTCAAATGTTTGTACACTGCACCGACAATAAGTCTTGGAGCTGGAATATAGGTATATTCAGTGAAATCTGAATATATTAACGAAGAATAACATCTCATTCAGTGTTCCACTTACTAATTCCAGTTTTATCACCGATTCCATAAACGATAGCCGGTCTTATGATAACGTGATTCTTAAGCGTCTTTCTCACAAGCTGTTCGGTCTGGTGCTTGTATTTAGCCTCAGCATTCCATTCGTCAACTGGGGCATCCTCATCATGCGAATTCTGAAAAAACACAACATACCACATGTCAACCTCTCCCAAAGAAAAAGGTTATCATCACTACTGTGTTACAGTGTTACGTACAATAGACAGCTTGACTTGCAGTTGTGCCGTAAAAAATTATGAATCCTATCATAATTGCCACGTAACTGGCAAACTCACCTTGTCTTTGCCGTAAAACTTGCCCGTTGAAAACTGTACAAAACGTTTGAATTGATCCCCAAATTTAGTTTGGACCTGCTGCAGAATATTGGAAGTAAGCTTATAAATGCCATCTTTGTACACTTCATCAGACTGACCGGACCTCGTTTCGGAAGCAAGGTTTATTATATAATCGATGTCATCGTTGACATTCTGAAACGCTCGTTCACAGCTTGCTGAAACATCAAAAGAAATTAAACATAAAGGTTGACTGTAATACTTTTGTGTACAGCTTCACAACTACGCTTTGCAGTTTAGAATATTTTTTCAGAGAAATCGATATTATTAATTACCTGGATTAACTAGATTGGCGCTAACAAAGACAACTTTAGGATTGGTGAATGCTTGAGACTGTTCCTCGTTCAGCCAGGCCAGCTGAGGTGGCGTCTTATCTATCACATAAATGATCCTTGCTTTACGAATCAGCAGGCTAACCAAGTGCCGTCCGATGAAGCCGCAACCTAGAGAAAATACAAAAACAGCTTCCGTTAATTTTTTTTAAAATAGGGATGACACAGGTAAGAAGGATGATACTAAAAGTAAAAAATAAATAATTATAGCATTACTTACCTCCGAGTACAACAAATGCATCAGAGTGTGGGCTTGAGTTTTCTACGTCTGACATCCTTTATACTGGAGAAGTGCTTAGCGTATTGGCTGTGAAGAACTGGGGCACGTGTGGCGAATTCTTAAGTTTGCAATTATTTCAGCAGGCTGCAGATTCCGCCCAGGAGAAAGAAGCCTCTGCGCAGTTTTGGTATTGGTGAGCAGGAGCAGAAGTTTATACAGGGAAATTCTAGGGCAATTGGAAGCGGAAAGAGAATATTTTTCCTCCAAGGATTTTGTTCCCCGGTGCGAGTGGACACAAGACAGCAGCTCCTCTTGAAGCTTTCCCGTGCAGAGTTTGTCGTCTTACCCCAAATCTTAAATTGTCTTAATGCTTGTCTTATCGGATTTCGTAGTGCTGGTTAAAGCTGGCTTGTTAGCTAGTAGGTAATTAGGCGTGGCATAGCACGCGTAATGCAATTAACTAGCCCCTTGAACGTTGACAATCAGCTTGTTTGCATTCAGAGAAGCGCTTCCCTGAGTTCATGGACGTGACAGTAGTAGCCACTCGAATTAAAACTTTGCATATGTGTTAGATTGAATACTTGTCCACGACTAAATTGAAAATGAATGAATGTTTCTACAGGAGTAAGGAAATGGTAGCTTTTGTCCTACAGATATTAGGTTATAAGAGAGCACTGTTCGAGGAATACACGAACAGTTACGTATTGACTACAAGGGCTACCGCGGATGAATATATGTGAACATATTTCATCATAAACAGGATACATTTGCGAATGCAACCGCATAGCATGCAGGACAGAGATAGCGACAGGCGGACAAAACTCAATACGAAACTACTGCTATTACATTCTGAGAAACCGAACCTAGGCTGATGCTAAATACTCTTGGTATAACGAAATCACTATCGACATAATAGTTTACAGGATGAGCTAATAATCTTACACAGAAGCTATAATAGCGATGAGGTACTAGTTTGTGAGAACAAGCGTCTGCTGTATGCAAGCCCTAATAAGAGGAAGGTAAGTAAGTGGAAGAGCTAAAGGTGGTGATGGTCTTTAATCAGCTTACTGACTGAACGCTCCAGTAACCAAGGACTTTTAGATTTTACCTGCTATGTGCTATAAGATAATACATATGTTTTAGGCCTAACAGTATGTACATGTATTTTCTTATTTTGAAGTACTGTAGCAATGCGTATATAGTGCCGAGTCGGCACTGCCGACGCGTTGGTGGTTAATATTGATGAAATCATTTACAAGGTTATTTAAAAGGTGACACTAACAACATGTTTAATCTAATGAGTCAGTTTAAAATTGTGAAGAAACTTCGACTATTCAGATGCCGCTGTGCATATTCGTTAGTAATTAAGTACAGAACTATGGATGAAGCAGCATTAAAAATATCTAGAAGATGATTTATTCCTGGCGGTGACGGTTTTAAGTCGGTTTCTGCAGGAAGAAAAGCTGAAGATTTCAGATTTCCAGATGCTTTATTCCTTGTAGCTATGAGGGAATCTTGTAAATTAATCTTTATGATCACTTATAAAATAGTTAACCAAGCAAAATATGTTTAACTAGCATTTAAATAGAAGAGAATGAAAGCATGATCAAATTCTTGGAAAACTATCTCGTATTACAATATATACTGAAACATTGCAACAGAGATTATGTCATCGAGGAGTTTCCAGATCTACCGAGCAGAAGCGTGTGGCTATGTAGTACGGTAGAGTCAGAGGATGGTATAGTTTCCCCGAATTAAAAAAATAAGAAAACATGTGTAGTTATATCTGGCCTACTTTTTACGACCTCCTCGTTCTTTGAGGGACAAGTGTACGTTGGCCCCTTCTCCGACATTGTAAAAAGCTAGCGTATGGGAATCTTTGAAAAATACGCCTTCATGTAGCCTCAACTTCTGTTTTCCTGGAGCTAATCCGATAGAATTTGATATCTTTAACTTCAATGTTGATATTGTTTCGGTCAAGTCCATTGTTAATGAAATTAGCTGGCCGTTCAAATTCATCTCCGGCTTATCCGGCATGGATGGTAATGCTACTGTAAAAGTTGCTGGAGATTGATTGGAAGCTAGGAACTCGTCTTCCGGAATCAAGGAATCCTCTGTCTTTGTCTTCTTTGAAGCCGGTTCTTCTTCTGTCGGAGGAGGTATCGGAGGCGGTGCTGGATTCAATGCAAGTTGTGGAGGAGGGCCACCCATGGATGGTGGCAAGACGGATGGGGCTGGAGCCAACAGCGGTGGTCGATGACCCATTGTTCCGGGTGGTGCAGGATTGAATGGTGAATAGCCGTGTTGTGGTAGGCCCAATAGCGGTCGCACACCTCCCATCGGCTGCAGCATAACGCCTGGAGGAGGCGGTGGTTGCTGACCCGGTGGAGGTGGTAGGCTCATACCTTGTAGTGGGCGAATGATGCCTGGAAGCTGGCTCATCGAAGGCGGCATGCCGCCGGGGGGATGAAGCATTGATGGTGGGTTCTGTGGCATAGGTTGAGGAGGTTGCTGGTGTTGTTGCTGTTGCTGACCTTGTGGTTGTCGAGAAGAATCGTGTCTGTAATATCAAAATAAATGGCGTTGGACATTGGCCAGTATAAGAGAATCACTATCCAGGTCAGTCGTAAGTAGCTTACCCGTGGGTTGTAGAATCCCCTTGAGGTTCATCGGAGGAATCTTCTGGTGGCTGTACAGGTGGAGCAGCCGGGACAGGTGGTTGGCTATGACTCATAAGTTCTGGTTGAGGTACCCATGGCATTCCAGGAATTCTCTCTTCCTCACCCGCTTTCTTACCGATTGCTGTTTCTTCTACCCCAGTACCGAAAATATCTGAACGTCTCTCCGCCAATAGCTTCAGGCTTTCATCAATAGCAGAGCCTATGAGACACAAATTACACATTTGTTAGAGAAACCAAGCTTATTTTGATTTGTGTAGTTACGAGTTTCGTATTGTAAAGGAGGTGCTCCTTGTTGACAACAAGCGCCGATGTAGCCGATGTAGTAGTTAAGAGCTAACCATGAATAATGCTGGTTTATATTACTATTACTTACCAACGGCGTATGGTGATTCCTGGTTTGCTTTTTCCAAAACATTGCGCCAATTCTGTTCTCTCCATCTGGGATCCAATAGACCAATGCGCACGTGCTCTTGTAATTTCGATACTGGTATTCTTTCTCCGGTAATTGGTGAAATTGTGTATTCTTCTGCTCCTGCTGCATGAACTTTTGCTGGTCCTGCCAACTTGGCTTGCTTTGGATCGTAACCTTTCTTGATAATAACTTCCCCGCGGTCTTCCGACAATATTCCAGGTAAAGATGGACCCCTTACAGGTTGGCCGTCTTCGTCTTCATCCTCCGATGTAGATGAGTCTTCTTCCATATCTTGAACCTAGGGATACATTTTGCAATCAGTAAGCCTCCGAAGAAACTCTCAAAGAATAATAAACTGCAGTGGCTATTGGTACAGCCATACATACCTCTGTGTCATCTTGGGCAGCAAAGTCGTCAGGCCGGGTTTCCTCAGCAACATTCTGACCTTGTAGGATTCTGTCCTGCAATAAAACACGTGCACCTACTTCCTGTGGATTTGTTGGTGGTGGGAAGTTGCCAGCTTCAAAAGGCTGGTAATCGACAGTTTCAACGACGACAAAATCATGCCAGTCAATACTTGCATAAGCCACTGCAATACAGGAACCCGGCGAGTTGAATTCAGTTTGCAAAGGAGTGCTATACGTTTAACTATTATAACAAATTGAAAGCTGACTTACATCGTTCTTTTTCAGCCTCTTCTTCTTCTTTACGTTTTTGAGCTTCTTGATGCTTAATCCAATTTGCGCGGTATTTCACATCGGCTAATATTTTCTTTGTATCCTCTTTCTCCAGCTTCTTTACAATATCTTTTGATGGGATCAATACTTTAGTGTACTGTTCTAGTAATTTTGTAAAATACTGAAACAAAGAGTGCTGTGGTCGAAGGAAATCGAACTGATAATTTCTCTGTTCTCTCGTCATCAAAGAGGATAAAAATTGCCGTCCATTTCTTGCAACAAACTGAGCTGTCAGTTTAACCACGTCCCTATTAAAAAAAGGTTCGTATGTCATCAATGTTCACAGAACACTTAGGTAACCAGGCTAAGTCCAAATATTGAAATATAGGTCAGCTTACAAGTCTTGCGCAGATATAGATGGAGGATCCGCAATAAATTCAAACTCCGCTGGAGGATCCTTAGGAACAAAAGGGAGCTCAACTTGTTTCAACAACTCGGATTGCTTCTTCTTCTTTATTTCGTCAACTGTCGGCACAATCGGACGTGGAGGTCCTTCACTAGGCGCTGTGGGTGCAGTCTGTGGTACAGCAGGCGCTTTGCCTTCCTGGATCTCTTTAACTTTATGAAGGTAGTACCCATGATATGGGTCACCACTATTTAAGAAATTGAACTTGGGATTGTTCTGTTCGTTTTGCCGAATTCGTGTTTCAAATTCAGGACCATTACGAGCCACGAAACTCGCAGTTTTATCAACGATATCTACAAATACAAAACGGATATGAACATTACTAGAACTTATATGCACATGCATATCCACGATGATCTCGGCATATTTGAAAATTAATTATTGAGTACTTACTTCTAACTTCAGGAGGCGGATATATAATTCCAACAATGGGTTTCGAAGCTTTCGGAGCCTGCGGCATTTCCGATGAATCCTCGTCCATTGCATCAGTTGTACCTAAAAGCGTCTGTTCTTGCTGCATCCCTTGATCATCCTGATCCATGTCTCCATCCCCCGCCCCGAAGGACCCTAGCTCGTAATCAACTTCGGCGACCGGCATATTCCGACAGGATTAAAACCTACGTAGAAGTTCACGAATGTCCTGTACACTAATAGCACAAATTTTTAGTTTCACATAGGAGACGACAAAAACGCAAGGATAATATACAAAATTAAATGCAAATTGTAAAGCAAACTCCTAAGAAGTAATGTTATAATATAACTTATAAATTAAAGGGCGAAGATCTCGTTTCGTTGTAAGTTACATCATGCAATGTTCAGTAAGCTAAAGAGAAAAATGTTTTATTTGCATATGAAGCTATAGGATAATTAAATTAAATTAATTAAGCTTACCAAAATTATACTATAAATCGCAATTAACTCAAAATTCACAATCAGTCGCAGCAAAAGCTTTCGGAATTTAATTTATCGACACGGCTCAAGTGTTTGAAAATTGCCGCAGCTTTGTGGTTTCAGAGAAAATTAAGGCAGCGTTCGCGCATGGTTTAGCTTCATCACGTGGCAAACGGAAGGGGAAATCTATTATTTGCATTCAAAGGTACTAAGCGCTCAACTCGGTCGTATATTACTTAACATTTGGCCTTGCAAATACTACACTATACTGTAGTCAATATAAAAACGTTTGTGTGAGAAGTACAAGAATTAATGTTACCGCTCTTTTTGGAACTATTTTATGTATTACATCAGCTATAGTGCGTGCGAATGTACAAAATGTCGCTCTGGTAGTTTTGATCCAAATAATGTTATTGCCGTTATGTCATTATGTGTCTTCTACAACTTCGAACTTAAACTTTTTGCAAACTCTTCTCTAACAACGAACTTGTGAGCTGTACATAAATCTGCCCAACTTAACTTCCTCAAGCTTCTATGCCTCAGTTGGTACCGGGTATCCAATCCCGGGTCTCTGAAGATCCTTCATTGCATCCTAAGATGAGAAGAGACGAAGCCTGAGCTATTTTTGGATGAGTTTCACTTCCACCGGGATAACTATTATCTCTAGTAGGTTGAACGAACGGATATGAAAGTTGTAACTACAGAAATAGCAGGAAATAGCAGGAAATTGTTGAATGTCTTTTATATTCCTTGGGTGAGCACATGTTTTGGCCCAGCCCGGTTAAGCTTAATTGATCTCAACTAGAATTAGAGCAAAGATTTAGCTAAACGTTTTCTGAAAATATTGGTGCTTCAAATAAGTTTTGGATTTTAAAAACTAGTACATACAGAACACACATACATTGTTTTGTGCAGTACATATGATGGAGTTTGACGAAGATTTGGAAAAGTTTAAATCATTGTGCAGTGAGAAAACATTGCAGAAGGAAGCCCAAGGATTTTTCTTTGGGCTGGTACACAAAGTTCGCCCTTGTGTTAATATTGAAACGCTTAGCAGTTTGCGAACGGACTTGGAGAAAGTAAAATATTGTACATCAACTTTCTGGGATTTAATAGGAGCAGAATTAGTTTTCAAGACTAAAAGTTCCGAGGATGCAGCAGAGAAACGGTTGGAAGGGAACGATGCTTTTGTGAAAGGAGACTTGAATAAAGCCTTGCGGCTTTACTGCCAGGCTATCATCCGCGCTCCAGCTGGAGTTGATCTAGCGATGGTGCTTTCGAATCGATCAACCTTGTTCCAGAAAATGGGGGAGACTCAGCTTGCTCTAGAGGATGCCGAGCTTGCAATTGCTAACGACTACCCTATGGATAAACGCCATAAGCTGTACGAACGAATGGTGGCTTGTTACGTGTCTTTGGAAAAATGGCAGGATGCAAAACGAACTGTTCATCTTGCAAAACATCTCGGAGAAAAGAACGAAGAGAAGGATGAAAAGTTTTGGGCTAAGATACAAAAATTGCAACTGATTATAAAACAAGGACCTAAAAATACAGTAGCGCTAGCTAAAAAAAGTTCAGTTGTTCAAAATATTGCAGACCACTTTTCACATCTGACGATAAGTGAACCTAGCAAAAAATTCGGAAACGCTTCCACTAAATTTGATGTACACTATGAACCAGGTCAAGGAAGATTTGCTGTAGCGACTAAAGAAATGGCACCCTGTGAATTAGTACTTAAGGAGGAGGCGTACGCTGCTATTCTTATGCCAGAACGTTTGGGAACGCATTGCCTGAATTGTTTGAAACGCATTAAGGCAGCGTTTGCGTGCGAAACTTGTGCGAATGTAGCGTTTTGCAGTCGGGAGTGCAAGAAACAGGGGGAGAAATACCATCGGTATGAATGCAAAATCCTGACACTTCTTATCGGATCTGGTATGAGCGAGCTTTCTCATTTATCTCTAAGGATAATAACTCAATCGTCGTTACCGGAATTTAAAGAGGTAATGCAGAATATAAACGTTAAAAAGAGCTGGACTCCATGTAGCTGATGCTAGGTAACTAATCATTGATGTAATGAAACGCAGTTCTAATATATAAAATCCAAATTTGTTTTTGCCAGAAAGTCAAAGGTCTCCAGCCGGATGCTTCGCGACTTTTGCTGACGGATGGTAAATTTAATCGCGAATCGTACGAAAACGTTTATAATCTGTGCGCAATTGAGGATCAAAGAAGCCCTGAGGATTTCTTTCACAGATGTGTAATGACTGTATTCCTAATGAAGTGTCTACGCCTTGTTGGATACTTTGATATCAATCTTTTCAAACAACGATATCCTAATGAAGACGAACTCTTTATCGGATCCATCATTTTGAGAAATTTGCAAGTATTGCAGTTTAATGCTTATGAAATCACAGAGCTTGTTATGAAAAACAAATCCAGTCTTACAGAGTCGAAGGGAGTAAATCTTGGACTTGGAATCTACAATACTGCCGCAATGCTCAACCATTCTTGTGCTCCAAATGTATACAGGTATGGAATATGGAATAAAAAATTCTAAACCTAAAAGAGTGTGCTGCTCACTGCTCGCTACAACGGATATTTTTCAGATTCTTCCAAGGCAGCACTATATTTGTTCAAACGCTCGAACCTGTGGCAAAGGGTACACCTCTGTGTGATAACTATGGACCAAGTTTTACCAAGTTCTCTACTAAAGATCGGCGACGAAACCTGGCGGGAAGATATTGGTTTGGCTGTAAATGCCCTCCTTGTGTAGAAGATTGGCCTGATTTGCAAGCTTTTACGGAACTAAGGGACCTGAAAGGTAATGATATAGCGTTAAATCAAGCTGCGGCCAAGGTAGATTCGATAATTCAATCGTTTTTTGCGAAAGGAATGGATGCTTTACAGCGTGGAAATACATTGGTGGCTATGGAATATTTTAAGAAATTTTTAGAAGAATTTTACAAGCTTAGGCAAAGTGTTGATAACGCTAAAATAGCAATTGCAACGAAGCGTTCTAGCTTCCAGTTTTCTAAAACTTTCTATCTTGCTCAAGATGCTTTAAAACTGCTACTGTCGGCAAACGGAAACCACTTCTGTATCGAATAAAACGGTTTGCAATGCAATGGTAAAAGGATAGTTTTTATGTGCTATGAGCGGATGTTATCATTAATTGTGATAACTTATTATTCGAAATCATTTGAAGTATGCACTTTATTAACGAAACAAGGGGAAAAAACCGATTGTCAAGATTTAAACTGAAACTTAAAAATATTCTGTTAGCCTTTACGCCAATTGCGATTGGACTAAGATTGAATTGTTAATTCAAGTTCGGATATAGGATACAAAGACTCCGCATAAAACATCTGCTGCGCTGGCGTCAAATTGTTTTACGTGTATTAAAACTCAACGTGTAAGCAAAGAATGTACAAGGTACAAATAAAAGCGTAAAATCAGATAAATTAATTTGAAAACTAGCTATGATACGTTACGTACCGAACACATATACGGCATACCTGATGAACTTGATGGAAGAAAATGTATTATGCTTACGTTACATCTCTATATAATATGTACATACTAACAAAGCAATAGCGTAGAAGTCTTCAAAGACGGATGCTAAAAAAGCATAATGGGGCATTAAGAAAACTCACTTTAATAGCGAATTATTTGCAGCTGGATTTAGAGCAATGGGATTACTTGTAATTATCTATCATTATAATTTAGCTTAATGATTTAAAACTCTGGTATTTGAATGTCTGCTAGTAGATAATATGGTTAAAATGGACTTGACGGGGAAGTTACACTTATGAATGATGGCGTGGAAGTGGTTGCACGCTTGCTGAATTATGAGACCTACAAGTAAGAAACGTCGGTTAGTTTCAATAATATTGTGCACGCAATTTTTCAATGGCTTCGATTAAAGATAACTTTGATATCTCCTCTAATTGGTGTTCCTCGGATGTCGGTTTCTGTGGCTGCATAAGCTTTACAGCTGAATGCGAAGGTAATTCATTATTGCCTTCAGCTACTACTTTCTCAGGCCAATGCAAATTAAACTCTTCAGCATCGCCGTTACGAATATTTGTATCTTTCAAAGTCAAGCGGGAAGATAGGTTATGGACTTGAGACTGTTGATCCGAATTTGACTTGTTGTTTTCGTTCTCTTTTGGAGTAACCAGAGATGATGACGACCTGTAGGTTGACATTGATAGAGACTCGTAAATTGCGGGCGAAGCGTCCCTTAGTCTGAAGGAATAGTCTGCAGGATTTGACTCAAGTTGATGAACCCATGGATAATTGAAAAACTTTTTTCCAGCGTTTGCAACCAAAGGAACGCTGTCTTCGCTTATGCATTCCTGTATCCTAGACGCATTGTTCCGGCTTACCCAGGGCCATTGCTTGCAACTGGATTTATGGGGGCGAGGCTCCTGGTAACGAGATGTGGCTGCAGCTGCAGTTAGTATGTTATCTTCGTCCATCTCGAGAACCATGCTTTAGCTACGGCGTGCTTACCAAATCAATAAATATATTAGGGAGTAGGTACTTGATTTACGATCGCATACGGTGACATTTGACATTGACTCTGTGCAAAGCTGTTACAAAGTCTGCAACTGTGTGTTTTAAATACCGTTCTCGCGCCTACTAAGTCAGTAGGAATGCGGTAGCCAAGGGATACGGAATCTGTAGGATTAATCAAGCAAAAGATTTGCACCTGTAGATATTGTTATGTTAACTCTAATGAAAAAGATGGATGGAAGATAGATTGCGAAATCTTAGCCAATTATAGTTTACCGTTTCCTTCCGTACCAGGGTTCACAAAACTCTTACCTTATTTATACAGGGCTAGCTCAAAATGTGAAATTGTTAGGCTGTAACGTATTCAAATTAATCGCAGATTCCTGAAATAATGCGATACAATTTGTGATTTTCATGCGCTAAATCCCTAAAAGCCTTTGACGCCTGAGATGAACTTTTCGACCCGCAGAAAAACGCAATACACGCATCTATTGATACACACATAAAAGGGCTTGGGACTAGATTCAATAAACGTAATGTTTGTTTCATTCGATATTCGTTTTATTATTTAAATGAGCATAAAGCTTGAATTTAATTGACATGCACGTGCACTCTAGCGGCAGTGTATAGTTAATTATACTATCTGTAAAATAAGGTTGCATACCTTAACCCTCTAACAATTATTCACACTATGTTAAGTATGATTTGTGCGAATGTATGTATCATTAACTCGTTTCTTAAATCTCGATCCATGTAAACGCAATTTTGGTATTAATTAAATTTGAGTTGACGTAGTGGTTTAGTGATTGCTTTGAAACTACAATATTTAATTACAAGTAAATTTTGTTAATGTTAAAAATACAGCGTCGCTGGGTTAATTGAAGACACATACGTCGGTCGCCTACTGTTACATTCATTGAACACTGCTGCATTTATCATCTCCTAGCACAGCCATCCTCCGAGGGAGACAAGGTATTGCAGCATCTGGTGGATAAATTTATAATGTTGATCGCCTGCAGACAAAATAAGCCGTAGAGTTAGTATGAATCTTTTAGGTACGAATTAGCCTTGACAATTTGAAAGATTGCTCTTGCTAGTTACTTACTTAAATTCAAAGGATGGTACGCATACATAAATACTGAAATGATGTTCATTAAGTTCCACCTCAGAGCGGGCGGTTTCTACATTATTGCTAGGAATCGCTTCCTTGTGGCCAGAAGAGCCAACCCTGGCATGTCGTCAATGTACGGGCTCGGGTCAAACATGTGCCATTTGTTCCAATCATGACTATTCGGGATCGTCTTTGTAATCCAGCGGTGAGTAGAATCGTAATTCTGAGACTCGGAAGCTAGTGTATAGTCACCCAAGATTGTAGAAGTGGTGCAGAGGCTGGTTGGTGACAAGGACTTGTTAATTCGGGCCAAACTAGTATGCAATCCATGGCCGTCAAATCCATCCTCGTGTTTCATGTCATGGTGACTGACACTTTCGTAAGTATCCGGAATGTATTTGTTAGTCACTCTGCAATAGTCCTTAGGATGTGATTCAAACTGATGAGCCCAAGGGTAGATGGGAACCTTTTTTCCATGGTGCTGGTGCTCGTCCACGTAACTTTCGACAACCTTGTCGCTTCCGTTAATGCACTCCAAAATGTGATCTTGACTATTATGGACTGTGCCTGGGTAATGATCGCAATGGGATTTTTCGTGATGCGGGTAATAGTCGGGAACTAGTTCTAAAATCTCGACTACTTTATCTTCCTTGTAGTATGGATCCATTTTGATGGGAATGTCCATTAATACAGTAGAAATGTCACGGATTTCGGGCTGGTCAAGCAATTACAATAACTCGGTGAGATGATGGTGGTAAAGTACGGACTGGATTAATTGCGAGTACTTTGTATCTTCTAGTTGAATTTCGATTAATTTAAAACGGTTTGAATTCCTGAACCCTGATATCACATATATTCAGATCTCTACAGCTGCAATGTTTCACAATGACTGCTGCTCTGCACTTGGAAAGTCTACGGCGTAGTTGCATGAATGGAAAAGAAGGGGAGAGAAGGACGCAGTGGATGATTCCAGGCTATTGTTCAAAGCCCTTGTGTACGTGCAGGTTTGACAGTACGCCTTTGCAGTATGACCTAGATTGCTGTGTACTGAAGGCTGGTACACAGACAGAGTGGCTACAGAATAATAACGCAAAAAGGACTCTTCCAGCAGCCAGTAACGGTAAAACGGAACTTGCTCCGGGGTTCTGGATATTATTGTTTGGGAGGGGGGAGGCTATACTCACAGTTGCAGACTGCCGTTATGCAGTTCATGTAAAGCTGCATCAGTTTAAACTTGAATTAGTTGCATTAATTGGTAAAGAGTATTGCATGAGAGAAAGTAGCGATTGAATGAAAGCATAAACACTACTAGAAGTATAATCAAAATATCAACAACAACACAATAACCTTGAAGCGAAAATTGAAATTGCAAGAAATACTTACAGTTTATCCCAAGGATTTTTATTTTCATATCAAAATGGATAGAAGGTAGGTACAGGTTGTATAAGTTAGTTATTTAATACACTGCGTTTCATCAATGTAGCGAGCAGACACTGAATTGAGCGAGCGCCCTCTGGTTTTAGTAACGATCTTTGTAGTAAAAGATATTGCTCAACTTAGTGGTGCGGAGCAAATAATGCGGAGACCAATTTTCTCTCAAACCCTTTGGAGTTTTTCAGAAATCCAGAAAGTATAGGAAATTAGTCATGCAACCCCTAAAATAATTTTGTCGCAACATAAATTACCACCCTAAGTTTTACACTGTTGAGATAAAAAGGACGTCCCTATCTTGCCGCTCTGAGCGCCCTCTCGTCTCCGAACAGGCTTTTCTCTTTATAAATATAGTGATGTTTTGGTGTTATGAAGGGGACACTTTTTTAAACTTCAAGGGAATAGAATATTGCGCAAGAACTATAACTTTAGTAATTCTGTTAACTCCTGAATCATGTAAATGCCGGTAGAAATGTTGGGTTATAGTTTGTAAAATGTCTGCTCTCCCCAGCGCTATAATAGTTTTAACCAGCCTCTTCTTGCTGTAATTTTTCAACTGCTCCCGTCAGAGTCAGCATTGATATTTCTTCAAGTTCTACAGAGTCGGATGTAGAAGAGGAGCGTCGATGCTTGGATATATGCCTGCTTTTCTTGTGATTTTTAACTGTTTTACGGGTCCAACGGAGCGGAGAAGGTGAGTTGCTGCTGCTGCTGGTGTTAGTTTCAACGTTTGTGTTAATTAAACTACCTGCTGACAGTTCCAACATTCTTATTCTGCCCCTATGCAGTGTTTCTGGGACAATGTCGTTCTTTTTAAAAGCAGCCCGTGTGCAAGTTTCGTAGCCTCCTGGCGGAATGCCAAGATGACCATAGAAATCTTCAGGGTTCGACTCGAGCTGATGGGTCCATGGTAGGTCAGTTATTTTGCGATCGGGAATGAAATCTAGAGGAAGCTTTTCTTTAGGTTTCACTCTAGGTTCAAATGTAACTTTATCATCGTCCAGTATACATTCTGCGACTTTGGATTGATTCGTTCGAGCTGCCCAAGGCCACTGGTGCTTGCCGTGTGATCGTTTTGAACTCTCTTCTTGATGGATTGACAGCAAACCTACAGCGAATCTATCGATTTCTTGAACCATTTTAGCACAAGTATTGAGAAGATATTTTCGAACTACATATACACGATATACTGATAGGATTTAACCTACAGTACTATAGAACAATATTACTTAACTTGAAGCACGAAAAACTCGGTTAACTCACAGTTTAGCTAGTTTGGGTCGAATTAGCAAAGCAAGTGTGATAAGTTTGAATCAGTTTAGGGCGCAATTGTTTCAAACCTGCAAAATTCGGATTGAGAAGTGAACTTTGCTGTGAGAGAGATGGCTCATGCATCAATCACTAGTGGTCCGAAACTACTGGAGCAGAAATGTTCTTAAGAGCTGTCGTAAGGGGATAGATGTGAAGTTAATTCCTATAGAAGCCATGAATTAATGCGCAGAAGGAATAGGCGAAATAGCACAAAGAAAGCAAAGAGAATTACGCATTGTGTAACCAAAGTGGATTGCCGTATTGCATGTCTTCTCAGTACTCTTTGCTCGTGGGAAGAGTTGAGTTGGGATTTGCTGAATGGATTTTCTGTATACATAAGTAAGAGCAACGGTAGGGCTATTATTTTGCTTAACAAAGGTGTTGATCTTGGTATGAGAATTCTGACGCAGTAAAAGTGAAGGTGCAGAGGCAAAAAAGCCTTCAAGTCCACAGCAGCTGCTCATTGATTACGAAGCAAAATTTTGTTGGCAAGGTGATGATCAGTAAAAGCGCCTTAAGAAAACTATGTACCTTATAACAATCATATGAATATAATTAGCATGTGAGCAGGGAAATGATTGCTCCTGCTGTTTATAGGTAAGATATGAGAAAAATGAAAACTTAAAAGCAAACTCTAATCTCTGCTATAGAATTTCAAGGTTGATAGTACTCGTGTGAGAGATTATTGACAGAAATGTGTAAAATTTAGAGCTTGCACAAACTTTTAGTTTACAAGTACTTAGACCTGTGCGCTGCAAAGAGTTACGGTATATTGGCAATTTAATGGGAAACTCGGTGATTATTTGAGCCTAAGATAAGACAAATTGCTTGGGGTCCGCTAAAGAAAGGCGGGAAATATCTTCCAGAGTTACGGGAGAATCTGCAACGAAACGAAAAATATGGCGCTCTATCTAGAATTAACACTTTAATTGACATGCTCATTCGGAAGGGATAAGCAACTAACCCATGGTAAACAGATCGGTGTTGCCAGCGTGGACGCGGGCAGCTCTGATGGCGTTCCGAATTGCGAGGAATGCCCCAAGGCCTGCTAAAAATCCAGCTTCTCCTGTAGCTAAATTGTAATTAAATAGGGATATTAATAGTAAACGATGACTACGAATGTTCAAGAAAAAATAAATGAATGCATGCTAGAATTGAAGGAAATGGATTCGTAAAACCCAATAAAATTCAATCACTTACATTTAGACTTGTAAACTCCGCGCGGGAATGGTGCATTTTTAAGCAAAGTTATGCGAAAATCTCTTGGAACTTCCTGTGGCATCGGTGGCTTGTACGTCTTAACCGGATAAAATAAATAAATCGGGATTTAGTGAATAAAATACGTGTCTTGATATTGTAATAATTAGTTAATTAGTTAAAGGACTACCCAAGCTCGATTTGTGAGGAGTTGTCCGGTGTCTTGATCGTATATTAGTTTCTCTGTGGTAAACATGCCGATTCCCATCATAATAGCGCCCTCTATCTGTCCCATATCTATGTCCGGGCTTAGGCTGGTACCAGTATCATTGAGGTGATCCATACGAATTAACTGGAAATGCCGGACAAAAAGAGTTCATATATTTTAATGTACTCATTTTGGTACATATGGTCCCTGAAAATCCTTTGGAGTTGACATTGAAATGTTAAGAGTTTGCTAGTAAGTAAGGAAAAAGTCATTGAAACTGAACCTTGTACTCTCCAGTAAGAAGGTCAACTTCTACTTCTGTTGCTGATAAACTCCAGGAATTATAATCTTTAAAGCCATCATCGTAAGTTGTGTTATAGTATGCCGACATATCGATCCATTTGTAGCGGCAGGCATGAACCAACTCTTCCCAAGTTGGATTGCCGCCTAGTTCCTTGCGAATCGGGTCCATCCGTTCGCGAAGGTTGATGCTAGCCTTGGAAGCAGCCTAGAGGCAGTGTTTAAGTTGACGTATTTGAAATTATTTTGCTATTCAGCCGGGCTTTCGAGAAACAGGGGCTACAGGAGAGACCGAGCAGAAAGACTCACGTGACAGAGCATTTCGCTATAAATGCCAGTTCCAGTAAAATTCATGTTCGCTGCATTAAAACTGCTGACTGGCTTGATTTGAATCATTTCAATTGGAACGCCAAGTTCATAGGCAACGACTTGGACAATCTTTGTATTTATACCTTGACCCATTTCTACACCACTATGGCCCAAACTTATAGATCCGTCGTGGGTGTGAACGACCATAAACAGGTTGAAACCAGAGAACATGAAGTGACATCCGTGACGTGTAGGCAAGATGGCCAGTGCCCTTTTTCGCCAACGGTGGTTCTGTTTTGGGAATTTAAATAATGTAAACAATGCAATTAAGTTAATTGATTTAAAAACCAATCTGCATGACATATCTTAGAAATTTGAAAACAAAGTTAGATTATCTGAAGCTGAAATATTCAGTGAAAGGATATTAAATTACTAACCGTATTAAAGTTAGTAATAAAGGCTTGACGATTAACTAAATCTGCAGAAACCTTTAGCTCTTCATACATCCTCGGAATGTAATTCTCTTCGTCTACTCTTTGACCCGTGTTTAAGTCGAGGTCCAGGCCTGGTTTTGTCAAATTTACTTGACGGACCTCCCAGGGATCTTTCTTAAGGTATTGGGCAATGTTTTCCATGATGGTCTCTATGCAGGCTAAACTAGCTGGAGCGCCTTTGAGAATAAAAATCGGGATTGATTAACTGAAGTTCTTTGTTAAAGCAAAAATGAATCAAGACGTTACCTTTGCTGCAGAGATTGCGTACCTGGATTTCTGCAAAAGGTGTTACTAGCGTTGTTGGTCGTAACTGACCCCCCTTTGACCTCCCAGCTGTTTGCTGCGTAAGCGCTTTGAAAGCTTATTACAGCGAGAATCTGAGTTGGCTCATTGGTAGTCCAACCTGGATTGCAAAGGACTTGTGCTTCAAGGTTTGTTATTTTACCCGTGTCATCAAAATCAACCTGAGGATAAGATAATAGAAGTTTATAGGAGCATTTAGCGAAGTTAGGTTGCAAATTTCGGTTGGAGCGGGGACAAGACTACGTTTAAATTGCAAGTAATTAAATAATGTAGACAATCAATTAGTCTCCTGAAATGCGTTTTACCTTGTATTTGAAGTGGTAGGGCAATCGCTTTCCGATTGCACACAGATGGTTTTCATGATCCATGACAGCACGGACGGGTCGATTCAAAACGTAGGCTGCGACGCCGCATGAAGTGGTGTTAATTTGGGATTTTACTAACTTACCGCCAAATCCGCCACCAAGTCTTCGGACGTGGGTTGTAATTCTGGAGTGATGAGCATTAAGGAAGCAGATAACGGTAATGAGTAATACAGTAAAGGTGAGTTTTGACGTCGTGTTTGGTCATAATTGCTTTTTTGACGAATTCAGACTTACTTGTGGCTGGAAATTCCGAGTACTTTACTAAGTGCTTCATTTGTATTATCTGGACACTGAGTAGCTGCAAAAACTTCCATGCCTCCATCTTTCGGAACGCATAAACAAGTTTGAGACTCGATTTGAAAATGTATCTGACTCCCAACGTTCAAGATACCGGAAATAGAGTGTACGCTTCCCAGGATACTCTTAGTTGTTCCAGCGTCATCCGCGGTGGGCCGAGTAGATCTAATAATGTTAAATAGTGATTCTTCCGATAATCCGCTCCGTTCCCTTCCTTCCAGGGCAGAGGGAATGTCCAAAATGGGCTTCCGGGTGTCTTTGTAGGATATTTTTACCAGTTTAGCTGCTGCTCGGGCAATTTCTTTTGTCTCAGCAATTATCAAACCAATGAGCTGCCCAGCATAGCTTACTTTTTCCTTTACAAATACCTGAAAGAATACAATGAGGATGTAAATGGGGTCACTCGGGTGTATTCAGAGCTTGTGCGGATAATAAGATGTCAGAGTTTATATATTATCCTATTCTTACAACTTCTACGGATTTTTCCGTTCTCAGTGGTTCAAACCCCCAAAGAAAATCATTTACTCCAGGAATGTTGGTGTGGTCAATCCATGCCACAAATCCAGGGATTTTCTGTAAATGGGAATTCGGTAATTATGGTTAGGAAAGAGTGCATTTAAGAGGAAGTTAACACAAGCTTAGTTACCATTGCTTCAGATGTGTCGACTACGTCTAGCTGGCAGTTAGCCATGGTTGATAATACATGTTCGGCGTAAAGCTCTCCAGGTATTTCGGGTATGTCGTTTGTATACTCTGCTTCTCCGGAAACTTGCAGTGGGGCCTCGAGTTTTTTAATTGCTTGGTTTACAGGCCACGTGGCCACGTCAGAATCGTAAGACTGTTTGCTGGAACTGACCTCGCGGTCCATGTCCATTCCTCCAGATCGATAGGCTTCCGGTATTTGGTCTCTCATTACAAAAAGCGTGAACTGGTGCAAATATTTAGAGGTGCTCAGAGCATTTCTGAGGTTGGAGCTACCTTATGCTTGTTATTTTCCATATTTAAAATTTATTTACCTTGTAAAACAAGGAAAGTGTCAAGGACTTTCGGTACTCTGAAGAGCCTGAAACGATACGTATGTCCGGTTGAACCTCCTCCGACAAGGTTTGTAACGCAGTTTTTAGGAAGTCTGGTCCCAAGGTAAGATTTTCTAAAGCGACCTCCGTACGTATAGCATGAGTCTGAAATCCGTGGTAAGCAATTCAGATCAAAGTTTTTCTTGTCAGTTTAGAATTGACGAGCAGCGCATCTTAAATTAAATAAATCATGCTGAATGCTCTCATTTTCTACGTATTCGGAAACGATCACATTTTCTCCGAAAATAAATATATTTAGGTTTCGGTCATACCATATATTTGGAAATTCCTCCGTATACAATCGATGGCTTCCCCGTAATTTGCATAGGATTACCAGGATCACATGGAAACAAAAAACCAGCATTGGCATATGCGCTGGAGTTTTGTACCCTCCGTGATACCTGTAATAAGTCCCGTGAGGACATAAAGATTTCATAACTGAATAGAGGAATTATATAAGAATTTGTTCAGGCACCTACCCTATAGAGCTTGAAATGCACGTTGTCGTGTCTGGGTAAATGTATTGAATAAATAATACGGCCTGCCATGTCGGTATCGAGAAAATCGATTAAATTGAATCTACTTTGAATAGTATACGATGTTGCTGGAAAAACGGAAACATCAAGTTTAAAGGTGAGGAAGAAATGGTATTTCTTATAGTTGATGAGCTTATAAAACATGAGGGCTGTAATGAATTACCAATAGTCAGCTCAGCCCGTATCGTTTCCAGCGGCGTAAAGATATCGGATGAGAAGGATCTATCCTTATGTTTTAGCATAAGGTTCCCTGCCAAAGTTGCAAGGTTTCTTACGCTCATGTTGGCCATTCGTTTCCAGTAATCCGCCAGGATTTTGCAATATTCAAATCCCTTCATTGTGGATGCCGCTAATAGGGATTGAATCGCCGCTGAAATCGTGATAGCGCCACCAAAAACGATGCCTGATTCGGTGATTTCAATCTTGTGCAAGGCATACACTGCCGTCAGATCGATATAAACGTCATAATTTTCTTCTGCTTTGTTGATGGCTGCAACAGGATGGTAATTATTAATAGTTTAATTGTGAATGAAAAGGGATTGATGGCTTTAAGTGTGGCAGGAGGATTTGACGGAGAGACGACTCACCCCATCCTGTGTTTCCGGCAACGACTTTAAATAATTTTCCACCACTCCGAGAATCTTCAATCGCCATAAATAGGGTACGCAAACTAATAACTTTGACCCAGTGTTGTCCGGATTTCATCATCAATTTCATCGGCATGGGTAATGAAATTTCGAAATCGTTGAGGTCATTGTCGTTACCATCTAAATTCGGGCAAAGATTCTGCACACACCTTTTGCTTTCCTGCAAGAGCAATTCATACAGGTTGTAGATTACCTAAAGGAAATATTCTGAAATCGGTAAGCATCCAGGGAATTTCTGATAACCTCTTCGGATTTTCTTTTAAGTGATTCAGGTGCATCCACACCAAAGGATTTCATGGCGTCCATGATCGGGCGATATCCGGTACATCTACAGATGTTCCCGTCTAAACAGTCCTCAATGTCTTTCGTGTACAAAGTCTTTTTGCTCTCCATCAAACTGTACATTGACATGACCCAGCCCGGACTGCAGAAACCGCATTGTGAAGCATTCATGTTCACCATCCGTTGTTGAATAGGATGGAGTCCCCTCTTTGTACATCCAACGCCTTCTACCGTCGAAATTTCCCAGCCATCGCAAGCGTACACGGGAACAAGGCACTTATTACAAATAAACGTCAGGCATCGCCAGAGTACACATTACTACAGGGAGAGCCCAAGATTCTACTTACTGAATTTATGCTGCGGGTAATTTCCTTCCCGGTTATCACGTCTCGGGATTTTACTGACACCATACATGCTCCGCAACCGCCCTCTAGGCAGGATATCTTCGTTCCTTTGAGGTGGGCAACATCACGTATGTATTCTACCAACCTTGTGTGCGGGGTTATCTTCAAGTCATCTCCGCCAACTGAATGACAGTTCACTGAATGTAATCGTTGACCGTTTCAATGTGGGAAGTAAAGTGTTATATAAGAAACGTCTTACCCCGATATAGTTTCCCATTGATTAGAAACGTTGAAGATGTTCTCGGCAGCACAAGTTCTGGGGCAGAGGGTAGTCTAACAAGAATAAATAAGCTCCATTAATAAAGCTAAAAGCAAAATACGTACTTGTTAGCGTTAGTAATTAAGAATTATATGTATGTATACGCTTGAGGTAAGCTCTGTTCGTTCCCCATGTCCGTTCTAAAATGTAAATAAACTTGAAAATATTCGACTTCAATAAAGCATCCAGTTTGATACTTTATTTTTCCGTTGAGTCTCTCTTGCTATCATTCAGAAAATAGGGCATAGACTAAACTCTTTTGGCGTTCGAAGGCGAAATATATATTTAGTTCACAATGTACAAGTGTTTTAAGACACCAACTAATTAACCAGTCTGAAACACTTTTGGTTGACGGGATAATAGGGCGCGAACGTCAGTGATCATCAACAATTCATAGAAACCTTTATGCAATATTATAACAGTAATTAAACCGCAGCCGATAATTTACATAACGTGCGGAAGTCTGACATTACACAAATTAACATCCGGTAGTTGATGAACTTCTACTCTGAGATGAGAGCTCTGAGGAGTGCAGTATGGAATTTCCTCTTTTGTTTCTAGGCATATTGTCTCTTTAATTCTCATTAACCTTTAAAACTGCAATATATAATATATTTTGTCTCTGTCTGCACACAATGACATAATAATGGGCAAGGGGATAAAGAATGCAAAAATTAAATTCAGCACCAAGCACAACTCCTTACCGAATAGTCCTATTTTAATGAACGTTAGGAAGCTCGTTAGTTTTCGCATAGGCGATAAAGTAAGTTAGTAAGTAAAACATTTTCTAATTCTACGACCCGCATGTATGGAGTTTTAGACAGTCCTAATACGGAAGAGACCGACCGAGATTACTTGGATGACATGGAGGTCGTGGAGAACAAGGTCCATGAAAGCGAACAAAACAGTATTAGTATGGACGATGATTCCTCATCCGATGATACAGTCGTTCTCCATGGGGCCAGTCTACCTCTTAATTTGATGACTTGTAGCAATCATACTGACTGATAGCTTTGATTCAAGAAAATAGCTTAACTAATTACTGTAACCAGTGTTGCACAAACGGGGCTATAATCATCATCTTGTGTACATTCTACCACAAGAGATGAAGTTGAAGCAATGGATGAAGTTGTTGAAGAGCACAATTTAATTTAGTTCATTACACATTCATTTAATATGATTAATACGTTTTTGCATATGTTGATTTAATTTAAGTAATGAAAAATATTTTGTATGACCACACTATTCCACCAGCTATATAGCTTCTTTAACCTACACCTTTCACAATATTTCAGTACTTTCTCCTTCTCTGCATAAAATATTCTACTTTTCTACTTGAACCATCCTACTTTTTTATCTAGTTTCCCAAGGTCTTTTTGGCATTCCTGAATTACTTTTTGTCTACCGAACTCAGAGGAGGCAGTACTTTCGCCACCTGTTTCTCCATCTGGAAAAGGATATAGGATTTGCATATTAGACAGCCTTAAGTCTCCTCGCATCAAATTCTAAGCTCCCAATTTCTAACTATGTACTCCATGGACATGTAGCTAGCTCCCAGGCTTGTTACGACTCCGGAGTCGGCGACTCGACGACTCCGGGGGACGAGCAAGTTTTAGCTGCTCCAAGCGGAGGTTGTCCGTACTAATCCCTGAGTCGAGTCGTTGTTTTCGTCCGACTCGACACTCGACTCAGCTCAAGTCTGCTCCAGGTGGATACAACTATGCTCACTGATGATATGTTGCCTATACTGATTAATTTAAAATTAAAAGCTGCAATTAAATTATTTTTTTGGACACAATTAAAAACTAACAATTAAAATTAAATCTCTTCCTGTGACAATTAAAATTTAGTAGGATTCATCAGTGATCATATGTTGGCTATAATGATTAATTAAATTACCATTTTTCATGTGATCTATATGTCAACCTTAGCCTAAAGCTACAGTTATTTCTTACGTCTTGAGTAAAACTAGGCTTAACCTGACCTACAATCGTCATTAAAATTGATTAACACGTCATGGATAATTTAATTACCATTTTTCATCATGTCGACCGTCTACGTGTCTAAAGCTGCCGTTATTTCTCGCTGCCGTTATTTCTCGCTGCTTCAATAAAACTAATCTTGCTCTTACTAACACTCCTAATTAAAATTAATTTACATATAATGGTATTGAAATTAAAATCTTCAGTTATTATTTTCTTGGACACAATTAAAAACTAACATTTAAAATTAAATCTCTTCCTGTGGCAATTAAAATTTAGTAGGATTCATCACTGATGATTCATCAGTGATCATATGTTGGCTATAATGATTAATTTAATTACCATTTTTCATGTGATCTATTCTATATGTCAACCTCGGGGGGAAGCCTCCCCAGTCTAGTGGTTAGGATGCCGGCCATAGACTATCAATGAGCAGGTTCAAACCCTGTGCGGGCAAGAAGAGCGCAAAAATATGGGATGAAGATAGGAGGCTTCCAACGATGCTGCGAGGGAGGAGGAGAGGCCTAGAAGTGAGGATGTACTGGAGCAGGAGGGGGAAGGAGGAGGCTGTTCGACTGGGGGATCGTCTTCGGTGTTCTACTAGCGGAGGGAGCCACTCGACTGGAGAGACTCTGCTTGGTGTTTCTACGTGGCAGTAACCGACTAGCCTGACTGTGACGGGAGTAAACCTCATGAGGAAAGGACAGTGGGAGGCTGAATGACCCACCGGACTCAGTAGCAGCATCGTTTAGTACGGCATCATTAGGTTAAATGTAATACATTAAACTTTGAATAATTGTGTAACTGTAAAAACGATGTAAAACATTGTACAAACAGTGGTGAATTAACTAACTAACTAACTATATGTCAACCTCGGCCTAAAGCTATAGTTATTTCTTGCTGCTTCAATATAACCAGACTTGCTCTTACCAACAATCTTCATTATAATTAATTAAAATATAATGTTTATTTCAATTAGCATTTTTCATGCGATCCATGTCCACCCCAGCCTAAAGCTACAGTAATTTCTTGTTCCTTCAACAAAACTAGACTTGCTCTTACCAACAATCCTGAGTAATAGTTATTTGAATGTGATGGTTATTTAAATTACCATTTTTCATGTGATCCATGTCCACTTCAGCCTAAAGCTTCAGTTATTTCTTGCTCCTTCAACAAATCTAGACTTGCTCTTATCAAGAATCCTGAGTAACAGTTATTTGAATGTGATGGGTATTTAAATTACCATTTTTCATGTGATCCATGTCCACCTCAGCCTAAAGCTTCAGTTATTTCTTGCTGCTTCAACAAAGTGCACTAATTTCTACTACTTGCTTCCCTACGATTTTATTTTTGTTTTTAATTGAAATAATTGTTGATTAAAATTTTGAAATGGCTGCGGGTGAAAGTAGCGATGAAGAGTACGTACCGCCGACGAAAGTGCATCGTAAAGACATCAAGACAAATCGTAAGTTAATCCTCAGTGACAACACTCCCCACAGAAAGTTGTTGAATAAAAAACCAAGACAATTGTGCCAAAACCTGTCAAATGTACCAGTACACATTTCTGTTATAACAAATTTCCATAAGCAACCCGGATCAGTGATGAGGGGTCTGAGTCGACTCAATGCCAGAGTCGACTGAGTCGAAATCTTGGGTGAGTCGTGGTGAGTCGAGAGTCGCTTGGAATCGGCTTGAGTCGCTGAGTCGCAGGCCTCGCCAGAATCGTGGAGTCGTCGACTCCGGAGTCGTAACAAGCCTGCTAGCTCCTGCTTGTAGAGGAAGGTCTGAAGTTTTGTCTGATGAATCTTTTACGATGACATTTGCAATTTTCACAAAATTTGAAATGGCGCGCAAAAACCAAACTTGTCAATTTTTCATAATGTTGGAAACCGACCAGGAAAAATCTCTGTGTGTTAGTTGGTTTTAAAAAACGGTCCATCGTAATTTCAGGCGACAATTTGGAAGACACCCTCCAGGCAGGGATTCCATTGAGCGTTGGGTCAAGAGTTTAACGGCCACTGGAAACCTGCAAAGTCGTCCCGGTAGAGGAGGCGGGCGCCCCCCCCCAGAACAGCAGCAGCAGTTGTGGAACACATGGAGGGTTTTGGAAATTCGACTTGAAACTTTGCGAGCCAATGGAGGACGCGAAGTTAAAGTTATCTAAGTGAAACTTGTACCAAACAAAACTTCAGACCCTAAGCTTTAATTAATGACCCGCTTGAATAAAATCAGTCGACAAATAAGCGCGCTATTTAAAATTCTTATTGCCGTATACCTTTTGCCAATCCCTTTGGAAATCCCTTTGAAAATCCCTGTAGATTTTTTTTTCGATTTTCTCCAGTTCTTTTTGGCCTTCCTTGGAAATCCTGGCGGCCTTCGAACTCATAAGCATTGCTTTCTCCATCTGGAACAGCATATAGGTATGCATATTAGACAGCCTCAAGTATCCTCACTTATCTACTGTTCCGCGGTGTCTCATTTCCGAATGTTTCGTTCTTGCAAAAGCATGAAGCAAGCTTACATTCTCTATTCCACGGAGTACATTAATATGATTAACGAACAAAGGAGCGTCGTAAGGATTAGTATCTCGTCTTTCTGCGTTCCTTCTCTCTCTCTCTCTCAACTTTCTCCACAATCTCTCCCGTTGCCGCCTCCCATCAACAAGCTCAAAGGTATTTCTTCCCATCACCAACCGTCACGTCACGCAATAACCCGGCTTTCTGCTATCCTCCTTATGTCTTGCTCCTGTTTATTTATTATTATTTAATCCTGTTTAATCTCTATGTTTAAATCCTGTGGAAAGGTTAACTTTTGCAACCCACCTGTACCGCAACAGAGAATAACGCTTTCTATCGCTTATTAGTATTTGTCTCCTCAACCCTGAGACAAATCAAAATCCGGTCTTCACGCTGGCTAGAATTGCCATCAAGGGTTTTCGAAGTCGGCTTGATAGTAACCAAAAACTACAAAAAATTTGAAGTTTTGAGCAAACACGGGGAGGCCTAAGGTTTACGGGACCCAAACCTTTGGGTCCCGTAAACCTTAGGTCGGTCCCATAGTAACTACAGGATGATTCATCTACACTGCATCACTTCTTTCTAAACCAGTAAATAGTAAAGTAGGGATCGGAATTTAAAGCAAAAATGCTCCTCGGAAAGCCTGTTTAGTTCTGCATAGAAAACTTTAAAGCAGAAATTCCTAATCACGCGCTCGTTGCAGCAGGCGCTGATTGCATAAATCGTAATCTGAGGTAACGTTTCCAAAGTTGGAGCAACGGTTCCAAACATTTTACGTTACCTGAGCTAATTCTTGGCCGTGTCTGTTGTTTTGCCCAGATTTTTCGTACCTAGTAGTAAAAGACACAGGCTATCTGATAAGCATAAACCCGAGGTGCTTGGTTTCATGACCCCTAATATAGGAGAGGTCAAAGTGACCAACCTCGGCACAATTTTTCGATACAATTAGTTTTGGTACATATTTTATGAAACTAATAATTTTCAACTGAGGTACTAATTCGTAGGTTTAAATTGAAGTCCGTACTCTAAGACGTACAAAAAATTGGATTTCTGGACAATTATAGGGCTATTCATAATATTATAGGCTATCAAGCATAAGGTCTATATAAGTTGTCAAATTACTTGCGCGGGCACGGTTTCTGTCATATTTGAAAGCTGTGTAAATCCTATTCTAGCCAGCCAAAAAATTTTCAAATATCATAGATGGGTGTATTTTGAGAAGCGGTTTCATTGCATGCAAAAT
Source organism: Sminthurides aquaticus (assembly GCA_906901655.1). NCBI lineage: Eukaryota > Metazoa > Arthropoda > Collembola > Symphypleona > Sminthurididae > Sminthurides > Sminthurides aquaticus. The sequence continues at coordinate 3,495,849 of CAJQTT010000014.1, read as the reverse complement.
GTTTGAAAATTTGACCATGCGTTAAAATTTTAGCCTTCAGTTACTTGATTTTACCCGTGGAAACGTCATTTTGGAGGTTGCAAGCTAGTTTTGTAACCTAGGTAACGGGTGTGAATGTGTTTTCCTTCGAACACCAAGTTTTCAAGTCTAAAATGTTCGCATCTAAAATGCATTTTCGAAGGGGTCAATTTTTATCCCCATAGAAAATGCAACAATATAGATATTACAGTTTGAAAAGTGATGCAGTGTAGATGAATCCTCCTGTATATGGTTAGTACTAGAGTTTACGGGACGCAAAGAAGAATGATAAGAACAGTGTATTGCTTCACGTTTAGTAACTTAATTGAGACTATTTTGATCGATTTAGGCTTCTACGTCTCCAACTACGTGGTTAAGGATAAGTTGCAAAATTTGGGCCTTGGGTCATTGCGTGGAGTGGTCAGTACCTAAACCCACAAGACACTTGGTTGGGAAGGTCCAGGCATGGGCTCAGCTGGCTCCAGTTGGGTGGGGATTGTGGTATTTGGCTGAGGGATGGATGTCATGAACTAAGCCATGGCCTCGGGATTTTGCGTTAGAGCCTGTGGTTGGGAAACAGGTGTTGGGGTGGGTTTAGGTACTGGCCCAAATTTCGCAACTAACTTACGTAGTTTGATCCGTAGAAGCCTAAATCGATCAAAATAGTCTCAATTAAGTCACTAAACGTGAAGCAATACACTGTTCTTATCATTCTTCTTTGGGCCCCGTAAACCCTAGTACTAACCATATAGTTACTATGGGACCGACCTAAGGTTTACGGGACCCAAAGGTTTGGGTCCCGTAAACCTTAGGCCTCCCCAAACACGCGGGCCATGGCGAGCTCTAATTTATATGAGGTATTTGAAAGGTTAATATCCGCCCTAGAATCCGTTATGTGTGATCCCTCCTCCAGATTAGATGCAAGTGATCCCTTACATCGACAGAAGATAAAGAAGCTTCCCTGTGCCTAAATACAGACTGACACACATGATTTCTCTTAATACGGCTTGAATTATTTGTCAATGAGATGCAAATGCAAGCAAATATTGAAGTTGTTTCAAAGATAAGTTTATACATCCCTGATTAACCACTAAATATCAACTTCAGTAGTTCAAGAAGAGGAAATCGCTGTAAATTAATGCGACATGTATGACTTAAAACAAAGATACGGCTAGGACGGATAATAATTTTTTTTGAAAATAATAACGCTTACGATGCAAATAGAGTAAGTTTTTAGGCTTTATTTAATCTTATGATGAATGAAGTGATAGAATTTCCTTGCATTAGGGTTTTCAAGCTGAACAACGTCTATGACCGTCTATATCAGCAGCAGCAACCTTTAATTAAAGCAAAAATCAATTTCAATAATCAAAAAGGATTGGTTTCAATAATAAATCAACTGTAGTGTAACTATAGTTGCTATGGATAATTGATAGTAAACAAAGGCATAAAACTTAAAAATGCTTACCTCCACCACACTGTCCGTATACTTGACACATCCAAGCATTTCGCTCGCAAAACCATCTCCTTTGGTAGTCAAATCCCATGAGTTTTCCCATCTTTACTTCTTCATTGCACTGTAAGAAACGCAGAATTTTATACAGATTTGATAATGTTTATAGTGTAAGAGGATGATAACGTATTTTGGAGACATTTAATGGCTTACTCGATCATACGATGGAACAAAGGGTTTATAACAAACGGTACGCCTCCTGTTGCAGCATAATTTCTTGTAACACGGATCACAGCATAGACCGCAGGACTGGAAAGTGGAGGATAAAGTGTGAGTAGAAATTGATTTCTAGGAGTTATTAAATTAAAAATTTAAACAATATATTAACTACTTACACCGCATCCGCATCCTCCACCACAGCAAGACATGGCTGGTAAAGTTTGTTTCGCCAAATTTAAAGTACTGGGAGAATTTTTAAGATTTGTACATAAATTTTGTATTGAGCAGGATTACAATTAGGATCCGATTGGGCCTGAACTCTTAGAAATACTAACAAGCTGAGGATTTTGACAAATGCGAGGAGACATTTATAATTGGAATTATTTACAACTGTTTAGGTTAGAAATAATGGTTGCGACGGGTTGCTCAGGCAATGCCAGCAAGGTAAATCTATAATTCTAGTCATCCGTTTTTAGGTATGTATATAATACACATTTAATCAAGTAAAAGCCGCAGCACATAAATTATTCGTGGGATAAAATGAAAATTACTACTCTATGACTTGATACATTATGACCCTACTATATATATATATCACGATGTACAAAATATTGAATATTAAAAACAATAACTAATCTATGTCCGAGAACGCAAGATTGCACTACGTTATTGAAAATAAAATTGAACAGTGCAAAGGAATTGTGTTCGACGTTTTTTGAAACTATGTTTAGAGTTGAACACTGAATACTTGAAACGTAATATCGTCCTTTTAGTTGATTTTTCTAGCATGAATTTAGGTTAAATTTACGTAGCTGAACAACTATTATAATTATGATACAAAGATTTGCAGTAATTTCAAAAAACGTTTTCTAGAAATTTGATACATACATAATAATATCTTAAAAAGACCAAAGACAGCCGTTGTAGCCAATCTACAACTCGTTAACGTCACTATCGTTACACAAATTCATTTGCATTAAGTTCAACACATACAGGTCAAAGTTGCGATGCACGGAGCCAATGCCAGCGCAATTTTTTGTTTTACGATTTTCTTCTACCGATTGCAGTACACTTAAAAACAGTGCGTAGTCCATACCATGATTCACTTTCAGTATTTGCTGGCAGTTCTCAGCAAAATCTTCACTATTCTTTAAATCTGCTATCTCCAACTTGACTTCCTGTAAAGCTTCTTTCAGTCTTGACCAAATGTGTAAGATATTTGCTGCGTTCATCCAGTTATGATTGATTGAGATAGTGTCTTCCTAAACACAAATAATACTTAATTGATAAATACAGCAAAAATTAAACCACAGTTCAATCAGAATATGCATTGATCAAACAATGCAGCCTTGGATTCGCGAGTAACTTACCATATTCCATACAACATGGTGCCAGCCAGAGGGTATGAAAATAACTTCACCCGCCTGCTGAATGACTTCATAATAATCAACATCCTTGATTCCTGGATTTGCGTAGTCGTATTTAATTTTCTTAGTTTTGGAGTTACGGAACCTATTCTCCCCACCTGGAGGATAAATTCTCCATTTTTTCGTTCCGATAATATTTGCTGACCAACTGAACGAACCGTACACATCACAATGAAAAGGCGTCCTGTAAAAGAAGACAAAATTTTATTACACACACTGCTAACGGTAGTTTAACAGCAAGAGTTTATCGAAGAGGATTTTGGATACGCTACTTTTAAACTGACAAACTTACCACGAATCCTTTGGTCCCATGTAACAGAAGATAAAATCATCACCGTCATCAAAAATACCCCATACTTCATTCAACCAGTCTGATCGGAAATAATTCGGGGTTGAGTAGGGAATGTAGTTGATTGAATCTCTGAGTATATGCCAGTCCTGGTATAAAAATAGTTAATTAGGTTAATTGTTGATAAAGTTGATCCTGAATAGTGTAACTGAATAAAGTAGAAGTTACCTTCAAGTAGTAGCACTTTGACGATTCTGGATACCCTTTACTGATGTAGTCACTCCAATATGTCAAGAATTCTGAGACGGTCATACTTTTCTCGTTCTCACCAGGGGACAAATTATACAAAGTTTCCTTATTGTATTCAGGAGTATATTTTTCACATTCGACCACGGAAATATGACTTTGCCCTTAAGGAAAAGAATAACATTGAAGGAGTTAATATCTCATCGGTTAGAGGTGAAAGAAGGATTATTTGGTATTGATTTTATACTTTTCTCTTTACCATAGACGTTTCTCAGAAATTCGAAATTAATCTTTGGAAATGTTTGAGATCTGTCAATCCAGTCAATCCTTGCGTTCCATTGATCCGTCACAGAACTCATGAACAAGCAAGGCCGGTTTCGAACTAGGAATTCTTCGAAGAATCTGCCATAGCTGATATCGTGACAGTCCAAAACCGGAAAGGGCTCAGTTATCTTGACCGCACCTACTCCAGTGCCTGGGGGTCGAGCTGCATTCTTTTTTCGCTGTTCTTCGAAAGACATGAAGACACTGTTTTGAAGCTCGATTACTTGACCGGAACTCGTATCTGCCATTGCTGAATCCGATTACTGGAACCAATATGGTCGACAAATAGCGGTAATTATTATTATTATATATCTAGTGCCCTCGTAATGGTTCTTCCCTAGATTAACCGGAACTAGGTTGTTTACTGGAACCTGAGTATTTAATGTTCTTGATGAGGATCCAGGGTCCTTCGATGGATATCGGGGGTTGCAGAAATAGAAATTTAATAAGATGGGTAGCTAACCTCGGTGATTATTGATTTACGACGTAAACCTCACATTATATTGATATACACTCGTAAGAACGAAATGTATATAATCACTGTATATACTGCTGGAGTTGAGTTTGGAAACTATTGACTCATACCCTCAATGAATTCTAGCTGTATATATCATATTATATATGTGCTTCTGGCTGCTCGGGTCTTTGTACACTTTTTACCGAGATCCTCCTCACCCGGAAAACCATGTACTCTACTGGTTCTGTGAAATTTCATACTTGAGTACAAGTTTTCTTCATTGAGAATCTAAGATACAGAAGAAGATAAATTATATTATTCGGGATTGTATATTACATATATAAACCAAGCGCTTAAGTTCACGTCTTCGATAGGAATTGTACTTTTAGATGTATCTTTATCCGTTCTACCTATTATCATCACCCCCGTTCACACCATACTGCATGGTGAAACTAATAATAAACACATGAGTTTTCGCCTCGCAGGGACTTTGTATAGTATGTTATCCTTATATGCTTATTTTCGGCATTTCGGTTTGCTTTTATTCCATTACGTTTTTCCTGCACTTGATTTCTAAAGATATTTTGTTGGCTCCCGTCTCTCTAGAGTGTTCGGCATCCAGGTCAATGAATAATGAAGGTAATGCTTACCTGGAAAAGCTTCATAAATGCTTGGACTTATAGCTAAAGGTACCTTCATTTTGCACCAAGACCCAGCTAACGGTTAAAATGCCTTAAAATGTATTTCTATCTTGCCTAATTTGCCTTCTCCTGAACTAGCAACGAATTAGATTCTAGGGTTGCATATATTCCCATCATTTCTGGATACGCTACTTATGATCAAAAGGACGATTATTCAAATAACGAACGGAAGAAAAGTAAAGAATTTTAACGAACCTAAGACTTCATTTTGACTTAATCATCAAACTAATCCTTGTGTACTAAAGTTTTGCTGCGAGAGACTCAAAAAGATGAATTTGGCTCTAGGGATATTTCGCCCTTTAAGGTTAGATCAATCATACACACGTAAAGAATTACTTGGGCTGCGCAGAAGGAATAATAAACTGGAAAAAGGGAACTGCGATCTAAGGTAGAATATTAAACCCAACACAGGGAACCATAGAGCATCATATTCTATTCGATGGCCATTACGAGTCAGCGGCAATGCGTGAAATCCGACGAGTCATACTAAAAAAAATGCACTACATCATATGTTAGACATGAGTTTGTAGGGAGGCGGTATAGAATAATAGCGAAAATAAAAAAGTTAATCATCATTTTCGCCAATCAAAACTATAGGTAATTTTTGTACTTCTACATAGCTACTTAACCTAGTTAATTAAACTTGTTAATTTTAGCATATTTTCGAAGAGCAGAGTTTGAAATCGATGTTTTTTGCTGTGCATTGCGTTATTTTTAGGACTTAAAAGAATTAGGCCGGCAATTGTTAGATTATATACTTTTCTGTAGTCAAGAACACTTGCTCTATGGTAGCGAGCAAGAGTCAAGTGACACTCGATCAACAATACCATAGAATTGCAAATCCGAAAAAGTCGTACCTAGCGGGAACAATGCTCTATGGAGACTGGGAGCGTTAAGTCGGCGCCTACCAATAAATCCACTTCCCTTTAAAATATTAATTGTGTTAACAATAGGAAGCGTTATATTGTTTCCTTGCGCTAACTAATCATCCCCAGTGTACCGTACGTACCTTCAAGGTCTTTTGCAATGAAATAATTTACCTGCACTAATTTTAATTTCCCTTTTTTAACACCGAGATAATAACGCCGCTAACTTAACTTTCCACCCAAAACAAATCGCAGCTCCCCTGGTGGCTAAACTTTTCCTATAGAAAAAGTTTACAGCTCTACGAGTGACCATGGACTAACTTTTCTGTGGTTGTTGAGAAAAGTTAATTATTCCAGAAGAGAATTGATTTTGGTTTCAATCTATAAAACTAGATTCCTTTTGAAAGTATATACACGGAAAAATGACAGAAAGAGTTAAAATAGTAATTATCTAATTCATATGTTTTTTATTTTCAGAATTTCACTTCTGTGTTGGAAACATAAGCTAATTGATAACAGCATTCACAATGTCGGCGGAACCTAAAGCGAAAATTGATCTCGGGTTGTTAGAGGAAGATGACGAGTTCGAGGAATTTCCTCCTGAAAGTAAGAAGACCTCTGTTGTGTAAAAATTTCCTAAATAATTTGAACGAAGCGTTGTGGGTTCCATAAATAAACATGAAAAATATTCAATAGGTTGGACGGGCAACGCGAATGAGGGAGAGGAGGAAGTCAAAGTTTGGGAAGATAATTGGGATGATGATAACATCGAAGATGATTTTGGAAAACAGCTAAGGTACGTGTAGAAGAAGTATATGAAATTCACAGTTTGTTTATGTAAACTGAAGCGGCTTTACCTTTTGTTTTAGGTTACATTATTGTAGTAAAATTCATTGATACGAAGGTTGAATTTAAGGATCTGTAGTGAAGACGGTAGTTTAATAATTAATAAGTCTAAAACTTTGATGTTATTTTCGTTTTTTAGGGAAGAGCTGGAAAAGCAAGGGAAACTACCCAGGGAAGCTCCTGCCGCCGAGCCGGTGGATCAATCATGAAATCGATCAAGCTGACTTAAATGCTACGAGATATATGTGTATCTGATGTGTTTCTCTTGTTATAGTAAGTTCATGTAATTTTTACTTCCTTTGTGGTAATAAAAGACACGCAGAGTGCGTGGTTCAAGATTCAGATGCAAAATACAAGTTATTTTAAGCAAAACGTATGGACCAAGGGAAATCTGTAGAACTACGATGCAAGAAGCTGTGTATCAGGGTAGTTCGTTTGATGTTTCATCAATTTAGTGCTACCGTTGGCAGCCCAGTGAATACATTCACAGTTGCATATGTGCTTCATGATCTACATTTATACCCGATAATGGATACCTCAGATAAATAAAGGTAAAAATCTATAATTCCCTTCACTTTGAAACCGTTCTGAAGTAAGATTTCAAAAATAATGAACCCAGAAGCGACATGCATTCAGACTATACGGTGATAACCAAGAGCATACATTGCCCTAGCTTAAGGTTGAACATCCTGTTTGTGTCGAGAATGCCGGGAAGGAACCGGTAGTGTATATTTACATGGTTTCTCCGAATTTTGTATTCTGCGCAAGGACACCCGAACCCGAAGTAGGAGGCAGCTCCGTCCTCCGGCAAGATGGAGGAGGAGGGAGATTTCATCAACCTTCAGTTTATTTTCTGATTCGTACAGGAGCATTTGAGCTGCTTTATACAATAATAGTTGTATAATTAATTTTATAGCAAACCACAGGCTTTGTTTTAAGTTCGTTCACGGTAGTAGTCTGATATATCCTGATTAGGCTTAAGCTACAAACATAAAAAATGTGTGGATACGAGCCTGGATATTTAGAGAGTTTTAAAGATAACGCTTGTTGTTGTAGATGCTCCTAAGTTTGCCTAAACTATCTGCTGGGAGGTTAGAGTTATAGTTGAACTTGAACTGCATGCCTACGCAAAGCTATAAGGCTATGTTTCCATATTTAACTAATGCCGGAATTTGTTGACTAGGCAAGTTTATCCGCTCAAGACCAATAAAGATAATGAGATAGTCGTGTGATTCGTAGGGTGGGTGAAAAACGCTATATCAGTCCCGTCGTAGAATACTCTAGCTGTGTAAAAGAAACAGCAGCTGTGCCCAAAATGCCACACGACGAGCGGCCGTAGCGTACAAGAGCTGTCACCACATGAGCAGGAACGCGGGAAAGTTGAACGTCAACGTTGTTCTCACGTATGACTTAAAAGTTATTAACTTTAAATAAGTTTTCCCTGCAAACATGAAATGCTGCGTTTCCTTGCACCCCGGATTGTTGTGACCCATAACATGTAGTTATGATTTGTAAAAAAAACTAGTAAAATCCATTCGCAATTAAAATGTCCACGGCATTTTAAGCAAGAAAAGAGGATTTAGCTTACACCTAATGTGGTGGGTGACACCATAAGTATGCTAGAACACGAGAGCAGCGGTCTAGAGTACAGCACATATCCCTAATGGTTGGTGACAGTAGGTGTGCGCTTACTTGAGACTGTATATGTTGCAGGTTGCAGGAGAAGTTTTTCTGTTATCTTCTCGTGTCTTGTGCTTTGCTAGTTGCAGAAGCGGCTTACTCGACTCTGTGTACACTAGTAGTGTCCGCGTTGCTTCGTCTTGTCTCCAGTACTCAGTGTTGATCCAGCGTCAGAGCAAGTTCTCCACATTGAATGCAGAACTAAGCGTACGTCTCGCAAATCATCAAAAATCGCGTCCGTCCTTGCAATTTCCTGCTGCTAAACCGGCTGTTTTTCAAACAAGTTGTCTTTGTGTTATTACCAAAGAGTTTTCAACAATGAACGGAGGCCAAGGAAAAAAACGCGTGTGCATTGTGGGTTCCGGAAACTGGTAAGTTTGTAGTCTGCATATTTTTTGCTCTTGCTAAGCTGTGCTCTGTGCTGCTCTGCTGTAGGCATTTTCAGTGGTAATGGTAATCTGATGTTTTATTTTTAGGGGATCTGCCATCGCAAAAATTGTTGGAGCTAATACAAGAAATTTTCCGGATATTTTCGAGGAAGAGGTGAAAATCTATGTTTACGAAGAGTTAGTTGATGGAAGAAAACTAACTGAAATCATCAATCAAGACCACGAGAATGTCAAGTATTTGCCTGGACGCACCTTGCCAACGAATATTGTAAGATTTAACAGCAACTTGCAAGCTGATGGGGATGGGGGGCATAAGATTATGTATTTGTGTATGCCTTATCGTTTGGGAAGTTCAGAGATCCTATCCATATTCCATGTTCTTACGCCCTAGTAACAGCCTTCAGTTACAAATTCAGTACTCTCAAACATGCATTCTATAAGGTGCCCCAGGCTGGATATTATTTTGTATTTATGTGTCCCGTGGAGCTGAGAATTACTTCGTGAGATTGTTGAACGTTTCTGGAGTTTCATGGAAGAAGCATTGTTTGTAAGTCTTGAGCAGTGGAGAGGCAAAGGCACAACATAGGATTTTTTACAAACTTTTCCGGGGTGCAGTTGAACATGTATTGCATAAGTAAATTTTATAGTATGCTAAATGCCTGGAATTGAAGGAGACAGGGAAAATGTCCAGTGTGACTTTTTAACTAATCAAATCCTTCTGTAAATGCTCTGGCCTTGAGTTAACTAGCAGGAAGTTATAACATTCCTTTTTATAGCCATGGCTATTATCCACTATCTATGGACTGTTATAGCTGCGTGGCATGTGGAGAGTATGCCAAGATTTTTCCTGTCATCCTGAATGCAACGGAATTAGCTAAATTTTTAAATTAAGGGTTTCAGATATCCACTTCTCTGATCTATCCTGAATTAAATGAACAAATAATCCTGTTGCTCCTTTAGACGCAAGACCTATTTCAGTATAAAAACAAGACCTTTGATTTGACTGAATGGCAAATGGTGGTGTTGGTGGTATGGTAGCCTGGTTTATGTTTACGTTTTTTATCAAAAGACCTTGTACTTGAGGCTCCAACAGACGCTTGTGGAATGATTTCACTGCGTAGGGCATACGAACTGAATGTAATGATCGTTAAGTAGTCTCGTTAATTCTTACTTCACACAACCCGATTTCACAGCTAGGACAAGTTAAGTAACGCTGTATAAGCTGGTGCTGCTGAAGTGCAGACAAGAGACAGAAGGCATGCGTTTAGGGAAATTAGTTATAGGATCTGATTGAGGTATATATTGTACATATACTACTATAAGCATGCAGATTTGTAAAAAACTTGTGCATCTGTTATTTTCAGGTAGCAGTTCCCGACGTATTAGAAACAGCAAAGGATGCGGATATAATGATATTTGTCTTACCTCACCAGTTTATCAAGAATACCTGTCAACCACTTGTGGGAAATATCAAACCAGGTGCATTTGGCGTTTCCCTCATTAAGGTAAAAAGGTGTCGACGATTTATACACCTGTTTTCTATGATTGATTCCAATAGATACATTAAATTTTGGATCTGGAGAGGCGGCTTAGCTTTAGGATTTGGTTTTCGCTTCTAGGGTTTCGACGTTGCTGAAGGCGGCGGTATTGACCTAATTTCACACATTATTACGAGGTTCTTGTCAATCCCATGCAGCGTTCTCATGGGTGCTAACTTGGCAAATGAGATTGCTAATGAACAGTTTAGTGAAACTACAATAGGTATGCAAATATTTTTTCAATACATGTACTTCAAACGTGATGTCACTTCGTGAGAGACTGATTTAAAATGGTTGCCATCAATGCTTTTCCAGGTACTCATGATGTTGAGCAAGGGAAAATCCTTCACAGATTATTTCAAACTGATAACTTTAGAGTTGTTGTAGTGGCCGATGTGGAAACTGTGGAAATATGTGGCGCCCTAAAGGTTAGTGGTGGACAGTGTCAATAGACCTGGCTTAGTTTATAGTTGGTTTATGATTATGATGAATGCGTCTTAAATGCGTCTTACGCACAACTCATGATGTGACTTTTGTGTTTGTGACTTTATCTTAGAATATTGTTGCCGTCGGAGCTGGATTTGTTGATGGACTCGACTATGGAGACAACACAAAAGCTGCTGTCATCAGATTAGGGCTTATGGAAATGATTCGATTCGCTCAAGTAAGTTAATGAGTAGTGATATCTTATTGATGATTACGTGAAAACAATTCAAAGAATAGTATTTTTGCGCGCATGAACGGACATTTTCAGGAATTTTATGGCAGCAAGCAACTCTCAACTTTCCTTGAAAGCTGCGGTGTGGCGGATTTAATCACTACATGTTATGGGGGAAGAAACCGTAAAGTATCCGAGGCTTTTGTCAGAACCGGGAAAGTAAGCAAACCTACTTCAGCTTAATACCGAAGGTTACTGTTGTGAATGATTTTGCTGTCTTGGTTTCGAAACCCGCTGTAATTTTGTTGCTGCAGAGCCTATCTGAACTTGAGAAAGAAATGTTGAACGGCCAACGTCTACAAGGACCCATGACAGCTGCCGAAGTTAATCACATGCTTGCTGCTAGAGGGCTCCTCCAGAAGTAAGAAATATTGGGACTGTTTATAGTCGAAGATTAGTGAATGCTATAAAATTTACTAAACTAATATTGAATATTAACGTTACAGGTTTCCATTGTTCACTACCGTGCATAGGATCTGTATTGGAGAGTTGAAGCCTACCGATCTAATTAGCTGTATCCGTGATCACCCGGAACACATGTAAACATTTTTACGAATTACATACCGTGATATCGTTCGTGGTTGATTTAAGATATGAAGTAGTCAGTTTGGACGGTAGATGAAAGTTACAATAGAATATTAGTTTTTGGGTAGTAATAGTCAGATTATTGCGCTTTATTTCCAGTTCAGAAACTGGATCCTTTAACAGTGGCATGGAGTTAGTTTTTTGGCTTGCGGAAGGTGCCTGAGTTCACCGTGCTTAGTTCGTAATTTTTTTAAATCTGATTCAAGTTTACTTGATTTTCAATCCATCCATAATTCATCTTATGATTAGCTCGAAGAGCTCGTGATAAATGCTACGTTATTGTAAATTATCGTTTTTCAAGCTGTACTTTACAATACAGTACTGTCAATAGGGTATATATTTGAGGTACAGATTTAGAACCTGAAACATATTTTTAAAATAAAGCCAGGATTTCCGCTTTGTTACACTATTAACAAGTAAAGCAAGGCTTGCTTCTAGCAAACTTGCGCACTTACGGAAGGTCATGGTCAGAAAGGGAACTGAATGGTTTGGGGTTTGGCTTCTGCCGGTTGTGTAGCTAGGCAATTGAATTCTAATTAATAATTTCGTTTTCAGCGATTTTGAATTATATTTGTTGCCTTATAGTTTCAATTATATTGTAGGTCTTCTACTCTCAGTAGATCATCGTTGTAGATGCTTTTTCTTGTCCAGCGTCTTTCTCTCTCACAATCGGAGTTTTAGAGGACCCAATACTAATATCGCAGCAAACCATCACGTCAGACAAAACTCGTACCAACTGGCTATGAACGAAACGAGAACTTGCGGCAATAACTTGTTTCCCCTTAGAGCCCGTTGTGGAATGTCGTCACCGTAGTTAAGAAATTTAACCACTACATACTATATTTACTTCAAAAACTTAACAATTTTACCAAGATTTAGAAAGGTTAGTTCAAATTGCAACAAGCTAATAGTTGAGTTTTCGCAGAAGAGCTGTAATGAAATGTTTTGCTGATTGTGTTGTTCATAGTTGCATGATAGAAATTTGACCCTTTTTTGTTTAGTATATATACGATTTTGTTGCAGTTTTGAAATTATATTCGATATTTTGATTTACTTGCATTGCTTCATGCTTCACTTCAATGTTCGTCATTGGAGAACACGCCTACCTACTATTCGCATGTGATAATAAAAAGTTTACGGTCTCGGCGAGATGAATGACATTTATTTACACTATACGAAGCAATAGAAAAATTATAACATCTACATAAAATCTCGAACTTGTACCAAGTAATGTCTTGTTAATAATAGTCTCTTGTAACTGCGTTGCATAGCCTACAGATAATCCTTGGTATAGTGCACTTCCGCTTTCTTTAGAATTGACATATTTCAAGAAATTGAACCAAGACTGAAGTAGCTGCGTATGCTTCACTTATTACTCTAAAGACCACGACGCTGTTACAATGTATCGATAATTTCTTGTGTTTGCAGAAGCACCATGCTTTTAAGTTCGCGACTTTAGATTTTAAAGCACGACTTGTGTAAGAACTACCTCGCAGCCTTGGAAGTCTACATGCATACCAAAAAACTGATTTTTTTGAATAGGATGCCATGAATCCAAATTGACAGCGGCTTTTGACAGTACCGACGGTAACTTTACAGTAGTGTTTCAATCTCGACAGAACGGATGAACAAGAGGTGCGATGTTTATAAACCGGGGATCATTATGGGAATGAGGGTAACGCCTAGAAAAACTAACTTGGTGTGCCTACTGTAACAGGTCTATGAGAAAGTAATCCAACATGTACGTAGCAATAGCAATTATGTTAGTCATGCTCAAAAGTGCTGAGCTGGCGTGCATTCATCCCAACCTTCGCATCATAGGTGCCAGAACTAACTTTTCGATGTGCTCGAAGCGCACACTTTCGTTCTCGTCTTTTCCCTCAATATTGTTACCTGAATTTCGTTATATTAAAACGGATTTAACATTAAGTCTTTTCATTTTTGGCATCTGTCGCAGCGTTGTGAGACAATAAGATGATATCTACGGAAAGATAGAAGCATCAAACTTCATTAGCACACATAATCCGTATTCATGAACAATCTGCGAAAAGCCGGAATTATATTTACCCTGCTGCTATTAATCGTCAATTCCTGCAATTCGGGAAGCTTCAACACCATATAGTAAGCTGCCACATCAGAAATTTCGTGGTAAGGCTCAGAGACACTCAGACCAGATGATTTCACATTTACAAAAAGCCTCTTCAATCCTATGGAAACCACGTTAAAGGGGGGTTAGTAGAAGCATTGCAGAGATGCGATAAAACAATACTTTTTATCATTTTTCCTAATTTCCTAATCTTCATCTATATTTTCAAAACTATGAACGAAAAGTATTTTCTTATGATCTTTAACTTACGCGGTAAGCGAGCTATACCATCCAATGCTTTCGACTCTTTGACAAGGTCTTGGACAACTGAGAAAATATTCTCAGGTTGCAAGTTCAAGGCATCTTTAATGGCTACCCTTTGAAAACCGGTAAAGGCAACATCTGGAACTAGACATCTTCGATCCAGATGAATTTCAAGATCTTCCAGGCTGCTCCAAAATGTCCAGAAAGTTTGAAAGGTGCGAATGTCATTGATATCAACACAAACACGGGATATGTGAGGGAACAATAGGTACAGTTTCCAAATGTTCACTTGATTGTCCGTGCTAAACTGTTCATCTACGTAGACTATAGTATTCACAGTGGTGCAACGATTTTCAGGGTGTATGTTTCTAGGATCTGGAAGTGGTATGGGCCAGTTATGGAAAGACTTATAAGCGCGAACTACTATCTTTTGAAGCATCGGGAGTTGTCTGGAGTAATGAATGCCGCCCCATTCCAGGGAATGAGTCCAGAAATCAAGAACCGTAAGATTTGGCATCACAAATGGGAAGGTGAAGTTGATAAAAACTGATCTACACGCAGAAGGTCTTCCGATGACCAGAGATTTCAAGGTGGCTGCTTGCCAGGATAGGAGTTCAAAGACTGTTGCGTGGGTGACTTCGTGTGATAAACTTTCGAGAGAAAGTTTTTCCAACTTCATCCCTTGAAGTGAATACATGTTCAACAAATGGAGGTTGCATTCATTCAATTCTGCTATCTTTAAACTTTTGATAGTTCGTATTTGATGACTTAAAACGTCTAGCACCAGGTTGATGAGGTCAAATTCAGAGCGAGTGTCCCGGATAGTCAAACGCTCGAGAGTTGGGGTGGTTGAAAATAATCCTTGGAAGAAATTATAGCTGTACGCACGAGACTTGAGATGAAGCTGTATTTTTTTTAGTTTCGGTAAGACGTGGCCCTTGCCCTCGGGGAACAATTTTTCTTTACAGCACAAACATACAACCAAATTAGGTAAACAGTTAAGTCCACACAGATACTGGAAATACATATATATATATTATATACACAAATATACACAAATAATATTCTTCCAGCAAAATATCTTACCAACGCATGCCGATATATCCGAAGGTAGGGAGCCCAAACACAAAACAGTGACACTTTTCAAACAGGTAAAAACTTCTCTAAAATTTTCAAGAGTAATCGTGTCGGCAGAATTTTCAAGTAAAGAAAAATGGGTTATCTTTGCGCCGTAATTAGAGAACAAATTTTTAGGATACATTTGCTTCAATGGAACGGAGCGAAGGACTAGTTTCGTCCAAAAGAAAACAGATTCCCTCGTGTCAAACGTTCCAGCAAAATCATTCCAGTTTTCTTGTGTCAAAACCATAGTTTTATCAGCAGCCAGCATTTTGTTTTGAAAATTTTGAGATGACAGTTTGTTCCATAATCGGCACACTAATCTGGCAGTAGCGAGGGAATCAACAGGTAAATAATCAAAAAGCGTGCGGAGAATCTAGAGATAATTAAACAAAATGATTCATGATTTAGCATGGATATTATTAGGATTCATTTGATGATAGACCATCAACATTGATTTGTCAAGTTAATTATATACTAGCATACATAAGAGATGCGAATGATAGAACGACTTACCACTTCGACCATCATTGGATTCGAAGGTGGCCCTGGTGCTTTCGGCGCACTCATTTTGCAGACTGAGAAATTAACAGCACCAATCAATAATCTGTGAAAGTGTGATGATGATGAGTGGATAGTTTGGGATCGGATTGTAAAAAGTTACTCATCCGGAATTAACTATTGCCATACGATGAAATTAACGCATAACGTGTCACTAGCTGAGATTTACAGTTTACACCAGACAAGTTACTGCTGTCAAATGTTTCCTATTCTGTATTCAGGAATATAAAGTATATATTTGCAAAACTACGATATTTTTATTTATAATCGATTTATATATACGAAGTTGCTGTTGGATGGAAGGCAGAGTTCCTGGTCGGCACAAAAATAACAGCTCTGGAATTTGGTCGTGCCCTATAAAGGCAATGAACTGACAGCTGTGTACAAGGCTTTAAAGACTGTACCTACAAAACAAAGACAAAGGTTAGGTGACGCCCATATTCTTTAAACGTTGCGATATCCTGATGTGCTTGCAGGGACACTTAACGCATTTTAATATCATCTTCTGGTCCTGGTTTGAACATTGAAAGGAATACTGCGTAACACAATACTTGCTTGCACAATAAGATTCCCACGTAAAGACAAGACATGATAATAATGGAAGCAATGCCAGTTCACAGTTATCAATGTCTGGGCATACGTACGTAGTAATGGGTTTCTTCCAATGGAAAAGAAATAAAGAATCCACTTTGCGCAATTTAGTCGTACACCTTTTAATATAATCGTATATTTGGCTCGTATACAAAATAACTGTGAGTGTGCGCAATAATTGTTATGTTCGCATTAATAAATCACAACCGAATAATACTAAAATCCAGCCGAAAACTGAGCGCATGAATGCTAACCGTCGTGTACCAGGTATACTGAAAGAGTGTGCTACGATGTGGTACTCATTGTAGGGAATTGTTACTTTCTGTATTTTACCAGATTCGGACGCTATGTACAGTAAAATAACAAACTTTAACTTTAAATTATCATGGAATAGTCGCGCTAATTACCCAGTGTATTCTTAAAGCTTGACCTAATACCTGAGTTGAGCACTATAATGATTTAGCTACAGTCCAATTCATATGATGTATTCAGTTACGACTAGCAATCCAAGATGTAGTACAATTTATACCAAAAGCGTATTTCAATAAATCAACTTCATTGTCCACGCCGAATTGTTATCTGCATGATTGCGAAAGCAGATGATTAGATGACGACCAGTTAAAGTATTTAGTTTAGCTGACTCCTTTAATAAATGTAACTAATCAGTATCATTTTTAGTAGTCATCAAATTTAGAGGTAGACTGGCACCATGCAGAACGACTGTCAAGGAATCATCGTGCATACTAATACTGTTTTGTACGCTCTCATGGACCTTGTTCTGGACGACCTCCAGATCATCCAAGTAATCTCGGTCAGCCTCATCTGTAATGGGGCTGTCTAAAACTCCATACATGCGGGTCGTAGAATTAGAAAATGTTTTACTTACTTTGTCGCCTATGCGAAAACTCACGAGCTTCCTAACGTTCATTAAAATAGGACTATTCGGTAAGGAGTTGTGCTTGCTGCTGAATTTAATTTTTGCATTCTTTATCCGCTTGCCCATGCTCGGGCTTTCTCCAACTCTACGTCCAAAGACTGGCGTAGATTCTGGTGATAAATGAACCTGATAGCCTAATTTATCTTGTTCTTCTGCCCCTTCTCCTACACTACAGTTACTATCTACGATCATGTTTGCGCTCTCTGACGGATGATTAGAAGACGTAACTTGATTGAATTGATAATCCGCTCTTAGATTGGATGGTGGTATCTGTCTGTTGTGAGTAGATCGATGAAATTCTGGATCAACGGACGTTATCGTGGGACTGAAGGGATGTGCGGTGTTTATCAGAGGGAATGATATTCCAGTTCCAAGTTCTAAGGTCGTAGGAGGCTTATTATTGTGTCCTTCTGTTCCACAAGTGTCGACGGTAGGGGGCGCTGGAGGTATAGAAGCAGGTGGAGGTGGTACGGCTACGAAGGTTGGAATTGTCCCAAGGGAATTTGAAGAATGCATCATTGATAGTACGCTGTGACTGATATCGCTTTGCCGTTGACGATTCTCTTCGCGGACATGTTCGTAAGGGGGCGGTGGACCCCAGGTAAACATACCCGGGGGTGGTATCAATCCTCCGGAACCGGGTAGACCCATACCAGTTGGAGACAGTGATAATGGTAGCATGCTGGAACGCTCTCTGCCCATTGGTCTGTAAATTAAAAAGTGAAAAACAAAGCATAATTTTTGGACTGATTAATAATAAAGTTTGACCTTAAAACTGTTCATGATCAAGGTTATGATCCCTGTGGATCAGCTCAAGAATTAAAACAAAAAGAAATCAATCTATTAGAATGCAACTGCAAATAAAAATAAATCTAAGATCGAGGAGATTAGACAGGCAGGGTGGTCTTGATTAACTACGTTATAATACGGTATTTTAAACAAAGGAGGATTAATCAATAGTCTGCAATGCTTATGACGCGCACAGGAGTGAGAAAAAATGAAGACAGGGAAATCAGCGGCATAAAGGCAGATTTAATTGTCAGTCATAAAAATACTGCACCAAGTGTTGATGAAGCTAAAAGCTAAACAAAGCTTACCTTGCAAGGCAGGCAATAAAATCCCCACTCCAGTCAGAATTGATGCGGCGAATCCTGGACCAGTAAGCTTTCTTCCTCTCGTGCCTAGAAACATGGGGGGAAGAAAAGTGGGTAAGCAAACAAATAAAAATTCCATACTCTTGATATCATTCTTTTGAATGATGGCTGATCGGTTCTTAGAATCTAAATACGAAAGCTCCAGGAGGCGCTCTTTTATGACTTGACAAGCTAAGCTTGGTAAAATGAAACAGAGCGTAGTAAAGAATTTGAGCGGGTAGGCTAATCCTTATTTTCCTATCTTTTTGTGTACAGAGTGGGTGGTTCTCCTTCTACGTTTGTCCAATCGAAAGTGAAGGAAGCTAAAAGTTTGATAAAAGCTACGCCCTACAGGCGATGATGGGATGCTCTACTTTCTCCTGGAATTATGGGTTACGTAAGGTGAAAGCTGTTTGTGTGAATATTGTCTACATAGTCGCCGGCGGTTCATAATGTTGTAATTAACTATTAAGAATTCAAAAGAATGCTTTCATCTGGCATGGCATAGGCTTGAAAAGTTTTAACAAAATAATACCGCAGTCCAGCCGCATTCTGCTTCCATTGCGTAGTTATTGACTTAGGTACTAGTCCATAGTCTGAAGGGATCCAGTTTTACCAAGACAAAATATTTTATGTGAAACAACAACTTTTGTACTCTGTTCTGTCCAATTAAGCTAACTAAAGCTAGAGCAACGTGATACCTGATATGGGTGTTGTCCTTAGTCTTAGCTTAATTTGCTCAGGTGTTCTAATTTGGTAAACCGGTATAGAACTACTGGGAGATGGCAATACGCACGTGCAATTGGCTGGTATATAACTTACTCAAGTTAAAATTGAAATAATATGTTATGGTCTTACAGAGGAGAAAGTTTGAAAGCATGTTGAATCATTACCCGATCAGCTGGTAGAGAAGCATACATAAGAAAATCGAGAGGAGAACCGCTACAACGGATATGGCAAAGACAGCCCGGAGGCATGAATATAAAGTCCCGTGGATTACACCGCAGTCCGGAGTGTTCTCAAAGACGTAGTGAACAGCTGTTAGGATATATAAATAGATTTGTAATGGATTGAAACGCCACTCATTGCTCATAAATATGCGGCATCACATTAATTCTAATCTCTTCTCTCATGATCATGGGTAAATGGAGTAGTGAAAGTTGGAGAAAGCAACATACTTTTCTCCTACCCGTGTTCACCACAGTCGTGACTTTGTTGCCACAGAAAAGGATTGCGAGATAGCTATCTGTAATTTTTTTTGGCATATTGCATTAACCCGTTTGAAGACATCTGGGACCCAGAATTACAAGGTTTTCGCACGGGCTTACGTCAGTTTCAGTATCGGGTTGGATTTTCTGACATGACAGAAGTAATGTAGCTGGGTTATTTTTTCCCAAGGTTCTCGAACCCTCATGCGATAATCTGTCTGAAAATTGCAATGGCTTTGATAGAGGGAAAGTAGCTTGGAAGAAAAGGTCAGGGGTCAACCGGCTATCTGAACTGAAGTAAAAAGAAAAAGAGGGAAATTAGGAATGCTCAGTGGTAAAAAGATTGGACAAGGAACAGATTGAGTGGTATGATGGAATTGAGGTTTGGAGGTTACGGAAAAAAGGAAGTAATGCTCGGAGCTCGGAATCGTTTACAACTGCTATGGATGTGGGACTAGTTTGAGAAAAATCAATCCACTTACGAGGATTGGCAGGCAGTTGGAACGGAATAGCGGTGAAAGGAGGAAAGATTGGATTTTTTTACTGACAACTGCATGCATACTAAAGAACTAGATTTTTGTGAGAGGTTGCGACTAAATTGGTACTCACGATCAAATCCGTTTCCAATGCTATCAATGCTGATGGTATGGGCCACGCACGTACAGCTTGGCGGATTTACTTTCCCGTTGTATATACATTCTCGAATGGTCTGCAAGCGATTCATATGAATCAAGGAGGTTGTTATCGTTATTACCGATGATAATGCTGCGTTAACCAGGGACCAACACGCCGTGATTTTTAGCTAAAATTATTCAAGAATGTTCATTCAATTTTACACGATTAAATAGATTGGAAACGAAATGACAGCGTAATTACAGCTAGTAAAAGGTTTCGTTCATGCAAAAATCTGGAAACTTTCTACTGAAATTCTACCTAAATTCTTTCAAATATTTGTCTGCTGTTGAAATAACTCATAGCTAGTTTAACTGAATGCCGGTTTAAATCTTAAGTTTCTTGAAACTGCACAAAAGATCTACGATTTGGATTTACGTGCTTTTCAATGTGATGGAATGTATTAGTTGACTTAAATAATGCTTGAAAGGGCAATGGAACGCTCAACTGATCAAAAGAACCGACTACATACGGTTTGATCAATCTCAGTTAAGCAATGGCGCAGCCTATTTTATGCTGATTTGATTTTGATTGGTATTGATTACAGATAAGCTGTGAATGTAAATGAAAATATTTGCTTGCCATATCAGTGTACAAAACGTACTTAACAGTTCAACTTACCAGGATAATGTTCCGGTAACGCTTCCAGGAGAAAGCGATGGTACTTATTCCGCAAATGCATAACTAGACAAACAAAGAATGTGTAGAATTGAGGCACATGTTTGCGTGTACATACGTGGTGAAAGTTGGGAAGGTAGCCAAATCAGGAAATGACAGCTGAGTCTCAGCCTGATAACTTGACCAGCTCTTTGGACATTGAGGATGGGATATTTATGGAAAGAAAAAACACGGTCTGGTTAAAAACTTACCAAAACAGCTGGGATATACGTAGGTATAGTTTCAAAGTAATGGATGGATGTTGTGTAATATCTGAATAATGCGGCAACAACTAGAAAAATGCCAGCTAAAATAGTTGCAGCAGATCCACAAATTGTACAGAGTAAACAATATTTTGTCCAGTAGGATCTCGTCGGTACTGAGAAAAATCGCCAGCGATGATGCGGATGTTCCTGTATGTGTACACGATGATGTGAAGGATGATGGGATGGATGAGATTGATTGTGATTTAAACCGGAAGCAATGCTTCCTGGAGGTGGAATAGTTACAGTTGATATCGGGGGTGGAGGGGGCGGTGGATAAAAGGTGGGGAAATGTGTGCTTTCACTCACTCCTACGGCCATTGTATTGTTGACTTAAATTTTCACTGTTTACTTTGAATAGGTAAGCGTACGGATAAATTTTTGCTGGAAACTAAAGCAGCAGCTACTACTGAAGCTCCTGGAAGCTGGTGAAATACATCCTAGAGAAAAGAATCCAGATTTCGTGGGAAATGTCTGAGGAAGGAAAGAAGCTAAAACCCCTGAGGTGTTTTTCTCTTGTGCTAATTTAGTACGCGGGCGGGCAGTTTAAGAGCTAGGATTCTGTGTTTCTGTGTTCGGAAGAGGCAGTGTTTGCTCCAATTAACAAATTAAGACTGAACGATGGGATATAGAAGAGGGAAGAATGATGTGCTACGCGAGAGATAGATACAAGTGGAATGTTATAATCCATATGCATGGATGGTGGTGAAAGTGCAGGGAGAAAATGTTTTGGATATTTTCTCTACAGTTTTCCCAAGGAGAGTCGTCAGAAGCGGAGCTAGTATTCGGCTTCTGCTTTCAATATTGATTTTCTCCCTCTTCACTCACGTCTTTCTACAGTAGGGGAAAACCTTTGGTTTACATCCGGAAGATACGGGATTGAATCTTTACTTCCTTTTCCTTCCCCGCTACTCGCGTGCGTGCCAGCTTCTCAGTTTGCCTGCTTTCCCTTGTAAGAAACAAGGAGGGAATCTTTGCTCGGATTTAGACATATCTTTGCTCGCTCTCTTTCTCTCTCTCTCTGTTATTTACCCGAAGTGTGGCAAGTGGCAGCATGGATATATATGTAAGATACTATAGCATATCTTATATCACGGGATGGGGAAGTGGGTGGATTTCCCTTACCCTCTTGGTAACTCTTGGTTAGGTTGTAGAGAAATGCTATGCTTGGAATACCCGGCCACCCTGCTTTCCCAAACCCACCCTCTTGTTTAACTTGCCGACAAGCTAAACTGTGAGATTGTGAGAAGACTAGGGTTTGTCTCGCTACATCCTCTTCTTTTTCATCCCATCTGAATAGTAGTGTGGCCCCTATGCCCGCATCTTCGCTGTCACTCCCTTTTCGGGATGCTATGGCATGAAGAGAGAGCGAGAGGTAGATGAGAAGCGGCTCTCTAATACCCGCGTTCGGTGCAATCAAAGACGAGAAGCGGGAGGAAGAGTATGGCCACATTATTATCAAAACACTCAAATGGGAGACAAGGGACTGTGGACTGTGAGGAGGTTGCAGAGGCTAGGGAAACTCCTGAAAGGATGAGCCGCTACTCATACTCGTTCCTAACACGCTCTCACACATCAACTCATATTATGCACACGATAAAAGGGTGGGACGGTGGGAGTAGAGGCGGAGAGAAAGTGATGCTAAAGCATAAAAGAGCGAGAAGAGGAGAAGTGAAAGTAGGGAAGTGGGCATCTTTCTCTTTTTGGTTTGCAAGTTGGGTGCTGGTGGATGGAAGGGTTGTGGATTTTACTTTGAAATGTTCTCTTTCTCTGGGCTGGGTATGCTGCTTTTATCGATCACGTAAAACTTTGCTCATTTCTCATAGTTTAATGGTAGAATATGGAAATAGAATGGAGGCGGAGAACCTGTAAGGGAAGTACGAAGTACGGGACCATGGGTAGCTTAGGGATCTGGAAAACTATGGAGTTGGCTGGCAGAAGAAGAAAGAAGCTATGGAAATTGAGAGGTTGTGGGAAATTTAGTGGGAGCTTGCTACGTAATATAGGGAGAAAGCTGGAATCGCTTCTTTGATTCCAAATAGAAAGGACGGGTTTTGTGGGAGCTGGATGGAATTGCTTCGTTGGTTTCCACAGGAAGGATGGAAAGGATGAGGTTACTTAAGGAATGAGAGTGAAGTGAACGTGATCTACACACTAATTCATCTAATCACGTAATCAGTGCTGAAATTAACCTCGAATCCAATCTCTCTGACCGCCGATCCTATAACGTATCGATTAGGGTACTTATGGATGTGTAAGCTGTAGTAGAAGAATGAATGATGCATTCTGAGAGAGCATGGTGAGGAGAAAAGTAAAAGAAAAGTTTTCAAGAAAGTCAGTAAGAAGAGAAAGGAGGAAGAACTCGAGAAGAAAGCCAACAGGCTTGTCCTCTATGTCTAAAGCACAGTGTAGAAGCGTACATATTGGTTCGCGGAGAAAGTATAAGTTTTACCTCTACAAGTAACATAATGGTGTGAGAAAGCGTGATATGCTTCGTTGACTACCCTTGCTTTCAGTTTTTCAAAGGAGCGTGAAGACAAACCCTATCAGCTTATAAACCGTTACTACCGCAGCTTCTTTATTTGCTGCTGAAAGTTAGAGGTGATGTGAGGAGATTTGGCTCTTGAATCTGAACAAATTCCTTTAAGTGGACGTCAGAATTGATTGGGAAGGTGTGAAGCTTGATTGAAGTTGAAGCCTTGCAAAAAGGGGCAAGTACATAAAATAAGGAAATTGATCCAGAACCGCGGCTTTATTTGTATGTATGCAGACTGTTAGGAAAACATGGCCCAGGAAATAAATGCATGTTTGTTTACCAAACACAAAACAACTTAAGTAAATGGTCTCTATAGATGCCTTAGGTTCAAAAGGTCAGGAAAGAGCGAAAGGTGTCAGGACAAGTCAAGAATTTTTAAAAAAATTCTTATTAGTGAATGCATTGATTGTGTGAGCTAAATCGTTTTTGGCTTTTGAGCAAGGTTGTACGATTTTCAAGAAAAACTGTTTTATTTTGTCATCTACTTGGAGTAGGGCTACATTTTCATGATTGACTATATTAATTTTTATACAGTCACTGCATTTAAAAATGAATGTAGTGACTGCACTTAGTATACTTGAGTTTTAAGTACCTTGAAGGAAATCTGAAATTGAATCTAAATATCTGGATGGGATGCATCTCTGCAGTAGTCCTGCACTTTGCCCTTAGAACTTAGGAACATGAATACAGATTATGTGTGTGGCTTTATATATTCTCCCATGTATTCAATGGGCTGTCTATTAACCTTAGGTAATACGTAGTGAAGCTCTTGTTTGTTTGTTGTTGCTGGTTGATGGTATCAATGCTGCTGGTGCTCCCGATCCTGGTTAGACAAGTATCTGTACGAATTACCCTGGAATCCTAGGTGTGGAATTGTCCAGTATTTTGGTGACAGTTTCTGGTAAAGGTCTGATCGCGACCTCTGGTGGACGATAGGCTTAAGCCCATCCATCATACCAAGGGGAGAGGAAGAGTAGTCGTTGAGTAATGATGCGGGAATATAATATCCATCCATCTCTTCTTCTCCACCGTTACCGCTCTCGTTCTCCAAGACCATCAACGGTAAGGATGATAAAGCTTTCTTGGCAAATTCGGACGAATCGCTTGATTTAGGTAATGCTGAACCCGAGCTCCGCTTCTTGATGTAATTAAAACAACAACTTCGGAACTGTCTTGAACCGCAGACGGCGCTGCAATCTTTCCCGCACGAGTTACATTCTAGACCCATTTCACCCCGGACCAGAGAATTCTGAGATATGAACAGGCCTGAAATGAAGTTTAAATGTTAAAGTAGTATAAATAGTCAGACGATAAAACAATAGGGAGATTGTAGAAGAACATTCAGAATTTGATGAAATTTGGTTCCTAAATAGCTTGTCTTCACGTTTGAGTTTCAAGGGTTCATGCTCAGAGTACTGACGTGAAATAATTTAATGTGGCGAGAAAAACTTCTCCAGGACGCTTAATTAAATTAGAACACATATGTTTACCTAAGAGAATTTCAAGCCAGGAAATGTAGAAAGTTTCCCATTCCCTCTTGGCTTTTCAATCAGAATCAGAACTTTTTTCGGACTTAATGTTTTCTTACACATGCAATCTTTCTTTTGCAAGATTTCCGTAAGCTTTTACATCTTTGAGTAGTTGAGCTAGAAAAAACTGCTATCATTTAGATTTAAGTTCGATGGAATTAGCTGCTAATGTAAGAAATAATTGGAGGGCAAGACGTTAGACGTGGTTTGTATTTTTAAAGAAACGATGAGGATTTTGTTGAAACAATTTCAGAATTATTTAATGTATGAAGTCAGCAAACTAAATACCTATAGAAGCTCTTTAAAATATTACAAAGTATTTGTACTTACCGATTAAAACAACCAATACTAAATACGCCATTGAAGTCGGAGACATTTTTGAAAAACTGAGGAGAAAATTAGAGAAGAAAGAGGAAAACAGAAACGCTTCACGAAAACCTGAAGCTGTGGAATCGAAAATTTAAAAAATCGTGACTATTTCCCAGAGGTCAAGAGAGCTGATTTAGTTGCCTTCACTTCCGTATTTGAAGATGAGAAACTAATGGCTATCTGTGGAAAGTTGCGGACTTTTATACTCTTTCTCCTCACATCCAAACCCTATTTATATTTATTAAGTAGTGGAGAAGCCTTTGTACTTTCTCCTTATAGGCTTGCTGTCCATCCTACAAATCTAAAATGTAGAATGTCCGCGACGTCGCATAGAACGTTTTCCCACTCAAAATTGAAGGGATTGAGAAGGCGTTGAATCCTTCGAGATGTTGAAGCTACCGGAAGCTACTCACGTTCACGTAATATGTTTCTCCGAGTACATATTGAACTAGTAATTCTCTTTGTAAGCTGTATAAATAGAATGAGATGGGAATCAGGAAGTTTAACTTATCAGGTAATCTACTCCCGGACTCCCCTGGCTAAAAAAGTATATGTACAAATGTTCAACAAACCATCCATGCGCCTCCATCAGTTTAAGTATAACTTTTAAAGTTCTCTGAGACTCCTCCGTTTTCAGTGGAAGTAATCTTCATTTTGACGCAGTAAATAGCCTGCTCCAATTGAGTTTTCCTTAGAGATTTCTTCCCCCACTCTAACTTAAAACATGCTGTGTGTAAAGGTTGTTTTAATTAATAGAGGGATACTTTTTTCGAGGAATTGAACTAAGAGATGCACGACTACCGGCTGCTTTTAAATGAAAGTGGGAATGTGAAAGAAGGAGCTAAAGTTATATAAAAAGGATATGATGTTGCAAAGATAATACTTACAATAATAATTTACTGATTGAAGTAGAACGCTATTTTAACCACAATTACTAAAATTCTGTAAGATTTCAGAAACCCGCCAGGAATTAAACATCAAATAAAAGTAACAGTAACTGCGTTTGGTTGCAGATAAGGTTAGAATAATCATCAAGTAGATAAATGATCCGTAAAGAGAAAAGAGAATATACAAATGGCGGAACGGTTTCGTCTCCTGTGTTTTCGCCCTCCAAATTTTGAGAAAGCTAAAGCTATACAGTTTGTATGCAGTTGGTTCCAAAGATCTCCAATATTACCTTGAGACGAAGCTGTTTCTACCTTTACTGACACATTTGTTGACAGTAAGACAATAAAGAATTGACGCACTTCCCACACACACCTTACTCTTTGGCCTTTGGCGGCTCTATCTACAAATAAACTGTGTAATGAAATCTGTTTCCGGTTTTGTTTGAACCCAAAATTACTTTCCCTTAATTGCGTCGCATGAATAGCAACTGGGCTAAAACATTTTCCGGGTTCTTATAATAAAAGATGAAAGAGAATACGTATAGATGCAAAATAAATGGATCTAGAATTAGAATTAACATTGTAAGTATGTAATGGCATAAACATTTTGGTCTCGTTTCCTAACTTTGTTGCTTCAATATTCTTGCCGGGTTCGTTCAACGTGATCCATAGCCACCGCAATCCGCAGCACATACGCTTTGGTAAAAGTTTAAATACACACATTTGGGTTGAACTCTGGATTAAAAAGCCTCACAATGTGAGAAATAAATGATGTTGACTTTTAGGATCAAACCAAGCCAAGCCAAGCCTCATACGCCTACACTTCAGGGAGTGCATGTTACGGAGAAGTGAAAAAGTTAGTTTGGGGGTAAAAGTAGTAGAAAATAGAACTTTAGTTTAACTCCACGATTGAGGTTGAGTGAAAGTAGCTACATATATATTTTTGGACTCCGATTTGTACAAGTAACGTTTAATGATGGAAAGCGGGAGGGGTTGCGGTTATAATATTCCCAATTAGTACTTAAAAATTCATATCGACATGGATTCCAGCGAATTACTTCCAGTAGAATAGTATATGAGCTCTTGGAAATCTTTTGCGTTGCGAGGAGGCGGCTTTGAGTTCCTAGTTTAGTTGGAGAGAAAGCTGAGAACAAAAAGTTTAACGAAGTTCATGTGGTTTGACCATTAACTCATTTACAAATCCATTGTAGGTAACGTGTAATTCCTTTGAATCAAAACTACTAAAGCCTGCTAGTGAAAGATTAACGAACGTGAGAAAAAGGCAGAAAGAAGATATAGTCCCAAAGCATGCAGGTTGACAAGCACCTCTCTTTAGGCACTGCGCGGCTGTGGCATGGGGTGGGGAAGTTTCCTTGGCTTTGCAGTTGAATAAATTACGTTAGAAATGTCTAAGCTTTCCGCTTGCTACTAGGCAGGAGCTGCTTTTAAGGAAATTGGATCTTTATTTACTTGCTTTAGAAAAATGTTAACACGAGGGCTGATTTGTTCTTGGGCTCTTCAACTTCTCTTCATTAACAGACGCCACTGATAATTGCACCAAATAATATGTTACAGGTACTGGAGTAAAATGGGATTTTTTCGGAGTTTTGTACCTGGAGAATGATACTCGAGCAACTATAGCTAATCAACGAACCTACGGATACACAGTACAGTGGTCGATGGAGCAAACAAATGGTACTTTGCTGAAGAGGTGAATCACGTGTCAGAACCAATCATCAACCCATGACCCATGTCCTAAGATGCTAACATTACAGGGTAGGACTGTTTACGGTGATGATCTCGTAACGTAGGACTCAGGTAAACTCATAAATGAGGCACCACTGTCGTGTGTATGTTTGCTCTTTTGTTTTACAAATTAGTAGCTTGTAAAGAAAATAAGAGCATCCTGGCGTGAATTTCGAATGGTGCACAGGTGATGAGTAGAGTCTGCAGTGTTCCAAGGGACATAACATAGGCCATGCAGTTCCAGACATATTTATCATGGGCAAATCATCTGCCCAGAAGCCAGATAGAAGGCCAAGGACGTATTTATACTCTTCATGAATGTCTGGGTTACCCAATGCCCAAATACTATTGTTGATAATTGTACAAAACGGAAATGTTTTCCTTCTAGAGATTTTCCCACGGATTTTCTTCAATCGATAGTTGTTGCAGTAGTATTTTGGAAGGCATGAAGTAGAGCTAGTCTCGGAAATTTTGCTGTTGAACTTTTGGTCACTGATAGCACGGTAGCAGTTCTAATGGCGAGGGTCTACTGGATAAATTGGCTGATATTTCTTTATGCTACTGTGGGATACATGGGAACGTTGAGCTGTGTGAACGTGCAAGCCTTTAGGATTTCTCTGCCTTCAGGTGAGTATAATTTAATTGACCTGGGATAAGAGCACTGCATTTTTGTGTTGCTGGAATTAAAAGTATACCTTAGTAGCAAATTGAGTTGTTATCCGGAATATTGTTCGCTTTAGGTACCAAAAGTCCTATTAAAATATATACCGCGGATACGAAGGATGGAAAACATACGAAGGAAATGTCAATATTGAAGGAGAAAATTGCTTTCACCGTAGATGTTGAGTTCCCTCCAGGTATTTTCCAATATGTAGGTGGTTTCTACATTTCCTAAAATTCTGTGCTTGAAGATATCACATGCGTCGTCATTGGTTATGATTCATGCGAAAATCTAATAAAAAAGATCAAGAAAAAGAGGTTAAAAGTTTGGGACTAACATCCATCTTGACTGTTTCAGAACAAAAGAAATGGCTTTAAGGGAGAAGAAAAATTTCAGCTGAAGACTCCCCTGGAGAAATACATGTACAAGAGCAAGGGATGCGTGAATCTTCCTTCGGTGCAAATAGAGTTTTTAGTTGAATCATACTATGAAAAAGATCATACTTGTTTTGCTCTGTATTTTTTGTCGTCGAAGGTCAAAAGGAAATTCTTAGCGTGCTAAGGTTATAAAGATTTTATCAAAGCTGTCCAAGCTTCCATTTAATGTGAACTGTCACACTTTGAGTCGTTTTGGAGGCGTTTCTTTCATTTGCAGCTGGTTTTTTCAACGCTTTAAAAGTATTTATTGCAAAAATTGTATGTACAATAATTAGTAGTATAAAGGTTTGAATTCTTGTGTGTTTCAAGGTTATTCCTTGGAATCAGATGTAAAAAATCAACGGTGATGTTGACTTTTTGTTTATGGATTTTCCAGCGGTAGGATTGTAGACAGCAAACAATTTAAATAATCTTGATAATGCCAAACTACAGAGGTTTTACATAATAAACTAATTCCAACTGGTTCTTACGTAACAAATTTCTTTCCCACATACATATATATAAAATTAGCATAAGTTCACATAAAACTTAGGTAACTGTGGCAGTTTGGCTGGCTAAGTGTAAAGCGTATGTAAATTTAAAACTCATTCCATGATATCAGGATGCGTTTTTCTGCAGAATGTAATTCTTAACGACATTAAAATCTTCATTGCATCATCGGAAACTGGAAATAGCTCAACTACTGCGCCAAGCGGCATGTTTACGTCCATTGCTGCACTTAACATTAATTAGAAAACCAACTAAAAATAGTCTGTTCATAATTTTTGTCAGCATCCACAACGAGATTTACATCGGTTTTGACCAAACTGATTAGTCCCGGTCCCCATGGTCAGGAGTAAAGGATATGACTTTCGGTTCCAGTATTAATGTTGCAAAATTTAAAGAGAAGCTCCAAGTTAAAAGGAGAGACTATCGCTTATAATCAGCTCTGTTACAGTTTAAAGTCAGGAGCAATTCGCAATAATACTGCAGTGCAAGAATCATATGAGCTACAGCTGTGCATAGATCGACCTATTTACCATAATGAAGAACACAGAAGAGGAAGACTTTTGGAGAATAGAGTAATACAGCGAGATGGCCAGATTTTGCAATTATTTTCGGCCTGGAGCTTAATGTTTTGAAATTTTTAACGATGCTAAAATAAGTATACATAGGTGGGCAAGCGGTTGCATGGCATAATTAATGAATCCGAAAGGGGAGGAATAATTTCAATTGGCAGATACTTCCACCCAGCTTTAATGATGACCACCTTTTGATTTTTGTTACAAGACATGCTGACACGCACATGGAAACTTGGACAATAACAATAACAGGCTGGTAGGTATATGAAGTAAGTAATGAACGCAAGCTTTTCGCAAGTTTGTGGATAGTGAAGATGGCAGAACTTATATAGCTTCACAACATGCAGCACAAGTGTAATTGAAGCGATAATTCTTAATCAAAGGCTGGTATAACTATGCTTCCCGTGTACAAGGAGAGCCTGAGCTTGAAGCTTGAGCAGGTTCGAGTTCGACAAGCTGTCGACCTTGAGTAATATGCGTGCCCTTTGACTTTGAAAGTGGCTGGATTTCAATGTAGACTTCGAAAATACTGGATTTCTTCTGAATGATCAGCTCCACGGAACATGCATGCCTTGGCGATGCCCACCATCAAGAAACAAGTTATGGAAGCACGCTAGCTCAGATGTGTCTAAAGTTTTCTGAGGTTTCAGTGTTTCAAGCACTAAAAAGGTAGTTGGAATGTAAGAAAAACTAGGTAGGACTTTTTACACGAGGGCAATAAAATTTGAAACATGTGCATCAATAAAGCTGGTACATAGGCAATAGGCAATATAAGCAACTTCTACTTGGCCGAGATTGTAACTATCCGATTGAGGCACTGGTTTACGTATTGATTCCGTAGTAAAGATAAAGAAAATGATGGGTGCAGAGTTATGTACTATAGTCGGCAGGGATTTAAAACTCGTAAACTTAAGGTTGCATGTGAGTAATGTTGGGAAAAGATGGCTGAGAGATTAATTACAGGTGATGGCAAATCTAGTATTGCATGTATTTTAGCTGAATAAAGCTTGAAGAGTAGAATGAAGTTGACGGAGGAGTTATTGTGAAGCTGTTAAATAATGCTCGCTCACCAATAGAGAGAATGATGTAAAAGTCAAACTGTTGATTTAATCAGTTTCTTCGGATCTTTCCTGCTACTAAGGGGTTCAAAGTTTAATTTATAGGAGTTCAGTAGCTATCGTAATTAATTTAGGAATGCACTGCAAGAAATGTGGTATTTGTGCTATAACAGTGATTGAGCGGTTAACTGGTAGTTAATGAGTAAGGAAGAAAAGCTGGGGTCACAGTGGCGCCGAGTGCGAATGTGAAATGTGCATGGCCAACTTTGCAAAACGTGGTAACGTGGGATGTCAGCGTGTGTGAAGTAGTTCGTTTAAAATATGTCTATCATCAACAAGTGGAAAGCGTGCTTGATCTCACTATTAATAATCGGTGCGCTACAGATTGCAGCGTTTGGAGTAATTGGATGGGTACTTATTCCCATGTTTTACAGTGATGATGTTGTGGAGGTAAGAGATAGTTAATAGGTTTTAACTAATTGTAATTTACTGTGTAGCTAATGCCAGTTGGTAACATATGAGGTACTAATTAGAGAGTAACGAAGTGTGTTTAATATTAGTATTTTATTGACATTTGTGGCAATGTTATTTATAGGAAGTTAGAACATTGTATGGAGAAAGTGGAGCTGGAGAACACTGGAAAAAGTTTGGACTACCTTCTTACGAGGTGCTGGAGCCAACGCTTCTTTATGTTCGGCTATTCAATGTTACTAATCCTGGAGATATTATGAGGAATGGGATGAAACCGATATTGAAAGAGGTCAGACCTTATGTTTACATGTAAGTGAGATAAGGGAGAAGTTTTTTATTTCTGTCTACAGCCAAACATACGCTAGAAAAGTGCCCCTGAAGTTAACTGGGAGCTGAATTTATCTTTCAATTATTGGCTAGTAGTGCCACATGACGGTCATTTGAAATGTAGTGTGTTTGCCGTTTTAGGGTAGAGAAAGTAACGGAAACGATATCTAGACATGTTGAAGAAAAAACTACTGAATTCAAACAGAAGACATTCTATCACTTCAGTAGAGTACATTCCCCAGAACATCTGCAGGAAACAGACATAATTACCGTTCTGAACGTGCCGTACATGGTAAGTGGCAAGGGAGCCGTGTGCAAAAGTTATGAGGATATTCTTAGAACAATATCCGGTTGACGAAAAAGTTTTCCAACAGCCACTCATTTTTGCTTGCTGCCTTGCCTTATAGCTGCAAGATTGTTTTTGGTCCGACATTATGTTTTGATGCCGTTTTGTTTAAAGGAAATCGTGGGACGGATGTCAAAAGTTCCTGCTCAGAATAGACTACTTACAAGCTTGTTAGTAGCAATGAGCGATGAAGAAGATACTGTGTTCATCAGAAGACCTGTGGGTGAAATACTCTTCACGGGATTCAGTCAACCGTCGTTGGGATCTATAGGGAAATTACTAGGAAACGAATCGACTAAACTTAATGGCTTTTCTTTTATTCAACCGGTAATTTTTTTGCAATCCAAACAAAAGCCGCGGACAAAGACTCTTAAATTCTCCGTATTACTTTTGTATTGCAGCCCATACTGTAGCGTAAACTACTTAAATTGTAGTTAATTGTATTTATTTTGTTTATATAATAGGAAAACGGGACAGAATCTCCGGTTTACAAAGTATATACAGGACATACTACTATTAAAGGAGAATCAAGTTTGCCAGCACTAAAGTTCGGTGACATTGTGGAATATGGTGGAGCACAGCATTTGCCGTATTGGGCTGATTCTTATGGAGGAAAGTGCAACAAGATTGGCGGGAATGTGGATGGAATGATATTTGAGCCACTGAAGAAGGCAGGGGGCACTGTGACTGCTTTTCATCCGGAAATGTGCAGGACGGTTGTGTTTAGGATGAACGGGCATGCGGAAGAGATTACGCCGACAATTAAATCGTACCGATATGTACTAAATCCGGAGCAACTGAAGGACAGCAAAGAAAGCTTTGATAACAGCTGCTATTGTCCGCGAGAGGGCGTTCTGCTGACGGGGTGTGTTCAGGCTGGAACGATTAGTAATTGTCGGGAAGGTTTGCAGTTTTAATGGATATGATTTCTATAATTTAATTGAATCACGTTTAGATGATTTATAGAGAACATATATCCAATGCTTCATTTTTAGGTTTCCCGTTTATCACAACTTTGCCACATTTCCTGGACGCGGATGGTCAGCAGTTTACTGGACAAGTTGTTGGACTTAAACCGGATAGATATATGCATGAGAGCTACATTGATCTTGAGCCGGTATTATTCAGCTTAATTTAAGGCCAAAGGCTTTGGAAATTATTTGCGGGTGCCGAATTGAATGAAATTAGGTTATTTTCTAGATTACAGGCCTTGCTTCCTTTTCAAATGCCAAGTTTCAGCTAAACTTTCCAATGACACCTTTGCCAAATAATGAAGACACGAAAAGCCTGCCAAATGTCTTGTTGCCAATTCTATGGACAGCTGAGGTATGCGTTTTTCCGAAAAAAACGTTTTCGTCGCAAAAAGAGTCTCGTGATGGCGAGATGAATGATTCAGCTTCTTTTAATGCATTCCGTGAATGTATCTTAAATGCTTATTCCAAATTATTCCTGGAATGATTTGTTTCCCATTCTTGGTTCTACAGGTGAAGCAAATGAATGGAGTTTTCAAGAAGATTATCGAAGCCAACATTTATGAACCGCTAAGCTACTGGGTACTCGGCATGTGGGCAGCGTTATTAACTGGAGTGGTGTTCATTCTTAGCGCTCTCTTCATAATGATTTTCTGCAGAAAACGGACAGCAAGTTCGGTAAAGCAAATTTTTTGGAAATCACATGCAATAAAGTCCCTCAATGGTGCGGTGGTAGGGTGTGCAGCGGTGGGTTAATGAGTTTGAATGTTTTGAAAGATCACTGCGATTATTTGGTGTGTTAGCAAATGCTCATAATAATGCTTACAATTTTAATCCAAATTCGATTGCTTCCAGCTCGAAAAGCTAAATGCTTTCAGCATCAGCATGAACTCACAAAGCATTAGCATATTCTATACGGCATGCAGTTAAAAGTTAAAGCGGGTTTTCCACAAAAACTTAATTTTCCAGGATTATTATAATACATTGACCTTATCCAGAGACAATTTTCCACCGAGAAATACTGAAGGCAGTGTATCTTTCAAACTGTTCAAACCATCTAACGATAATAATCAACACGTACATAGCCCTCCATACAGCACCACCACCAAGGATGATGACGAACCTTTTTTTGCGGGATTACAGCGGCAAGCCTCAATAATGGCTGCTACGGGATCAAAAATATCAAAAGAAGTCCCTGCATCAGAAGATGACAAAGCAGCAGCCCCGTTAATAACGAATTCGGATAGCGAGGGGGGAAAAGTAACACTAACTTCGGAAAACACTAACGAAGGAACAAGTAAGGATGAGATGAAAACGATGGGAGATAAATCTGAAACTGTACTCTGACAACAATTTAAACCGTGATACTGTAAGTCATGTGCTAAAAGGAATCAACAGGGTCTTACTTGGTAAGGATAAAAATGTTATTAAATGTTATAAAATACATTAGCGTTTTGTGTTCATAATAATTCATGTCAAATGTAAATAAAAGGTTGCCTGTGCCAATCTTGAGCATTGTTAAAATCACACTTACATAAGGTATGATTGCAGTATTTAATACTATATATTGGGCAGGGTTCACAAACTGTACATACAGGAATAAGTGCTATCCAGATTTGGCTTAAGAGACTACTATCAGTACTGGAGCTAAACCAGCAGGCATGGCCTCTGGGCGTATGTTTACCGGGGTGGCCGATGATTAACTCATTAAAAATGACTCTCATTTAAGCAACGTCGAGAAAGAATGTGACCCGAGTTTACCGCGGCTGTTCCTAGCCTGAAGTGTCCGGGATATGATCAGTTTAAACAATCATCATTTCACAAACATTTTGTTACCCGGGTAGTTGCTAATACGTGGAGCTGATTGTTAGCCCCATCATGTGACCATAGTCGCCTTCTTCAGTTTATGGGCTTTCCAAATATGTATCACTTACTGGATTTTTCATTTGATTTAGTACACGCTTAAAACTTATTGAATCGAATGGACCAACTTATGGAATACCCAGAATAGCATGCCTTTGCTCGTGAACAAGCCCATTTAAAAACTTGAACTCGCAATTACTCAGGAAATACAAAAGGCTGGGTATAGATAGGTTGGAACTATACATTACAACTCAAATACCAGAATTTACGATAGTTTTCATATTTCTCCTAGACTTATGTGTGCGTTGCTGCTAGATTACTTGCAGCTATCATCATCGTGAAACCTAATATGCATTGTGGAAGCTACTTGTCGCCTACGTCTGCCATCTCTTCTCAAGTCGCAAATCACTGTCTCCGTCAGTGACCTTCAATGATCATCTTCTGGAAACTATAAACTGGACAGCTGGTAGGATGTGTGATGAAGAAAACAGTGTATGCTTGGCAAAGTTTAACACAGGATAGAAGAAGAGATTATAGAGTTTATCGATCCATACAGCTCTTACAAAAACCGGCCGAGTTGTCCCGTAGACGTTATTGCATTCCAACTCGAGCTTTAAAAACAAGAAAATTAGGTCCTGAAAAACAGCATGGTGAAAGCAACCGTTTCACTGTCAGGAAACAAGTAGATAGAATTTTGGTGCATTCAAAAATTTACAGAGTATTTCTTAATCTAAATGGTCCAATCTGTGGGTGAAACAGATTGAGAAACCGTGATATGTTACTTGGTGGATTCTAAGAAATGTCGTTTCCTGGAAATGGTAATGGTGGTGGTAGCGTAGGATGGAAAGCAGCAACCGCTATTTCAGCAGCTGTCGCAACAGGTTCTTTGGCTACATTAATTTGGTCAAAGGTAAAGAGCAGGAAGGATGAAACTCCGGAAAAATGGATGAGAGTGGGAAACGTGAGTGAATTACTTATTTATCCCATTAAATCTTGCCATGGAACTGCGGTCCTGGAAGCTGTTGCCACACGGGTCGGCCTCAAAGGTACAGTATATTAATGAAACAATTATAATGAGGGTATTATTGTAGAGATTGCGATTGTGAGAAGATTAAGAAATGCTGATGTGATCAAGACAGTCATGATTATACGTTGCTTTTGATCTGTGTCTTTCATTTTCAGCCTCTGATTACTTTCGTGACCGGGTTTTTATGGTGGTGGACTCCAAGGGAGAATTGCAACGAATGACTGAGTTTCCCAAAATGACACTCATCAAAGCTTCCTTCAATGCCAATGAAATTTCACTATCTGCTCCAGAAATGGAAGATATTACTGTAGCAATTCCAGAAGATTCGCCTGGAATACGGAGAAGTTGCAGGTAAGTTTACAGAAAAAAGTTTCTGATTAAGGCGATTCATACTCATATCTTGTACCTAGTAATTACACTTTGATTGCGGAGTGTGATAGTTGATAGTAGGGAAGATTTTTGAGTTGGTTAAGTTCAAGAAATTATTGCCTTTGATCATTTCGTGTAATAGATGACATGACACCTCGTAACTACAAATTGTAGATATCAGCTTTCGATGGGAGTTATAGAGGTTATATAAAGGTATTATAAATTGAAGAGATGGAGGATAATTCTCCTGTATGCTTATTTGATGTTTTGCCATAGCCTTTGGGGAGAGACGGTGAAAGTTGCCTTGGATTGTGGACCGGAAGTTAGTGGATGGTTGAGTAAGTACGTGGGGAAAAAGGTTTTCTTGTGCTACCATCCAGGAGAAGATACGCAAAGGCTGAAACTCACCTCTTCCCAAAAACGGTTCTGGACTTTCTCAGCGAAGGATAAGGTAAAGCATGGGATTAAGCCAAGTTCGGTAACTACTTGGTAAAACAGGATGCTGTAATCTGATAAATGATGGGAAGAATTAGTTTGCTTTATGAACAACTTACTGATAGGTGTGTTATAAATTGCCGGCATGTGTTTCATTATCAACAGGGAACTTTTCAGGATGAAACCTCTTATATGTTCACCACGGAGGAATCACTAAATGAGCTGAATAAAAAGCTGGAAGTACCTGTGACGCAAGCTAACTTCCGGCCTGTTGTCGTTCTTCAGGGAATACCTGAACCCTTTGCTGAAGAGAAGTGGGCGTTTGTGAAAATTGGTGAAAATGGACCCGTGTTTAAAGCTGCGCAACCCTGCTTAAGGTAATTTCTCGGGGAAAGAGGATCTGAGTAGTTGTTAAACGTTATGCATCCTATAAACTTTGTCATTGTTTTACAGGTGTAAGCTTACTACTATCGACCCTGAGACGGGCATATATAATAAAAAAGGGGAGCCACTGAGAACTTTACATCAGTAAGAACAATCATTACACATTATTTCGAGAAACTATTTCATAATGGCCCTGGTTAAAGAACTGCCTGGATTTTCTATTTTCAGCATGAAACGAAAGTTGTGGAATGAGGAAATGGACGAGGTTTGTAAAACAAGCGCTGTTTTTGGCATACATTTTGGACTGCACCAAGAAGGAGAGGCTATTAAAATGGGAGACCCTGTTTATGCAGCTGTGGTTTAATTGCGAAATAATAATACTACGCTATATAGGAGGATTGAAGATGTCTTAAGCAAGAGCTTGGTCGCCTAGCCTTGCTATGTTCAATGTTGCTTCGAGGCATCAAGACGTAGGAGGTTTCATAAATAACTGGAATTAAGCTTGGCAAAAAACTATTTGAATTAAATAAAATCTGAATTTAATGCACCCGAGCTTCATTATATAACTCTGGATGGAGTATATGCATCTAATTGTATTCCTTTAAGAAACATACGTCTTCCGATTATTTGCTTACATTCTTTCTCCAAGCTATAGGTTAGATTTTACTTATTTAGGTGTAGTCGTATGGGCGTAAGAATGGCATGTTGCAGCTGCAATAAGGCTGATTTAAATTAGATGGTACTAACTGAACCGACTACTACGCTATGTTGAGAGAATACAGCTAACAGAGTTTTTTAACATATTTTTAAGTAATCAGAAACTACCAACTACGAACCATGGAACTTGTTATCTGCTGTGGATTTCTTATCGGCTCCAAAATTAGTAAGTGCACAAAAGGGAATTTCGGTACAAATATTTACGGTATAAACTCCATGCAAATATGCTTTGACTACTTACATGAGTATATATATTCTAATTGCTATTGAGCTACAGGTTATTTACGCTTCAAGACAAACATACTGGATTGGAATTTCATAATGGCTCATAGCTTTGCCAACCTTCTGCAAAAAGCTGGCATAACAATTAACTAAATTAGTAGTAAAATAGTTGACAAGTTGGAATCATCCCATAATAAATCTCAACTACCCAGCACCTTTTTAGTGTTAAACTGATTGCACGAGGGAGTTCCAGTCTTGTGCCTTGATTTCAGCATTAGCTTGAAACCATTTTCTTCTTGCATTCTTCCGTAGGGACGAAGACTTGAGCTTTTAGAAAGAGCCCGTTCAGTTGCAAAAGCACTCATACTGATCACAATAAACTGAAACTAACACAAAACGTTGAGAAAACGATGACTACAACTTCTAACACAGTGCTTATTGAATATACCCTATAATCAACGAAATCGATATCACTATTTTCACATCCAACAGTACTGTGAAGTAGACAAACAGCATAACCGGCAGCGACCCCGACCCCTTTGAAATCCTTGGCTAATTTACTTAGATGATGATAAAAGGCCAAGCATTTTGGTAATCCAAGGTCGGAAATAATAATTATAAGTCTGCAGTATGATCACTATCGTAGCACGTATAAACTGTTACGAGTTACGACACATCAACGCACTCTAACGTCCGGCGACTTCATCCTTGTACAACGCTAATTTCTAATAAAATTTCTTGGTTTGGGTTTCCTGTCTGTTCTTGTACATTGAATATCCGAAGAAAAGTGCTGTCTGCAGAGCAGCAATTATAATAATGGTTGTAGCTGAAACACAGCTAACGGTGGGACAAGAACCAGGTCCTTGGGCCGCTTGAAGGGGTATGGAATGCACTCGCTGAGAAACTACGCTCACGTCCCGTTTGACTCCGTTAATTCCTTCTCGAATCTAAATAAATTTCGATAATTTAGTTACATAGCATGAACAAACAGTAATTTTACATAGTACGGATGAGTAATCAGTAGTTAAGCACTTACCTCGCTCATTGAAGATGAAATGTCAATGTTTCCATAACTTCCAGCTTGGGCTGGAGGAACTTGATCCTGTTTCGCACTTATGGTGAGAAGTAAGTTCCTACAGCGAAGAAAACAATGAAGATATTAGTGACTTTTCTGTTTGTTATATAATCAATAACAGTTCCTACACAAGGACCGTAAAAACTTACTTGATTTCTCGGGTAGATGAAACTAGTTCTCGGCTAGCTGCAAGTATATTGTCCACTTCGAAACGTTGAATTGGAGTCGCAACACCACCGCCCACGGGAGGCACTTGACCTAGAGCAGAAAATTTCGATTATTCTCAGTGAAGCGCACAAACGATCAGAAAAAATTCCAATAACGGAGGAGGTAAATAAAAAAGAATATGCATTTAGTAAACAAGCTTACCGGCAACTGCGGGTTGCTGTTGCTGTACTAGGAGATTTTGATTCATATTTGTTAACAAAGAATTGGTGTGTTCTTGGCGGCCACTGATCTCGTCGAATCGTCTGGAAAGAGCTTGAATGATTCCTCTAAGCTCAGCTTGTCCTTGGAAGATTTGTCGAAGTTCACGGATTTGTTCCTCCTCAAACCAATCTTCTTCATTTTCCTTGTCCTTCTTTGCCTCGGGATGTTCTTTGATATATCTGTACAAGAGTCAAATAAATAAAATGTCATGAGCTCAGCGTAACCTCCACCCTGAAAGTCAATACCGACTTACTCATCCTTCTTCTTCTGAAGGTCTTGCTGGTAGCCCTCAAATTCCTTCTCGAACTTTTGCTGCTCAGCGCTTCCGATTCCTGCTTCGGACATTCCAGGTTGCTCAAGAGTTAAGCTCCAGGTCATGAACTTTTGAGCATCGTGATCATCTGTACAACGACAATACTTCTTGATATAAAAGACCAAAAAATAATTATGAATTAAACCATAAATTTTAGGATTTTCCATTTTACCTGCTAATCCACCAGTAGCAGCTGATATTCCGAAATAACCTCTTGCCGGCAGGAAAACGTTCTCAGCTCTCATACACAATTCGAAATCATCTTCGTTGTTGCTCATTCCATTGTTGAACAACACCTAAAATGCAAATTGAATCAATATAAATATGTGTCTTTCAAATCCTTCTTATTATTCATACATACTCCGACACACTCTAGAAAACAGATCATAACAAAAAATGTAATACCTGCAAAGTGTTTCTATAGTACTGGATCTTAGCTCGGACTGGGAAGGGCTTATTGCGGAAGTCTCGCAAACATCCAGCAATTTGCTGAGTCGATCCATCACTGCAATAAGCAACAGACACAAACAGTATATTACAACTTCAGGAAACTATTTTCGACCGGTGGTTGGATCATATCTTGCCATGCTATCTAACTTACTTTTGATGGTCATACTGCTTCGTTCCATCGTTGACCATAGCCATTATATACGGGTTATTATGCTTATTATCATTATCAAATGAGTCAAAAAATATTCCCAAGCCTCTCCATTGGTCCATGCTTCCGAACACGGGCCCTTCCTTAGCTCTATCTTCGGTGTACCAGAATGCCTGTGGAAAATATTTCAATTATGATTCCAATGACACTTACTGACGCATACACTGCAAATACTGAAATTAATTGCATCTCACAAATACTGAAATCGCAATACTTACCAAACCATCAGCACCGATTCTACCTCTACCAGTCACTCTGAATACAAGCTCGACTTCCCACCAATCGAAAGCCGTAAGTGATTTCGACCATACTGAGCCTGCAAAACCAAAGAAACAATTAAAAGATATGCTGTGTATACTATGAGAAAGCCGGTGCAAATGATCTAGATTAACTCGTACCTTTCTGACTGCGCAAACTAGGAGTAACTCTCAAGTTCTCTTCGCTAGCGATCGCATCTGCAACATACGAGAAAATTAGCAAAAATGAAGAAAACGTATTACTTAACAGCCAGGA
Organism: Sminthurides aquaticus; assembly: GCA_906901655.1. Taxonomy (NCBI): domain Eukaryota; kingdom Metazoa; phylum Arthropoda; class Collembola; order Symphypleona; family Sminthurididae; genus Sminthurides; species Sminthurides aquaticus. The sequence continues at coordinate 3,454,198 of CAJQTT010000014.1, read as the reverse complement.
CGAAGCATTTAGTCAGCTTTTGTAGTCGACTTACTTCCGAAATGTTCAAAGAATGGAACAGATCCATCTTTTTGGGATAAGTATGGTGGCTTAAACGAATATTTGTATTCAAATCGCTTGAATGGATTCTGTGCTAATGAACTCCCAATAACTAAAAATCCAAGCAACAGCCCTAAACTACGAGGAAGGAGTGTGAAACTATTCGATGTCGTCTTCCCAGCCATATTAACTTGCACTTTCAGTTAACTACCTAATTAATGGGCCTCGTAACATGAAGTTGAAGACGATGCAAAAATAGAGTGTTGATCAATAACATTCATTGAACCCCAGTAACTCTAAGCTAACTATTTGGATTCCCGTATGGAACCGCTGCATGTAGCAGTCAGCGTTTGCAAAACAAAAGTAAGTTTCCACAACAGTTAATCTTACAATATGTTGGTTTTTAACTAGCTAGTAAAATTCCGAGTAGAGTAATTGCTAGAAGCACGTTCCTGAAGAACTTTTAAGCAAGATAGGCTCTGTAGCTTATTGAATGGAAGACACGAAATGGGGTTGGTGCCGAAGAACTTGACCCATGCACCTGTCTAAAGCCGATATAAACTTAAGCATATAAATTAAGTTAATGTTGATTGACTTAAACCCTGCTGTTGGAATCGAATCACTATTCTTTTTACCACCGTATGCGGCTTTCAACAGCAGCCAACACAGGTGACAAGTCACTCTCCAGCCTTTGAAAACGGCATGTACATACTAATGACTGTCTTTCCAAGGATATCTGCTCTCCCCACTCCCTGTGCCCTGTCTCTGAACAGCATCTTGGCAAGGACCTCTCCATGCTTCAGTCTTCCCAGTATTACACGTGTACTTTTAGCTGGGCTTCCTATCTAAATGTGTGTACAACATGCTCATTAGTTAGTTACCTGCAAGCGTGAAACTAGAGCGTGGATTTTAGAATGCTAGGATGTTTGTTCTAGCAGAACAGCCCTAATTAATTGTTACCTGAGTACATGTAGCTTTGAGAGATAGCCACGTGGAAGAGATAGCGAAAGTTATGGAGAGATTTCGATGCAGATCAGTGAAATGCTGAAGCTGGAGCAAAATAGATTGATTAAAACGATGTAACACTTAAATTTTAACTCGCAGAATGGCTGATAAATAAAGCTGATAATACAATTTACCAGTTCAAGTTTATAGCAAATGATTCCAGGAAGGTAGACGATACGCTGATACCGAACATTTTAAGTGGGTAACAAGATAAAAGTTTGTTCTAAAAATAAATCGTCGACTTAAAGTTTTAGATTATAACATCTCGGAATCTGATTTTAAACGGTATATGATTAATCTCCTTGATTGAAAACTATGCGCCCGTTTCTCAAAACTGTAGTAATACTATGTTAAAATAGAACAGAGACTGCATCACTACCACTAGTTAGTTAAGTCATAGAGCTTCTGATACGGAGTAGCTTACATACGCGGTAGCTGAAGGTTGTAAATTAATATTTACAAGGTACATGTAATGGTTTGTTGCTGTTTTTCAGATCACAGTTATAGATTATTACACTGATGTAATTATTGTTGGGGTCATTAATATTTAAAAAATATTTCTAGGTTATGAGCTAACATCTCCAATGTTCGGTTCGAGAAAGACAAGTTTTAGTACGGGGTGCTGCAAGTTCTGTGGTGCGAAGTTTTCGAGTTTTCAGGGTTCAATTGGCATTGATAGCGAAATAAACGGCACCTTTGAAGTGTACGGCTCTAAAGTTGATGTAAAAATATTCTTCTCCGAAGCAGTTTCAAAATACACCGTCCAAAAAGTATGGGCTGAGGATCCAAATATCAGTTTCACGTAACAGTTATTTGTTTCCAGCGATTCCTAGGAAATAATCATCATCACTTGATTGACAAAAATGCATAATAGTGCTGGAAATTACACGGAATATTCAGGATGATCACAAATGTCAAATGCGTCTTCTCACGAGCAAACCAGTAAACATTTCACTATGAGTTTTTGGTATGTTGTCGAGGATTTTTCAAAGTTTGGTTCGTTACGAATTCTGGGTACATGTCTTCAAATGGGAACCACAATTAGCACCTTCAGTCTCTAATCGAAATTTCAACTCTTGCCATGTGCGCTTCAGCTTTTTTCCCTGGGTACCAACTGAGATACGTCATCGATGCAAGCGGTATTGACGAATCGTTTGCCCAGAATGACGGTTACTTCAAAATTGATTCGTGATTGTGCTGATTGAATTTGTTTGGAAAAAGTTAAGAACGCGGAATTATTTTCCCCTGTTGTTTAACGCTATGATGGATATGTTTGGCGTTATTGTTGAACCAACAAACAAAACTTCAGACTGTCCTCTACAATGTGCAAAAACTCCAATCGCAAAATGTTGACTGGTTTGCCCGCATTTGCCCGGTGGGGAAATATTTAGATAAGGTTGCGGGCACCCTTTAGTTAAAGGTAACAAATTACGCTGAGAAACTGCAAAGACTGAGTGTATCTGCTACTCGCTACATGGTGCATATACATTCCATACCACTTGTCTCAGATTCGCAATTTGCTGAACTTTGGACGCCTTTACAGAACCTGTTCGGGTCGATCCCATCCACATTAATTCGTTTATAAAAATGATTTCCACGTCAGTAACCAAAATACCAGATGTCTGAGATTTTTCTAAAATACACAAAGCAATTTAACATTAGATCAATTACAAGTCTCGAGTATTTAAATTCATAACCAATTTCTAGCAAACAACAATAATTTACCTTCGTCGCACTCCACATAATGCGGTATTCCAAAGTAAACAACAGGACTTTCAGGACTTAAAAATGCTTTGTGAGTTTGACTAAAATCTCTGACTAGAGGAGGAAGCTCGTTCTCTCCAGATATCCTATCTGCAATTCCATAATTATGCCTTGAGATTAAGGTCAGAACTTAAAGGTAGCCATCAAATGTGTTGGTTATGCCGATAAAATCACTGACACCAAACTGCTGGCATTACCTAGATAACAGGCGAGAAAATTTTCTGTCCTGTGAGAGTCTCTGAAAATGAGGGCGTAATATTTTCCCTGCAAATCGATACCAACTCCATGACGTCCTATTAGCACATTAAGGCCTACAATCTTCTGTAACGCGTAAGAATGATGCTTCTGTAACCAGCTATCCGGCTTGTCTCTGAAAGTAACAAACAAACAGGGATTTCGTAAATTTTTACCAATTTCATAGCTTTCTAAAGGTTGAATTTATCTGTATGCACTAGTTACCCTTCTAAACCAACTATCTTGTAAATATACATCTTCCGATTGGAAAATATTATTACTGCAGGGAACTGGCTGTTCTCGGATATTACAAGGACCTGTATTAATAAAACCCAGGATATAACTTCATTGAACCGAATAAATTAGGTTGGCACACTATTATCATAACTGGCAGTTACTTACTTTGGCCAATGCGACTAATTTCTCGTCGGCGCCCTTGAAAACGCTAATCTCGCAGAATAGTTGAAGACGATGATCGACGGTGGAGAAGGTTTCGTCGTCGTATTTTACAGGGGCGGTTGCAGAAAGCATTCGTTGCAGCGAGTTTATTCTCAAACTTTGGCTAACAAGTGTAACCGTGGATGAACAAGAATCACTGGCAGTAGAATTCACGCTGGTAGAAAACCGACCGGGACTACTATTGCTTCCCTCTTGCGCCTGGTATGCTGCATCAGTCCGTGTCAACTCGTAAGTTGTACAAATGCTGTCTGCACATGATCCTGATGAAGTACTGTCCGACATGTGAACACCGGCTGATTTGGAGGATTTCTGTTCCGAATCCTCTGACGGCATCTCATAAGCTTCGGGAACTCTGGAAAGCACAGATTTAGGTTAATATAAGGATAACATGAGGCTTAATGATAACATACATACATAATAAGGACTCATTCCACGATTTGTAGAGCCAGTCCCATGAATACGAATATGCCACTTCACTTCAACAATGTCTATATTTTAACGTACTCGGCAATATCAGACCCACTTTCACTGTCACATTGAGCTCCGATGACTTCGATACTGCTGCTGTGTGCGCTTAATGTATCTACATCACTTTCCGATTTCGTATCTATATTAACAAAATGTAATATCAAATCATGTGAAATTAGAACACCCCATGTTTGCTCCTCAAATTTCCTCCAAAAATTGCTAAGTCTTCTACCGTTTATTCTCCTTAAATGAACAAACCTAATATAAGAATATGTTAAACAGTTTCACAATACTTACTCGAACTCGTATTAGCGTGGTCTGGAAGTGACATTTTTCTATGGTTCAGCACGTCAAAAGGACTGTTAGTCGCTTGCAGGGTATTCATGCCTTTTTCGTATATTCCAATAGTTCCCGTATTTGCAAAATCAAAACCATGCATATTCGTAGGAGTCGAGCAAGCTAGAGGGATTCTAAATAAAGCAGCGTCTGCAATCGGTTTGGGTGCGGATCCTCGACCTACGGTTAGTTAAAATAAGATTGTGTTACCAAAATTGTTTTTAGTGCACTCAATTTTTGTTAAAAACGCATTTCAAAACTATTACCATTCTGTTATACAAAGTCCTACCTGTTATAGAGTCGTCCGGACTAAGGTAAATGGCATCTCCGGTATCAAATGTTTCATTGTTTGGTAAAGGCGTTGAATCAAGCAAAACGAGTAGGTGACTACGGCAATCAGGATTATTGCAAATAGGAACCTCCTTAGCTATACCCTCAGAATCTGTTCGAACAGCCTTCTCTGCCAGACCTTTTGAGAACTGTGCGTTACATTTCAAACACTGAAATGCTTCAGCAAACTCTTGCATTGTTTTGAATTCCAGGTAGGGAGAGATGATTTCTTCAAGGTGGGTGAAATCTGATTTAGTCATGACATATGTTCGATCTCGTAAGTGTTTCTTGATAGTATCGAATGTTATTCTGAACTCTACCGTATCAGTCTCATAGTTGTGCTTTTCATCAGATATGGTTTCTAAACTCTTCAAATCCCATTTAGCTGCAAAAACCTCCGGCCGCAACTGATCTAATTCGTACAAGTAGTTGTCTAGGATTAACAATTTGTACTTTTGACCAGCTTGGAAGTAACCAAATTCTACAGCTCGGCCTTCAGGATCTATAAAGGTGTTGGGGTCTTTACATGGAACTAGGAATGTGTCCACGTCACAGGATACTGATGTCGTTAGAGATGGTGGGATTTGGTCGGAGTTGTCAGTCAATGTAGTAGAATTACAGGGATAAAACACGAGACTTTCCTCAGACGCATTTTCAGTATGAGACGATTTTGTCTGTTGCCTATCTATTGCTGCGCTGAAAACAGAATCTGGCCTCGAGGTTTCAGCTTGCGGGCTGAAAATTTTGGAATCCTCAAATTCAGTAGCCGTTGTGTAAAAGCTGGTTGTAGAGGCTGATTTGTTAATTCCCTCAAACGGATCAGTAGGTAAACTTTGGGATAAAATTACAGAAGGAGACTTGACAGTATTATTAATAGGTATGCCTAAAAGCTTGCCGACTTCTTCACCAGACTGCTTCAGAAGCCAGTTTTCTTCACCATATTTGTCCCGTAAATACTGAATGGCATTTTTTGTGACAACAGCAATTTCAGATTTTTCCGAATCACTTCCAGAGCTACCGCTTTTGACTGAACTTGAAATATTGATTTCTTCAGCAATGCTGTCAGCAGGGGGATCTTCATCTGGGTCGTACACGTGGGGCTCCCGGATTTTCGGTTTTTTTCTGCATGAGCTTCTCAAGCTGCTTGATGTTGAATCGTAGGATTGGGTTAAACTTTTCATGGTACTTGCACTGAGAGTGGATATCGTTGCACGTGTAGCGTCCAGGTCTGGCGATGGCTCCACATCAACTTTAAAAGGCACAAACTTTAAATTTTTAGAGACTTCCAACCCCCTCCGTACCTCTGAAACTGATAATTTTTTGTTGTCCAAAATAAAAGTTCTATTCAAAGCGTAGCGACTTAGTCTACAGCAAACTTTGAAGCGGTAGTTATCGAGGAAAGACACGGGATTGCCCACAAGCGAGAGGGTTTTCAAAACACGTAGTCCTTCTAAGGGGTCCAAATGATTCTCATCCGCAATCATGTTGCCGGATAGATCCAAAACTTCTACGTTCTTGAGTGCTTGGAAGTTGGAACTTGATAAGGATGAAATATAATTGTGAGACATCAAAAGCGTCTTGACATTTTGCGGAATCGGTGGGAAATATTTGAGCTGGTTGTAATTCAGATTCAAAATGCGTAAAGAGTTCAGCACTTTGCAAAAGGAATCATCGATACTATAAATCTTATTTCGACTCAGATTCAAACTCTCAACAGAGGGTGCCAGCTCAAAGCTCTCCACAGCTTCTAGTCCGATGCAAGCAATCCTATTGAAGCTTAAATCCACTTCTTTTAAATCAGGCCATATTGTCATAATTGCTGTAGAAGATGGTGCATCTTGAGTATTGCTACGGAAGGACGAATTTCCTGGGACGCTATGTGCATGCAGTATTTCACACACGGACCCTACACATCGTGAACACTTGAGCTTTCGGAGTTTCGATTTGACAGACTGAAGACTGGCAACCATATGGGGAGGGATTTTTCTTAATTCCAAAAACTCCAGCGATCGAAAATAGATAAGATCCAAATTTCCGGGTATTGAATTGACTCCTTTGATGGCATCCGATAGTGTGATGCACAATGTCGGTGTTTGCTCAAAAAAGTCGGATATAAACATGACGTATTCATAAAAACCTTCAGATTGGTCCGGGAACAGCGTTGCATCGCTAGATAAGAGAGACTGAATTGCTTCCGTTACGAACCAAAACAAGGCTGAGTCTATCACAAAAGGAACTGTACGGTCCAATATTTTATCGCAGTTGGATCGAAGATGCTTCCCCAAGTTCCGAACCGCATTGGTCATGCCTTTATTGTCCATCTAAAAACAGAATCAAATAGGATTAAGATACATGATGAAACGGATATCTGGCAGATAAATTTTAAAATCACTACTAAGTTAATTAGATTTTGATCCAGGTACGATTTCGAAGTAATTAAAGTATGTCATAGTACGTTCATATAAAGAATGGGGCAGACATGAAAATATTATACGAGACGCACCCTATCCATGCATTAGTTTTCAGTCTGAATTTGCTGATGGCCATGACTTTAACTATTAGTGTTTACCTCACGTAAAGATTGAGAAATGCCGATCAAAATCGACGAATCTTCCTAAGCCTGAATCGCTTGCACTGTACCACATGCAACCATTACACAAAATCAAGAATCAAAAGCTGAAGGCCTTGTTTATCTTTGAATGTTTCCTCTTCCTTCAGTACACATAGGAATGGGGTAACCTTATCAGGTCCAGTTACAACTGCAAAAAATTAGTCACCAACTAACTGCTGACCTTTAGTCTTTGACGAATGGGCCGTGCAACGATAGTAGTATACTCTATACCAAATAGAATTTTACTTTATCTACAACCTCCGCGATTCTTCACTTAGGTTCTACTTTTAGTACGGATTAGCCTTCGGATCGCAGACATGTAGTTTTTGCTTCGGCTGATGCTTTTAAATCCAGAAAATACATGCAGTTCCCAGCAAAAAGAGTCTTTGCTTTAGGAACTGACTTATACCATCTGATATCCCTTAAAGGACTGCCTAGCTTTGCAATGTTGCCCATTGCTAGCTTATATGATTTCAACGATTTCGAATTTGCTTACTTTTCTGTAATGGCTTCCAAGTCATCAATTTAGTTAATGAATGATGTGCATGGATGGAGCTGGAAAGGCAGGATACGCCCGTCCTGTCAGTATGATTCCATAGTCGCTGGAATTTTGCTGCAATGACAAATAATGGTTTTAAAATGTTCCATCAAAATATTTAACTACTAATCTTGATATTGCATTAAGCTACTTGAATGTTTCACTCACAACTTGAGTTACCAATCTGTATTTTTACCTCGAATATCTCCATAAAATACAGCTTCAGCTTAGGCAATGACTCGAAACAAATGTGATATTATATACACGAATATCTGCAAATACGTCTTCATCATTGATCATATTCGATACATCATTAATGATTAAGCTTCTTGTATGATCAGCGAGGTATATCAGCCGAACAGAATGTTGCTAAATTAAAAGAAACCTGTAGCCCTAAGTTCTACAGCCACTACTCATTGTTGGCAAATTAACCTCCTGTATTAACAACTACTGACATCTTCCAGTATATACATAATTGTAGTTAAAAGTAATTTATTCAAGTTGTTTTTCTATCACTTATATCACTCTTTCTTGACAGTTATTGTAATCAATAACTTTATCCTTACCATATTCAATAGTTATCATCACAAACCTATTTATGAATTATTCGGTATAGTTATATAATTAATTTGTATCTCACGTTACGAATTCTTGTGTTTTGTATGATGGTGATGCCTATTAGTCTATGACATGACTTTTTTTGGGATATTTTTGGCTTCGAGCAGATGATTCAGTCTAACTGCACTGCATACCTCCGTGAAAGCTTGTAGGGAACCGTCTATACCATATAGCGCGGTTTTTTATCATAAGAGGTACCTATGCACTAGACGGTGCAGTCCCCCGTGTCACTACATCAAACAACAATCACTACATCACAGACGTTTTATTAAATTTTAAAGAATTAAAAGTGTATTAATGAGAATATTCATATATATATAGGCTATCTAGGACTTCGAACTATGTTATAGTGTCAAGTGTGTATGGCATGCACGAGTTATTTTCACTATAAAAGTCAGTTAGCTAATATACAAAATATTAGCTGGATTACATCGCTTATCATCAGTGAGTGTGTTAGTGGACAGTTAATGCAAACAACATTTAAATAATTCATGTTTCTGAATTGAGTCCTTTGTGTAAAGTAAATATATACAACACGTGTGTATTTTAATTAAAATTGCGGGCCGCAATGTCGTCAGAAATGTTTGAAACCCTCGAGGAGGAAGTCATAAATTTGAACGAAGCGATTGAGAAACGGATTGAAAAACTGCGTAAGTTAGTTTTTATATAATTAGACAAGATCTCTTACTCTATTAGCGTGAATGCTCGCTATTATGTGTGGTGGTGGTCCCCAGTTCCCACTAACTCCCCACCCAGTCCTCATACCAACAAGAGTGAGAGCGAGGTCTTGTCTAAGGTTCAATATATTATTGAATGTTGAATTGGTTGATAAATAAGTCGGATACTGAAGTTACAGAAAGAGGCGTTTTTGTAACAGGTTCTACCGGATATGGAGAAAGCAGAAAGAAAATAATTGGCGGAATTGAAGACTCGTTAACTGAAGCACAGCAATTATTACAACAGTTAGATTCCGAGGTAAACCGCGATCACGACAGGACAACTTTTACACGTTTTAATGCATTCTGATTTAATAGGCCTTTAATGTCATAAAGCAGATTTGATTTTCTTTCATTATTTAGGTTAGGCAGGCACCTTTACCATATAGAGGAGAACTCAGCACTAAATCTCGGGAGCATAAAGAAAGTGTGAGAAAATTAAACGCTAAATTTCGTGGTGTGCTGGCTAATTTCAGTGATGGAAGGTGCTTTAAGAAGTTGCTCAGTTTACCATATATTCATAGACTGAAGCCGTCAAGGGTAATATTAATTCATTTTATTGTTATGACTATTTTAGAGGCGGAATCGCGGATCCACGTGCGGTGGTCTTGGAAGGAAAACAAATTTTGGAAAGGACATCTGATAGCATCGCTCGAACGACGGCAGTGGCAATTGAGACTGAACAAATTGGGCAAGAGGTCGTTGGTGAGTTGGGCAGCCAGAGAGAAGCTTTGCTTCGAACCAAAGGCCGACTGGAGGATACCGATGTGGAGATTTCGAGGGGCAGAAAAATTCTTCGCGCCATGTATCTCAATGTGATTTACAATAAGATTAGTTTAATCGGTATAATAATCTGCGAAGTAATAATCTTAGGGATAGTGATCTACCTAAAATTCTTCCACTGAGCTTGTAGTTTCAGCAGTAATAGTTGTATATTGTTCCAGAAACTAAATTTTGATTTTGCGATTCGTGTCAGTTTTAACACAAATCTCGCTTTGGTATGCCATTGCATAAGATAGGAGGAAGCTTGATGGAATTTCGTATACATTTTGGATTAATGATAAACCTATTAATCATTTAGTAATCACAGGTGAAAGCTGATTTATTTGTGCATTAATTTGCCATGCAAATTTGTTCACATTCATTTGTTTTAGAAGTTAACGAAAAGGTTTTCCGATTTGGATCGTCGGATCGTGTAATGCTTCGAGGTACAACGTAAGGTACTAACTTGGTTGAGTTACGAATTACGATAATTTCAGGAAGTCAGTGCTAGCGGATATGTGACATAATGCTTAGAAAACGGAGGAAGTATGGCTTGAATGTGTTATAGATATGACAAAGAACCATTTTGCAGAAATGATGGTCGATTTGTACGAGTACACATTTGATTCTGTATTTAAGTGAGTTGCATAGCTGTAAAGTTTATTAATAAAATCGGAAAACATTTTAATCAACTCGAAGACAATATTTGTAGGCTTGGCGTAATAATTGTAAGGTACGTCCATGAGAACACTATAGGAGCTGCAGCTCAAAGTATAAAGGCATATAAAGTGAGTTAAAGTTAATGGATTAAGGGTTTGATAACCGAATTGTAGTAACGACTTGCTGATTGTCAAAAAGCAATAAATAGGGATGCCTGTCATTAAGTATGATTGTTTTGCTCGGTGTAGTCTTGTTGAACCTGCAATACATGTATTGAATGCTGCATCGGGATTACTAAGAGTACAACCCACTTAATCTTCAGATTCAATATCCACGTCATTTTTGCATAAATATATTATTCGAAAATAAACTTTCCCTTGCGCATGTTCAATATTTGTTGATAACCCATGAGACGGATGAGTAAGCAATACGTTTTCCCTGCCAATTATTATCTTGTCTCATGAATATTTATACTGAACAGTATTCCACCTGTTGAAGGCAGTGATCAGACAGCAAGTACTGAACAGACTTAGTTCAAATTTAGTCTCCGGAAACTGAACTTCATTAAGATATTCAATACAAACATAAAATTGTTGTGATGTACTTATAGCGTACCGCGAGTCAAAATAAATTAAGTACTATTTTGCGCGATAACATTTTACTTAAGTACAGTGCATCGCTTGTCTCACACGTGCATATATACATTGTTAGGTACTTAAAAATACTTTCCTCAATTTGATCGGTAATTAGAACATTTACTAGAATAAAGTTACCGCAGTCACTCGGTTAATGCGTTAAGTTTCGAAACCGCACTCAACCTCATCATCACACACATAACGTTTCAGCCATGCACGCATTACCGGTGATTTGTAAATTGATACTCCTGGATATACAGGAAAGGAACATTCATCCGAATCTACCACCCATTAAGACTACTCCAAATCAACAATCGTCGAGATATAATACTATTTATATACAGTTTCTGACGTAAACAGATCACACACAATTTCAAAGCAGCGAGTGTATTTGCACAAACAACCGTTTCTATTCCTGTAACGCTAAACTTCACCTTTCCGTTAACTGGGTGTAAGTTGTATTGGTACGAGCACTAGGTCTGCTGATGACTACAACGCTTTTTGGTCAACGACATCAAAGTATTATTCCTGACGCTACAGCCACACTTATACTAACAACTAGACTATGAATGTTATGAACTAATCCGAATGACATATAATTTAAAATTTTCTATTTCGTAAATTGCAATACTTAATTCATTAAATACGAAGCACAAACATATCCGTAACAGATAATACACACCACTTATCTTTCTAGCTGTACCTACTGCTATTCTATTGTGATTTTCTCCCTAAAAACCCTGCAATTTACTACCATTACTAAGCTACTACTTTCATTTTTACTCAAAATCGTAGCTATACAAATGTTTACAAGAATGTGCAAATTCCATATTGCTTAGTTAACTAGTGATATGAGTTTCTTCCAAGGCCTTAGGCAGCGTCTAAGGCACTGATTTGATTTCGTAATGATACAAAAAGATAATCTCACATTATTTTTTACGTGTAGCAATAAAATCTAGACACGTGATTACTAAGTCGGACGGAACTCTTCATTAGATAGTCAATTACAGGATGAGTCCGAATTACAGTATTATTGCTTTCTTTTCCATCGTTGTATTACATAGTTACGTGTGAGAAATAATCTAAACTTATTATACTTGTTGTAAATACTTTAAATCCATACGATTATGACGAGCTACACATTAAAGCACGGGAAATAAACTCTCGTTCTTAAAACTATATTAGCAAACGAATAATATCATACTTAAGATTTCAGTTTTAGTACAAGTTTCTTATGTTTGATACTCGCAAGAAACTGAATTGTTTCGTCATTTAGACTCTACGCAGGTACAGCAAGCTGTAGAGCTGCACAAGTACTTGAAGTAGTACGAGGCCGTGAATGAACTTACGATATAAAAGTTACGAAACTGGAGAAAGCGTCTAAATCTAGTTACACGTATGTAGCACTGCCGACATCACACAAATTAAATACTTAAGTATATACAGCGAAAATCACACCTTACGTACGACAAGTTACGATCAAACAAGGAGTACATGATAATTGAATTAACAATAGTTTTTTTTAAATATATGGTTGTGTTTATAAATTACGTGATTTATTTTTTCTCAGGATACGCTTCTGAGATTGTTAAAGTTCCGTCTGTATTTCGCAAATTGATATTGCCATTAGCGTCGATGATTCCAGTTCCACCGCCGCTGTCCGCATCCGCGGTATCCATTTTACTGATAGTATTGTTATTATTATTGTTGTTATTATTATTATTATTGTTGTTATTATTGCTGTTGGGAGAAACTGATTTAGAAATACTGAGTTTCCTTCCAGGGACGTTTTTCCTGAAGGCTGACATGCCAGAAATCCAGAGCTCCCTATGACGATACGCAAAATGCTTTCTAAGGGCGTCCCGAGATCTACTAGCGTGGCTGCATACTGAGCAGACAAATACTTGCCCTGAATGTCCTTCCATATGAACCTGGGATCGAAAAGAATGAATTAATATTTAAACATAGGAAAATCTTGTTGCGATTGCTGGACCAACTGAAACCCACATATCACAAGATTAAAATGCCGATAAAAGCTACATACCCGTAAATTGTAAGCGTTGCTGAAACGTTTGGAGCAAATATCGCAAGTAATTGTCTCTGGAGGTTTCTTGATCTTGATCTTGACCGGTGGTGGTGGGGTATCGACCGCATGTCGTCCCGTGGAGGATATGATTTCAACTCCATTTCCTGCCAATTCCTGCTGTTGCTGGGCAGCAGCAGATTTACCTCTTCGCTTGGTAGCTCCAGTGGTTTGGATCTGTTGCTGTTGTTGGGCGGCGAGTTGCTGGGCTTGGACAGATGCAGCGGCAACTTTGGCAAGGTCAGCCAATGGATTCTGAAGTCCGCTGAACCGGTCAGTAAACTCGTTGCCTATATGATACTCGACGTTGGGTTCCAAGAGCTGAGCTGGTATGGGAGCATCTGCATCACTCATATCAATTGGCGCTGGCTCATCTTCAAAGACGCTGTGCCCTCCAATACTGATACCGCCTCCAGCAGGACTGTAATAGTACGTGGGATGATTCTGTGGAGAGTTCTCCATGTAACCCTCCGCCTCATACTGAACCATGTCGTTATTGTCGCTTGCTTCGTTGTTTGAATTAGAGTTCTCAGACCCGCCAGCATACTGTCCATGACCTCTTGGGTTCTTGAGTAAGTTGTCCAAAATACTAGTGGTTCCCACATACAGGCGGCTACCTCGGTTTGTACCTTGTCCTTTGCCATTATTGCCCACACTATGTTTCTTCATGCTCAGATTTGTAGCGCTGTTGGAACTGTTGTATGGGCTGCTACTATTGCTCCGATCATTTCCAGCTGGGCTCATGTAAGAAGATGGGGTTGTGAAGGGGGATCTACTCTTGGAAAGCTCGTGGCGATCAATCAAGGCAGCAGACTTTTTCATTTGTACTGGAGAAGATAGATGAGAAGGGACGTGAAGGGCTAGGGGAAGAGGGACAACCGGAAGTTGGACGTGTGGAATATGTGAATCTCCCGGTTCGGGCTTTACTCCCGATTGACCGTGGTGGTGGGACTGGTGTGCATGATGTGGATTCTCAAAACCATCCTTGTGGCTCATCCCATCTCTGGCCGACGGTGTTGACTCAGGTACCATTCCTGTTAGCGACTCCAGGACGCCCTGAGAGGAAACAAAAAGGTATGTAATAATAAACCTCGGAGACGGAATTACATTAAACATACGTCTCGCCATATTTATCAGCAATTCAGCATCATTTCCTGGAGACTTTGCCTGCGAAGGTATGCCCGCACAGAAAGTTTCGAGTTTTAGGGCACAGATATAAAAGACGGAACAGTGTGATAAAAAGAACTACGCAGATTTAAAGAAAATTTGCCCGAGTCCCAAATTCGGGCAAGATCATAGGATAGGAAATACGGTGAACTTGGAGTGTGAGTATAAAAACAAGGTAGGGAAAATAGGCGTGGCGTGCAAAAAAGGAGGCGGGGCGAAAATGGTATGCGAGGAAAGCAAGAACTGAAGCAAAATACGTGGAAAGACTTACGGGATCGCCAAATCCAGAGATGCCTAAAAATTTTGCACCAGTCACCAGATGAGGAATTATGTGTACAGGAACGTGGGCTTCTCCGCAGTACAGGAAGCTGAGAAGAGCTTTTCCAGCCTCTCCTGGGATGTCAACGACGATAACGGGCATCATATGGGCTGCTTGGGCCATGGTCTATTTTTAAAATGAGATCACATAAAAAATCCTGCTTGAAATCTTTCTTCGAAATACATACAAACGTTTAGCGGAATACCAAACTCAAACTCCCAGCCGCGTCATGCATCCATACACATTCTCTGTCATGGAGAAAGTTACATGGCTAACACGTGCCTCCATTTCCTCTCTCTATCTCATACTTCCCCCTCCTCCTCTCCCCCCTCATAATCTCCTTCTTATACTTCTTCCTTAAACCCAAAAGCATCACATTTTTTTCCAACACACTCATCCTCTCCTTGAAAATGACTGAGTCAGATGAATCTCTCCTATAGCTCTGAGCCTGCCTCCCTAGAATTTGGAACTGGAACAAGATAAGTATGTGTAGACCTCTGTATAAAACTCTCTGAAGGTTCTTACGTAAACCAACTTTCCAGACAGTACATTTCCCTTTCCACCAAATATATTCTTACTCCGAAACTTCCCCATATCTTTTTCTCAGGTCCGGAATAAATATAAGAATAGCTTCCTCATCCTCATCCCTGCTACTTATTTACTCGACTATCCAGCCTCAGCATGTATTTTCTTCCCCTCCCTCCATCTCTCTTAATGCTTAAGGATATTGTCGCTTGATTACATTATTATTAGCACAAACAAACTACCGTACAAGGCGGACAAAAATCTCCTGCTGCGAGCTAGCTAAACTAACTCACCGAAACATTGTTATTATTATTGTTTGAACTATGTTCCAAAAGTCTTCTACAATAATGTCCACAAATTCCCACGAATCAATAAATGTTTTTCCCCAGTTTGTTCTACCTGTACCATGCTACAAATTCTCAACAGAATTGGATGGCATTGTAAAAAAATGCGTTTTTCTTCTTGTATTAATTTCAGTCCTCATTCACTCGATCGATAGTTAACTCATCAAACAATAGACAGTCAGGGTTAAGATTCAGCACTAAGGGAAGACGATTTGATTGCATGACGAGATAGGGAAATTATGGTTTAGTTTTTAGCAGACACCGACACCGACTTACTTGTACGACGGACGCGACGTAGGGCGATGCAGCTGTGAGAACAATCTTATGAACGGGTAGTGGAGTTCCTTGACAAAGTAGGACAGCATCGGTGCCAATTCCGTTGTCCCACAAATTGGCGAGAGATCGTTGCAATGCTAACAACTGCGTGTTCCACTTCAAACTGTACATGTTCGGTGTGGGTGAGGAGGAGCGTCCTGCACTGTTGGATGTATTACTAGTATTTCCTACGCCTCCATTAATACTGCTTCCACCGCTTGAATTGGTCGTCGTGGAATCTGGACTTCCGCCGCTTCCAAGCTTGCTGCTGCTCCCGGACAAATTAGTTGGTCCGGGTGTACTTGAACTTATAATTGCGCTTCCGGGGGATTTATTCTCCATTGTGACAAGTCGGATTGAGAATGGACGTCCCAAATTCCTTCCTGCAAAGGAGCTGATCTTTACCGATCAACTCCGGAAATTGTACAGTCTTCTATTCCTATTAGGAGCTGAAAAGAATATAAGAAACGAGGTGTTTTTTAGAACAGTACTTGAAATTGCCTGTTGCCAAACGACTTAAATGAAACAACTTAAATATACTTTAGAAAGACTTTCAGTGGAACAAGGAGCAGTAGCCCGTGGACGGAAATCAGCACAAGTCATCAGCGTTATATCCATGAATCTCATGCCCTCACAAAGATTTAAAAACACACCCAAACCGCAATGCACTCCCTTTAGTCCAAAAGGGATTGCTTCTTTGCCCCGGCATCATCCTCTTGCTTACCCATCAACAACAGCCTAAACGGGCCATGAAACGAACCCATATAATACTCCAACACCTGTTGACTATCTTGGATTCCGCTACATGATCTGCAAGCATCTTCCTCGTCTTCTCATTCAAAAAAAGTTGAATGCAAGGTTTATTCCATGAAACTTACGCATCCCACAACTGTCAACGTTGAAGAAATCATTGACCTCATTCGTAAAAGAAGGCACGAGAAGTCGAGAATATTAATATAAGCATTACTCGTCACGTCAGCAACCTTTCTACACTCTGATATGACTGGTATGCCAGGAGTCCATGCGAGAATATACTACTTCTTGTCCACTTAAAAGCCTGGCTTGGAATCAATCCGGTATCCTCCTAATGCTACTACGAATACTTTTTATTTTCCGGCTTTGAAATTCCCATCTCTAGAAAACTTTAATCTAAAAAACTAATCCAACATCTCGTACAGTTACACAATGTAGGAATGATCGAATACCTGATCAACAAGACTGACAATCAATGAGGACAGGAGAGCTACTACTAGGCAAAGGCCCTATGTGAAATCCGCGGAGTGAGAATAAAAGTTAGTTCCCTGCCATTGATAAGGAATGAACCTCATAATCGAAAAATTCAGTGTTTGCTTCGATACATACATCTGTAGTTTCGCCTGGCAAACCTGCTTTTACCCATTACCTGGCGTACACATCTTGGCGTTTACTACACAAATCTTCTAGTAATATTAAAGTGGTGAAGTAGTTTCTCCCGTATGCGTATGCACGGGACTGATTGACTGGTCTAGCAAACTTAAAATCCATGGATCATGTCTCCCTTCTCGTTTTTCAAATGACAGAAGTGTCATCGTCCGTTAATTTGACCAAACCGACAGGCGAATTTGGAGATTTCTTAAAGCAAAGTACAACTCAAGTATTTAAAAGTTGGAAGGAGGTAATTAAGGTAGTTAATCAAGCCTGGTACGAATATTTGACAGAGGCGAAATAAAAAGCCGGTTAGATTCCGGATTGGAAGAATAATAACATCAGGCAGACGGATGACTGGTTGCTGATGAGGGTCAGCTTTGCATGTTTTTGTTGATTTGATCCCCAGCCAGCAAGCATTCCCGGAACCTCACCTCTGAAACTCATTTTAAATTCAATACCCTTTTGATCCCCGCTTGATCAGTCAGTTGTCATGCTACCTGTCCAAATCCTAGCTTCTACCCAATCTCCGTTGATCTTGCTCTTGAGTTGACTACTTTGGGTGCTCAATTGACAGTTGGTTTCCTAGCTAGTGCTAGCTGTAATAATGCGAGATTATCATCCACTTTTGATTGGCTCTTTTTCGAGGTAATGATTTGAAAAGCGTATTCATAAAGATACACCCCATATTTTACTTTCTGCGCATAAAAGATTCGCAATCTCACCAGCTTCCATAAAGTTGTGGGAACAATGGTGAGAGGGGAATGAAAAGGTATGCAGTAGGTGTTTGACATAAATCCCACATCCTTTTCCCTCTCAGCTCTGTGCAAGCCACCTTGGGGAAAATCTTTCACAAGATCACACAAATTCTACGAAAAGATAATAAAAGGTTTTTAATCTTCTCATCCTATCATTCACGAGCTAAAACCTTAAAACCTTAAATTCATTGCGAAGTCATGGGAGACTCTATTTCTCCCTCTATGCACAACTTTTACCCATTTACTACGGATTGAGAATGATGAGCTAGCCATGGAGGTAAGAAAAGTTCATTCTCCTCATGTTTTTATTTTATAGAAAAGAGCTCCCACTTTTACAACGATTCCAACCCACACACACGAAGAACGGATAATGGCGTCACATGCACGATATCTACGCTCTCATCCCTAAGAGATTCAGTCTACCATTCGCCCCAGGATCATCAACCACCCCCCATATGATCCGTCACTGCATTACGATTCAAGTACCAGAACAAGTCGCAAATCCAGTTAGATTTTAGGTACCCCGTATATCATAAGGTCATTCCTCAGACTCAGACAACTAACCCTGCCCTACCGGTAATCCAACAGGCAGTACTTGCAGGTAAGCAAGTAAGCAAATCGGCTAACTAAATAACAAGAATCCAACAGCTCGGCCAACTTACACTATTACTACGGCCAACGCACACATTCCATCTTAAAGCAGTACTACATGAATGCCAAACAACCTCCTTGATAACTCCTAACGCATTTTACAAAATTCTTTGCGAACATGAGTCAAGTACATACAGGATTGACAAGAGTTTAGTCCAGGAAAACGTTTTTACCCACCCATAGAACGACTTCAATCATATGATTTGCTGGCCATCCACCCCTGCTAGCTACTCAAGTTAAAATCCACTATGGAGTTCATCCCAGATATTGTCATTGCAAATATGCGGAGAAGAAGTTACATTTAATTTTAGGAATTATTTAAATTCAGACTACTATTTTTCTCTTTTAGAAAATTCGGATTGGATTAGACTTACATTTCTAAAATACTGAAAATTCCATCCGGAAGTTTTATCTTAAGGACTCGAATGACCGGCTATTATTTCCTTATTAGAAGAGGCATTCTGTAAGGAACCACTGTTCCAAAGGTGACACTTTAGCTTTGGAATTGAAGTCAATGGCATCCAGCTTGTAAGTATTCGCTGCTAAATATTTGCAAATCAGGCATACTTTCTAAAATATTCTGAATTCCATAATTTGCAACACTGTACTTAACGTGAGGTTCTGTAGTTAGTCTATGACCTATATACATTTTCTCCCAGCTCAAGATGCTCTGCGCGATGCTGCCTCTAGAGTTGCACCGTTTCCATTCCTTCCGTAGCCGTCTTCCTACACTCCGTTTGTACGTCCATGTTGGCATGGCATTAAAATATATTGTATACCTTTGCTGACGTGATAACTTATTCCAGCTAACTGCAAAACATGAAGTCATCCTCGACAGTCTAAAAAGTACATTAGCATAGTTATAAACGTCTACCTCTTTTCCCCCTCTCCCTAGGTTAATCTTCCTTTGGTTGCTTTCTGGTTTGGGGGGACTGGGCCCGTACCTAGTTTTTCCCTCTCCCACTCGACTCTTCTTGGAGTTCCATCAAGATGATGAATACCCAAGGAGAAGAAGGAAAATAATGTACAGGTGTTGTCATAGCGTATTTACCATGTCCTAGATTTAAAGTTTCACAAAAAGATTGGAATGGAATAAGAAGAAATTGAGAACAAGTGATTCGGAACTACTCAAGTCAAGGAAGACTCGCTTCGCAAGGTAAATAACTAAGCCAGGATGTTTTATTCCATATCCTCCTTCGCCTTCCTTGCTATTCTCCATCAACTTGCACCAAACATCTTCACCACCACTACCAGTCACGTCCATTAAGGAAAGGAGGCATAGCCTACTTACTGCTGTGCAAAAAGGAATCCTGAGTAAAATCCTCCCTCATCATGATAATACACCTACAGTTAACTTTCCCGTCGCTTACATCTCATCAAAACGCACTACCAACACAATATCTCTCTAATTCTGCTTCTCCAAGCCCGACGACAGTTATCTTCCTTTCTTATACATCGCCTGTATGCAGCGCTTTCTAGCTATAAAGGAGACGCTGCGCTTGCTGATGGAACGCTTCTTCCATTATAGCGCGTATCTTCGCGCATTGAGGTAGCTCTCTATCAGGATTTTGCAAGATGTTGCTCCTTGCCTTGTGTTGATGCGGTTTGCGCTGCCCTACGAAGCTAAGAACGATATAAACAAATGATAAATATCTAACATTCCTTCAAGAATCCAATGTTTCTCCACATACATAAAGAATCTCCACCAAGGCCCCTCACCTCCTTTTTTCCCTATACAAAGTACCGACTCCCTCCGTTTCATGCATTCGTAACTTATCCCACACATCACCTTTACTTCCTCCACTAAAGTCTTCTAAAAAGAACGGAACTTTGTTTTTCCACAGTTACCACCGCTCGTAACACAAGAATCCAAAAACTTAGATGCTCCGGATATTTCTTTGAAACAAGGCGATGAATGAGAAGCATCCGTGCAGGATTCAACTTGCTTCGTTTCACGAGGAAAAAGAAAGAAGTTAGGCAAAGCAACAAGTTAATGGGAAGAGATCTGTGCTTCTCGAAGCAGAACCACGAAAAGCGATGATAATGATATATACTGCAATAAACCTCTTTTTATCACACCGCAAGAAATTTTTAAAAATGCTGACATTATAAAGCCCTGGACTGAAAGCTTGACATAAGAACCGCGGACAACGACAACTAGTATCATAGAATTCAGCGTCCTTACAGAAGTCTCCGTCCATAAACGCTATGGTTCCATGGCTTCTGACAAATACAACAACAATTCTTCCAATGTATCTGTAATGCATGTTGTAAGAGACCGTAATAGACAGTAGACACGACAGACAGTGAGGGAACAGTACTACTCTGGTTGGTGAAAAAACTTTTTCATGGACAAAGGACGTGCATAAATAAGTTTGCATTATTGGGTAGGGGAAAAGGTAATACAACTGTGTCGATGCTCTTGATATTACCACGGCCCAAGACGAGGACGACCACGACTTCCCTGGCCAACACTCAGCATCCGGGGGAGGAAGATACTAGCAAGGATGTTGTTCCATGAGGACAAGAGTATTATGCGAAGCGTCTACCTCGACTTTCTCGTTTGAATTCACACAGAGGCTAAGATGGAGGGGCGGATGGAAATGTAAGGATTTTAACGTTATGAAGCCAAGAAATCGAGGAGGAGGAGGAAAAGGGTTAAAGACCTCCATAAGCTTCTTTTTCAACAACATGATCTTTGCGAGAAGAAATAGTTTGCAATATACAGAGAATACGTTGGTTGAAAAAATTCTACGTGTTTTCTCTCCTTCCTCTTGAGAATCCCTCCTTTGCCTTCCTCCAAGACGTGCTCAGCTTCCTCATCATAATACCCACCTCCTGCTCCTTTTTACGGTACTTGCGTCTCAGCCACGACTCAAATATATGTACTTTGTTCCTACATATAATTTTCATCTCCCCTGCTATAAGTCTCCGTGGAATGGAGAAGCGTCTACCAATTCATCTAGCTCGAAGAAACAAATCCCTTGAAACAACTCACCTCCCAGAGAATTTAGAAACGAAATCCTATCTCTCCAACAATCATCTACATCTCTCTCCATAATTCGTAACGTTATGCACAGAATTTAGAATCTGATACGAATACAACTGGGAAAATGAGATTCTGCAGGCAGGCAGGTGTAGCATGTGAGACTTCACAGGAGAGATTTGTATAAGAGTGTTGTTAATACAATGGCATACTACAGGTAATCTGTGCTTGGTTTACTCTTGCTATTCACGTAGTTCACGGACGGGTGGCTGGAGGCTGGAAGGAAGAGGGAGACAACACAATATGGGAACTGGCGTTCAATCACCTTTCCAACTTTTTAACTCATCCCCCGGAATAGCTCTAAGCCCCAGCTCTTTCATCAAAGACCACCGACTCGCTGATATCATCTTGATAAGCGTATCCTCTCATTCAGCGATCTACAGCGCTGGAAATGATTTCGCTGGAATTAGATCCACAAGTTTGAACTCTGATTCACAAACTGCGCACACAAACAAATCTCTGTTGTGAATTTACTCAGACGGCAGTTTGCATACCTGGAGGATTTCGTATGCATTATTATCACTACTACCATGGGCTGCTGTATGTACAATGCTTACTGCTAACCGATTACAGCTACGTCAAAGAAGATAATGAATTTGCAAGAATGTTTAATGAGGATGAAGAATACTGGAATATAATCACGGAACCTCCCGACCTTTGCTTGGTTCAAAAAGAACCCTTAAATGATTTGCGTAAGCAACTTCGTTGTAGTATTACATCGGTTAAAAATGCTACTTATCAGCTGGAATGATATCTGTCATTATTCCATTATGTCCTCTACGGAACGTCGTCCAATAACTGTCAAGGAATCAAGCACAGCACACTGGACACACTTGAATTGGAAGGGAGTCTAAACAAGTTCAGTCTTTCTTCATATCAAATCTTCTTCACACTCTTCCAGCTATGGTCGAATCAAATATTAAACTAATGCTAATAATGAGCGTGTACTAGTCACCCTTTAGATGATTTTAATTCGACAGATCTAATTCTCTGTCTAGCTGTCTAGCTGTATGACTGGCTAGTGGACTCGTTGGGGTTGCAGGCAACTACTGTTCGCGATATCGCGATGGCCATATTATCTAGGACGGATTCTTTCTTGCTTGTCTCCTCCTCTTATTACTTGATAGAAGAAGGTTGGCCATGAAAAGCTGGAGTTTATTTAATTTGCGAACCTATGTGAGAGTGTGCTTGCATTCTTAATGGTTGTCCTTCGTCAATGTCAATACCATATGCAGTTTGCATCCCTTAAAGCCATTGAACTCTAACGGATAGACGCATCATATCATTGCTTTATTGCACTCATTCACAAGCTCTTATACCAATTAATTACCTTGGAGCGTGTTAAAAGTTAATTAGCAGTGTTGTACCTTGGTGGATTTAAGCTAGCTAGTTTTGAAAGTTAAGCCTAGTTTAGAAGCGAGTTTACTAATGCTGCATTGAGCAGTGAGCTAGTTAATGGAACAGAATAACAAGTAACTACGTTTTGTCCTGGCTTGAATCTCAGCAGTAGTTACTTTCAACAACTCCTCCAGATAATCCCGAACCGTTGTTTCATACGCTAGCTGAACTAGTAGACACAAATAGAAGATCCGTCATCCTCCCACTCGCTGGTTATCAACCTCAGCGCTTATGTTAGTATAAGCAAGGAGCAATGCCATAACATAGGGATGCACATCAAATATATAAGTTTTCTCAAACACATCTTCCAGCAGAACGAGGCCAACATCCGCATTCTTTCTGGGAACTAGTTACTCAACTGAATACAAGCAATCCTTTAGCTGGCAGATTGTGGGATGTGGGGTGGCGAGAGTAAGAAAAGAGAGCGAGAAAAAGAGAGAATTCCAATTTCAGACTCCAAGAGCTATATTTATCCAGGGGCATCTCTGTTCGGAACTAAACCTCGTAGTAGACTCGAGTTGGAAACTAACTGAAGGATACGAAGAGATGACGATGATCGAGAAGGGCAAGATTTTTTCTCCAAAGTCAACTCCTACTGGCGTTACATAGGAAAAAACTGTATAAGCTTCCGTCCCTCGTATACGTCCATAGATTCCACAGGTTGGTGAACTGCCGAGATTCCAACACATCGAATGCCATTCCAGCAACAAGTTTGAAACAACTCCCCTCAACAAGGCTTCCTCCCTATATCTGCAATCTGATGACTGATAATACCTGCTCCCCCTAATCTTTCCCATAGGTAGTTAGCATCATAAGCTGTACATAAGTGAATGACCTCTCCTGGCTGGAAGTTTCGCATCCTCAATCATCATCCTGATGGAACAAACGTTTCATGACCATCCAACAACTATCCGATGATCTAATCCTCCAAATGCTTCAACTCTCATGGAACACTGCCCCACGCCTTCTTTCCTCCCTACCAGATCCATAACCCGTAGTCGTAATTTAATGGGGAAAAGTAATCCTCAAACGCAAACTAGCCGATCCAGCGAGAAAACCTAACGAAACTGGAACCACAAAATATAAACTACAATGAATCCACATAGTCTATCAGAAATGTAACTTGGAAACATTGTTTGGAGTCGGAGTCCTAGCGATATCGACTAAAACTGTTTTATACAGTGGAACTTACTGGAACTGCCGTTTTTATACCTTTGCTGATATCAGACTGCTGTGCTTTGTTTCAACCTCAAAGTCATTTCTTCGCTTCCAGAGACAAATCTCTGCAGATGAGATGCTTATATACTCTCCAGATATGGATGGCAGCTGAAGATTGATCTTAAAATAAATTGTCCACGAGCTTCCTTCCGTTCCACAAGATGTTTAAATAAACTTAAAAGGGGGAGAGAAAATGTGACAAGAGAGGAAGCAACGTACCTTGTATACGGTATTTCCTGGATATAATTAACTTGCACTGCAAAAGATTCTCCAGGAGGCGCAACGCACCCAGGCAGACGTCCTCTAGTTCTATTTCGGGTAGTTTCCTCTTAACATCTGGAGCCTGTTCCGGAAAAGAAATATTGTCAGTTAATAGCCAGGACGTCTTCCAGCAATGTACTTTGTATTTTATGTAAAACTACACGAATAACTCGGGACACCAGGGGAACATGCCAAGCTTTGCTGCTATGTATGTAAAAGTGATTCGGTTGGAAAGGAATAGATGGGAAAATCTGAGAGGGTGGAGAAAAGAGACGGTGGTGGTGTGTGAAAACGTATGCAACTCCTGGACTGGAACATGGGAG
Source organism: Sminthurides aquaticus (assembly GCA_906901655.1). Lineage (NCBI taxonomy): Eukaryota > Metazoa > Arthropoda > Collembola > Symphypleona > Sminthurididae > Sminthurides > Sminthurides aquaticus. Next base: position 3,429,211 of record CAJQTT010000014.1, on the reverse strand, counting down.
GATTTTGGTTGGCTTTCTTAATGCTATCTTTTTACAAGGGGGATGTGGCTCGTTTTACAGATGTGTAGGTTCTATACTTACAAAATTTTCTCCTTCTTCCGGCACGTGCCTTTAGTTTTCTTGTCCAAAATTGTCTCCACACCCTGGAATACAAGAAGGGCGAATCCCAAATCCGGAGCACTCAATTTTCAAGCACTTAACACTGGTGAAAATGAATAGTATAGTATAACTGCTGTAAAAACTTGATTGGATTTCAAGTTATACAGGCAGATTTATCACTGATAGCACAATTTTCTTTTTAAACGAGGTTAATTGTTGTCTTACTCTTTGTCAAAGATTCTCTTTGCTCTTAGCGAAGTTAACTGGTATTTAACTCTTTCTGGGACTTGTACCTACTAGAGGAAGGGAATTAGTTACGATCATAAATGAGGAAAATTAAAACGTATTTCTCTCCTGGAGCCTACCGGGGGACCTACCGGAGGAAGATTAATTATTCGGAATAATTAATTATTACTGGGTTCCAAAAGAGCGGTTGAGGTGCTCTGTCTGGGAGGTTTGGCCTTCTTTGGTTGCTCTTTGTAAGTTTGATAAATTTCTTGACACGACGGAGTTTAAATAGACACTTCACTGATGGTTCTCCATGAATCCTCTATTGACTTTAGTAGGAGTTTGAGTTATCATAAATCAATATAATATATTACGACGGCTGGGGCTCGTGGAAATGAAACGTGAAAATCAACAAGACACAAACTGAAAAACTGGTGAATTCCTCCGTATTAACGTGAGAGAAAGGTGGGAGGAATGACGAGAAAGATTAATTAATCAAATAATCAACAATAAAGGGTCACGTCACTAGTAAAGTAATCAAAATTACGGAACTCAGGGGGAAACAATAAGATGGAGAAAACGGAAAACTAGTTTGATTTCCCTCTCAACTCTTTCTCATCCACCAGGCTCGGATGCTCAAGCAGTACTGAAATGACATTGCGGAAGAGGGCTATCAACTGCTTGAGAGATATTCTCCATGCATGCTCTCACAGCGCCTGGGTTCTCTATACTCTGTGCTTTTGCTAGGCAAGCGAGTTCCTGTCAGACCGCAAACTCTCTCTCTCCATTCCATATGATCATCATGTGGGCTTCCATAGGAGACCATGGCATGGGCATCTTCCCTCCCTTTGAGCAGCGTGTTTGCAAAATCCTATCCATTCTAGCTTTTTGGCGTTGGAGCAGGGGAAGAGTGGATTGGAGAAGAGAAGACGCTGCTCTTGTTCGCTGCTCCCAGATATCCTTGGTTGGAATCAGGATAACTTTTACCTCTACTCCATTCCATAGCGCTCGGTGCTACGCTGCTGGCCAGCGCTGCACGCTTCGCTGGCCTGTGAAAGCGCGTATTCATCCTATTGTATTGTTATATTCCTCTTGTCTTTTGATCGTGGAGGATTCCATAAAAATCCTCACCAAGATTCCCAGCATCTCTTCCTTCTATTCTTACGCCAAAGTACCGTACGCTGCGCTATACAACTTCCATTTTCCACAGGATTAGGAGAACCGCTGCCCTCCTTCGCCTGTGCCTTTTAATTGAGGATGGAAAAGGTATGAAAGGATGACGGGAGGAAGAGACCCCATTGCAGAAAGTTTTTCATAACGTTTTATACACAATAGAAAAAAATTAGGACTTTCCGTCCGAGATCCACTTTCTAGGTCTGCCATCTTATTTTTTTCGTTTAAAGTTAGGCAAATGCCCATGTCTGTTTTTCTGAGGTTACAGCATGACCTATTTCTTTCAAACAGGTCGAGAGGTATAGCCGGAGCAGGTATCTGCCCTGCCCTCATCGTCCATGAGGCATGGTCCGTCTCCACCCGAGAATTGTAACCGTAAAATTGGCGTGATGGATCGGAATGAAGTTCTACGTACATTTTACATTCCTAACGCTGCCGCGCTGGACATTTAGATTTGAAAAACCTTGCTGATTTGTTCAGGCATTAGTTGGTGAAATCATGATTGCGGTTTATCCAGATCGTGGGACTTTGAGGATCTTGCGTTGCAACGTTCGAAGGCTTCTCAAGAAGAATTCAAAGCGACTTATTTGGACTTACATAGTCTGAATGTTTTTTACGGTTTGGTCACTGTTTCTATTCCATAAAAACGCTAGAAACCGTACGCTTGCATCTGTAAAGAATAAGAAAGTTTTTGGCATATATGCAGCCCTTGTGTAAGACGCAAACAAAACTCAAGTGACCTGGGAGAATGCTATTAATTTTGTAAACTCGTGATAACTTTTTTCAAAAGAATAATAGCACGTCAATGACACCATGAACCCTGGAGGCTGTAAGAATTGGAACATTGTTGAAAGGATGTGCACAAGTTATAGAGTGACAATGTGAAATCCTTGTTCTACCTGCATGTACTAAGTATTACGAGAGGATACATAATGAAATGATAGCTTGTAGGAGGGAAGAGAGGGAGGATTTGATAGTTCCGGGTGGGATTTATTCCGGATGGCGTTTAAAAAGAGGATACATACTCGAGTTTTAGAAAGTTGGAAGAAAGACGATTTACTCAGGCGTTAAAAAATTACAGGTTATGATGTGCCAAAGATTTAAGTAAACAGACGTGTCTGGTTTTTGCTTGGATAAAATCCTCCTCGTTATCTTGCTCTCATGGAAGAGATGGAGGGGGCTGGTTGTAGCTGTAGGTTGGAATCTTCTTCTTCTCAGGCATCAAGAATCATGTCATGATGGAGAGCTGCTGGTGTGAGGTATGCGAATATTAAATGATACGAAGCTACACTTTAGAAGAATGAGAAACCAGTACTACGCTGGTTAAGTTGTAATGAAATGGACAAAGGCTGAAAAAAACGTAGAGAATTTCCCGTTATTCTTCTCTCCTACTTAAGCATGCATACTATGGGAGGAAGGAGGGATGATGATCGTGTTTTGTCTTTACATATACTGGCCACAACTATGACCTCATCGTCTTATAGTAGAGCAAGTCAAGGGAAAGGCTGACTTGGACTTGAGTGATGCGTGGAGGAAAATGGAGAAATAACGCTGCGCGCTGCTTGATAGCAGCGTAGATTGTGTAGGTTGCGGATGGACTTGATTCAGGTAGGATTGTAGGATATTATAGCTTTCCTCCTCGCTGATTGCCTCCTTCCTCCTTGCTGTGCATACTTAATTACAAGAAGTTGAACTGTAAGAAAAGTATGGCCAGAGTATGGTGGCTTTTGTGTCTTGTAGTGCTGGTTCCGGTTACAAGTGGGAGTGTGCTAACTCCACTCCTATCAAACTTGTATCTTATCAAGAAGAGAAGAATTTAAAAATTTTAAAGAACGAGTTTTTAAAGATCCAAGAATACAAGGAAAAGGCCAATACTGTTGAAGTTGTAAAATGGGCTCCATCAGTGGCGTTTGGAGGCGCAGTGCAGACTTTTTGTTTTAGAAAGGAAGACGAACGGAGGAGAAGAAGAAGAATGCGCGAAGATAATGGAATATCCGTGATTATATTTTACTACAATGAAAAGCTGATGTCAAAATCAGCTATATTCTTTTAGGCGAAGGAATAAGCTTGAAGCCATACTATGTTGCAGTATGAAAACAACAGAGTCATACTTCCAGCTAGACTTTCAGTTTAAGGAACGTTATCGTGATGAAGGTATGATTATCATGATAGTGGAGGTGGCCACGCCACAACTCAATGGCTTTAAGAGACAAGGAAGGCTGGCGAATATCTTACTATTGTAAGTTCGTTGTGGACAATCATAAAAGATCGGCTTGGGTAGCCAGAAAGCAGAAGCGTTGGAGTTTGGAGTAGAAACTGGCCGGCATGCTTCGGACTTTTAGAGGATCCTCGCTCGGCTCAGTGATGGTTGTAAAGTTGTACTCACGTTAAGTATTTAAGCTTGTGGCAGACTTAAATGATAAAATGCGTTGCATGCTTAAAAGTCAGGAGTACAACTAACTAACACAACTAAGGAGTTGAGTCGATGAGGGAAAGCTAAGAAGGGGAAGGAAGAGCAAGAGAGGTGGAAAAATGACCAGAATAAACAGATGAAGGATGTTTAGAGTAGCTGAATTGCTGAATTCCTCTATGTGTCCATCCATTGTCCATTCTTTCTCTGATCGGAGTGTAGTGTAATGTTATTAAGAGATGGCCAAACCAGGGTCTGCACTGGGCAGGCCGGTAAGATGATGATATGGGCAGGATATTATGGCGAATTAAGTGGAGGTATAAGAGACAGAGAGATAGCAGGATAGAAGAGGAAGACGAGCTGGTTGTGGTGGCTGCTGGCGGACGGAAATCAAGAAGCGCAACAAGTTGTTCTTAGGAGAATCTTAGTCTCCAAAGAATAAGCGCTTTTTCTCTCTTTCGAAAGCTGGGCGGAATTAGTGGAGCTGAACAGGGGCCAAAATCCCTTTGAGACAGGTAAGATAGGTAGGAGTCAGGAGTATGGAAATGGAAGCGTGTAGGAGATACAGACGGTCTTTAAGATTTTGTATATTCTTCCTCCATATGGTATATGTCTTTAAAGACGCTAAAGTGCGTATTCACTCCTGACGCTGCGCTGCAAGCTAATCTTTATCCGTGAAGCTGTACACTCCTTTTGCAACTCCTCCGGGATGGGATGATGGGATAGACGCTCCTATTCGCATTAAGTTTATAAGCTTAAGGAAAGCATTAGAAGGGGGACAAGAGGAGAGAGAGATAGAGAAATGCTGAAGTCATCTCTCAGGTGTCTTCCATCAGGTGTGTATGTAGTGTACAGAGTAGACTGAAGGGAAGAGTAAGGAAGCTGGATAAGAGAGATGATGATGCTGGGAGACGCTTATAGGATTTTGCAAGCTCTCTCCTCTCTCTTCAAGGAGCTCCTCCCTCTGTGCCAGCTTTTAAAGGCTGGGAATGATAAGGAGGAGTGGATGGAAGAGGAGAATGGCTTGAGGAGGACAAGCCTTTGCTAACCATAATCAGACGTTTTCCACCTGAATACAACGGCATTAATTCCATGACTTCAAAGACGCTGCTCTCTCCATCATCTTTGTGGAAAAGAATTTGAACTCAATTCCATCTCCGCAATCCCACAACCTCAATCCGCACTTGTCTCTTTTTTTCTTAACGTTCTTGACTTCTTGTTCGTTGATGGAATGAGATGATGATTCTATGGAGTTTATTGTACTGGGAGTGCGGGAATGAGTTGAACGCTGCTCCACGCTGCGCCAATTCTCCTGTATGCCTTCCTGGTGAATTGTTGTAGGTGGGATGAAGGAAGATTTTCTCAAGTCGTTGTTCCCAATAAACCTACAGTTTTCTCTCCGGGTGTGTGTGAAAACGCTTGAGGAAAAAGAAAAACCTCATTCTCTTTGATACATGAGAGGTTCTTGGGTTTTACTTGGAAGCAAATCTCATGGATATAGATATATATATAGTTATCTGTCATGAGATTATAATTAAGCTTTTCACATTATCCACGTCTACGACCGGGCAAGTGACGTGGATAACTGAACCATACATCCACCTTCATCTGCCATCAGAGGCACATAGGTATTCGCAAATTGAAATCCAGAGATTTGGAGAAAAGGAGAATATGAGACGAATAAGCTTCCAAAGTCACCATACGAAACATGGTATTCAATGAATGGTTGCTATTTGAGGATTCTGGAGGCGCTGCGCTGTGCAGCGCTGCTACGAATCGTACGGCATTGTACATTCTTCTTCAACATGTTCCATGGCTAATCCTCTGCTTCCTTGCTTCTTCACATTAACACAAAAACATACCTATGGATGATGGATGGAGCATTAAACTGGACAAGATGCAGAGCAGCTATCGGTCTGTTCTGTAGCTAAATAGATAGATAATTTGATTCATTCGGTTGTTGGTTCTTATAGCAAGGCCCCTACAATACAGCCATTAATAGCTTTATTTCTGATTCTTACTGAATGTTCTGTTCTGTAGGTACGTTTTACTGTGTTTTGCAAGATGGCATAAAGTATAGTTTACAATGCGCGCAGTTTGGCCGGAATGAGCGAAGGAAGGAGTTAGGCTCTATGGCAAAGATGTGGGAAGTGTTTGGTCGGAAACGTTAAGGCTAATGCACGAATTCCAGAGGGCTTTGCCTTCGCTTTTTATCAATCCATTGTCATGCGAAGATGGAGAAAAGATGAAGCCATGGATCTTGGTTGTAGTCCGCTGAATTCTAAGGGAGTTCCCCGTCCCCGGTTTGGTAGTGTCGGTAATCAGCTGAACGAAGATGGGATGGGGGAGATACATGGGGCTTTGGGCTTCTTCCGCGGGCCAGGTGAGAGAGAAATGTGTGGTAGTTCTGCAAGAGATTCTACAGGATAATAGCTCCTGGTGAAACAAAAGCATGGAAGATTGTAAGCGTATTTTTTGAAAGCTCGCATCTCCCATATGATCTTGCCGAGTTGCTGGGTAATCATTCATCCTTCATCATCATCACATGTGTGTAGTGTGTGGGGAGTTTTTATAACGTTTTCCATTCTCATAGAGAATATGCTGAAATGCTGAGTCTCCTCCGGTCCTTAAACCCGACAAGAAGCTAAATAAACTCGCGAAAGCACTGGCTAGGAAGGCTACTTACTGTTTCCCTCTTCCAGGAGAATGAAATGGAGGGAAAGCATAAGGCTTGAAAGGAAGGAATGGAGGAACTAAAGCCTTTGGGGGCTTCTTCCTGGTGAATGACTTCCTGAGGCATGAGCTATGGCGAATGGCCTTCCTGTGCGTGAACCAGCAAGTTCAAGAATCTCTGAGACAATAAGAGAAAAACTCGTAAAGCATGGAGAATCGTCCGGGCGAATTAAAATGCTAGGACCGCGGCGCGGAAAGAGGAGTAGATAAGAGCGATGTTCAAGAGTACGTAGGCGATTGAAGCATGGATTTGCGGATACAGCGCCCTCTGGTCATGTTCTTTGTGTGGAGGCTGCTAATGGATCGTGACAAGTTCCGGGGTCCAGTCTTGTCCCGCACACGGAACAAAGTTTGTTTAAATGCTTTAGACACGTTATTTAAAAAAAGATTTTGTTGCAATATTTTCTCGAAAAACCAAAATATCCCATTTGCAGGTACTCGATGGCATGTTTGATAAAAGGATGCTACCAGTCAGACAATGGAAATTAATATAAGATTTATATAAGCAGGTGTACGTCCGGAATAGTTGTCCTGGGCTTCATACTCCTTTCCTTCTCCCTTGAACTTGGAAGGTGAGGATTTTGCAGAAATGATCCCTTAATCTAGTAATCGTCTCACCTGTGCAACTCCCCACTTGCCTCCGCGGTTAATAACTCTAATAACGTAGAATTGACGAGAGTAGGTTGCAAAAAAATGCTGCTGGTCAAGATCAAGGCGGCTGGATTAGCGAAGATCTAAGTGATTCAAAAGCTAATCTATAACACACGTTGGAGATACACATAAATATATGCGTAAACTGAAAATGTTCCATGGTAAATTCACATACGTAGGGACGGAAATCGTAGGATTTACTGGGAATGAGGCGAAGCTGAATATTCCTGAACTTCTTTATATCTTCACGCCTGCCCTACTCTGTATTCCTGTTTTCTAAGAAGATTCTGCTGACCAGAAATTCGTTGGCAATCCACGAATTCGCCTAGCCTGCCAGCTATGAACGTTGGTTAGGTTAGAGTGGAGCCACTTGAAGGGAGTTGTTCTATTCCATTGGAATTATCCCGTTTTCCAATAACTAATCTGAACATACTCGTTTAACCAGCTGGGAACTGGTTGTTGGGTTGGAGGATTGATTAGGAATTCATCATGCTCTTGGAGTGGGGTGAGGGGATTGCAAATTTCGTGAGTCAAAGGTCAATGCTCATTCATGTCCTCCTGGAAAAACATACGCGTTGTAAAGTAGTAAATATATGTATATTGTCAGCTTGAGTTTGAGTTGTTTTGAATGCATACGGAACGATGATTTCGCATTGCTGACTGATTAGGATGCGAGATTAGGAGCGTGCATAATTTGAGATTGGATCATTCATGGGCTTGATAGTTCCAGTGTCAATGTAACTTGAACGTTGAAGAAGGGCAAGGGAGAGTAGAGGAATAGTTGCAAAAACAAATATATATTCTATTTTTTAGCGAGTTCATGTCCGCTAAAATGGGAATGGACGAAAAGGGTGTAAACAACCCGTTCGATCACGGCGTCATAAGATTTATCAGCCTTTGTCATTTACTTTTAAACCACAAAGAGTTGTACAACATTGCTTAGCATTTAAAGTTAATCCACGCCAATTATTTCGACATTTCAGAAATAATACAAGACAAGTTCAAGGTATTAAGAATGTCTCGTATATAATAAAAAATGGAAATGTCAACACTGTATGAATATTGGGAAACGCCCGGAGGAGGCTGGTATATAGGATAGTCTTAACAGCGTGAGCTAGATGATTCATTATTAAAGATGATTCTTTTAATTAAAACTTATCCGCAATTCCGTGCTATAACGATCAGAGTCACTGTGAGGAAACGTTCACGTATTTGACATATGTAAGTGTTTAGCATGTGGATAGGAATGAGTCGTATTTGATGTTTTTATGCTTCTCTGAAGTTGGGGCTGCGGGTGCTGTAATCTGGTTCGACACATGCTCAGATATCTATTTTAAAGCTCATTATAGGTGCGTGGGGGAATTTGCTTTCTTTGTTTGATGTCAGCATAAATAGGCGTTAAAGTTGAAATGTTTACTGGCTTTAGTTACGATAAATAAATCTGTACAAAGGGAATTCCATGTAATGCTGGATGGGTAATTGATGGAAGTTTGTATTTCAGTTAAATGTTGCATCAGCCTTTGTTTAAAATGAAATGATAACTTTTAAGAGCATGAGAATAGGAGCAGAGAGGACGATTAGCAAGTTGTAATAAAGTCCAGCTTGTGGTTAACTGTACAATTAGTCCGTATCTGTTCAATTAGGAGGGGCGTATGTGGAAGTGAATATTTACTTTGAAATGAAAAATTCACATAAGATTATAATCCTTAATGATTTAATTGTATGCTTATGAGCCGGAACTGCTTGCATGACATTGTAGCAAATTAAACAAATTAATCACCAGTTCACCACTCATCACTTTATTGCTTTCAAATAATGTTCTAAGATTTTCCAGAAGAACTGCACTGGGCACTGGGAACGTTATGCGTAGTAAAGTAGCTTCCATCCATTTTAACAGTGGAACTGTAACATTCGTCGAAACATATGTTGTAGTGTACTGTAAATATAAATGCTGAGATAGGAAGCTAGGTTTGGATTATGAAGAAGACATGTATGACACATGTACGAAAATGTATGATTGCGCGTTTTCCCAAGAGCTCCCTCTATGATAATCGTCGATGTTGGTTAGTTAGTTGTGCAAAGGCATGTTGGAGTTTCATCCTGGATATAACTTGTTCCTGGTGATAAAAGAGTTGCATGGAAGATGACGAAATGACCTCGTTGATCCATGAATAGAGGTATGAATACATGAGAAGATTAAACATTAGAGAGGAAGAGACAAGAAGGAGGAGAGGGAAGTTGGGAGCGTTGTTGGAAGCGATAGTAGTCTCAAGCGTTTGCTATATCTTGTCACGTGTATCCGTTCCAGTTAAGAAGCCATTAGCACCTGCCTACAAAGCGTGTCATATGTGGGAGAGGATGAGAGGGAGATTGGATTTCATGGAACAGTCCAGCGAGAAGCGGAGAGAGGATTTGCTATTGGAGAAGAGGAGGGAATAAGAGGAGGGAGAATAAGCTTAAGCGTCAGTAAACTTTGAGCGCTTATACAAGTTGCAAAAGCCTTGAGTGAAAGATGCAAAGAGGTTTGGACTCCGTGGAGGATGATGTTCTTGGAGAAGTTATGGAAGTGCGGAGGAGAAAGAAATTATGAGGCAGCGCGAGGGTATTAGATTCCAGAGGAGAAGTTTAAAACAAGGTTTACACCTGTATTAACAGGTGGGAATATGGATGGACATGGAGAAGCGGAGATGGACTGGACTAGATGCGGTGTGGAGGTATGGAGGATATGGAGAATTGTATGGAAGTTGCCAGAGGGAAGATGACATCAGACTCTGGATTTTACCAGGTTTGACTTTGGTTTTTGAAGGACTTTTGGAGAGGTGGATTGGCGTATTATTATTTTCAGCTTGCTTAAATCCTTTGCTTGCTTTTTCTACCACCTTTTGGTTGGGTAATTGGCTGACTGGATGGACTGGATGCTTTTTATTGCGAGGATGATGAGCGGGTAAAGGATTGATGAAGAAATTAAAAGGTTGTTCTACATGCATCATATTCGGTTCGCATGGACGACTGGATAGATCGTGTTGACTGCTGGCAATGGTGGAAGAATCTAGTATAGTGAAGATTTCCTTTCCTGGAAATATCAAGTGTTATTCATACTTCACACTTAAGACGTACATATAGCATATCATCCAAAGCAAGCTAGCAACCAAAGCTAGGAACAGCCCACGCTTAGGACTTGAGCGTATGAACGTTTGACGTTAGCAGAGCAGAGTAGGATTTTGCAGTGGATTCAAAGAAGAAATGATGGCATCGCAAGTTGGATGTTGTTAGCTGGAACTCGGGTGAGATATGCAGACGGAAAGCGTCATCTCATCTCTCGCGAATAATCGAAGCATATAGTGATTGTGATGAGCTGGAGAAGTGGAAGGATGGAAGGATAGTCTGCAAATATCCCTCTGGCGGTAAATGCATGCAATTTGGGAACATCGTGGACACGCGGACTTTGAGAGAGAGAAAAAGCTGGAGACGAAGCTGGCGGGAGTGAAAATCTTAAAGAGGGATTGTGAAAATTGTTTGAACTTGTGATAAGGATGAAGAAAGATGATGGAAAAAGACGCGGACCGCCATAAAAGGATGGAAGACGACGGGATGGAGGATCGGACGTGCGGATGGGTAGTGACTATAGTGACGGACTTGCTGTTGTTTAATTATCCATTTGCGCAACGTATTTCCCCATAATTTTTCTTATGTTTAAACTCTTTTCCCCGTTCCCAGTCTGACAACTTCCCGAAGCTACAATCCAGCCACTTCCAGTTTCAGCTAGTTGATGTGTGCTATAAGCTGGAAGAATGTATGCTTTAGTTGGATGATTAGGAATATTAGAGACAGAAGGTGGATGGACTGGAAGACGAGGTGATGTCGGTGTAATCTACAACTTAACGCTTAATGGAGCCGATGTTAATGATAATGTTAGCGACGTTAACTACAGAAGTAAATGCATAAGCGCCCTAGTTAGCTTGCTCTCGTTTCCAGTTCTTCTTTAGCCAAGGGAATTGAGTTCATCGGCGCGAAGACTACCTTTAGTGCTGCGCTAGCTTCGTTGCTTCATAGCCTTAGTTATGATTCTGGATTGTGGCAGAGTGGCATCATTAAGCTGTCTCTACGAGAAAAGCTGTGCTGTAGTGTGGGTGAGAATGATCAGAAATGATGCGATGGAAATACTCCTAGGAATTAATTACATCCGTTCTTGTGCTACATGGAGAAATATGTATTTTGAGTGTTTTGCGAATGATGGTGCTATTTAAGGAGGAAGGTCGATGAGATGAGGCTATGGGTATAAGGAATAAGCAAGTTCCAGGACGGATAAAAGAAGAGACGTCAATGCTATTGTCATGAGGGAAAAGAGACGAGGAAGGGTGTCATTGTCATTGTATTGTAAAGGAGGTGCCCGTTGTGTCATTGTCATTGCCTGGACTGCTGAGTGGAAATAAGGGGGAAGCTCTGTATATGATTCATTAAATCTTGCGAAATGCTTATCAGCCATATCGCCTGAGGCTGTTTGGCTGAACATGCTGAATGACGGCGGTATTTCCAAAAAAGTTATTTGCTCGTTCCAGAGAAATGGGCGTGGATTTCAGTATATCTGTGATAGAAGACTATTAGCGTGCAATACTAGACTGGAATTGACGGATGATTGCATTTAAACATGTAGTAATGTGTGGCTTAGTTTGCTTAAAAGGATGGACTGGAAATTATAAAGCTTGGGTAAACTAAAACATGAGGGATTTAAATCTCGGAACGCTTATTCATTCTTGGTGCTTTCAAAACGCTCATTGTAAATAATCGTTATCCGGGTTAGGATTTACAGGATAGTGCGAGATTTATCGCTGGAAGTGAATTCTTGTCGCCAATGCAGTATATAATGTAGAAGGCAGAGTAGAGTACTTATATATATACTTTTGGAAAATGAAGGATGACGGTTCTGACGGGCTTGTTGACGATCAACGGGATTGATTCAGTTATCGGGATTGATTGATTGTTTAAGGGGGAAGAGTCACATCCAATAATTGTTTGTTGTTGGCGGTTGTAAGTTCACTATTGGTTCTCCTGCTATGTCCCTGTTGACAAATGGATTGAATTGTATTTTATTCGTAAATTATCCTCACCAGTTATCTTGTTGTGATCATTTAATTGTTTGATTTCGTCTGTCTACAAAGAGTTGGAAAGGGGTACTGGAATGACTTAATAATTTAAATGCATGACGTAACAGTTAAATCATAACGTTAATCCATCCAATTCCAATGGAACTACGGAACATAGAGGAAAGATAAAAGGAAACGTGCACTTGGTAGCGTAAGATAGGCTTTGGGATTCGGGTTTCTGTTCTACAACTGCTCAATGGAAAGATTCAACTCTTCTTGAATATTAGGCGAATACACGGTATCTTTATTTGCTTATCCTGACATTACCGTGCGTACACGGAAATGGAATATCCAAGCACTGCAAGCCAATAGGCAGTGAAGTGAAGGCTTGGAGAGCTTTGCAGATTATTGCAAATAGGAACTGGCGAGGAAAAATGCCAGTGAATCATTCACTGGAGAAATCCACACCGTAGAATAGTACATTATGTGTTACGTAAAAGTTTACTCATCTTCATTTTTAGAACTGTAGCTTCAGCTTCGCAGATCTTAGGATGTGGAAAAAATGCGAGATGGTGGTAGGAGAAGAGGTGGAAAATATAATTGTATATATATATATATATAGAGCTATGCGACGGCTCTTAGAAATGTAGAACGGACGGGAGAAAATAGCTCCGAGGTTTTGCGAAGTTTGCAAAACAAACGCTTGCCAATGCCATTGCAGATTCATGCGGATAAAATAAGTGGGGATATGAAGGACGGAAGGACGAGGACAGAGGCTCAAGTCAGGCAGGAGGTAAGGAATCAAAGCAGGAATGGAGGGAGGGGAGGCAGATGATGGGACGGGTTAAAAATGGATGTGCGAAACTGCATATGGACAAACTGAAGAGGTAAGTAGAAAATCGGAAATGTGATGATGGCGATTGAATTAAAAGAGCTTGCTCTGATATTGAAGCATTGTGGATATTAAACAAGAAATAGAAAATGCAAAACATGTGATTGCAAAACCGATCTTGAACTATTTCAATTACGCTAAGGTTTGCGTAAATTCACAAGGACAGGGAAGAACCTTGGTGTGGATGGTTTTATCCTCCGTCATCTTATCATCTATATTTTTTCCTTTGCTTATTAAGAGGTTGGAGATCGGAGCAGTGGAGTACATTGCACAGTGTGAAAACGGGTATGCGTTTTGGTGAAAGGTAGGAATGACTGTAAGAGATAGCATATTGTAGCAAAATATTTTACAAGGTGGAGGAAGAATGAAGAAGAACAGCTAATAGAGGTTTAGACGTCGGTAAGTAGAAGTTTTAGCAGCTAAATTGGTTGTGTTGCACGTACGTGTGGGGAGGCTCGTGGCATGGAAGATTTTGCAACATTCTGTTTCGTAAATCCATGATAACGGTAACATTCCAATCTGCTGACTGAACGAAGGACAGAGGTTGCCCACTTTTGCTCTTGACTTGATCAAGGATAGTAAATTAGGGATCAACTTACCAATCTACGTATGTGTTAACATGTTTAAAGCCAAGAAACAATTAATAATAAGGTCAATATTTTTTTCGATACTTCTAAAAGTCGGGTTTGCATGTAAACCAGTCGTTAACTTTTTCTCCAATCCAAAGCTAAAATTCATTTGACTTCCTTGATTTCGAGTCTATTTTTGAGTTGTATTTGTAAAATTGTGCATCCCCATATTAGGTTTACTGAAAGCTTTTGGCTGATTCTGGAATAGTCCACGCCATCGAGATTCATGGAAATAGCATGTATATACACGTTAGAGGTTTATTATTAACGTGTTCAAGGGTACACAGGTAGGGAGTTTAAGGGGTACATTGCTGCGTTTTCAAACACAGTAGGAAACATGTCTTGTCCAGGAAAAGTTCTGAGCGGTAATTGATTGAGATTTGAGGAAGAACAAAATTTTGAGACATTGAAGTTAACATTGCATTGTCACTTTGTGTTGTAAGCCAGCGCATACTAATTATGAAATGCGAGCAGTCGTACAAGAAACTGTTGGCTCGCTGTCAGAAGCAGGAGACATTGAGGAGGCAATACATTGACTTGTTGGTTGTAGGGCTTGCAGGGCTAATTTCTTATAAAAATCCGCTAGGTATTTAAATTTCTAACGTAACGAATTTCAAGGGAATGGGTCTAGTTGGACCAGGGCTGGTGTATTTATTTTAGCAACGTTCTTTTATTAACTTAAAGAGCAACTAAAACGGAACAATTAATGCAGCAAAGGAAATAAAAGAAGACGACTAAACAGCTTTAACGTGCGTTTAGGAATTCCAAGATTTTCACATGAGGAGAACAAGATACGGGTGGACGAGATACGTTTTTAAGGGACAGAGAAAGAGGGATATAAAGCGAGATAGGGAGAGAGAGAAAATGGTAAATATACACTTTTGAGCCTTGCAGTAATTCATTTGCCCCGGTCTCTGGCCTAAATGTTTAAAACTCTCTCTTTTTCACACAAAAGTGCTTTTAAGACCACTAAAAAACTCTCTCCTTCGTAAGGAGAAAAAGAAGGTTTCCTTTTCAACTGCGACTTTCCCAGACTCCAAATCATACATGTAGTACAGTGCTTCAGATATGATCATTACGCAAAAGAAAAACTCCGAATCCGACTCTTCCACCCTTTGCTTAACGTTTAGTTGAACTACGAAATTAGATAGAGAATCTGAAAGTCTTAGTACTTCATCTTGCGAGATTCTTGTCGAACCGAAGGCCAAGAGGTTTGGAATTAGTTGAAGCCAGCACCCGATACATATTTTTGTTCGCCAAATACGTACTTCGGAAGCCGGGTTGAAGAAACCATTTGTTGTGAATAGTGTTGTCGCATTTGGTGTTTTTCATATGCATTTAATTTTAGTTATTCCCAGATTCACGGAGAATACCAGAAGCTCTTTGGAATTAGCCCTTGGGATTCCAAAGTTTCCAAGGGAATGGAATCCGCTCCGGGTTTTATAATCTGGGAAAGAATTCCCGTGCTTCTCAGACTGCATTTTCATGACTTGCAGAGCGGATAAAATATGTTTGGCAACTATTTTGCGAATTTGATAAATTCTATAAATATCTCCTCGCGCGTTACTTTTTTGCATAAATTCCTGTTCCAGATTGTATTTCTCCACCCGCGACCTCCGGAGTTACCCAAGTTACCCTCCTGCCTCGTTAGCATCTGCATCTACGATAATCTGTGTGACTCGTTGGTTGTTCCGGAGGCTGAGAGTGGGAGAGAAATTGGTGCCAGGAATCTTAACCTATAGATTCCAGTGATTCCATATGAGCCAATGTTCCATGTAGCGAGTGTGCACGTACCTTTCGTAATGATACAGTGTTCGAAGTATCCAGGCCCAGGCCATAATCTGCGAGTAACGCAGTTGACTCGAAAAATCTCGTCTTTCGGGAATACAATTAAGGAAAAGGATACATTAAAATAGCTTCTGCAAAAGTTGTAATGTTTAGTTTATTTATAGTCATGACCTCAGGACTTTTGTCCTGATTTCCAGGAAAAAGGCCGTGGCGGAGAAGAAGCTCCTGGACCGAATGTACGTTACGTAATGAGTTAAATCAGACGGGTTGAGAGCGAAAAAGTGTCAAGAGGATGTTGATGTTCGTGCTAAAAGTATCATCCTCCTCCCTCTCCTCCCTATATGATTTCCCTATTCATCTTATGCAGAAAAAGATGATGATGATTTTTAGTTGGCTTTGATTCTCATCTTCGAAGTCTACTATCTTCCTCCACCTCCTCCTACGTATATATTCCTCTTCACCATTTATTCATGATACTTTTACTCCTGAAATTTGCTCCGCTTTATTACGATGTATATACTTCATACTTCGATAAATGCCTTACTTGCTTTCTTTCTCCTGTGAATTACAAACGAGGGAGTAGTATGCAAGGCAACAACCCCATCCAGCTTCTTCCCCATCAAATTTCCAAAAGCCTTTCCTCCATGGAAAGTCAGGCGAAAATATTTCTGTAAAAGTAATAAGGAAAACGTGGAGTATGACGCTTTATTGTCTCATGCACTGCAGCTCCTCCTGCTCTAACTCCGAATTAAACTGAAGTGTAAAATAATATATTTTTCGGTTTACTTGCTTTCGCACAAAATTTTTCCAAAACAACCAATTACATCGAAATACTACCTCATTATGCCGAAAACACGTATAGGGATACTGGTATTAGTGGCATCTAAGGAAAGTTTAAAGAGAGTTTGTCAAAGAAAATGCTGTATCCAGAAAGAAATGCTTTGCTTTTAAACAGGCTTGGCTCAAGCACATGAAACTGATGTGAAAGAGTCGGTTATAATAATAATGTGCCTCTCGCTCTGGATAGCAAAAAGGATGTTTCAGACTGAAATTCCGACTCATCATCCCAACAGAATTTCAAGACATACCGCCATAGCTAAACTAAATATTTAATTAACTTGAAGAAAGGTTTCTACAGGCTATATTTAAATTGTAAATAAAATTACCCAACTTGGTGTATACGGTGAACGTTAACTTCTGATACCTAAGGCGGAGATCTACGTCGAGTCTAATTTTTATAAACGATGTCAAAGTTGTAAATAATATAACTACGATTGAACATGCTGTCATATTATTCCTAACTAGCACGTAATCTTTCACCATAGAAGGACCAGTTCTTAAGTTTGAGGAGAAAATCGCACTTCATTAAAGACATCACTGTGTTTCTTCCTGCCAGTTATCTTTGCTGACCGAAATTCCATAAATAATGCATTAATAGAAGCATAACATTAGTTATAAGCGTACATATTGCAGTCTATCTAGCTGCAGTGCTATCAACTATAAATTAAAATATTATTTGGCAATAGGGAGAGGTTGTGCGATGGGAGGGAGGGGATACCGTTAATTTACTATATGTACACTCCTTTATCCAGGAAATCGAAGGAAGAACACAAGAAAATAAGAGAAGATAAAGAATGGCTGACTATGATGATGATTTTTGTTGCATATTATGACATTATATTATACTTCTTTCCAGCCTCATCTCATTTTGTTTTTCAACTTAGGGACTACTCTAAGAACACTGGATTGCAGAATATATGACATTGATTGTGAAGTATCCTGTTGGTTTTGCCAATTAAAGTTTCGAATGGAAACACGCATGTAATTATACCATTAAATCTTTGGTCACAGCGGAGGAAAAGAGAGCATGCATATAACGCGTATTATTGCTCACGTACTAACAAGATCCTGGTTACTTAAGATACTTCAGTTATTCCGATAGTTCTAGCAAAAATTATACAGCGAATAATCAAGACAAGATGGTAAGGATATAGAAGCTACCTACCTGAAAGCTTCATTGTTAAAATTAATCGTAAAAATATTGGCAAAGCAAACTGGTCAGCTGGAAGTAGGCTGCCACGTCGGAATAAAGTTTTTAATAGTCAAACAGTGTTGTAAAATTGGAGACAAGAGAAAAGATGAGGAATGCATGTCCCGTACTCTTAGAGTTTGTTAAATTGAGGAAGTTTCCCTTGCTTTATGAAATTGACACGGGCCTTGTTGTCTACAGATGAAGATGGATTGGAGGCGGGTCAAAAAAATTTCCTGGATGATAGAGATGTTTGTTTGTTGTTGCGGGCTAAATTCTTTGCAGATATTTAAGATTAGGTGGTAAGCTAGGAGCGCTGACCCTGGATAGCCTCTGCACCGTTATCTGACTCGGAGGAGAATGGAGAGTTCGCAATGTATCAAAGATGAAGCCAGAGTGCGAAACAAGAAGAGAAGAGGGGTGACACCACCACCTCAATACCGGAGAGAGGTTGATAGAATTAGAGGTTAGAGCGGGAGAGTTGTTAGAACCAATGTGCAAAAACCTGAATAGTGTGTGTGATACTACGAACAAAGTACATGGGTAAGAAAAGAAAGTACTGTTGCTATTATATACGATAGCCTCTTGAGTTTTTGGATGGATTTTGGCATGGATTGGCAGATTGGCAGAAGGTAGTAAAATGGACAGGGTGGAGGAAGATTTTAAAGCGCTGCGCTTACGGAATACCGTGATATGGACAGGTATGGAGATTAAGGATACACATTTAGCTAGTAGGTTCTTGATGAATGCCTTGCCTTGACGACGCACTTCTACACTGTACACACTATCATTGTGGATGATTGTGGAGAAGTTGATGGAGATGGCCTGTGGGAATCAACTATTTTCTCCTGTTGTGGTCATTGCCCTCTTTAAAATCTTTGCAGAACAAGACTTGGCGGAAAGATACGCTGTGCGCTTGTTGTAAAGAGCAAATTGCGCTGCGCTAGGTTTACACGTTAGCTGCTTTCTTACTTTTGGTCCTTCCATGCAGGGTAGGAATACTGAGCTCAGCGCTGGGCGCTAAGTCTGGGAGAAGCGTTGTGTTACACGCTGTATAGGAAGAATCGGAGGAAGTTTTATGGAGCAACGCGCTACATGTTTTAAGGGGACCCAAAATACGTGCTTGCTGAAGATTGTAATTTAAGATGATAGAATCTTAGGGAATCACCAAGACAAGACGGATGGATATTCCGTCCGGGATGGATAAAAATATACGAGCTTCGTGAGCTTCAGCTTGCTTGGAAGAAAATTGGCAAAGACGCAGGAGTACAGAATACACGGGAAGATGGAAAGTGCTGCCCATAAACTGAAGCGGATTGGGTGTGCATTTTGGAAAGTTGGAGAAGTGGGAATTTATTCTATTGGCTGAGCCAGACGTTCAGATAGGACGTCAAAAGGAAGGAAACAACAATATTTTGTTGCTCGTAAAATGACTTTGGAGCCAAGATAAAAACTGAATTTTTATTCTGGTAGATTCATTTTAGTGTTCCATTCCGATCTCTGCACTTTCCGGCGAAGACGACTGGAACGAACTAAGAAAAGAAATGAAACCTCGAATATATTGAAGCCGTTTTTACGGTGAGAATTATTTCCAGGGATGGATGAAGCTTTGGCATAACAGTGCAGATCAGCTGTTGGCCGCATTGAAATAACTGGACCGGGTTTAAAAATCCAAATATTTATTTATTGCGAGCTGGCGGTTGGAACTAACTAGCGGACTAACTTTTAGCGGTAGGAACAGCATTGCAAAATTTCAGCTGTAGATTCGAGAATGTTCGAATGATTATGATAACTACCTAAATCTAGACGAAACATGCAAGAAGCTCAAGACGATAAACTAAGAAAGTTTTAACGCTGTTAGAAAGCAATTATAGCTTAGTTTCATATCTTCTAAGTTGCTAGCATTTCAAAATACAAATTCCAGGATAGAAGCATTTGTGATTTAGAGGTGGAGACTTTTTTATAATTCAAAACGGTTTAACTGAAAAGCTAAATTGCGCACTTCCGGGACCATCTGTCCAAATTTTGTGACGTACCCACTGCTTATCATTTGTTACGTTGGCAAGGGTGGGATGACAAACACTGAAGTTAGTACACAAGTTGGGCTTACAGAAAGTTTAAAAAATAGGAAACTGGTACTGGTCACGTGTATGTGTTTTCCAGTGTGGGTTATTAGAGTTTAGGATTATCATTAAGTCTACGTCTATATGAGCGTCCACTCAGCCGGAACTGCTGTTTTTTAAAAACTGCTCCTCTCTCCATCCTTAGCACACAAATTCTCAGTCGGAATCTACCTGTTTATTTACCAACAGTCGGAATCGAGGTCTACTGGTTATAATGGTAAAAACCCTTTTTTTCGGACTTTTGACCGTAGAATCAAGATCTGCAAAGATTTTTCTACAGACTATTGGGTTTTTCAAAAAATTCAAATTTTTAGTTGGCAGGGTCACTTTGGCTTTGACCTACTCAAGGGTAAATAAAGGTGAAATAGTGCAATTTTTTCTGACTTTTGATTGTAGAATCGAGATCCTCGAAAGTTTTTTGCAGGAAATTGGGGGTTGGAGCCAAAATTCAAAGCCTGAGTTGCACAGGTCATTATGACTTTAACATACTCAAGGGTCAATAAAGGTAAGGGAGTGCAAATGTGTTGGACTTTTGACTTCGGATTCGAGACCCTCGAAGGTTTTTTTGCAGGGTATTGGGATTTTGAGCCAAAATTTGGGTTTGACAGGTCATTTTGACATTGTAGGCATCTTGTTAAGCATTTTTTGAATTGCTGAGCATGTGCCATCTATGAGACTGCTTTCTTTCTAACCATGCGATGGCTAGAAAGCATAGTCTTTGTTTCCCTACATGCTTGTCCCCTCTACATGTACTGTTGCATACACAGGTGCTACCCGGACGTAGTGATGCCCTTGCATATACGCGAGGTGAAGAATTGAAATGCTCAGTTTAACATTAGGCCAGGTTAAACTCATACACACAAGTTGGTTAGTTTAGATGGTAAAATCGGACACAGTGTAATTAACCTCTGATGTTCTCTCTCCTCAATCAAATTAATCCCAACCACAAATACATTAAATTCTCTTCTTTTTCTCGATAATTGTCGCGAATATTTGGCGAACATTTTGTTCCCCCGCTGTGACGTAGCAAGATTGTCCAGATCTTGCCACGTCACACGGGCGGCGTGAATTAAGACAAGGGAAAGTTCTGAAGGGACTGGGATGACAAGTAGCGTTATGCTGATTGTCACCCTACTCCTGGAAGTTATTGAGGAAGCATTAAGATTAGATGTAGAGAGACGAAGAATAAACGATTAGCTCAAGTACATTATTTTTGCGAAAAATCAACCTGCAGGGTTTCCGTTTTACTAATTTATTTAACTCCAGAAAAATATTCCCAGGAAGGGAAGGAGAAAAGCGTGTATGTTAAGAATATTTTTCTCTTCTTACCCCGCCATGTACAGTTTTTAAAGAACATAGTTTCCATCCCCGTTTAACTCCAGCAAAAGTTTTTCATCCCTCTAGAAGCAAGAACTGGTGTCATGAACTTTAGTGTAACGATGGTTTGCCCTAGTTTGTAATACCTACTGTGTAGAAGGTATAGGCGAAGTAGTCGTCTCTTACGAGTAATGTAAGAGTACGACAACAATACTTCAACGTATGATATTTCTCGATTTCATCGAGTGACCGCGGTTCTAGTAACAAGTATCTCGTAGAGGAAGAGTTGGGCTTTCGAATGATGCCACGCTCAGTGTCATGCGATTAAAACATAATTAATTAACTTAGGTTTAAGGTAATTAGATATGTTTCATGGGGACTGTCGGTAAGGACGGTAGGAAGCATAAGCTATACAGAAGGAAGCAGACGTAGTAGACGTCCTGCGCATGAGAGCAATGTTAGAGTAAGCACATGTATTGTGTGGCATCTAAATTGTACCTATGAGTGAATGTGTGTGTGAAGTCTGTAACTGGGACGCCGGTTACAGGCCTATGTAATTTGTGTGCTATAGAATAGGAAACCACATGGGAAAATCCCATGAGGAAAGAGAGTGTGCTTAACTATAGAAGAGGACGGACGTGTGGTCCGGAGCTCCTCAATTCTAGTAGTTAGAGGGTCGAGCTTTTAGTATATAGTAGAAAAGACGGGAGCGTCTTAGACTATCAGGATTGTACGTAAAACTAGATAAGGTTAACTAATTGTTAGTTAAAGTGTTAATAGGTGTTTCAGTCCGCCTAGAGTAATGCGTTCTCCCAAAGAGCTAGAATAATTATAATTAATTATTTAGAATAGTTAGTGTAAATCGGTATAGTTAATCTCTTAACTAAGGATTAGGAAGGTTGAAGAAGGTTTAACTTAAGTTAATTTAGACTAGCTTAGGAGGTAATATGTTGTCATTGATTCGTTTCGTGATGGTGTAAGATCTTAAAGTGAACACGACCTAATTAAAGAATTGAACCAGTAAGAACCTTTAGAATGTGGTTGCAGTCCTATTTTTCTAGCCTAATGTGCAAATTCATCTAGCATATGGTAGGTTATAGATTAGGCAGGATACAACTCGTTACACCTCTAAGAGGTTCAACATAGCCAGCATAGGAAAAAGAAACGCGTAACAGTAATATAATATCCCCCAGTCTTTCCAGTCTGCAAACTCATGAATTTTGAGATGTTGTTTACTACCAGTATTTTAAGTAGGGCTTCTCCTAGTTATAATTCTCGTATACACTATTGAAGTGCCTATCCTTTTTCCAAGCACGGGCTGTAGCGTAAACAAATAAGGAAAAGCATATGGAAATTCAATTTAATAATGAACATTCCGTTTTCTCTCTTAACTCTCTATTGTTCCAAAGACCCGTTACACTTGGCGCAATCTTGTAAGGATGAATTGTTTCCGTTGAAAAAAGGAAATTATGACAACAGTCAGGCGCTCCATCGAACCAAAGGGCCTGAAGCAACAATGTTCCCGTTGAGTCTATTTAGACAATAATGAGGTTGTAAAATACTAACATATGCGTAGGAATTGTATTAATTGTTTAAGCGTGTATTATATCTTCCAAATTCGCGAATGAGACAATGACCAACTATAGCATTTCAATAATCGACGGCAAGTTATACCGTATAGCTCTATCATATATTCCCTTTTTCATTTCTTCCTTACTCAAAATATTCTACTGTACTATTAGTTTATGGTTCTGGATGTGTAAATTATTTAGCTTAGATTCGCGAAACCCTTCCTTTTGTTAACTTTCCTATCATGAAGCATGAGATATGTGTCTCCTCAAAGCAAGACTAGAAGATACTGATGTAGAGCCGGCGATTGTATTAGACAGAATGAATCTGTTGGAAACGAGTATAAGTTTTCTAAAACCATATTTGCCGGAACTAATAATCGAAAATATGTTTGTCACTATACTGAAAATTTTTGGATTGATGATTAGTAGTGGTATTACGATAGAACACACTCAAATGTAACCAAAACACGCCCTAAGAAGGGTTTTATTGCAGCCGATATTTATATATTCTGAAGTGTATGAAGTCTATCCATGGCTAATTGATGTACGTAAAACGAATTGAGGCGTAGACTACTTGATTTGAGTGTATATTTTGAACAACATATATTTTCCATTCATAAAAATGTTGTAGGGGCCTCTACTGATTCTTTTTCCCGTAGACAATAATGTTAAGATGAAGGGAACAAGGGAAAAATAAAGAGTCTTTTGTTTTAAACTCCGAGAATTAGGGTTTTATTAGCCTTCCTTCATCTTCGAGTCCCAGATCCTGACTCCTGACTTTAACAACCTTTCGGAACGTATAGCCCCCCTCCGCTAACTACAATATACGAAGAGAGTAGCTTCTTTTTTCTCACACAATATGTAACACACATACATAACACATCCCTATTACCAGGGGAAAAGTTTTAAAACTTTTAGATATAATTAAAAAAATCTATATAACCATACAAAATATTAGTTAAACAAAATATACTAATAACCTTGAAAGCAACATTTGAATAATTCGCCCAACTTGGCAATTAAAATTTTAAATTCCACACACTCATTCAAAACATTCACCAACTCCATTCATTTAAACTAATGATCAAAGTGTTTCAAGCTAAAGAAACTTTAAGTCTCACAATAAAATCTTCACAATCTGGGAACAAAAACAACATAATGCTTGATCTCTTACAAAAATTCCACGCCCTTTAGAAGTTCATTCACTCAAATATTACCAAAATTAGTAAAAATTGCTTAAAAATATTAAGTAACATCAAAAGTGTTGAGTAATATGTAAATAAAGTTCAATTTGAAGATCCATTTAAAACAACCAGGTAAGTCATCAATCCAATCAGCTCCGTTATTGTGGTTGGCCTCACGAATAACCCGGGTAATTTGGTCCAGACCAATTCCATCCAAATTTAAGATGAATATTTTCATCCCCTGAGTTACATTGATAATTAATGGCTCCTTTTCTATATTAAGAACCGGAATAGCCGTTTGCACAGACTTTTCATCAAATATTTTCCTCCTATCTTCTCTTGCACTTCCGTTTTGATTAGCTTTTGCCAGGTCATTTTCAATCAGAAAAACTTGTTCTTTCAATTTTCGTGCCTCCATAGCCTCCGCATTTGCTCTTTCCCTTTTTAACACTTGTGCTTGCCTCAAATTTTCTATCCGTGCCTTCCTTTCCTCTTTTTCTAAATGACGTCTTTGTCTCTACTCCCGTCTCTTCCGCAATTCTTCAGAATTAATTGGCGGGAAGTTTTTCACTTTAACCAGTTTAGTAGCAGAATGGAGTTTCAGAATCAAAAGCTCGCTTAACACCTCTTTGATTTTCACCAACTGTCAACAATTCACTGTGTACAACATCCAATCTAGGTACACCAGCAACCGCCTCCTTTTCACTTGAAACTGGTTGCTCTGGACGATGGGAAAGCTTCAAATATTCATCTCTCTTTTTAATTTGTTTCTCCCCCACTTCAGGTAATTGAGGTATCTCCTTACTCTTCTTCTCTTCGTAGGGAATAACTTCCTTTCTTGCAACTCCAGTACAGACCTTCGCTGGTTAAGTCGGCTTACGAGCACAAATGGTTTGGACCTCTTTTTTCTTCAAGGCAGATTTCTTCTTCTCCCGTTCCGCTCGCAATCGGTTCTCGTAAGCTTTCACCTTCGCGAGAATTTCTGTATCTTGTTTTTCACTGTATCCTCTGTTTCGAAACTCATTCACAGGACTTTCGCTATCGTCACTATTTTCTGACAATCTTAAGTCAGTTTTGAGCAAACTCAAAGCAGACTTCGTGCTAGCTTCGCCTGTAGCAATTATTTATCCCATCTTGGCAATCACCCTGATCACTTCTTCACGATTTTCGTAACTAGTACGTTCTCTTCGTCTACAAATTGGGAATTTTAGTTGGGTGTTTTTCAGTTGCTTTGAATGAAAGGACTTGGTATAAGCTTTGATGCCACGAATATACGTTGTCACAATGCCAAACCTACGCATTCCAAAGGTTTTTCCCAACTAAACTCAAATCTTCCTTTCAGGGTTTAATGGATATTTTTAGTGAGAGTAACCGACCACCCATTTTCCGTGTTTCTCCTAATTCCAATTCATTTATTGCATCTTCCATTTTGTTTTCTCTCACGATTTGACCAGAATGCTTCTTCCCTCATACATTGTGGTGTCCATTGCGCAACAAGGGCTTCTTATTTTATTTATTTAGATTTTTCTTCCATCTAACTGTTTCATATCCTCCATCTCAGTTTACAAGAGAAATGGACACCTCCTCATCAATATTACTTTCCCAGGCAATGTTTCCAACATCATCCCTCATCTTTTCACCTGGGGTAATGTTCACATATTCCATGAATGCATCTCTTCTTGAAACGTTTCTTATGGTAAACATACCTTCTTTCAATATCAATTTAACTTAAGTTCCAGCTAACTTAAGGTCCAACTTAATCTTCTTTATGCATCATTTAGTTTCAGAGACTTGTCTCCTCTCATTTCTCCGACTTGCTGACAGGTTTTGTTTTTTTATTCCGCATTTTAGTGGGGCAATGTTCACTTATACTGGTATGGTTTACTACTTCAATCGCAGTGTCCTCTGTTTTGCCATCTCCTTGATGAATTTTAAAAAACATCCTTCTCTCTCTCAAAGTTCGTGTAATGTAACCTCTTTTAACCTTCCACATCTTTGGTAGGAAACACACCGTTAACAAAATGAAGTTAATATATATGATAACTTCAATATGTACCGGTACTGGATTACATACTATAGTTGAATTGATTGGTCCAGCGTCAGCTTTATGTGCCTGTGATAATAACACAGCCATTATGGTAGAACGGTTCTAGTTTTCATATAGAAGATATCCCACAGCCAAGGTGATCAATCCTTACCATAGAATTGTCATTCCTGAGGTTTTTAAATACTGTTCTACTATCCAATGGTCATAACGTGCAACCAGATCTAAGTCCAATTCTGTTAAGTTTGTCAATGGATGGAGGTCATTCATTTTAAACATGGATTCTTCGATACTCAACCCTTCTGTATCTCCATTAAGCTTCCAGTTATTGCAATACAATTCTGTTACATTCTTAAATGTGGGCAGCGCCGTTCTATCCATAGTATCCTTTATTAGCAACAAAGGAATTATCAGCCAGTGAAGGTAAGACATGCTGAACATTACGAGAGTTTGGTGTTTCATCTTCAACACATGGGAATTCAGGACTGATTAATATTTCTGACCCTCGGTAAATAGTGCAATGACAACCAATATCGAATTCCAAATTTCCAATATTGTTTACAGGCAGTGAAATATTTCTTTCATGTCCATCGTACGTTTCATTCTTAATTCTTCAATGAGTAATAATAATAATAATAATATTTGTCCCATTGATATGGCCGCTTCCATAATTGCTCAGCCCCTACAATACAACCCCTTACTTTCCCCTTAACCATTGGTTTGCACTATAGTGCAAGATTAAATTAATCTTATAATTAATAATCAAGTTCTTAATTTTAATCTCCCATACAAAATTTGCGTCTAACTCGTACCGACCTCCAGTACAGCTCCAAGTTAGAAGGTAGCGTGCACTCAATAATCTCCTTGAGACAGACGGCTTTTGGTTTCGTTCTGGTTTCTTTCCAACCAGGGATCAAGTTCATTTACTTTTATATTGTGGACATTCTATCATGACATGGTAGACATCCTCATTTACATGCATGTTACAAATGCTATATTGTGGAGACTTTGCATACTTTGACGCCCAGTAGCTCCAAATATCGTTAAGAATTAATTTTTTTTCCATCTATCACAATGACAGGTAGCCCTGTGTGTAGGCTTTGTAAAAATATAACTAGGTTGCAACGCATATAACTATGGTAAAATTCTGAGGCTATTGCCTTAATCTTAATTGTAGAATACCATTTATAGCCACTCAACATACTTTTCACATCCTCATCGATTAAATATTGGCTGACTATGCCTACAATATTCTTGAATGTTGTCGTTGTCGCACAACTCTCCAGTTCCTCTATCGTAATCGGTACCTTTAGGACCTCAAAAAGGTTCGACACCTGTTTGTTCCAATATTATCTAACACCCTCGCAAACATTTTTTTTACACTCCCTGAAGCTATTAACCATTATTACATGGTTACAGTTGATTATCCGATACAAAAATTTCCGCGTGGCTATGAGTACTTGGAGCTTAATATTACTAGTACCTGTCTCTAGCCTGAGAAAACATCCTGGGTTCCTTCCGTACTTTTTAACAATTTTCTTAGGAATTGAGTCTGTAGAGTTACAAAAAATTCTATATACTTGCCCCACACCAGTAAGGCATAGAATACAATTGATTTGACCAGACTATTGAACAGTTTTACATGTACATTAATATTGCTAATTTTTCCTTTTCGAAATATGTCAAACAAGGCATATTCCGCTTTCTTTGCTTTCCCTAAAATTCCCCTTTGCTTTCGCCGTGTTGTGAATGCCGGAACACTTAAACGGTAGGCCTAAGTACGTGTACTCACTGGCTATATCTATATAGAGATTACCCCAATTAAATTTGACTTTTTTCTCCAACCTCCCTGCTTTCCTGAAAACCACCGCATTCGTTTTTCTAAAGTTAACCGTTAGATAATTCTCCTATAAATACAATTTTAGGTCATCAATCAGGATTTGGAGATCCTTCATTGTTTCTGCCAATATAACAATGTCATCCGCATATATTAAGACCTTAATTTCTATACCATCTATTTTAACTCCTTCCCCCCTGCTTTTATCTAAATGTACCACCACCTTGTCCAGGAATTTATTCCAAAGACCAGGGCTCAGAGTTTCCCCTTGCAATATAGATTTTTCCACGAATACTCTGTTACTTAATCTTTCTCTCGCTCTTACTCGGGTGTAGACGTTATGATACAATGATTTCAGTTTCTCAATGAATTCAGGTGGGATACCAACCTCCAATAACCTAACCCATAACAGCTTATGACTAATAGATTCAAAGGCTGCTGTTAGATCTACAAACAGCGCAAATAGTTTCCTATTCCTCCCTAAATACTTTTGAATAGCGGAGTTCAGAGTGAAAATATGACTTTCACATCCTAGTCCCTTTGTATACGCAGCCTGGTATGATGTGGCTAGTCCTAGCTCCTTACAATATCTACTCAACCTGTCAACCTGTTTTCAAATACATTATTCAGTGCTTCAGCAAGCACTGTTACATTACATTCCTATAGATTCCTTCCTCTCCCGGGGACTTATTGTTGGCTAGCCTAGTTTTTACACAGTTGATTTCATAGGGACTAATCCTTGACAATAACAATAATTTACTTTCACCATCAGGGTCGAGGAGATCCATGCTTGTTTGATATGATGATGAAAACTATCTGCTCATCCACTACAATATTCCTCGATTCTCCATAAAGACTTTTGTAATGATCTTCCCATTGATGAATCCTAACACCATTACCCGCAGAACTTTTCTTATTAATTCTAAATTTGTTGATAGCCTGCCAGAAATCCTTAGAGGTTTTAGATCTGGTTACATCGTTTATCAGTGCTCTATAGTATTCTCTTTTAGTCTCCTTTCGTATTCTAAAGTACAAGTTTCTTTTCTCATTGTACACAGTACACTGCTTGCAGAATTCATCACGATTTTCATATTTGTTAAGCTTGCGTAACTTACGCAACTCGAACTTAGCCAATTGTTTGCAGTTTTACAGTTATCATGAAACCAAGGGGTTACAGCAATTTTATAATTATAGTTTTCCTTACAGAGGTTAAGTTCCTCTGCAGCCACCATTACAGCGTCACAGATATTTTCAATGTTATATTCTGTATAAGTAAGTCTCTGTGAGAGTCAAGAGTTAAATGCTTCATTTTGGCTTGCTTTCCATCTTTTTACTTTGCCATAGCTTACAATCTCATTCCTTGATGTGCAATCCCAAATAAGTGCTACTGGCAAGTGATCACTATATATTTTCTCTCTTATTCTGAAATCTGTAAGGTGGTCCGCCGCGCTTGGGCTCACAAAACACAAGTCTATAACGCTATTACCGTTTGCGTTCGTTTATGTTATGTTGCCCTCCCTGTCCGATTGTAATCTTCCATTTAAGACAAAACAATTGAGCTCATACATTCTTTTCATTAGCCACCTTCCTCTTGCATCTACTGTGTTGTCTGTACTATTTCGTTTTGTTGAAAAGCATCCTAATTCCTCCTCTTCATTAAAAGTAATGCAACCTATGCGGCTGTTAAAATCCCCTATGACTATCACCGTGCTGTCTCCAATCTCTTCAAGCTGATTACAAAATTCCTGAAGTTTTTCATCCTTTTCGTCCTTTGACCTGGGTTTAATATAAGCAAATGCTATTGTATACCTGCCGCACCTAAGGATCATCCAGTAATCTGATCTGCAGATTTCCTCCACCTTCAGAAATCTATCGCAACCTACTTTTATACCGGCACTCCTCCTGCCAAAATTGCACTTGAATCCATGAATAGCTTTGATTTCATAAATTTTCTCAAGATTCCTTAAATTAAGCCTATGTTCCTCCCCCGCCCAGGTTTCTGCCAAGGAGAATATACTCGGCCTTATGTTTCCAATATAATTAAGTTTTTCTTCCCTATCACTTATCAATCCCTTGCAATTCCAATATATGACATTTCGAAATCCTGTATCAATCGTATTGTGGGGCCTGCTTTCACGTCAATTTTGTCTTTCAGCCTTCCTGGCTTCCCACTCCGCTTTGCTTTTAGCCCTTTTACGATCGCTTTTGTCAATCCCAATAAAAATCTTACTTTTTTCCCTACGGAGGATCATTTTAGCCTTCATAACCCTTGTTCTGTCAGTTTGACTCATTAACTCTACCTTCACAGGTCTGCTACCTTTCCTTCCCTCATTCTGCTTTCCTAGACGGTAGCAATCTACAATTTGTACATTACTTAAATTAAGTTTCTTCGTAAATAAGTCTTGTATTGTCTTCGCTATCTCTTCTTTCTGATCCTCGGGAAGTCCAAATACGACGATATTCTTCTTTCTTGTGTTCTCCTGTATCTGATCAATTTCTTTCTTCAATTCACTGTTTTCTTTCTCCAACGCTGCAACCTTTTCCTGTAGCACATGTACATCCCTGTCAGTATCGTCCATCCTTCTTTGCATTTTCCCCATCACAACATCCATAGCTGGGAAGAACCAGGGTGGGGCACCTGGTTCTCTGCATTTAGTACTTCCATCTCTTCCAAGGTGTCTGCTCCTCCTTTAGTCATCCTTGGGTTTTACATCGCAAATAGTTATGTAAGCCTTAGTTTGTACTCTTTTAACATGAATGAATGGGATAGCTTCGTCCACCCAAATTCTCTTGGTACTTTCAGTGATACAGTAAAACTTACACCAAAAGGGGCAACGCTCTTGCGATCATACAGTGGATCGGTTGCCCCTACTTATAGCGATGATCAGAGTATTTTCCAGAGCCGGTCCGAGGTATTTGCTTATCTCCTTCTTAGCCTATGTTCTAGCTGCTGGCGTTTTCCTTGTGGTCGTTTCCCTCCTCTCCTTATCCCTTGCACTGTGTATCCACTTAACTGTATTTTTTTTCTTTATTTCGAATTTTTGAACTTTTTTCCGAAATTAATTGTTTCCGTAGACACTTCACTTAAACTCCACTTAATTTTCTGATTCGAACGATGCAATTATGAATTCGAATCACTCTCCTTTCACGACGTATTTCTCAATAATATGGGAGCTGTAAATTAACACGTCTACTCTCTCAGCCACCAAAATCAAGCTTCAATGAATGCATGTGCCACCGACACTTTCTTCGGTGACAGACGAGTGATCCTCATTTTATTTGATTTCAGGCATTCATAGTCACATACTCTCCTTAAGTCTTCCACCTCATGTCCTTCAAATATACACTTAATACAGGGTAGGTATGAGTATTTTATGGAGGAGGTATTAGGTATGAGACACAATGGATGATGGATCTGCTAGAATTTCTGAAAAAATTACAAATGCTTGGTCCACATCTACGTAAGTTTCATCCTTCTCAACTATTATGATAAGGATAGAATTGAACACTCTTCCTTTTTTCTTCTCTTGTCAAAGCTCTTAGGCAGTGGAAGTTCTGTCAATAGTACAGGGATCTCCTTGCAGGAGTCCTCATCATCAGATCTGTTTCGCTCTTCCTCAGTATGTACAGGAAGTCTCGATAACGCATCGCTCATAAAGTTTTCTTTGCCAGGAATGTATATACTCTGCATCTGGGGATAATCTTGTAACAGCATTGCCCATCTAGCTAGTCGTCCATGACTGGTGTCCTTAGCAAATCTTAATTGACACAATGGCAGATGGTCAGTGTAACAGTAACAGGATGCTGATGCTGTAGATGTCGTAATTTATGTAAGCTATGCATCACAGCATACAAATCCTTATGAGTTACTCCCCAGTTTATCTGCGACTTTGTTAAACTCATGCTTACATAAGCAACAGGCTTTGGTCCTCCTTCGCGTTCTTGGACTAAAACTCCAGCAACATTGCTATGGTTGGCATCAACATATAACTTGGTCTCTTTTTCCGGATCCCAGTGAGCCAGTATGGGTGGATTTTTAAGGGCTTCTTTTAGTTTGAGTAAACTGCTGTCTTCTATCTCCGTCCATACAAACGGTTTGTCCTTTTTCAACAAGCAATAATGGACGCACTAATTCGGAATAAAAAAACACAGTGCGTCTTGAAAAATCCTGTTGGCCTTAACGGCTGTCGAACCTCTTTGACATAAGTAGGCCTATACGTTCTAAACTTGCTAACTTATCCGGAGCTGGTCGAGTTCCATGGGCATTTACGACAAATCCAAGTATTTCGATCTCCTTAGCCGTAAACTTGCACTTAGATACTTTCAGTTTGAATCCCGTCTTCTGAAACCGTACAAGAATCTCCCTGAGTCTGGGTAAATGCTCATCGAATACTTTCGAAAAAACATAACGCATCATCTATGAATAATACTATAGAGTTGAAGATCAGTCCGTTAAAGGTCTCATGCATAACTCTCTGATAAACTCTGGATGCATTCAAAAATCGAAACGGTAATCTAGTCCATTCCCAAGTTCCAAATATAGTCGTAAACGCTGTCATCGGCATACTATCTTCTTCTAGTTGTATATTCCAAAATCCTCTGGCTGCGTCAATTTTGCTGAAGCAAGTACTTTGATTTAATGCCTCTAGCACACTGGACAAGGTTCGAAAAGGATATGAATCTGCTATACAAAAATTATTTAACGATCTCATTTCATTACAAAAACGTCCTGAGGTAGCATTCTTTCTGTTCTTGTAAACGATTGCTACCGGTGCAGCCCATGGACTTTTGGATGGTCTTATTAGTCCTTTTTCCAATAGCTCATCTAGTTGTTTCCGGATAAAGTCCTTCGCAAAATTGCTGACTCTGTAAGGCATGTTTTACCGGGACAGTTCCTGGTAGCAAAACGATCTTACATTTCGTAAAGTCCACACATCCAATTTCTCCTTGCAATTCTGCTAAAGGCCCCTTTCATTTGAAATAGAAATTCCAACTATACTGCTTTCTGATCACTTGTTGGAGATTCCTCAATCATTTCTGACAGAACATTTCTTATCTCTTGGTCTGACAAAGGTTTTGCAATACTCGACGAAACTTCTTCACACCAGAATATACCTTCTAAATGTTCTTCTCGGTCATAATCAAAACACCAAATCTCATCCTTGTGGTCCATGATTTCCATAGCTACGGCCAGCTTCTGGTCCTTGTAAATGCGACATTCCTGATATGTCATGTTCAGCATGGGTATATTCTGGTTTACTTCTCCATGAATCATGCAACTTGGTATAATATTAGCTTGCTGCTTACCGTCCGGTATCCATTGTTCTATGTACATGTCTTCCTTCCATGGTGATATTATATTTACATATGTAACCGTTCTTGGACTTATAATTTTGTCTTCTTGACTCAGTACATACTGTCTTGACTCTGTGACTTGATTTAATGCTAACCGCCTGAGCTCATCCTTGTAGTTCATTAGTTCAGCATTGAATTTCAAGACTACATAGTTAATGACTGCTCGTTCTTCCAGCAAAGTATCATTCCCTATTATCAAATTACACCACAAAGCTTCCAATACATGTGTGTTGACTTCAAGTTTCATTTGTGCCTCCAGTACAACTGCCAATTTTACTCGCAACAGTGTCTGTATCCTAGATCCGGTTGCACCAGTAGTTTCTTTACAGTCAGGGTCAAATTTCATGTCTCTGACGAACCTTTTATCAACACAACTGATTCCTGCTCCAGAATCCATAATACATGTGGAAACCTACTCGTTTGCTTCACATGTAAACCTAAGTAAGCAATTTATTGGCTGGAAGGTGGCATCTGCTGCTGATTGCTACCAGCCTCCAACGAGTTTCCCTAGTTCGGTGTTTTGTTTCGTGGAGTATAATCCCTTCCACGTCCTCTTCGACCTCTATTATTACGGCCTCGTCCATGACCTGAATTATCATTCAATTGTGGGAAAGAATTTCCAACCGCCATTACATTATCTTGTCCCTGGGAGGCTCTGGACAAGGCTCCGTGTTTTCTTTCTGGGCGACCAACAATCCCGGGCGATGTGTCCTATTTTCGAACAGTTGTAGCATGTTATTCCGGGTCTATTTTTAGATTGTTTGTTCTGCACATTGTTGTCCTTCGGTACATTAAGCTTTTTGACCGTTACCTTTAGTTCTTTAATCTCATTCTGCAGTTTCTCATAGCTGGGACTATTACCATTGTTTTCCTGGCTGTCAACAGCAAGTATGCTTATTTTTCTCATCTGGTGAGACAAAAATCTTGACTGATCTGCCCTTCTAAAGATTTCCAATATCTCCCTTGGAGTTTGTGGATTCATCGGAAATACTTTGTCCAAGTTATATGGTAAAAGGTTCTTGACCAATTTTCTCACCATCTTTTTATCATCTATTCATGTATCCGTTCGTTGGCATAAGTCCAGGATGCTGAAATTATAATCTTCAGGAGACTCGTCAGGTAGCTGTTTCCTCCCATCTAGTCTTATTGTATACACGATTGCCCGGCACAGATATTCAAACTCGGCCAGAAACTCAGCTTTCATGAATGCACATTTTTCCCTAGGAGACATTTTCTAAAAAAAATTACTGTTCTCATTCAAAAAGCTTGTATACCACTTCGCAGCTGTCCCCGTCAGATAACTAGGAAATTGCCTATATTTCCTAAGGCTGTTCCAATAATTCGTATGTCCAGCTGTCTCCCATAACGTAAGATATTCATGTGGATCATCGTTGGCAGATCCAGAGAACTTTCTGGGTATGACGGAAAATCTGTGGGGTTTCTGGGATTCCTCTTCTTCTTCCTTTTTGTTTTGCCTTCTCCGTTCTTTTTCGTACTTGTGTTTCTCCATATGAGCCTTTCGCTTGGCCTCCGGTATCTCTTTTCTCTTTTTAGTCTCTTCCTCATCCTCATCATCCTTATCATTCTCATCGTCTTCCTCATCCTCTTCATCCTCCTGGTCCTCCTCGTCATCGTCTTCATCTGATTTGTCCTCATCTTTTTGCTTATAAGCCTCTTTATTCTTAGCTTCTTCTGCTTCCCTTTTCTCCCTCGCTGCCTTTTCATCTGTCGTCTCAACCATGTTTGCCTTGAGTTGTTGGCTACTTGGCTCCTGTTCGGGTATTCGCTTGACTTGTGAGCGTTGTATGGGTCTCTTTCCTTGTGATCGAGTGCTTCCTTCAAACTACGGGACGGTGACCCCGTATTTAACCTCTGGTAGCTTGGCTCTTTCCGTCAAGAAGGGTGGTTTTTCCTTGTCTGAGTGCATGCGTTTTCCCTCCTTCAGACATCCACTTTCCATCCAAGTACTCCGCAATCTACACCAAAATTGTTATGAAGAACAAGGGAAAAATAAAGGGTTTTTTGTTTTAAACTCCGAAAATTTCAGGGCCCTTCAGGGTTTTATAAGCCTTCCTTCATCTTCAAGTCCCAGATCCTGACTTTAACAATCTTTCGGAATTTTATAGCCCCCCTAATCCAACTCCAATATACGGGCCAGCTGGAAGAGAGTAGCTTCTTTTTTCTCACACAATATGTAACACACATGCATAACAATAAGATACAAAACAATTAAAATTCCTTAGTAGTACTGTAGTCACATTAACTATGCAGTAATGCATGTCATAATCATCAATACATGATACACCTAAAGTTATGAGATATGTATGGGAGTTTGTTTAAAGAGTTAGCGAAACGAGGCTTTGTTTTTTCTATGAGTGACCCTGGACCCTATCCCAACCTAAAAAACACTAACCCAAATTTTGGGAACGTATATTTCACGGTCTGCCCCCTCGTTAGGTGGATTCAGTTTGAGAACTGGGGTGCTCGGGATTGAGAGAAAGGCAATTTCTACTATGGTTCCGACTGCGTGGACGCTCATTATCTCGGTAGCTGAGCTGCTGAACGATAGGGCTTATGTGAAAGGAGACTTTGAAAGAATATGCTATCCCTACAACGTAGTATACAAAATAAACTATAGAAATTTGGACAACGGGAGGAACGGTCATCGCAAAACAGAGCTTTTGAGAAATAGGGGTCGAATCGGTTTACTGAATTAAACTGCAATCAATCATACATTTGTCGCATCTAGCAGGTGGAGTCTAGGAGCTATTGAGCTACTTATATGAGCTACGTAGCGTTTGCAAAACGCCGTTTAGCATGAAACTGTGATTACTCTGACATTGAAAGTGTGAACCTGACAGTGCAGCACACTATAACGTAGACACGGAGAAATTTGAAAGATATTTTAAATTCATCCTTAGTACTGTTGTTGATACCCCTGTTAACGAATTTTCCTACTTTTTCGTTTTCACAGAGAAAAACAAGCTCAAAATTTCGAAATTCGCCTATGATTTACTATAGGGTTCGCGTACATATTATATTAACCAGTGTAATTGCATAGCGTTGGAATCCAATCACTTATTCGATAAAAATTGAACTGTAAACAAGACAAATGTTTAGATTAAGCAAGCCACGTCGGTCTCCATACTACCAGCGGGTGAAATCCATAAAAAATTACGCATTTATCAATTGCAATTAACAATAGTTAACTCAGTTAGTTAAAAAACTTAGTTTTTTTAACCTAATTTGTGGATACGTTCCACAGTGTTTTTGGATTTATGGCAAAATTAGGCAAAAGTAGGAAGATTGCTTAACAGGGGTATTTACTACAATCACAATGATGAACTTTAACTACATTTCAAATTTTTCGGTGTCTACGTTATCGTGTGCAGTACTGTGAGCACGGAGTTTCAAAGATTGACTGATGGGGTTGGTTTTGGTTCAAGGTGCTAATCCATAATCTTAAGTACTGGATTTACCTATATTATATAATTCATTAAGACACCACGAAGTAATGATGGAAGTGAAGAGTCTTAACAAAAGCTAATGAAAATTATAGTGCTGACATGCATCAAGTTTTGCAGATCTGACAGCAGGCCACAGTGAACACTTTCACACACTCTACTAGAAGTACGGCAGTGGGGAAAAGTAATAAAGACTTGCAGCAGAGGTTCCATGAGAGAGGGAGAAATACACATGCTTTGTTTTCGTGAATAGGATAGTCTAGATTCCCGTTAACAAGAATAAAGAAACATATCCCTACGTAAGATGATAAAGAATAGCATTCCGTTTGAAGCGGCGATTCTGCTTCGTGATGGAGAAATATGAGAGATTATTATGGTTAGGATTTGAATAGCCGTTTGTAGCTAGAGCGCTGGAGAAAAGAGCTCAGGAGACTCGCTGCGGAAAAGTGTCTGGAAATTTCGTCCAGGAGAAAGCAAACTGCTGCTAGAAAGTTTTGTCTGCATACACAGTAACCATAGCCTGCGCAATATTCTGGTAAACCTTGAGTATCAGCATTGAGGATAAGAGAACCTTCGGTGAAGCTGAGAAGCTCTCGGTTGTTGGTTGAGTTTATCAAAAGCCCATACGGATTTTCTTTTTTCTTGCATTGCCAATTTGGATGGCGTAGTTGATTGTGGAATAAATTAAAGTATCGTTATCGTGCTGCGGGTCATCATCTGAGAGCAATACTCTCTGAATTATTAATAATTTGTGAATTGTGCGCCTAACTTAAAGATAAAAGGCTGTTGGAGAAAGTGGAACTTACGTTGTAAAAAGGTAGCAAGTGAAAGAATGAGCTGAGTTCTCCATCTGCTATTGCACACGCTGCTTTCATCCAAGCGATTTTGTAAGTTTCGGCTGATTGACCGTTGATCTGGGTCCTACTTAAATTGCTATCGACTGAGAATAATTTACTGATTGATGTACGCGAGAATATTTAATAAAGTACAACTGAAGTTTAGCAAATATAATTTAATTCTTAGAGGAAGCCGACAGAATTGAGCAAAATATCAGAGGTGTGTTTTAACATGTGATCCGAATGACGCAGTCACGACCTTGAATGTTGAATTTATAGCAACTTGTTGATTATAACCTGTGCTTTGGGCCTAATTGGAGGTTCTCATTCGTTGTGCCCATTGTTAATCCTCACAAATACTTTCTCGAAATTTAGCGGAACAGGACAGCATCAGGGAGCAGAACTATAAACTCATTCTGCAACATTGCTGCACATCCGCAATCAGATCAATCAGTTTTTACTCCTCATACAAATCGCAGGTGTTAGCACACGAAAATTCAAAAGTAGTGAGGAATTGGATGAAAATTGGTTTTATTCCTCATGAGTTTCATACGCTCACGGTTACACCGTAATTGCAGACGCAGCTAAGAGAGAGCAATTAGGGAATAGAGAATACTCGATGGAAGGGTTTGACAGATGAGAGTTCTGGGTGCGAAAATGTGTGCAATCATATAAGAATTTGAGTTTTGATGCTTTAAAGGATGAACTGGGTGGAATGAGAAATTGCTGAACAAAGGAACGAAAACTATAATTTCCTTACTTTCATTGACACATTTAATTTGCTTGATGTTTGGAATAATGTAGGTTTCACCGCGTCAAAGTTGAAAACTGAGGCTCATGCTTTAAAATCTGGAAACTTATATACAATATTGTATTTAGATGGTTGCGTGAAAGCATAGTGCGTTTTGATTTATGCAGATCTACGGTTTATGATTTATGTTTATTTTCTCCGCTAGTATGCTGTATGGAGAAAGTCGAGACTGGAGGGCTGAAGGCCTCAGGTTTTAATAGAGCGTAGCAGAGGTTCTCAGAAAATTTCGGATTTTATCGCTGCTGTTGTTATTGGTAGGTGACCTTACAATCCATGCAGTGCTGCATTGCAAAGAAAAGGTATAGAAAACGTAGTGAAAGCGAGGAGGGGCAGAGGAAGGAGTAAAATTTCATGAAGGGTACAAACTGATGGTGATTCTGGTAAGTGCATTCCTTAGAGGGTTTTGATTAGAAGTAAAATAAAAAAGAAGAGTCGGGAGGAAGGTGGGCTGTTAGCTGTTTTTGTTACCTGCGCTACATGCAGCTTCTTCGGTATTAAAGACAAGAGGTGGGGAAAGTAGGAGCCGGAATTATGGAGTCACGCAATCCGGGTAGCTCAGGTGAAGTAATGAAAAGAGTGGGAGTGGGAGAAGGTGAAAGAGCCGGAGACGCTGCTCTCGTTGATAAAGTGAAACTGAGGGTTCTCTATTAGATTAGTATTGTTCTCGTCGCCGGCGTGTTTTGAATAGTGGGCAAAAGTGAAAAGTGTATGGAAATAAATCAAAGCAGAATAGTGCAAAAAAGCAAACATGTTAAGAAAAATTTTCGGAAATTGAACCAAACGTAATACTCTTCGGTGAACTACAAAAGAAGGTGAGGTTATTATATCAAAGGTGGAGTAAAGGGAGAATATTCTAAGCCCGTAGTACAACTTGATAGTAGATGAGCTAATTCATGGAAAATATGATTGAATTTGAGTACGTGAGGAGTCCTATAAGTCTGAACATCGGTGGTCGGTCGTACTGGGCAAATTAGGTAATCAAAGGCTGGAAAGAACTGAAGCTCGCCCTGTGTTGCTAGGTTCATTTGGACAAGAATTCATTTGATTAAGGAAAGGAGATGTGTAGAAAGTGATAAGATTATCGGTGAATGCGACATGAAACACTGGAAAGGTTTTCGATATTTATATAGCAGAGCGTTAATTGAATTAGTTTTTCTTGTGCAAAAATTTAATTACATGCCTCTGTTGTAATCAAGTCTACAGAAGCTCACAGTTGGCGGAGATTTCACATTTGTGATGGTCTCATCTTTTGGGAACCCAGGACTCCATCACCAGTTATCATACGCCGAAGAAGAATATAGCTAAACATGACTACCTCCTGGAGAACATCTTTCTTGCTCTCAATGGCCTTGTGTAAGTAATTAAGCAATTGCATGCGAATATTCGAGAGGTTTGATGGTCGGAATAGCAATAGGACAGCATGAAAATAAAAGAACTGAGGAATGGTAAGGAAGATCGGTAAAAACAAAGGTCCTTGTTAACAATTGAAAACGTTCGGAGAGCCGATAGACAGAAACACTTTAACCGATTCAGTAAAGCAGTGAGAAATTTACTGTTTACCTCTGGAAGGCTGTGAAACTTTCCTGGTGTGATTAGGGATGGACTAGGGTGGATAAGTTATACATGTTGAAGATAATTTCCCCGGCTTTTCCTTATTCACCGCTGTTGAAAAATGCAGGGATTGAGCAGCATGAGGAGTAGAGCTAGTAAGAGGTAGCAGCGAGCAAAGCCATAAACCCAAATTAGTATGTTTCGTGTCAAATATTATTCGGCTAGTAGCTGGAACTAAATATTCATGAGAGAGCGCTGCTCAACTCGCACTCTCGAGAACGGTAGTTAGCAATCTACATTAAAAGTGAGGGAAATAGAGATGTTCTCTGGCTGCCTGGCTCCATTGTATTTTATCGGTGCTATGTTCTGCAACTATTCATTCTAGTCAGGAGAGTTACAGCGTTTATCGTTGTAATAAGCAACGATCAAATTTTAAAAGCATGTTTATTTCTGCATTGTGCGTCGAGGGCTATTGTAGTTAGAAGAAAGTGACCTGGATGCTAATAAACTCTATTTTACCGCTGTTTCCCCTTCATATCGGTCTTGACCCTGTCTCATGCTCTACAGCAGATTAAGTGTAACGAAGGATGAAGAATATAAGATAAATTCGGTGCTGAAATACTTGCTGAAAGGATTCGTGGTGAATCCCATCGAGAATAAATGAGTGACGCCACAGAAAAGGGAAACACTGCAACGATTCTGGAGCTAAATGACTGCAATTTATGCTCATATCTCATACTGAATCACATGATTACACTCTGGTTTTCGCCGAGGAATTAGGAAATACTGTAGACTCTTAACTATTTTATTACCTTCAATGCGCAATCACTGTGAGGCTAGCATTCAAGAGCCAAAGTTATTCTAGTGTGACAATTACGGCTTTAAGATTGCTACACAGAAGCGGCAAGTGAAAGCTCCACTCCCGTACGTGTAGAAGGAATTGTCTCCGCTCGGGGCTGAACGTACGAAAAAAAGCTTGGCACAAAAGTCGCCAGTCGCGGAGAAAGCATGCATATAAGTTAGTTTTACTTTTGGATTTACAAAGGTAAACGCGAAATCTTTCGTATTCTTTCGTATTTTAGAACCAAAAATTGAATAAATATCTAATCATCTTACCTCTCGATATAAGCAGTGGGTACGAAAACTATGGGGCCGAACTGTGCTTACTCTTTGCGCACTTTCCATTACTGTAAGTTTCCGTCCCACCGTTGCCCTACAGCCTGATGAGATTGCGGACTTTAGTAGATCTAACGCTGCAGATTAAGTTTACCTTTGGTTGATTTGGCTTGAAAAGAGAAAACGTACCAAATATTTAATTCCAATTTGGCAAATAAAAAGTATTGGGACAAAATTGGTTTTTGCCTTAAAAAATAGTTTTTTTGAATAACTGAAGCCACTGTGGCTAGTTTTCATCTTAATTTAGTGCTATAAATTGATGAATAGATTGATTGAAAACAATAGTTATGGCAAGTGCGCAAAGAGTAAGCACAGTTTGTCTCACTAGTTTCCGTTCCACGCAAAAAAAGCACGCGCGATGACAGCAGGGAAAGGACTCTGAAGTTGTTTGGTCGATTTGAAATTACAGTACTCATCACAGTATTTGGATCCACTTTGGGAACGGTGGATTGCAAAAGTAAGAGTGAGGTTAAAGTGGCAATTTCAATTTTATCACAAGTAGTATTTAAATGCACTCTTACTAATAATACAGCTGATCAAAAACTGGTATTTCAACCTTTGAAGATATTGACATAAGAGACGTATCCACTTAAGTGATGTCTCAAACGTTCTTCCAATTTCAGATAAAATGATGAAATGCTACCACTGCGATAGCCGTTTTGAGCCTTATTGTGATGATCCGTTTAATTTAACATTGGTTCCGGAGAAGACGCGAAACACCACTGATTGTAACGGATGCTGCGTTAAATTCATGTACAAACATGATAACGGTAAGCTAATGAAAGCTAGCATAAGACTTCAGTATTGGCATAATTTGCTTATAAACTTATTTACAGAGGACTGGATTTTACGGACTTGTTTGCGAAATATCGTCGTCTATCATCTCCAAGAAGGGAACAACGTATGCATGGATGAAGCCAAGCTTGGAGACGGGAAATTATGCGTGTGTGTTCAGGATTTATGCAATGGCAGCCATTCCAATTTTCTATCCTCTTATCCTTCACATGAAATCCTTACTATCTTACATGCCACCTTTCTCCAGTATTTCTTCTGGAAGCTCATTAACCAGTTGTCCAGCTGAAATTCCGTCCACTATAAAAGATTACAGCCGCCTTAGCATTGACTAATATTGCAGAAAATTCAAGATGTAATTGAGTGCAAAAATAAATTGATGTAACTATACAGTAGCCAATACCACCGAAGTTAAAAATTGGCAAAGAATATATGCTCTAGAAATGAATTTGTGAGACGAGGCTGCGTTTAGTTTAGTGTACTCGGTTGCGAGACTGCAAAATCAAAGATAACGATTGACGAAATAAAAATATATCATACAACTGTTACGCCAGTTATAATTTTTAAACTGTTTTATGAAATTGCATCAAGTTATAAGGTTTCATCAATTCAATCGATGTTAAACTGGATGGGATTTACTGAAGACAACAATATATGTATATATATTGTGTTAAAATGTATATGTTCAAGTTTTCCATCGTGACTTTTTCATTTTAAAACAGTGTAGTCAAATCTTGTACTTACTGCAAACCCACCGTTCTTCCCAATTCAATCTGCCACATGCCGTTACCTGTATCGTTGGCAAATTCAAATACGTTAACTTTGGAGAGAATGAAGAACACACCCTGGATGAGCTGGGTTACATGTTACATGGTGGAGATCATCAGTTCCATACGAAAACTGCCCGGATTGAATCATAAGCTAAAAGATATCACTCATTCACACGTAAATAATTTTGCCCCTTGGGTGAGCGTTTCAACTAAAAATTGGATGAAGATAATAAAGATACAGCAAACTGTTTCAAATCCTGTCTTTTTCTAATTTAATTAACGTAGCTTGCCCTGTAGTCTGTTCCACGTAACAGGAGTTAAAGAAGGAGCCAGTATGTTACTACGTGGCGTGGTATAAAGTTGACTTATTTTAGGTATTGCAATTGCAGCCAGCAATTGGAGGAAGAGCAAACATACCCTTCGAGTTCATCGAATCCTTGTGTCACTGTCCCTTGGGCTCGAATCCTGAAGAATAGTTCACAACTGAACCAAAAAGATGTGTTTGAGTTCATTACTACTGTGCCACCGAAGCAAAGATCTTTATGATTGAAAATTGATAATTAACGAAAATTTCAAAAAAGGTTGCTTTCAGGTTACTGGTGACTAGTTTCAGGAACAGGCAACTAGGTGTATTTCCTGTAATACACCTTTCTGTATTTAGTTCTGGTGGTAACTGAGACTAACTAACTATGCTGACTGGCAAATACTGCATTAACTGTTTCTGGACTCTGGAGCTAGTTTTTTGATTCTTGCATTGAGTTTGTTGGCTTTCGCTTGCTCATTAATTACCGTTTGAGCTCTCCATAACAAATCCATGGATGACTCCAATCATCACGCAAAGATGACATGTTCAGTGGACCGCCATTGAATGCAGTTGCACATTTCTGCCGCTTCAATGTGAAATTTGAACCATCATGCAAGAATGGCGAAAAAAATTAAACAGCACTAGCGCCCCAACGAACGAGTGCACGAGGCGTATCATCTTTCAACTTATCACGTTAGTCTCTGCTAATTTCCGATTGTGTATGTATCTCTGGACTCCGTCCTTAGGGTTCTACTATGGATTGTAGTGTAGTGCTGTTAAAAGGCAAATGGTTCTAGTTTTTATTACATCCTTCCTAGTTGCGATTCAACCCTGATACAAGTGAATCAGGGTTGAGAAAAAAGTTTTTGATTCCTTCTCTAAACTCTATGAATTTTAATGAGACAACCATCAATAATACCTAACAAGGTTTCACTAAAATAGCTTTCTCTTTTTTAACTCGTCATGTACATATACAATAACAATACTAGCGTTTGTTGCAATCCATATCAAATATGTGGAGTGACGCTACAGTATGTACATTAATTTAGATTTTCGCTATGACTAGAATTTTTACCAATGCAAAACAATGCATTAAAGGAATTGCTGGTATGTGTCGTAGCCTGCGAGCATATGTTGAACATGTTTATGAGATCCTACGGGATAGGCCAGTCTCAACATGCTTGAGCTGGACGATGTGTTTGGATGGATTGATGAGTTTGGACGTTCTGCTGTGGTAGACGTCGTCATAGTCCTGGTAGTACTTGGTACGTTGGCTAATTACAGGATTACAGACAAAGGATTTAGAGTGTTCGGAGAGAGCAACGAGAGCAGACGTATTTCGGTGTGTGTAGTTGTATTGGGATTGAGATTGAGATTATTGAGAGACAAAGGACAAGTTAAATAAACTATTGATTTGAGTTCCGAGGAACTAATTATAATTAAAAGCCGTGTGTTTCTCCGGTCATAATTATTATATACGTTTCGAGTTATATTTTACACTATTCTGAACCCGGGCTCGTCCATTTGTCCAGTGGACTGGCTAGGTTCCAACAGTATGTAATTACGGGGCATGATGTGGCCATTAACACATGGTAAACATTACAAATGGATTCGTAGAACTAAAATTTACCATACCAGTAACTAATCATGCGTCGAATAAATTCCAATAAAGTACTACGGAATTAACTAACTGCCATCTATTTATGTTGTTGCCGTATTCTATTTACACCCAATCGTTTTAATATCGTTTATCGTTCTAAATAGCGAGTTTGCAAGCCTAAATCTACTCAAATGACTTCATGTTTACTGTGTGCGGTTAGAAACAAGTCAAATAATGTAAACATGTTCAATTTCTGGAGAACGTATACTTTTCTACGTACATGAGACTAACTAATCAGGATTATATCTTGACGAATAATCAAATTCACCTGGTACAGGCCAGGAATCCAGGAAGCACGCAGCATATGATAGCCCCAAAATTCCATCTGGAT
This sequence comes from Sminthurides aquaticus, assembly GCA_906901655.1. Lineage (NCBI taxonomy): Eukaryota > Metazoa > Arthropoda > Collembola > Symphypleona > Sminthurididae > Sminthurides > Sminthurides aquaticus. Next base: position 3,384,369 of record CAJQTT010000014.1, on the reverse strand, counting down.
TTTCATATTTTTTAGAACAGATCACGCAGCGTAAATGTAAGCGAAACAAGTTTCCACCGCTATATGAAGTGGCGAGATTTTTTGGTAAGACGAATTGGGAGACTGTAAGACAAGAGCTACAGGACGTAAACTGGGATTCTGTGTGCAAAACCTGTGATACAGCCAGTGCCTTTAAGAACTTCCATGGACAGGTAATGACAGTCATTAATCGTCATAGCTACGTCACCAAAAAACGAGTAAAGGGTCAAAGCCCACCATGGATGTCCACTGACTTACTTGAGCTGATGAAAGTTAGAGACTCCCTAAAGCGAGCTTCCAGCAAAGCCTTAGGATTTGCAGCGGGTGAAATATACAAGGCGTACAAGCAAATCAAGTTAGAAGTCCAGTGTGGAATTCGTCAGCGTAAAACCGGATACTACAAAACAGAACTGATGAAACATAGAAACTCTAAAAAGGTCTGGAGTTTTTAATGAAACAGCTATGTGACAGAAATTATAAACCTCGATCCACTAGGTTATCTCTAAACGTTGACGGAAAGCTGACAAGTTGTGCGGAGACTGTGAGTGAAGAGTTCGCGGCTGTAATGACAGTAAATCGTGACACTGACCTAAGCGACTTAAAGCAGAAGTGGGGTGAAATAGAATCTGACCTGTTTATGGATGAGTATGTGACAGCATCCGATATAACCAATGCTTTCCGTGCGTTGCCACCAAAAACTAAAGGAGGAGTTAATGAAATAAACTATCCAATTATCAAGAACGCCTTGAAGTGATTGCGACCCCCCTTAGCAAGTTATTCAACATTGCAATTTTCCATGGTGAATTCCCCAAGGCCCTAAAAACTGCTCGAATCGTTCCCATCTATAAAGGTTAAGGGCGAAAAGACGACGTTGCATCCTACCGACCCATCTCATTGCTACCGCTGCTGTCGAAACTTTTTGAAAAGTGCATCCTAAACATACTTGAATCGGAATTCAAAATTAACGACTTCCTGTCAGAAGCTCAACATGGATTCCGGCGGCAACGCTCTTGTGAAACTGCCACAACCGAATTTTGCCAGCGAGTTTGGAACGGAATTGACGGCAGGAAATGAAAGTGTGCGGCAGTGTTCTTGGACTGGAAAAAAGCCTATGATTACGTCCCGTATACCAAATTAATAGAAAAATTAGAGTGTAATTTTAATTTCCGGGGAAATATCCTGAAAATATTATGTGACTATTTACTAGACAGGAAGGTTGTGATTGATTGTAATGGAGCTGTGTCAAAGGAATATGAGTTAAAATATGGAATACCACAGGGATCAGTAACCGGCTGTACTCTCTTCTCTGTGTTCTTTAACGACTGTTTGGAATCTATTACCCTTGACAAAACTGCATTTGCAGATGATTTAGCTATTTACTCGTACAGCATTGATGATGGATCTGAGGCTGTAGCTCAAATCCAGGAACAGTTAGTTAATGTTGAAAATTGGTGCAATGAGAATGGTATGATAATTAACTGTGATAAAACGGAATATATGATATTCCATAAAAGTAGAGACTATAAAGTCATTAGTAGTAGCCATGTAACAATTAAGGGCCGGCCCATCGCTCGTTCCTTTGTATTTAAGTATTTAGGGCTAATGTTTGATCCCACTCTATCGTTCTCCCAGCACATGAAAACTGTAAAAAGGAAACTTAGCTTTGCATGTGGACAATTAATTAATATTAAGAAGTACCTGACCCTTTATGCTTATAAAATTCTGTTACATTCATATGTGAACTCGTATTTTCAGTATTGCCTACCTGTGTGGGGAGGGGCATCAGGCGTAAACTTAGAAATTTTACAGGGCATAGTTGCAAAAGCGATGGAAAGTTACTGTAATCCGACGCTGTTTAGGAAAAGTAGAAGGAAGAGGCTAGGACAAAACAAGTTGTAAGTAAAACAAGTTGTAGTTGACTCCGCAAGTAACGACCTGCTGGAGCTTTTTGGTACTATTACTGTCCAAGAGCACTATTTCCTAAACTGTACAAAATTAGTATATAAATGTAGACGATGGGAGAAATTCCCTGAGTATTTAAAACAAATGTTTAAGGAGAACCCAAATAGTAGATCAGAGAGGCAGATGGGTATGTTGGAAATCCCGAGGAGAAAATCCGCCTCCAGTGATTATTCCGTCAAATATAAAGCTACTATACTGTGGAACAGACTAGATATTGATGTGAGGATTAGTGAAGACGGAATTAATAACAGCCATACCCTATCCAAATGCAGAAGAGGCAATAACGGCTCTAGTCTGGCTCTCTTCACGCTTCAACTCAGTTTCGACAAATGTGCGCTCTTCATCTTTTAGCTCAGCATTTCACGGTCTAATTAGACTTACTCGTGCACCAATATATAATATGCGCAAAAAAATAGCCTCTCTCGAGATCGTTAGACAGCTTTTCAATAATATTCTGGAAGTCGGAGTTTTCAAGGGACGTTTGTCCAACCGGAAGTTAAGTTAAGTGATCAAGATACGTAGATTCGCTATTTCCGGAGATCTTAAGTTATAAAGTTAAGTATAAAGTGAAGTATAAAACAAGAAAAACGGCCACAGTAATATGTTTAATTATCTAAAAATTTTATGACAGCAGTTTTTATGAGCTAAACATTCGATTGGAGAACTACAGATTTGACGGGAGAGATAAACATCCGATTGGAGAACTACAGATTTGACAGGGGGATGAAAAATAGGAGAATGTACGCCCTTTTTGTCGATCTGTCGGGTGCATTTGACTCTGTAAGCCACAAAAATTTGTGGCCAAAGCTAATTAGTAGAGGAATACCGGAGGAGTTTGTTTGTAAAATTAAATCACTTTATACAGGAGCAGTAACGAAAGTTAGAGGTGAAGAAGGGTACACCGAAGCCATCAGAATTAACAAGTCTATCTTACAAGGAGAAACTGTCAGTCCAACACTCTGGAATTTTTTCATTGACGACTTGGTCAAAGAACTAAACGATGCTGATGGCAAAGGTGTATTCTTAAATAAGCTAGAGCTAAAAGTCCTTATTTATGCTGATGACATTATACTAATGGCCGAAACTCCTGTACATCTTCAAAGACAAATTAATTGTTTATCGGAGTACTTAGATAGAAACAACTTGAAAGTAAATCTAGGTAAAACGAATGTGTTAGCTTTTGGTTCAGGAGAACTAAGCAACAAGATAAAATGGTATTGGAAAGGCAACGAAATCGCAAAGGCTAATGAGTACAAATATCTAGGAGTTCCCTTTAGCGTATCAGGAATGTTTTTAAATGCATTCAACCACTTTAAATCAAAAGCAAGGCTAGCACAAAATGCACTTTTCCAGATTTTTGTCAAAGCAAAGATAGCTGCAGTAAAAACTCATATGAAGCTGTTCCAAGCGCTTGTTAAATCTGTTCTACTGTACTCAGGGCATACGTGGGCAATCCAGTACGCTTTTGAACTAGAAACCTTCCAAACGTGCTTCCTGAGAAGATTACTTAGCTGTACTAACCTAACGCCAGGCTATTTCCTAAGATTAGAAACTGGCGCATATAGCATTAAGTTCCAATTAGCAAAAATTCTGCTGAAATTCTTGTATCGAGCTCTTAAGGAATCTAAAGTTATACTGTACAATAGCTTAGTGGAATCCCGAAGTAATACTTGTACAAACGAGAGGGTAAATTGGTTCAAAGCAGCAAACAAATTTCTTGAGGATGTAGGTGCCCCAGTTAATCTCAAAACAGTAACAAGAGAAGAACTCTATGTAAACTTTAAGTCCATACTTGAGACAATTAGGACTAATCTGCAAAATCAGGATGTACAGGAGATGATCAATAGCGGCAGACAATTCAAGTGCGTTAAATTATCCACACAGGTGTCGCAGCACCTCTGCCAGAATTATAAATGGTCAGTAACTAAATTTGTGCACAGTTTCAGAAACGGGGAACCATACATAATGATAAATAATAAACCACTCAGGCTAAATGGCATGTGGGGGAGATGGCGGAATAGTTGCCGTAGCGATAAATGTACATTTTGTAATCAGAATTCGATTGAAGATAACTTTCATGTAATGTGTGAATGTCCTTTCTACCACACGCAAAGACAGAAAATAGCCACCCTAATAAGAAACTACACTGTCCGAACTGATTTTTATACTAAGATATGCCAAGACCTAGAGAACAGTACGAAACTACACGAGCTGTTAGTTTTCTGGAATGATGTTTATATCATGAGAACTAAAGTGCCCTAAGCACAAGCGTGATAAACCAGTTAAGCTAGTCTACTATATATCCATTATTTATATAACTGTATATACTATGGGGCGAAATCCCTATTGCGATCGGTAAAGCTGTCCACAATTTTCGGGATATATGCAGTAGAGGAACAAGCATAGTTTCCTGTGCGGGTTAGGACAGGTGCGCACAGCTTTCTGTGCTGTTGCAGCACAGATTTCTGTTCACAAGCACAGCTTTCTGTTCTGGTAATCCGGGGAAACACACCCAAAATACCCGGGTTTTAGGTTTTTTTAGTGGGCTCAGATGGAGATGATCGGGCTGACCCTAGACTAAATCTCAAAAAAATCAGAAAAAAATGTAGCCATCGATTAACTTTTGGATTTTGAAATTCACCTTTGGATTACTGAACTGTGTGGATTTAAAAAAGCATAAGCAGTTTTCACTCATTGAAATAAGTATTCATACACTTTACTTTTACATTGTTACAGCGTCGTATGGCAGCCTGACAATGCTCATGAACCCAAAACTCCGAAACTAGGATTAAAATTATTCAAAAATATGAGAAAACAAAAGAACATGTATTACTAATGTAAAGGAATACAAAAGAAATTAAATCATTGAGCTCACAAACAAAACATAGCGAAACAGACAAGTGACGTCGACCCTGTAGTAACTATATGGCTAGTATTAGGGTTTACGGGAACCAAAGAAAAGCTGGAAACTTAGACTGTTAAAGCTTAGTATAGGTAAAAGCTGAACGGATGGAGGAATAAATAATTTGCTGCAGTTTTGGAGGAGGACCGCTCCTTCACCACTTGCCCAACCACAAGCTGCAGTTCTGCAAGCCCTTACGCAAGCTCTGACACAAAATCTTGCTCATTCAGTTCATGGTACACCTCAGCCAAGTACCAACCCCTTCACGCTAACTAGAACCATCGTTATCGTAACTCATGACTGGTAGCTCACCAAATTCTGTCCTTCCCCGCCATAGCCTGCACCAACTAACCCTAGACCAAGAAGTTTGAGTTTTAGAAGCTTAAATCGAGCTAAACAGTCTCAATAACGACAACTACAATGAAAGAAGTACGGCGTAGTAACCTGTTTTCTTTGGATCCCGTTAACCCTTATACTAGCAATAACGTTTACATACCTCCCGTTCAACATCGAATTAACATAAATCTAGATGATCTTATTCTCTAATGAACATCAGCATTTCAAAATCGCAAACAAGTTCCCTATGCATAAAATATTCCTCTGAATAACATTAAATTCTAACTTATGCTGATTTCATGCTTCGTCTAATTCAGCACACATTACACCTACTAAACTTTTTGACCTACACAATCTCACCACGAGTTTTCCCACCTCTCCCGGACGTCTGCCGCGCCCATGACCACGGCCTCTTCCAGCTGGTTTCTCTGTTGCAGATACATCCACCGATAGTGCGTCATTTCCAACCGTTGCCCTCACATTTCGTCCCTCGCGTCCTCTACCTGTGATGATAGGCACGTTGGTAGTGTCTTCTGACTGGTAACCAGCGGCCGTTGAAGTCGATGCCATTGCTTGATTTGACGAGGCCAAAATTGCTAGAGCACCATTTTCAATGTGCTTCCGGTAGTAGAAATTTGGAAGACTGGAAGCCATTTCATCAGTTAGGCCGGGCAAATGCGCACACGCCGAATGAGTCTGCAACAAAAAGCAAATATCAAGTTAGTTTTAAAATTTAACAGCTAACAGTGGTTACTAGAGCTGCTATTAATCAGCAAATATTTACAATTTTTCTAATCAAATAATTGAAAATTACCCAAATGTCACACTTCCCTAATAGTCCTGCATAAGGAATCCAAATACTAGTAAGAATAGTATGAGCAACTGTGAAGTCCTTGCGGTTGCAAGTACCACATTTCCTACCGGTTTTATCCACGACAGCCATTTTCATGGGCGAAAGCTGGTCCTATGGATACAAAAGGCTGAGATCAAAAAAACATTATGGATTACATTATTGTACAGTATGGTACAAGGTATCAAACTAAAAAAAGGATAGTAAAAATGAAACTCCGTCAAATAGAGATTACTCACAGTTCCCAAGGCTTGACCTGTGCTCACTTTCCTCTCCTCCTTAATTGCAGACTTCACAGTGTCCTTAAAATAACGTTAAACTTTTTGCTTGAATTTTAAAACTGTAAAAACTTAACTCAATCTATAACAAAGCTAAACTTTTAGGTAATATTATCCTCACACACAAATAGAAATTAAGGAATTATGTAGGGTAGTTTCAATCGTATTATTTTTGTTGCCGGGAATGAAAAACTTGGAAATAATTTCATTAATTTTAATCTTCTTCAATTTTGTTTTTCTAGCCCCTAATATTCTTCGCAAATCTCTCTGTGCTTGTTACGATGGATTCCAGATTTAGGAGAGCACAGTTCAAAATGGAAATTTAATAATTCAATTCGTAAGCTCAATTTATCTACATGCATGCTAACACTATTAATTTTAAGCAAGGTCAATTTTTATTTCCACGGCATACTTTGCAATTATTGGTTTCAGTGATATTTTCTACTGTGGTGTATCCTTCGTCATCAACGATGGAAAGAGATAGAAGATACCCACCACGTCAGTGCTACCGTTGCAAAATTGATGAAGGGTCCGAGCGAATTTATTCCAGTGCCAGCAATAAAGCAATTTCACGGAAGCTCCAGGCCTTTATTGCCTCATTGCCGATTCATGCATTACACCAATACAAAATTTATAATTTATGCGTCCAATGCATTGCAAGTCTGACTTCCGAGATGCAGAAAAATGAAAGCAATTCACAGCTTCTGAAGGCTACTTGGAAAGAAATATCCTGGTGGCTCAATCGGCAGATGGCATGAATCTTTCGGTTGCTGAAATCCCAGGAACATCTGCAGCAGCATCTTCAGGCTCAACATACGAGGAAATCAAGCATGAATCTATGAGCATTGACGCGTGTGAGGATTCCGATTATGAAATCCTCAGGTTCGAAGAGCAATCCAAAGAAGACGAAAATGATAATGATGCTGAAGAGAACAAAGAATACGAAGAGGGTGCATCATCAGCCTACGATTGCATGGAGAAGGAAGCTGAAGATGAAAACGCTGGAATCTCACATTCCAAGTTAAGAGCAAGGTATTCGACAGCAGCAGTCAGTATTTCGACGAAAGATATTATCGCCGAAATTATTTATCGAATAGAAGAAAACCTTGTTAATAAAGAGGACCTAGGTCACCTTCTTTACACGCGTGGGCATAGTGCGAGTGAGGAGTTTCAAGAAGCTATGTCGGTCGTGCATCCAGCAGCAGAATTGATGAAGTCTTCCCTTACATACGCTACCAGATGGAACTGTGACGATTTTTTCCTTCACAAAAGATACTTGAGTGGCGTTACTGAAAAATCGTACGGAGATCAATAAATTAAGTGAAATTAAGTTTAAATAGTTTTTAAATCAAAATAACCCTAACAAACTTTTTCTTGTTGCAGACCCTGAAAAGTTAAAAGAAAAGATGACATTCGTTACTTAGTTAAAAATATCGACAACGTATGTGGAACATTGAGAAAAAATTATTTAATTCCCACTTGCGGAAAATCTTGTAACTTTCGCATTAACCAACTCCAGACGCGAATGAATGGAAAAACACAACATGGCGGCTCGTATCAAACGATTAGGGGAACCATTAAAAGCTTGGCACCCCAAGAGAAGAAATTGCCACCTTTTGATGTTGTATTAGCTTTTGATAATAATCAGGTGATAGGAAAGCAGTACAGGATTCAGCTTGGAGGTAAGCAGAAGGTTTCCGTGGTAACTACTGTTATTGCGTTCCGGGGAGAACAGCAAACACGGTTCCAGTTTGAAGAAGAAGTTCCCACTTCCTTGAATCCAGGTGAAGAACCCATGGAACTTTTCGAACGATATGAAGAATTCGGAAAGCAAGCAAATTACAGTGTGGTTCAACATCGCGAATATTGGTTCCAAAAAAGGCTTGCAACTTCCCGGGATGGTGATGACGGCGATTCAAGCTTATCTTACGACGAGGGAATCGACTTTGAAATGATTCCCGACCAGAAGCAATTTGTCTCACCTATGGACTTCCCTTATATTGCTGTAAATCCGAATTCATATCTAAGCGTAAGAAAGGCACTGGACGAATTAGCGGGGAGAGATGGCCAAAAATTGGAGCAGGATAGAAGCTATCCCATTCTGCCGGTTTGAAATACATTTTAGCACCTGGAAGACACGTAAGTAAAGATATTATGCAAAAAAAAGCATAAACTTCAGATGACGGATCAATGCTTTCATATCACCATGGTATCGTGCTCGTTACTTGTATGTACTGCAATGGCGCGGAAATTTGCTTGTGCACACTCATCAGTTTTGCTAACTTTCTCGTTATTCCACCGTAGTGCGAAATTATTTCGAATTCAAAAATTATTAGAATGAACGCGTAAATTTTGGAAATGCATGTAACAAAGACACTACAACAGTAAATCTGGTGAGCGGTAATGGTATGTATAGGTATTCGAACCCTAAAAATTGCATGTTGGAAAAAGGTGTATTAATCTATCCGTCTGATTTTCCTGTTACCTTCGCAGCATTTCCACCGCTAGACACTAGGAATAGACGACACTACAGGAGAGATGGCGCTGTGTATTACAATATTAGATTTAGTTTTCCTGCAATAATGTAAGAAAGAACTAAAATATTGCGATAAGAATCTCCTTATAGTACCCTTTTTAACGAATGTCTTTTGTGAGTATAGCTACGGCAAAACTGGACTATGAAAGGCAAATCAACGACCGCAATAGCTAATGTCAAATGTCAAATTGTGGACGGCTTTCACCGATCGCAATAGGGATTTCGCCCCATACTATATAGTAAATATTAAATTTTGTATATTATTAGTTTTTAATTGATTCTATTCAATATATACCGTATATCTCATGTAAAACTACTAGTGAATAACTAAAATGTCAAATTGTGGACGGCTTTCACCGATCGCAATAGGGATTTCGCCCCATACTATATAGTATATACATAATTTTGGATATTAGTAGTTTTTCATTGATTCTGTTCAATATATACTGTATATCTCATGTAAAACTACTAGTATATAACTAAAATGTCAAATTGTGGACAGCTTTCACCGATCGCAATAGGGATTTCGCCCCATACTATATAGTATATATTAAATTTTGGATATTAGTAGTTTTTTATTGATTCTATTCCATATATACTGTATATCTCATGTAAAACTACTAGTATATAACTAAACTGTCAAATTGTGGACGGCTTTCACCGATCGCAATAGGGATTTCGCCCCATACTATATAGTATATACATAATTTTGGATATTAGTAGTTTTTCATTGATTCTGTTCAATATATACTGTATATCTCATGTAAAACTACTAGTCTATAACTAAAATGTCAAATTGTGGACGGCTTTCACCGATCGCAATAGGGATTTCGCCCCATACTATATAGTATATATTAAATTTTGGATATTAGTAGTTTTTAATTGATTCTATTCCATATATACTGTATATCTCATGTAAAACTACTAGTATATAACTAAAATGTCAAATACTGGACGGCTTTCACCGATCGCAATAGGGATTTCTCCCCATACTATATAGTAAATATTAAATTTTGGATATTAGTAGTTTTTTATTGATTCTATTCCATATATACTGTATATCTCATGTAAAACTACTAGTATATAACTAAACTGTCAAATTGTGGACGGCTTTCACCGATCGCAATAGGGATTTCGCCCCATACTATATAGTATATACATAATTTTGGATATTAGTAGTTTTTCATTGATTCTGTTCAATATATACTGTATATCTCATGTAAAACTACTAGTCTATAACTAAAATGTCAAATTGTGGACGGCTTTCACCGATCGCAATAGGGATTTCGCCCCATACTATATAGTATATATTAAATTTTGGATATTAGTAGTTTTTAATTGATTCTATTCAATATATACTGTATATCTCATGTAAAACTACTAGTATATAACTAAAATGTCAAATTGTGGACGGCTTTCACCGATCGCAATAGGGATTTCGCCCCATACTATATAGTATATACTAAATTTTGGATATTAGTAGTTTTTCATTGATATTGTTCAATATATACTGTATATCTCATGTAAATCTACTAATATATAACCAATATGTCGAATTGTGGACGGCTTTCACCGATCGCATTAGCCTATTTTTCAAACCGGCAAAAATGGATAATTGTTGTATAAGACTGTTGAAGCTTATTAATGACGAATATACGTGCCTGGGGTGTCAGAAAAGAGAAAGTTTTGAAAAACACGAAACTCCACGAATGTGACCCACAGCAACTCCGCCGTACATACAAAAGAATAATTCTGAAGCCAGGTAAGATCAAAACTAGCAATCCAAACTTTTCTTTCATTTCACTTTGTTCTTAAAATACAAAGTATTCTCTTCTGTAGGTGCACTGCACATCGAAATTAATTTAGTGCGTTCAATTTTCGCTGCTTATTTCGACCTATATCTGGCTCCGCTACTGAGATGATTTTACACTGTCGCAACGTGACATTTTGCTTTCTACGGCCAATGCGTCCGCCCATTGCTAAAAGTGATGCTAGTTTTGCTGATATTGTGTTTTCGAAAGCATGAAATGCACTCTCATTGATTTACTTCGGTGACACATGATCATTTTGTGGCATTTTGAACTTTGATTTGCATATAAATTTTCCCGCCGCCACAGTGATACTGTGGTTCTCATTGCTAGGCGTGTTGCGGGTGGAGACTCTCCTGTGTTGAAGCTGATTAAGTAGCGACTTGGCATGCGAAAATTCATCATTTTATTTTACAGTCGTTAGTATAATTAGTTTTTTTATCAGTTTTGCTACTTTGATATCAGCGCAGCATCAGTTTCGGTTTACTTCTTCTTGATTGTACCTAGTACAAGTTAATATCGGCAACGTCAAACAAGTTAAATCGAGTTCGTCCCTCAGCTAATTATGTTGAAGATAGTAGTGATAGTGATGGTGGGGATCCGGACTGGTCTACTGAACAGGCTGATACCACACATCAAATAAATGAAGCAATACAGAAATACATGTTGACTACAGACTTTTATTTACCACAGTGGGATTTTCGAAAACAATGAGCCGTCAATTTCAAACTATTATCGAAGGATGTATTGCACAATACACAAACTCGTCTGGTCACTTTGATGGTTTCCAAGTGTGGGGTATATTGAGAATGACGACTAACCTTACCAACCTTCCTGCTAGTACACTTACACACGTTTCCTTTAATGGTTCGGTTACGACAACGGTATATGATGGTCCCATCAGCCTGCTTTACCTTACTAATTGCAATATTCTTATGCGGGACTTTCCTCAAGTGATCCTTGTACAACGCCAATGTCATGCCAACATGGGTACAAGATGCATGTGCTGGCTTCCCTCCTCGGCCGACCCACTTGAGACGGGAACAGCGGAATAACCCAGCTTGAAAAAATTATATAATCACATTTGCATATACGTTGCATTATGTTAAGTGTTTCAGCGACTTGGTATTTAATTACTTACGGGTTTTACAAGTTTCTGGACTGGACCGCACTTGCACAGTGTACACAGTACACAGTGTGTGTGCACAGAGTTAAAGATGTTGGGAAATCTAGGAAATAAAAGTAACAATAACAAACGAGACAATAGATCAGAATAAATGATGTGTCACAGTGGTAAAATATTTAACAAATGGGAATCAAAAGCTGGTTAAACTACACTCACGATTTTCTTTTTGTAATTAAGTTGCCAGCACATCATCAGTATTACTACCCATTACCACCGCACGTAGCCGAGATATTGATCCGAGAAGGTTGAGGATAGTTTTGTTATTGTCCAAAGCAGAATCTTTAAGACAGCTCACTTGCTTTGCTAATTGACGCATCCCTCTGTCAGGTGAAGAACCTGGCACAAGCAGAAAGCAAGTAATTGTTTAAACAATCAGTAACAAGTTAATGGCACTGGGTACATGTGTATTCCTTCGAACCTGTCTTCTTTACTGCACGAGCCAAAGCATTTTTTCCATCCAAAGAATTTTTTCCAGCCAAACCACTTATCATGGGATCTAGAGGTTTTACTACAAAAAAAGCGGATTTATGCCTGGTACTAAACGCTGGGACAAGAAGAAATTATTATGTTATTGTAATAGTCCTTCCAAATTACCTGGAGTCACAGGGTGAAGCTGTAATTGATGAGATGAAATTTCAATCTCGTCTTTGAAAAAAGGGAAGTCATCAGAATTCACAGCGCCATGAGATTCTGAGCGCGCATTTGACATGATAAGGACAGTTAAACTGACAGAATAAATTCAGACTAGATAAAAAGAATAACCACAACCACCTGTGCTCCACAGTTTTAATTTTCAGTTAAGTTGATCCAAACTACACTCACCTAAGAGTAGCATACGCACTACTTCGAATAAAGAAATAAACACTGATACGAGTTTAACTTCACCAAACTTAGAAGCTACCATACCACAGGGCGAGGAGTGGGGCTTTATTGGACCAGGGCAGGGCATTGTATTGTATTGTATTGAAATGAAGTGTCGGCCGGTATAGAACCTGCACCGACGCTGACGTAGCCAGTTGAGGCTAATTTTAGCCTGTCCTCTTACTACAACAAAATTATCGTAATTAGCTTTCGGACTTAGTTGGGTACCCGGTAGCTATTAAAAAGCATACCAGACTTCCCATCTCTGTCCTTGAGGAGCGCTCATCTACACGCATAGCTCTCGGTTTGGTGAACTTGCATGCAAGACGAGTAAATAGTACCAAGAGATAGCAGCAACGGTAGAAAGCCCGTAAGCCAGCTACGCTCAAGAAAATAGTAAGACCCACTTTAAGTGGAGAATGTCCCTTTATATTATAGCGTCGTACTTCAATATGAAGGAAGTGATAGTTAAGTATGTCTGATCCACAGAGTTTTCCCTCTGCCAACCATCCATCCTTTCTTCAGTTTGAGTCTAGGCAACAAAATAGCTCAAAAATTACGCCACCCACAATCTCTGCTGTTTAACACGACCCGGTATAACCCAGTAGTTATAGACAGGTAGCAGGAAGACGGGCCAGTAGAGCCGACCTCTCTTCCCTCCACATCTACCCTCCCATCCACACAGCATTCCTCCCCCCTATGATATTTGCTATTGTCCCCCGAGTCGAGTCAGGGTCCCCACTATGTAGAGCAGAGAGGTTAAAAGAATTTGGAATTTGCACGTGCAAAAGTTCCATGCCGGCAAGCAGCAAGCAATATGGCCGAGAAAAGCATGCGGTACGCTTTAAGAAGACTGTGTGTACATCCACAGTCTGTGAGATGTGCAGATCCCACAGCATATGAGATAAAAGAGAAGTACCACTTCCCATCCTCATACACCCTACCACAGCTACCACAAATACCTCGGTATAGTAGTCGTTCCATTTCCAGCTTAAATTTTGATCCAGCATCAAAATTTGGCTGGATTTGGAGCAACAATTTCGGGAACAGTCACCATGGAGCCGGAGCCAAATCTCCAGCAACCAGGCGACAGAAATCCCAAAATATACGCTTGAATCAAGCAATCGCGACGACATTTCCTCGAAAAATACCAACTTGTTGGATGAGCGAGACTTCACACGTCCTTCCACCTCAAACTGTAAATAGGGAATAGGACTGGGCATGGACCAGTCTTCTTACTGTACGTCAAGATGCTTGTGACAATATGTACAGAACTCCTAACACTAAGATAGTAAATGCATATGCATTGCATACGGTATAGAGCAAATGTGTATGTGCACTGTGTTAATTTCAATTTATATTAATACGCTTTTCAGGCACTAGTAGCACTCGAAACCAATTATTACATGAAAGGATGCGCTTTTTAAGCTAGGAATTGTGTAATCTGATGATAATTTAGTGAAATTCATATTTTCAATTTGTTCAAAATTACGGTTAGTTGGTAGTTTTAGCTATTAGTCCTCTGCTTGGTTATGGCGTCAATGTCTAAGGGTATTGATTCCGCGCGAGAGTCCTTTAATCCTTTTCAATCAATCACGCACAACTCAAGAGCATAGAGATTCTAAGTTAGATATGAAATGCAATGTAGTACAGTTTGCATAGAAGCCGCTACTTATCTATTGGGATCCCAAAGCTCTAATACTATCGCCGTAATACAGAGAATATAAGTAACCGGAAATAAGCACAGGTACTTAATTACAGGTAAGACTAACTAAAGCAATTTAAGGTAATGTGTTAAAGGAACGATAAAGGTAACATACAGGACTAAAGCAAGGTAGTACTAATGGTTTCTAATGCAGTGTATAGGATACAGGTAAGAGTAATGGATAAAGTAGGCGCTAATTAGGAATCTACAGGTAAGATGTGAGACAAAGGTAATTAAATATGTATATGAAACGAGCCCTATCTTTGACAAGCAAGTCTATAGGATATATATAGGATAGGTTGAGAGAATAAGCAATTCCCTAGGCATTAAAGCATACGCAATGCTAAAATGGAAGTAAAAGCCAAAGGTTACCGCACCTGAAGCTTCGCTAAAGGAAGAACTCCCAAGTTATAACTTGGCAGAAACCTTGTAGCTCGGAAATCCCAACTGAAAATCCGATGCTTTAGCATGGGAAAAATCTCAGTATATACACCGGAGTGCACCTATCCTACGAGTGACTACTTTACTTACTTAATTATAATTAACTAACTGGATAGTTAAGGGTCAACTAAACTAGCTGGCTCGATGCCCCTTGTTATGCTGCTATGTGTGCTAATTTAACCTAGTCGATTTGACCCCTCCTTGACCCCTAAAACGGTGTACACCTACTGCACCTGCGTCCTAACACAGGCTTTAATGACGATAAAGGATAGGAAATTGTTATGGCGCCGTGCGGGAAGGTGGCGCTAGCATGCTGAAGCCTAAGTAAAGGCTAATCCTTTACATATCACTCCCTTTTGAACTTTAACGAGAACGATTTGAAAGACCCTGTCAGGTACTGAACGTTACGTTTCGATTTTTTGTCAAATAAAAGAATAGATAAGGCACTATGTGTCTGTCACACCCCCTCTCCGACTAATTTGAACTAAATTGAGCTACCTGAGCTAGCTGATTATAATTTTTAATATTTAGAGAGAGACGTCAGATTGAAGAAGCAAGCAACATGAAATCAAAGATTTCCGGTAAACAAACCTTCGCTCATCATTTTGCCTCGAACTCTAAATTTTTACTACCTTTTATTATAACTGAGATAATGGATATAACAAAGCTATACGAACGAGAAACTACTAGCTTATCAGACTCTTATCAGAGATCCTAGAGTAACGAAATGAGATATCAGAGAATGTATAAACTAGGCATACATAGCATAATAATGGAAATGTGAATAGGTAAGAATCATGAGTATTAAAGGAATAATCAAGTGTTAAGAATACATAGCACAATAATCTACGTGTCACAATAAGCAGGGTCGAGTATTTTGAGCAAAACAATTGAGCACAGTCAACAACAAGAAGATTCTAATTTGGTGGAGGAGAACTTGGGGGAGTCACATCAATGTCAATAATTGTAGGTGGAGATGATGATGGACGACGACAAGGGCGTTTGACAGGCTCGGAGAAAAAATCTGGCATAGATAAAGCATGATCCATATTGCTAACGGTAGATTGGATTCTTCTCTCTTGCATAGCTCGATCTTTTGCAGAAAGAGGGGAAGGGAATTCTTCTTTGACAGATACCCTAGTCTTCATGATTGGAGCACATTTTGTTGGCCGAGTTTTAACTCTAACGCAAGCTGGATCCACTGGAGTTGGAGCGGTGGTCATACGTGCGTGACGCCGTCTCTCTTTATTAGCAGCGATTAACTTACGACGCTTGACTTTGAAAGCTGCTAACAATGGAGCATCGCGTTCATTTATTCTGCGCTGTACCGCAAAATAAATCCCATTTCGCATTATTTATGTACTGTATATACTATCGGGCGAAATCCCTATTGCGATCAATGAAACCGTCCACAATTCGACGTTGATTGCAAATCAATTGTTGATTGCAAATGCAGTGTTTTGTGCAATGGAATTGTTGATTGCAAATGCGTCTCTTAGTGCAACCGGATTTGTTGCTACTAGTTATTTTGCAATCAAAAATTCCATGGTGTATATGTAGCCATTACAAATACATTTAATATCTTGGTCGCCAAATTTGATTGGAGTTCAAACCGGCAGAAGGGATAGCTTCTATCCTGCTCCAATTTTTACTTCTTTTGCAGGGTTCGTCTCACAATTGTTGTTTGACTGCAGATTAAAATACAAAGTGCAGCTTCTCATTAAATTAAATTGTCTTAATCTATAAAGTATCGTTTGTACCATAATATACGTCCACTGAAGCTGCTTGTCATAAAAAACTTTGCAATGGACCTAAGAACGCATGAAATATTTTTAAATACTTCATCATAGTTATGCTGTTCTCAGCTTTTTGCGGGTCATTTCTGGCTGCATCACATTTATGCACTCGTTTCATTTCCGGTAAGAACGTTAGTATTTCCACTCAGCTCCACTGTATTCATCCAAGTCGCAGTTTGCTTCGGAGCAGAGAAACACATCTATAGGTACTCGGGTAGCAGTGTCGGATTCCATTCTTTCTGCAGGCTCTTCTATGGGAATAAACGACAAAGTCGAAGTACAAAAGGGGCAAAGACTTTTGATTTTTGATATTACCGGTGGTACTTATTAGCACCGTTTTACCTACGTTTTACCCTCTCTTCCAGCATGAGAGAATGTTATAGCTCCCTTCACTTGTAGCTGACTAACACTATGTACATATGTGTGAAATTATGCAAAAATACGATCCCACGCCTCTTTCTTCCTCCTGCGCAAGCGGTTACCACTAAGCTACGGGAATGTGCATTTGGAGTCCCTTTCTCTTTACCCATCAACCTTCTGAGAGCAGGTTGTGTGAACGTACATACCATGTATTAAATGCTGAATCAAATTTTAATTAATTATGTGTAACTCCGATGTTAGTTAACTGACGTGGCTGAAAATCAATAGGGATCATGCCCTACTAGTTATGCATATGTGTTCCAAATTTCAACTGAATCCACAAAGCCGTTCGCGAGATATCCTGCGTACAGACGGACGGACGGACGGACGTCACCAACCTCCCTAAGAAGCGGCTTCGCCCCTTAATAAACGGTTAACCGAGTACGGAATGGGCGCAGATTTAGAAACGATTAATTTGGAGAAGATTATTTGAAAAAATAATAATACTATCAGTTGCAGATTTAGAAAAAAATTAATTGGAGTGGATTATTTGAAAGGATAATTATAATATTAGTTATGTTTCCTCCAAAACCTTACAGCGCAATATGTTCATATGCAATTCCAAATAATCACTTTACAATCTGACAGACTCTTAATTAGATGTAGCATTAACGGAATTACAACCACATAGCCAAAAATGGAAATCTCTAATCACCCCATACAAAGCGGAATTAATTTATGGCGGAAACTCAATGATCAGATTGTACTCTATGATTTAAAATCTGCAAAAATAAATCAGCTCCCTGGATTCGATCCCCCGTCCTCCCCTTATACATCACTTGCTCTTACCACTACGCCACGCAACTTCTTGCTTGCATGAATCATATTTGTTTCGAGTCTTGTTCCACACGCCAGTTACTGGACTGTGTGCTTGTGCGCTACTTCCCTTTCTCTTTTCCACTCTCTGCCTGCTGAGCGTAGCTGTGCTTGTGACTGGAACGTATGTAATTGCATTGTAAGTGATGACTCATCGCCCTGTAATTATGAATAACTCTAAACATAATTATTCAAAAATTCTGAAATTCAATAGCGATGGTCCCCTGTAGCATATACACCTGTGTTGTAAATCTTATTTTAATCCATGCATCCGTTCTTGAGTTATCGTGCGCACAGACGGACAGACAGACCGACCGACCGACCGACCGACAACATCGAACCCGCTCTAAGAATGGCTGCGCCCATTAATAAATGGTGGGTTTCAAAACATCTACCCCATTATAGTAATAGTAAACCACATGAATTCTGCTCAAATATGCAAAATTGTCAAAATCGCACCAATCAAGTTTGTCAAATTTGATTGGTCAAAAAGAAAACTATTGTATGGAGAGATTATACAATTCTTTTGCATTGCATCAATTAAATTGTATCTCGGAAGCGTAAACGGGGGAACTGAAAACTTGTCATATTTATACGCGGTAACCAACACGTTTGGATATGAGTCCGAACGGAAGTCTGTACGGGGATATTAATACGTAAGGAAGTGCAAAAGTTTCCATAGAAACATAGACTTAGAATCTTCGAGTTTTGCTTGTTTGCAAGCAAAAACTTGCATTTTCATCAAATATGAATTCCGATGTTAATGTTAGCATTCGCACGGATAATTTTCCCCGGACTAACATCCATACGGATTCATTTCTGCAGTGCTCGTTTCCGAAGTTTAAACTTCCCAAGTTTTAGTTTCTACTGATACGCTTCCGGGAATCATTAAATTAAGTTGCGGCTATAAAGCCCTGGGCACAGTCTGGGTTAAATTTGGAATAATTTTGGCATAGCTACAATGAACCTATCTTAAAACATGGTGGGAAATAATGCCTATCTCATGTCGTTACCAATGTTAAACAAACGGGTTGCTAGGGAAACTTTAGGCAAAATTTTTGCTAGGCAGTGTTTATGCCAGACTGTACCCGGGGCTTTACAGGGAGAAAACTCTTATAAAAAATTCTTATATAATGTACATTTAACGTGCAGATCATATGGAGAGACTGCCTAGCTTCACTCTTACAACGCGAAAACTCTTATAGCGAGGTTGTACTGCATGGGATTAAAATTACTGCTTCGAGAAGAGACACTTTTCTGGCATTCTGGAGCGTTCCCCACTTATTCATGTAAGATTGGAGCATACATCTATTGTACGGACCAAAGATTTAGCAACCAATTTTGCCATTTAATAAGTATTAAGTAATAAACCGTATAGAAAGCAATGCAGTTGTGATGGAAAATCTTGTCGCAGATTTCTGCTTCCAAATAAATGCTATTGAAATAGATGTGTGCAGATCAGGGACGGTAGTTTCCTCAACACACGTTACTGTGACCTAAGTAATATACTTTTCGAATCGTCATTAACAATGATACAAACTAGGGGCAATGTAGTGTTTCTGACAATACGTAGAAGCTCTAAACTATAGCTTTGAAAACTTGCTCTATGCGTTCGGTGACAAAGTGAAACCAACTGTATCCAGTCCAGGCTACTTAGAATACTTTTAATGGTAGAATATCTGCGTCAATCAAAGCATAATTCTAAACTGCTAACGACAATGTACACTCGTCGCCACATTGTGATACCAGGATAGAAAAAAAGCTGGCGGTTTAAAAACTGACTATATGTTGGAAGGGATCCGTTGGGAATGGACAGAGATATGAGGTAGCGGATAGGGGCACTATAAGATGAAAGCGCGAGCAGGACAATGTTGAGTTGCTCGGGCTGGGTTTCAGTTGTATTCGGAACTAGGACGAACCTGCGCTTTGCCAACTTCTTCAGTGGTCTTCAATGCAGTAGACTCCTCTTTACGCTAACCCCATCGATTGCAAAGAAATATGTTATGTTCGGACTGGGGAAAGCAACGGAAGAAATTTTCTCCGTGTGTAAGTTACCCGGTTATACTGGGAATTACAGTGGAGCAATTTTGCCAGCCACAGCTTAGGCACATGCTCGATACGCAGCATTGGTACACAGCCGTACGCTTCTTTCGAAGCAGGAAGGGCGATGCTGGTTAAATACGAAATTTATATCTGCACTGTCTCAGTGTATATAGCTTTTTGGGAATGCTGTGTATTTTAGTAGCGGGTTTTATAGGAGAAGCTGGGCACACGGGATAAGGTTGGTAAATTCGAGGTGATACGAGTGTTATGCTTCTTATATTTTATCTCGTACTGTAATAAAACTAATACAGTATTACTAGTGAACAGCGCATTCTATACACAACAAAAACTAGCACACTATTTTTTTGGCATTGCACATAGCAGTGTAAGAACTTGGAGAAGGAGGTTTTATAAGAGCAGAAAGAAGAGAACAGGTGCAGATGGTGAAAGGTTGAAGGGAGAAACCCGGGTATCTAGCAGAATGTGTACTTGAGAATATACAAGAATGCGAATGCCTTGTAGCATGTTGCCAATATTAGGGATTACCTACTACCACTTTCAGCTTAGCCAATGTTATCTATCTGCTCCCTCTCTGTATGCATCATCTTGCATGTTCTCAGCCATCCAAGGTGTATTTCTCCAACTCCCCATGAAATAAGAATAAAGTGTGAAAGTCCTGGAAGAATCATATTGTGTGCATTACTTACTTGCGGAAGTTGTTGGCTCGGAAGGAAAAGATTCCAGTTAGGCGTAAGAAGTTCTTACGGAAGTTGGTTAAGCTGTTGAGAAGAAATACGACAGCTTTCTTGTGTTGGATCCACTAGGTGGGTGGCACCCCAAGGAGAAGGCTGGGATTGTAATAGACGAGTTAGTACGGACCCAGTCTTGCTTTTGACCTCATGTCAGTGACATGTGCAGCTTAATTCTGGAGACTGACAAGCTACCATGTGGATGGATCTTCTCCTTGTGTCACC
Source organism: Sminthurides aquaticus (assembly GCA_906901655.1). NCBI lineage: Eukaryota > Metazoa > Arthropoda > Collembola > Symphypleona > Sminthurididae > Sminthurides > Sminthurides aquaticus. Next base: position 3,363,437 of record CAJQTT010000014.1, on the reverse strand, counting down.
TACTGCGACTCAGTGCGCGTGGAATTTGAAGAGAAATAATAAAATCTCTGACTTTGTTAACATGAATTATAAAATTGAGAGTATTCCCACATGAAATTGTGCAATTCTACAAAAAAAACTTGCTGAACGAGGAACTGTGATTTAAATTTATTCCATAATTTTAGAATTAAATTCTGGAACATCTCAAATCTTCCAAGTACCCCGTAATCTTTTTACCTTGCGTTATCGTTGTTGTTCGTTACCACGGATTTGATACTCCAGGTCAACGCTTCGCATCCAAGATAGTCACGCATCACGCTTGTCTACCATTATTTGGTTCAAGATGCATTACCTAGAATTTATCGTCGTTTCTGCAAGTAAGTTAATTAGCAGTATTTTCTAAAAAACTAGAACTTAATTGAAGTGTGGAATCATTAGAAAAGGCATACGATACGGTGCATTTAGGTTTTAATTAAGAAAACTGCAAGGAATCAGGAAATTTTATTGTTTTCAGTAATTTTTCCCATCGTGGGCCAAGCCTCAGGCGCCGGAGAGTGTCGAAGTAAGTAACATTAAACTTGCTATTAATGCAAAAAATTCACATTCGATTAAGTGTACGTGCTGTGTAATACTATATCGTGTAAGTTCTCTGCTAAAATAGCAACAGAGTCAGCAAGCACAAATATTTCGGTAATAGCAGAAAGCGTTATGTTATGCGAATATTTTGCGTCAACTCTCCGCTACAATGACATTAATTGGAAAATGCGCAAATCTGGTAGATTTAGTTGTAGAAAACGATTGTCTGCGGCATACACTATGCAGTATAAGAGCAGTATTTTTAAAAAACAGCTGCCATTTGCCACTTCGGTTTGGGTTTGGCAAGGCTCAACGACTTCAGATCGCTGGTGTGATTCAGGCTTAAGTTGACATGCAAAAGGAGAATGAATTTTTTGATTAATGATAAGGCAGGAAGGAAGAAAGTTGTGGAGCAAGCATAGCAAAGGTGCACATATCGGCTTAATTCATATCGAGAGAAGAAACTCTGATTCACGAAACTCTGGTACACTTGGGAGTAAAATAAAATATGAACTTAAACAGGAAGGAAATACAACTTTAAATTTTAAGTTTAAAATACACTGAATTGGTAGTTGAAAGCTTGAGTAAATTAAATTTTCCTTTGAGTGATCTAAATTCTAAATCGTAACAATTAAAAACTTGAATAGCTATAACTGCATGGGAAATCTGTGGGGACCGGAAGCAGAAGTGGATATTTATCTTGTACTTTTTGAAATTTCTTCTCTTACGCTAATTTTATTATATACTCATGCTTATAAGTTGAGTAGATTTTGGACGTAAAATAGGCTGGATTTTAGAATCTGATTTTCATGATGTGTTCATTTTTCATGATTGCTTAGATGATTGCAGTACTTGCGAATATTTTTTCAGCACTAAAAGTATTCTATAGCTGTATTTTGAAAGGTAAATATCAAATGCTTATCCTTGCACATGATAGAAAAAAGGTGAATAACTTACCGTGCAAAGTAATACAAACAGAAACATATGCGTATATGCTTTCTCCACTAAAGTTTTACTGCTTTCACTAGCACTTTCTCTAAATGTAAGCAAGCGCAATTCCAATGCGACAGTAGCAGATTCAAGATAGTGACGGCTAACAAGGCAGCAGCTAACGTCGTGGGTAAGCGAAGAGCAGATGGGTGAAAAATGTTTAAAGAGAAAGCATGAAAGCATACTAATATTAAAAGGATAAGAAGTATGGCTCCAGCTTGAACATGTGGGATACTTGAAACAATTCACAGCAGCATTTACAATGATTTTGCCTTTGAAAGTTTTGAAACCCTAGTAGATATATATTATAGAAAATTGATAAAAAGTTTTAGCGTAACTTTTACCCATAATTTGCTTCCCGTCGTAATGTAGATGTAGATGGTTGGCATATACATAATCTCTAATAACTATGAGTTTTTTCATGATGAATTATTGACATTACAGAATTGGTATTTAATTTCTGATTATTTACTTGGCTGTTTTTTTCATGATTCTTGGAACACTCGTTCCTATTAATCCGCTACTACCACTGCTACTACCGCTACTTCCTCGCGCTCTCAATCCCGAACACAATTGGAATTTGATTGGCCAGGATTCCTTGGTCGTAAGTCTACAATTTATATTTATCGAATCCTACTCCATGTGATGATAAGACAGAATTACAGCCAGTTGCAGTTGATTATTTGCTGTGAGCCTATATCACATGCTGTAATGAGTCCTATCTACACATAACTGGATTCATCGTCGACAAACAGAAAATCTCAAATTAGTTGAATTTAGCGGGAAACACAATGCTTAGAGAAAACAAATACACAGAATTGAATTGGAAGATCCTTAATTAATTCCTTGAGTGCATGTTGACAAAATTAGCTATATACGGTTCAGTGGGAATTGAGATGAAAATTGGTGGCATGATATGCTTGAAGGAATGTAATTGATGTGAATGAAGAATTTACAGAACTGCATGTATTTTGCTTACGACTAACGAATAATCTTTATGACGATCTAATTATTATCGCTGTTGATAACGTAAGTGTTTGAAGTTCAATAATTAGACAAACTGCAAGATTTTTGGGCTTTAAATAAGCTTGTTGCTTCTGGTTTTGACCAGTGTTTGCTATAGAACTAATGCTCTTACTTTTAGAAGTTGTAAATTACTTCAAATGGTCACAGTCCCGCCTTACATCTTTCCGGAGAGGAATGAATATTCTCGTCAGGGTCTTGTGCTAATTTTTCCTTGGAGGAATAACTGAAAATGAGACTACTACTTAAGAAAGCGTTTATTTCCATAAAATGCCAAAACTTTTAATGCTATTCAAAATGCTTAGTGTCGGTGACTCTTACGCGGCAGTTAATTACGGAGATGTAAAAGTTTCAACCTGAATCCCAATGTATCGATTCCCAATAACAATTTTGGATTTACGAAAACCATGCCAATATATATTGACAACATTTGTATAATGTAGAGCATATCTAGAGCTCGAATCGAATAAGAATGAGGCAGAGCCACATTGAACGACGAATAACTATAAACACTAAAAATCAATGGGTTCCGGAAGCGCTGAAACCCGTATCTTTCCCACTGACATCGTAAATTACGACGTGGCAATTCGGTTCGCAAATGTTGGCAGTCATTGGTGCTTATTACTTGTGATTGTATGTGTTGAAAAGTCTAAAGTTATGTTTGGTGAAATTCAGGGAATAATACAGTAGTTGTAACTGTTAAGACAATATGATTGTTTACAGGCTGAGTAATGTCGTAAAGATGAAAATTGTTACAATGGTGAGGGAAAATTTTATATATTGAAGTATTTCCGGCTTGGCTGAATTTGACTGTTGGGAAAATACGAAACGGTGTTCATTTTCGTTAAACATTAGGGTTTGCCATGTTGTGATTTGTAAAGATTGTTCGTCTGTGTCGAATTGTTACGTGACTCTGGCGTCTTGGGTATGTATTGCTATGTACACAACGTCTTCAAAGCTGAAACGCTTATTCTCTTCATCTTCCAGATCCCTTATTATTAATATTCCGGAATATTGCCCAAGTGCATTATTATTTCATGACAAAAAATGTGATAATCATCGAAGAAAGCTAATATGACCATCTTGCTCAACCATGTGTGTGTACGTCTACGTTGTTTTTTTCATTATGTTTGTTCCGCTTTTGTTGCCCTTTCTCGCTTGAATAAGGAGAGGCTTCCTGAAATCAGAGAACGAGAAATGAAAGGCAAGAATCCTTCTAGGTGCAGAGTGTTTGGTTTGAAGCTCGATCAGACTTTCATGTACGTTTGCGAAAAAGCTGTGAGGTAGCCAGAGTGCAGACGGAGGTCGTTAAGTGGTTTACGGTTTACTGGTAGGAACCACTAAAGGTGAATGAGAAAGCTGAAAAGTACGGAGAAGTTGGCGGGGATATTTTTTTAGGTGCCATAAACGCACGCAGGAAACAGTCAGACAGAAACAAAATACAGGGTTTACCGGAACAAAAGGCATCAAGCCCTGAAAAAGGTTGACAGAGGTCCGTAAAGGTATTGCAGTAAAGCAAACTTCACAGGAAACGTTAGGTATTGGCTTAAGCTTTGGAGAAAGTTTTTTGAACCCAGAGGAGTAGAAGAATCTAAAAATAAGAAATTGTTGTATGCGAGTAAAGAGTATAGGGTCGAATTTTGATGGAGCCGTGTGACTTTGATTGATAAGGCTAAGGAAGAGAGAAAAATGAAATACTGCCTGAGACATGTTGAGAAATTAAGTATTAACGGGGAATGTAAAGGATAGTTAAGGGAGCTAGTGTACATAGCAAGTGCATAAGAAGTTCTTTCACTCTCAAGACTTAACCCCAGACAAAATACTGGAATAAAGAACGGACCTAGAGTATGGAGGAGGAAAAAGTTACAAAAGAATTTTTAAGTGTTTCCGGCTTTGGGGATGAGCAAGAGCATTTGATGACAAGTTTCTCTTGAAGCAGTTGCAGAGGAATTTGAGCACAATGCAGTTTGCTTTATTTGTTGTCAAAAAATATGTTTTCACGTTTCCGTGTTACCTGTATTTGAACTAAACGCAGATGCAAGAGACACATTGTAGTATCTATTGACAGCACCCTTTCAACATAAAGTCTGAGGGTGTTGAATGTAAACGCCTAACGACTTTCTCGACAATGCATTGTTGTTAAGTATGGGTGTGAAAGCAAGTAGTCTGCTTGCTTTCACACGCATACTTAACAAATAGTATCACAGTGACAATCTGACTATTAATGTTTTCAATAGCCGAACTATTTGATTAATGAGGATTCAATCTGAGAATGGAGGGTAGACTGAATTAGATGCTCAATAATGGAAGAACAGGGGTGGATATCTCCGTGTTTGGATATATTTTGGGATTTTCTGTTTGATTGATGATTAACATCCAGAGTGAGTGATCATTTTTTTCAGTTTTTTAAATTCTGTTCAAGCTGGAATTGTCAAAAACCAGTTCCAGGCTTTAATACATTTTTTAAATTTTTGATTAACTTTGACGAGTGTTATTTGTTTATGCGTATCCTAAAAATTGTAAAATTTAGCTCGGAAGCTTTTCTGTTACGACTGTGACAGCCGCTACGATCCCTACTGTGCTGATCCTTTCAATACAACGTTACCACCGGAAAATAAACCCGCAACACGAATCTGTCATGGGTGTTGCGTGAAAATTGTTCATAAATTGCCTCATGCTGGTGAGTATATATATCTGGTAGAGTTTTTTAAAAATAATGTTGGATCCCAACATAAGGTTTTTCCTTTACTTTTTCTGAAGTTGCTAAGAATTTCCTCCTCTACTGCCTAATTGGATTGATATTTTGTTGGAGGGAACCTAACACAGAAACAGATAAAATAATGAAGGAATCAATTTATCCGTTTCACTTTGAATTGCTCAAATTCTGTGCTACTTCTATTGTACCATAAAAACCCATAAATAGCCCTAGAAAACAGGGTTGAAGAGGAGGCTACACTAACATTAGTTCTGATTTGGATATAACGTCTCTGCTTGAACCAAAATTCGCTACTGAACCGCTGGTCGTCGTTCTAGTTTAAAACGCTATGAACGCGAATAATGCACAAATTTGAAGCATTGACTTTAACATGTTCCTTGACAGTACTTATAGGGATAGGACTTGTATGTTATTGGTATTTTACCTGAGAAATCTTGGTTGTCGAAGTGGTCATGATTTAAGTGATGAGAGAAGGTAGCTGGTGGAGGCAGTTTGCCAATAAGGCGAAGCTGCATTAGCTTGCTAAGGCTGTTGTATACAGTTGTTACCGGAACAAGGGGATGTCAACTTTGCTTACGGTAGAAATAGAGCCAATGTTTGTCGTAAGTATGGCATAAATGCGTTTTAAATTAGGCAAAAAGCAGATGCCGATGTACAATTTACGTTAATTCTAGGAAGCGTACTGAAAACGAACGAAGCATTAAGAAATACGAAAAAACTACAGCCCAGGAGTTTTTTTGTGATACAGAAAATTAGATATGTGAGTTAGGTATGTAGATTTTTGTAATTCAGTAGTAAATGAGATGAAGGTAAGTTTTGTAAGCTAGCAAAGAATGACAGCTAAGGCCACGAAGATAGAGAAAGAGATGAGAAATGACGGTGAGAATGTAAATTATTCATTGGAAGGGAATCTGGACGGATGCCATGTAATTTTCCGCATTGAATCCGTAATTCAGTGTAAGTATTTTTCCGAACATACTTACCGCACGGTCTACAGCTTACATTCCGCTCGTCTGTTTTCCAGAAAACTAGGAAGGAAACAGAAGGTAGATCATTCAAAGTTAGAAGGAAGAGTCAAAACAGGAAAAGTTGGAGGTGATAAATACATTGCGGCAATTGTGCTTATGCCTTCACATATTTGGATTCGTCTTTTTACCGACAAGGCACACAAGGGGAGGAAGAGACGCACCAATTGAGAGCCCAGACCCGGTTAAGACCTGGTTACTTTACGACTCGGCCAAGGTAGAAAATAGAAAGACATACATGGAAAGACAGATTTCTCCGGAACAGATGGGCATTGCATTTTTAAAACTACTGCATACAGTCCGAACGGTAATCGGATTTTTGAGCCCAAGGATCTTTGAGCCCAAGGATCTTTGAGCCCAAGGATCTTTGAGCCCAGGATTTTTGAGACCAGGATTTTTGAGGCCAGGACTTTTCATCCCACTTTTTTTAGACATAAGGATGCCAAGTACGCATTTGTTTTCACGAATTAGTATTTCGATTTCAAGTGCTGCAATTGGTTTTAATTGATAGATCTACTTCAAATCTGTCAGAATATGCTAACTTTGATGAACTGACTCGCTTTCTTTAAATAGCTAATTTGGTACTGAATTCTGGGTTTTCAAGCAGCAGAGCAAATCTTGTTTGAAAAACGGGTGCTAGTTCATCAAAGTTAGCATATTCTGACAGACTTGGAGTAGATCTATCAATTAAGACCAATTGCAGCACTCTGGCACCTACTGCCAACACGCAGCGCGAATGCGCGCGTAGAAGTAGGTGGTTGGCGTTTAGTTGTTTTGGTGGTAGTGTAAATGTGAGCAGAGTGATGGAATTCGTGAAATCGAAATGCTAATTCGTGAAAACAAATGCGTACTTCACATCATTTATGTCTAAAAAATGTGGGATGAAAAGTCCTAGGCTCAAAAATCCTGGCCTCAAAAATCCTGGTCTCAAAAATCCTGGTCTCAAAAATCCTGGGCTCAAAGATCCTTGGGCTCAAAAATCCGCAAATCGTCCGAACAGTCTAAAACACATGAATGCGCAATACAGCTATATATAAAGCTACATTTAAAGTTTGTATCTACCGGTTCCCAGCGTTCCTTTTCGGATAGTAATTAAATCCTGCAACTGACTAACCTTTTCCCTTCGTGCAACAAACGTAAGCTTCATTCATGCGTGAATTACGAAGAGGGCAGAGCTTTCCCACTAGGTGGAGCTTCCGGACTGGATAAACCTCATGTTGGGATACAGGGATGCCGTACTAGGGATTTTTGGACTTAATTTTATGTAGGGTTTGGTGAATTTATGGAACAGTAGAAGTAAACATTGGATACAAATTTTCAGCCGAACGTGTCCAGCGGACATGCACTGAGAACATGATCATTAATTACTTCATGGTGGACCATGTTTGCATGGGGGAGGGGAAAGGTCGAGGAAAAATGTGCTTTTGCGAAGAAAATTACTGCAATGGAGCAACTACACTTACACAAGGATCATCTACGTATTTATATGCAAAAATGTTAATTATATCCATCCTATATGTCCTGTTTAATTTCGCCAACTTTTATACTTCTCCTGGCGTCCACTAAGTCTATGAAACACATTTAACCGTTGCCAATGACTCATGAATAATATTTAAAATCGCATTGACTAGGTAGGTAAATTTTTGTTTGAAAATTTAGATGGAGTTTTATTTTATTTGTATTTGAAAGAATAGGAGGAAAATTCGTTGGTAGCTTTTATTGGAACGTAGGAAATAATAATTTTAAATTAAGATTTACTCACAACACGAATCTCAGTGAATATCAAGTAAATAACGTCAAGGATTCCCTTGAACTCCATTAACTACATTCAAGGTACTTGCTACACAGTTAGTAAGTATCGTTTATTTTAATCGACGCAGCTGAAGTGGCTCAGCCCTTCCGATTAATTGTAGGTAATTGTTATTACTGTAAAACGTTTACTAGAAACACATAATACCTGTATTGTTCAACCAGCGGGTCTGCTGAAAGCTTTTACGATTCAGTCAAATCACCGATTATATATTCATCAAGAGGACCAGTATTTATCACTGACGGCGCATGGCTCCAGTGTGAGGCGCCACTGTCGCCTGGGTACGGTCTAGATTTACAGAGTTAGGTAGGGCACCGACTTAAGTTAGAGCTGCATTCGTTTGATGTTTTGGGATGTATAAGAGTGAAAATATGCGGATGAACGAAGTCGATTGGTTGTTGTCTCGCTAGTTCTATTTGCTTCACGGGAATCGCAGTGTTTACAAGTAACAACAATTTTTTTCGTCGGTTTGTCAAGCAATATTTTGTGCTATGTACTAATTTTGTTTGAAACAAAAAGCGTTACAGTACTTAGTCACGTTGTTATTTTGCTATCTGAAAGCAGCTTGATAATATTAAATTATGCTAAATTTTTATAACGTCCATCAACGTATACGTCAGATTTTAAGATATCGAAAGATTTGTAGAGTTCCACGTAAATCGAAACTAAAAATCTATATTACAAATATGCTACTTACGTGCCCAAATACTAGCTAAGATTTGGTGCGACAGAACTTTTACTTATTCGAGTCAACTAATCCTATAACTGTGAACAGCTCCAATATTTAGAGGAGGCTATGCTGGCACACTTCCAGTTAACCACTAATCCATTTTGAAGGTCCATCCGTTCCTTCATGAGTAGATCAGACTGTAATTACCTACATAACTACACAAATTAAGAACTTATTAAAACTTGATGGTATGACTTAAAATACGAATAGATTGGAATAGAAAAGTTACGAATATGTTACAATATAAAAACCGTCATTAAAGTTAACTGATTTATATAGTTTCTATTTAAATCTGAATCCTGCATAATCATAAATTATTTGTTATATACTTCTCCAAAACAATGAAATTGTTTTAAATTCTCCTGCGTTCATCGTTATCCGAAAAAAAAGTTATCCGAATGCTCCATCTTCTTAGCGAAATCCAAAATAAGAAGGTACGATGCTGTGTGTTCGTATATATTCTCTCCTCTCTAACCTGTTCCTCATACATCAATCATGCCGACCAGCAGCAACAGTACCGAGGTAAATTTGGAAACATCGTTTATGTCTATGTGTAAAGCTTCTGGCTCATTAAGGGTGTTCTGTGAACCTTTCGACTAACTTCAGACTTGCTTATCGCTAATAAATTTTATAATAACTGCATTTGCATGTAAATGGCTGCATGCCTATTTAACAATTGATTTTCTAACTTTCCCTTTCTAATGCTATATAAATATTAAAAAGCATGTGTACAGTTGTCAAGAACTTAGCTACTTACAATTTCGATAAGAGAGCTTCGAGACCTTCCTGCGGAGGAAGAGAAAGCACCAAGTTGGGAATTTGGCTTGCTTTCACCCAGCAATTCATTGATACAGGACTTGGTTACATGGGTAAAGGGGTGACAAGTTGAACATAGAGAAAGGATTTTAGGGAATTGCTAGAAAAATATCGAAAAGACATTTATTTTGTTGAAAAATGTTTGTAAAATAGAGAAATATTACAGTCATTTTAGGACTGTTTGCAAAGTTGTTGTTGATTGTATGTGCCTCCGCTATAGTTCGTTCTTTCATCGTACACGTTTCGTCTTCGTAGCAAAGATAGTATCACATAAGAACCTATCTGAGGGAAACGCAATTTGCCATGTTAAAAGGTATAGCAAAAGACATAGAGTATAGTCTAAATGTGGCCATATGAATGTGAATGTGTTGTCGTAAAAATTGCATTACAAACAGGTTGACGCAAAGCAATGATTCTCTTATGAACTTCGTTCCATTGAACTGAGCAAAAACGACATATAAATGTGCTGGACTTTCTCCTCGGACAATGTTTTCCTCTACTTCTTCCATGATTGTGCCTTCTGCTATCGCTCGTGATGCATTAATTAATTCTCGCTGTCTCTTCTTGATGTTGTACAACTAATCTCATGGGTCGGATATAATTGCAAGGAGACCGAATTGAAGGGACAGCGCTCATGTGCTTAAAGAAAATAATAACGAAGGTGTCGAAATGAAATTTTGTATACAAAATATTGAATTGGCCTTGTGTAATATTTTACAGATGAGGTGATTTATTGTTACGACTGCGATAGTCGTTACGATCCATACTGCGCTGACCCGTTCAATAAAACACTGCCACCAGAGAATAAGCCGGCTACAAGGAGCTGCAAGGGATGCTGTCTCAAGTTCTTACACAAGTTTACCAACAGTACTGGTGGAGTAGGTAAGAGAAAGTTGGAGCGTTGAGGCATGTTTGAATTTCTCCCAGACAGAAGGTGTGCGGTGATCAACAAGGGCCGTTTTGCTAAAAGAGTGGAGACCAGGCCGTACTACATAGTTATGGATTGAATTAATGCGTGGTCTTTTTTTGATTTTAGAGGAATACGTCCAGCGGTCTTGTACAGAGAATATTATAATTAATTACTTCATGGTGGACCACGTGTGCATGGGGGAGGGGAAGGGCAGGGGTAAAATGTGTTTTTGCGAAGACAACTTCTGTAATGATTCCTTCCGGGTTTTCCCATCCTCAATTTTATCCTTACTCTTTTTCATAGGATTGCCTGTTATAGCTAGCGTAGGACTTACTATGGATACAAATACTGTTACACATCTCCTATCCTACACTTAAGCTTAGTTAAAATTAGGCCATCATCTTCAAAAGTTGAGGATTATATAATACATGAACATGACATGAATGACCCGGACCTTAAAGCGCCTTGCCTGCCTCAAGCTTAATCCTGTAATTGAATCACTTCTCTCGATGAATCAACATCAAAACTCGTATACAATTACATGAAGATTGAAATTCATGTTTAATCTCTCTAGTTTGGTCTAATCGTTCCCTTATTTGCACCAGTAAGTTAGTTCTTGATAAAATTACAAAACTCTTCATTAGCCTGTAATGCCATTGAAACTACATGGAAACTAACGTTGCACACAAATTCTTAACAGTTCCTTTTTTAAAATATGTAGATAGTTTGCGGTTCAAGATTCAAGGGTGAAGAGGTAGCGGTTGATACGTTATAAACAAGAATAAATCCTTAGAGTTGACTAATATTATCTACTTATAGCAAAAAATCTAACGCATTTTATGCAACGAAAAGCACACTGCTCGCAATGAGTTCAGGTAATAAACTGCAGGCTAGGATTAGCGTAAATGTTGCTGGATGCTCTTTAAAGAGGATTCTGGGATTTAACTTAAGATGATTTTTAAGAGCTATGTGAAATACGGTGTTAAAACAAAACTCCTTCCAAAATCATACTATTGCAATTAAATATTCTAACGCAAATATGGAATTACCAGACTTGTTTTCTTGAAGCCAAGGAAGAATGGATTTTCTGAATTGTTCCTCATATCTTTAAGGAAGAAAGATGCAAGGCTCAAAAATCAGAAAGAGATCCGATTATTCAGTTGATGCAAGGAAAGCATTCTGATGCATTTGGGAGAGTGAAAGTAATTCAAGCACTTGTGAAATTGTTTTAAACTATGCAGGTAAAACGAGGGCATTAATAATGAGATTGTGGATAACATAAATGTAATGACCAAAAGACGATAAGAATAAATATTAACATACTACTCCCAGCTTCCATGCATGTAACCTTTACTAAAATTTACCGTTAACATTACCGTTACATAGTGTTAAATAAAGCTATGAATGTAATAATAAAATGAAGACAAATATCACGTTTCGATAGCTCAAAATTGAAAAATTCTGAGCAGAACGTATCGCGTACACAAGAAAATACATTTCCTTAAATATGTACCTTCTTTTATAAATGAGTTGGGTTCTGTTAGCGCTAATATCGAATTAAAAATAATGTCTGGTTTCAAATTGTTCTGATTAGTTTTGGTGAATGAGATTAAGTTGTAGAAGCATTCGAAACCTGAAATGCGGTTCAATTGTTCGAAGTTTGAGGTGGAATTTAGAGCGGGTTAAGATTTTACTATTCATGATCTCCTGGAACATAAGTCATGTCACAAGATGAGACATAAGCTTCGACGAAAAGCTGCACACTTGCGTCCGCTCTCTGCACACATTACTTATTTATTATTGTAATTATGGCTTAAGAGCATTTCAAGAATTAATGGCATTCGGATGAACGAGCGAGTTAACGGCTTTACGAATGCGGGCTTATGTTGGATGAAACAGGAAATAATATTATAAAAACAATATTACATGCCCCTTCCTGAATTAGTGTGAATAAACTGTTACCTAAGATGCTCGGGATGTGGGCCTTGGTTTTGGGCAATAAAGTTTGATGAGTGCACATTTATATATTTATGGATTATTGGAAGGTAGTTCTGGTATGTCTAACCAGTAATTACTGCTTCGACAACCCCAAAATTTTATTCAGCAAGATGTATCGTAACTATCATGAAGAATATCCATACATTAAAACTAAGAAACCGGTCTCATCAAGAGTTTTAATGAGCGCAATGTAATTATCCTTTCTGGAACAGGTCATCTGCACGACTTCAAATTGTAGGCGTAACTAATATCAAGACTTCTTTCAGATACAAGCTCAGGCGAGCGTAAGATGGGTTAGAAATCCTTCGGATTCACAATGATGGCATTACATTTGTTTCGGCATACTTACATACATGAACACAGTTGCTGCTGTATAACGTATTGAACTACACTAAATATTAACCTAGGAAACTGTGCAAAATCTTAGTGCCATCTGCTAAACGCATTCTGTGTCAACAAACTGACACAATTTGCACTACAACATAGCTCAAGCATTGAAATGGCTTTGCGAAATGATTCTTTTCTTCTATTACGACTATCACGAATGGAATCGGTTACGGATCCTCAAGTGGATACCCAAGAGTCTAAGTTTAACTTGATTTATGCAGCCTGTAACTACTGTAGATCTACAATATGACATATGACTTCTCCAACCTTGTGGTTCATTAACCTTAACTCAACCATGGCAAACAGTTGACATTTATGCGTTCCTGCACGCATTATTCGTGACGCATATTACCACATGTGAGTTTCCCTGATTTCACTGATGATTTGACTTGCTTTTTGGAGGGCCTGTAAACCACGATAAATGAATTATATTGTAATTGTTATCACTAAGTATTTTTGTCCGACGGTGTATCATTTATTAATACGGGAAAATTAGTAAACTGACCTTGAGCATATCTGCTGCTTCTTTGCGTCTCTGAGCAATATGTTCGGATTCGGCCAGCATCTCCTCAATCTGATCTGGCTTGTACAAATGGCTGACCTGTGAAACATACGTATTATCAATACTGAAACCGAAATTTCAAAAGGGTATTATTCAAGACAAGACTGTAGAAAATGAGGTCTTACTAATTCCGACTGGAGGTTATCCTGGACAAAATTGACCAAGAAGTGCATTATAGCTTTGGGCACGCTATCTTGAATTTGTTTCCGGACGATGCAGAAGTAAGATTTAATTAATTTTTCTATGACTCGGCAGTCTCTTAGTTCTTTTTCAGACAAAGGTACAGCTCCCTGATTAGAGTCACCGGCCGAGAGGAGATTCACGGGTTTGTTTCGTTGAGGACTCTTAGGTGGCTCATATTCGTTGAGGTTGTTGGTTCCGCTTTGTCCTGCATTCACTTGCGGATTAGGATTCCCAGGGTTAATTGGTGTGTTTGGGGCTTGGGAATGCATAGGTGAATTGTCATTTGATTTCGCCATCACGTTTCCAAACCAGTTCTGCAAATATAATTTTTGCTATATTGCAGGCAAGATAATCACGGGAACACACACAACATGCGATATCTTAGAATGACGTTTTACCTTTGGATTTGTGTTTCCTGGTCCAAAAGAGTCCAGGTGATTCTCTAAACTAGGTAAATTATTTTGAAGACTTTGAAGAGGCATCTGAGCTCGCCGAAGGTTTCTTTCCTGGCTGCTCATGGGCTCTATCGAGCGCAGCATCATGTCGGTTTCTCGGTGGAAATCAGGATGCTTCGTATTTATGTAGGCTAACTCAATGGCGACTAGATTTTCTACCATTTGATTCGTTACTGGTAATCGACGTCTCAGTAAATGAGTAACTACGTCAATAATGTTCTCATGGACTTTTGGAAATCGGAGCATTTCTTGCTGAACCTCGGTGCCGCAATGCTGAATGATTCTCTGCATTTCTTCATGCACGAACTCAACACAGCGAAGGGAAGGTTCCTCCAAGCGCCGTATCTGTCGTTTCACAAGAAGTTCAAAGGTTACCTGTGAAAAAACGAATACAATTATTAGTGCGAGCTTATATTGTAATAACCAAAAATTAAAATTTGTACCAACAGCGATACAAGATGAAGCTGTAATCTGTTATGTCAAAACTGACCTCAGGAACAAACAGTGCCGGCCTTGGCCCAGTAGCATTTCTTATGGCAGTTAGTATGTCAAGTTTTGTGAGCCCGTTGACAGGATCGATTTCACGAAGAGCATATCCAAAAGTCTCATGGAAAATATAACATATTCGAGCACCACCGCAGAGCTCTGTGGTCTCAATATTGCGAGCAGTGCCGTTAATAGTTGAATTATAAGATGAGGCGAACTTGGTTATAATCTGCAGTAAGGTTTGCGATTTATCCCTAACGTCGTCGCCGTAAGATTGAAGCATAGTTTGGAACTGAGAGATCATGACATTGACTCGTGTCTGCAAAAGAAAAAAAATGCTCCCATAATTTCAAAGCCTGATTAAAACCTTTAATTGCGGCAACTCCAGCAACAAACATACTTTAAGTTCCGGCAGACAGTCTCTGATGTGATGCATAAGAAGTCGGTTTAACGTTTTTGCCAAGTAAGGGGTGCCATTTCTAGAGGCTAAAGTAGGATATTTTCTTTGTAAAAAAGTTGCTTCATCCTTCAATGCGTCATCGATGGATTTCTTGTTTGTAATATCTAACTGCGATCTGTTTACAACGCCAATAATGCCAAGTTTGACTGGAATCACCCGACCACACAATATATCCACAGCATCAGTTCCAGCATCCATCAAGTCCAGCTTGGTGACGACCCCCAGAGTTCTCTTCCCCTCAGGATCGACATCTTTTGCAAGCTTAATACTTTCTGAGGTTGCCATATCGTTGTTAGCAGGGGAAACAGCTAGAATAATGCTGTTAGGATTTCTGATGTATGATAAGATCATATTATTAATTTGTTCTTCTATATCTTCGGGTTGATCCCCCGCAGGAACTTTGACGATACCAGGGAGATCTACTACAGTCAGGTTCACAACCTTGGTAGAATATATTTTCAAATTGATAGCTTCATCACATATGCCTTTGTTGGTTCCTGCCTTTCTTTCAGTTTCCCTCTCAATTTCTGTTCGCACTTCATCAAAGTCAGTAAATATCCTGTCAGGTTTATGAAGAAATCGACACCACTCTTCTGTCTCCAAAGTACCTGTAATACACATTGCAAATAATGTTTTAACTTTGCAGATTGGCTTTCCGACTACTTTACGATCGTTGATCCATATTTCGCATGCTGTTATCACTCATGCATGACTGCCCGTTACGTAAGCTACTACACTACTATCGGTTTGTCCCTATTTCACATGATAGTATCCTGACCACGAAGGAGAAACCCAGCAAGTCTAATGACATACTTATACGCAAACTAGCACAACCGAGTTTAGAGATTAGTCAATTGCTGTTCGTCTTTCATAACACATTTTCTTAACTTTACAAACTATATTTACATATTTTGACCCGTCTATACCATAATTGAAACTTATATACTGACACCAAGTTACTCAATTACTAAGCTGCTAAAAACTGAATGAGTTGTTCGTAAAATGAATAGAAAGTTATTGAATTTTTAAGCTTTTTCACACCTTCACGAGCTGATCGATGTTCTCTATCCTCTGGCGCGGCATAAATTAATTGTAATATTGTTGGACACCTTGTCACAGTGCCTGTGCCTCTCGGTAGAAATGTTCGCCCGACAAGACTCTCCAATACTGAACTTTTCCCCGAGCTCTGAAAACAACATTTTTGTTTATATGCATACAATTGCAAGTATTAATTTATGATTAACAAGTAACTATCCTATAATGCTAAAACCTGCGTGCCGACAACGACAATTTGTGGGAGGTGGATGGCATCAGCTCCGATTGTGTTAAATACATCTTGGAGCTTATTTATAACTGGGATGAGGGCCTCCATGTCAAGAAATATTTGAGTTTGAAAGTATTTGAAACACTACTGTTTGAAATTATCATTCGTCAAACGGTCGAAATTATGAGGATCCTGAAAATGTTTAAATTAACGGCTTGATTACTATCAAATTTCGCCATCAAATCCGAAATGCAGCCCATTTAAAAACGTCACAAGTACTATTCGCAATAATTTAGAAAATGGCCGGTATGAGTAGCTACAAATCTGACAGGAAGTACAGGATGCATGGTGGAAACTAATTCACAACCAGGCCTGTTCACAAGAACCTAACTGCACCCATCAATAAAATCTAAATTAATGACTCAAATGGCGGAGTTTAACAAAACTATAGAATCCCAGTAAAACAAAACGGGCAACAACAGCTTACGTTAAATTGATATTAGCGATATAATCCACTTCTTTCCTTAACTTCTTCTTGAATTAAATATTTGTTTGCTTTAATCGTTCTTTAATGCTTCTTTAACTTTGCAGTTCCAAATACAGCACCATTCACTCCAGCTCTTTTGCCTATGCAGAAATGTTTCTATCACCCTTTTTCCTGTCTTTTTTGAGCCTACAGTTTAGCTGGTGGACCATCTGTACACAACGTACTGTACTGGTTTAATCAGCCGCCACCAGGAGAAGAAGGCAAGTCATTCAGGAGAGGATTTTCTGATTTTGCCGTAACAAGTTATGCTGACATCACCTTTCAACGCACATGCGGGAAATGTGTCCCATGGATTTCACGAGGATATATTTCAGCGAATTTTGGATCCCGACAAAAATTAAATTTTGTTTGAAAACAAATCACTCAAAACCTCACCAGAGTATTTTAAGGAAAGGATCGACATTGCTGTAAGCTACTTAAGTGTGTTTTTGACTAATAAATTTCATAAGGATTTGCGAATTTTTTTAGTCATTTCGTATCAGCTGCTAGTTGTGGCGATCGATTCATTGAAGTAAATGAAAAGCTTTATTGTTATGCTTTGGCTAAACTTTTATTTTCACAAATATTTTACAGGAATCAAGGAATCTGCTAGAGGAGCTTTTAAGCATTGCTACAGATTTTGGCTTCAAAGTTTTGAATATTATCAGCGAACCAAGCCATAAAGGTACAAAAATACCGACAAGGAAATGAATAACGGGCTGTCCAAGATTTGTCGATGTCTGCACGTTTCTGGCTCTGTTGTGAGCAGACCAGGAACGTCGAGATATGTGATACCTGTAGGTAACAACAGAAGTTGGAACAGTGATAGGCTCTACTGCGTTAAAACTGGTGCAAGGGGGAACTTTGATAGCACTGTGTCTAGTGGTAACACTCCAGAACCGGAAGCGGGAGAATGGGATTTGTTCGTTGGACTCTGTCTTGAACGGAAGCCGTTACTGTCGAAGGCGTTGACACCACTGGAGGAAAAACAAAAATACTTTTTAATGAAACACGAAATTGAACTCAGTAAAAAATCTGATCATGAAATTCGACATGAAACTGACAAGTAAGCGTACCATTATCTTTATCAGCTTGAGCAGAATAGGGAATCATAAGCGTATCACGGTTGCAGATTATAGTAAAACTGTTTCGTGTTTTACAGGATACTACTGGAAAAACTGAAGTCAGGGGAAACTGAGCAGGCGAACGTAACTACTGCTCAAGATTTTGAAGATGCGTGTAGCAAAGAATTGGCAGAATTCGTTCCTGGTTCTAGAAAAACAGGTAAGTCGCTCATTGGATTATCAGTAGTTCTTGCGGCATAGAGTATAGCTAAAGTAGTACTTAACTGTTTGATGTTTATGCTCTTCTCGTAGAAGCGGATTCAAAGAATGATCTTAAATCCCTGGAGAGATCCTTGGATTCTCACCTTTTATTGGCAGTGAACCAGAAACTGGGGGATACTTACAAATGGATTGTTCCTCATTTTCGGCACACTAATGAAATATCTTTGAGAGAGGTATGCAGTTACTGTAAGTGCCTTTATGCTAGGATTTATAAGGAGAAATTTCAAATTGACTTATGCTATTTCACAGGTCGCAGAAAAGGGCTTAGCTACGACATTTCCGTCAGCGAAAGCAAAGATTGTAGGAAATGCACCGTGGGGATTTTATAAATATAAGTATCCTGTCGCACTGAGGACGGGAACAGCTGATAAGAAACTAGGAGCTAAGGTATGATTTGGTGGAAATTCTGAGTATTATAGGAGAATTACACACTGACTTCGTCCCTATAATCAATAAATGAGGCTTTTTTGCAGGTATTTTTCTACAAGGCACATTTTGTTGCTGGTCAAGTAGGATTGCCAAATGCCAAATTACCATCCCCCATCGAATTACAGGACTACACGTGGCTAACTCGTGCGGAATTACCACAATACTTCACCAAAGAATATTTTGATAAGCTTTCTGACTTTTTAGTACCAGAATATTGAGAGAATTCGGCATTATTCGTAGTTGATAATTTGTACTACTAGCAAGACGGAAATAATATTGGTGTTCTGTTTTTCTAAAGTTTGGTTTTCATTTCAAATGATGCGTGAAAAAACGCAGTTGGATGCGTTATAGTCCTAGACGGATTTTAATTTTAAACTGACATTAGCTTTTAATTGTACAGACAAGTTTATTCCAAGTCAATTTTATTACTCGTTTTTTAAATAAGGTGTAGGATACACATTAGTGAAAATGAAACAGCTGAAGCGAAATGCAGAAATACCCAAAAATAATGAAATTGTTTTGAAATCCCTAAAAGCCTTTGGGTTCACATTTGTGTTCAGGTGCATGAAATAAACTAAAAGAATTAGGAAGCTGATCACCTTGGCTTTCAACTTAATCATCAAAATTATCAGTAATAGCTTGCTCAACGAAACGCTTGTACATGGACATGAAAACAGCAACGAAAGCCTCCAAATGGATGATGGGCTTCGATCCTCTTACGCTCAGCCACTGACAACGTGCAGCTTCAGCACATACTTCAGCCTTAAGTTGGTTATCACAATTACGAACCATTTCTTTCAGAAGACCTTTGAAAATAACATCTGGTGGAATGCAGTGACACAATAGTTCATACAACCGCTCTCGAATTTCCATCAGTTTAGTTGGACTTTGTTCTTGTACTATTTGGAATCCGGTTTCCTTCAAAAATCTTTCCCAGTCGGGCTCAACCAACGGTTGCTTTTCGACAAAAGGATACCTGTCAGCTCTGCAAGATTCAAGCATAAGAACCGCTCGTCGAAGATTTCCTTGAGATGCAGCAGCTATACGGTCAGCTAATTCAAGAGGAAGTGTAATACTCTCTTTTTTGGCAACATTCTTAAAGTTAAAAACATTCCATTAGTTACTATGTTCTTTCTATGCTTTGGGAAACATAATCATAGTCCTCTACTTGCTTACCTGTAAAACTTTAACAATCTGATCCCCGCTTGGCGCAGCAACCCTAATTGAGAGGCACCGGCTTTGAATCGCAGGAGTTACACGAGAAGTGGACAGCGCACACAAAATTAGTCGGCAAGAAGAAATGTATTTTTCCATCGTTCTTCGCAATGCATCTTGAGCATCCTTCGTAAGCCGGTCGACTTCTTGGAGTACGATCACTACAATGATAACAGAGGGTAAGAAATGAAATTGGAATTCACGGAATCATCATATCAGAAACATTTAAAGGGTACCTTTAAATGGATGTTGGTCTAGAGGATGTGTTTCGGCTACGGATTTAATCAACTCCTGTATGACAACTCGGTCATAGATACCAACATCACTTGGGTTAACTTCAATGTGATAATTGCTGGAATAAACTGATATTTCAACTTTCTTCTTAGACGGAGTCTATAATTCAAGAAACATGAACACAATTTATAATATGAATCTGATACAATGCTGACAGTCACCCAAGTTGATGTTGTAGCAATAGAAAACTGAAACTGTAGGTCAAATGAATACAAAATAAGGATATAAAGTCAGAAGCACAATAGCATCTTTCAATAGCATCAAAATCAATGGTAGGGTCGAATCCAAACCAATGGTACCTCAAACACTTGTCGCTGGATTCGGACACGCTCCACGCCATTCCCGTAGAGGTCACGAAGCAAACAAGAGATTCTCGTCCTCTTCCCAGCCCCGGAAGGTCCAAACACCAAGAGATGAGGAAAATCCCCAGATTTAACCTGTAGAAATCAATTACGATAGGAACATATAAAATCAGTGCTAATCACACGTTATAACCTTAGCACAACTATCAATAGCTTACTAAATGCTGCAAGTTGGATCCCATTTCTTTGTGATAGTCCAAATCCGCGAAAGATTTCGGACGATGTTTGTCGACCCATAGAGACATGATTTTTACTTTGTATTTGTTACCTAAAAATCATGAACGTGATCAACACAGGAAACTGCAAAAGTATAGTGCGAAGGTTTAATTTGATTAAGATATATAATTAATATTTAATTTGCAACACTGCACAATTAAAATTCTAAATTAGCGGATTGTTAATTATTTCTGGCAGTCGCAGTAATAACTATTGCGAATAAAGAATGTTCACACAAATCATGTACAAAGCCGACGCGGACCCCTGCTTGTCTTTTTTGAGCTCGGTTATCGTAACAATTCGATAAAAATTCGATTGATTCAGATCATAAAACACGTTTTACAGTCTGATATATTTCCCTGAGGTTTGATTCTTATCGTATTATGTGTGCATAATTTAAAAAAGATCGTATTATTACGTAAAATTTGCATTACGGGGATCGATTCATTGGAGTATATTAAATAAAAGTATACACTGGATCATAAAGGTAGATACATGGAGGGAATGTACTAAAAATTTATGAAACGTATCAACCTGTTACAACCTCTGGGGAATGAGTAGAGTATATAATTACTCAAAAGAGATGATGCAGGATCAATCGCGGAGAGTATGATCTTTGCAATGGGAAAAGAAGCTTCCACGAGAGAATATTCTCTAATAATCGCCGCGGAGAATGAAATGAGTGCATGTTCAAAAGAGATGATGCAGGATCAATCGCGGAGAGTATGATCTTTGCAATGGGAAAAGGTGCTTCCGAGAGAGAATGTTCTCTAATAATCGCCGCGGAGAATGAAATGAGCGTATATTCAACAGAGATGATACAGGATCAATCGCGGAGAGTATGATCTTTGCCATGGGGAAAGAAGCTACCATAAGCAATGGTTATGGATTATGCTGCAAAGAGATGGCCTGATATGTACTGTTTTTGTCGGATGAAAGAGTTGTTTTTGGGAAACAATATATAATTAGTAAAATGGGAGTGTATTGGAAGCTGCTGGGTCTGAACATTCTGTGTATACTTTGGGAAGAGAGTATTTGTTTTACGCATGTACATACAATGCGCTTAATGCGGGCGAAAGTCTCTTCAGTGTGTACGACTTAAAAAATATGCAATTAGAGCGGAAAAAGGCAGATTGACTGCAGTGTAAACAACAATGATATGAAGAAGAAAATTTTTTCTTTATTTACTCATTGGTGAGATCCACAGAGTTTAAAAGTTGAAAAAAGTATACTTTTGAACCATGGCTAATTTTAACAACCAGCTCAGTAATAACGGCCGGCAGGATAGTAGTTTGATTCGAAGGTGTTTCATTAATCCAAATGTAGCTGAGACACTTTTGCCATGGTGTAACCTGGAAATTCTCCACAAGTAGTGTGATAACATTTATGCTGGGATCATATTTAATCTGCTTCACCTCCGCCACAGAACCATCGGATAATAAGAAGCAGCTAGAGTTATGCCGAACGGATTGCGGGTCCTTTGGTAAGGCTGTTACAGTAATTGTCCTACCGTTAGCTACAAGTAAAACATTACGATATAGCATACAACTATCTGTTTCACCTGGTTCACGAGGCAGAGAGCCCGACAGAATATACGTTGTCCCTGAAATCGTAACCGTTAAGGATTTTTGGTTACGAATAGTGAATAAATTGTTGTCTGGAGGATCCACAACCGAGTTAACGTAGCGCCTAACAGCGTGGACAGCCGTGAATTGGTTAGTTGACGTGAACCCAACAATACGTTTGTTGAAATTTTCGAAATATCTGAGTGAATACAGATACATAGGGCCATAGAGCCGATAACATCGTGGGAGATGTTTTAACAAGTGAATGTTATAATTAACTGCCCCATCAGTAAAGTATCTGCTGATTCCGCAAGTAAACGTGTCAATACAATGCTCTGCTTCAAGTATTTCTTTTTCGGTCCTACCTTGGAGAGACAGTATTTCAACAGCCCTTAGGAGCTGCACGTACAAATCAAAAACAATTTTTGGTAGCAACTCTGAAAAAATTACTGGAAGATAAATCAAAGCAGCTGCTGCCCACTCATGGGCCTTGAAATGGGCACGATCCGTTAAAGGGCGTGGTTTCCTTACAAATGATTTCGGGGGTTGTATTCGTGATATGAAGGCATCAACTTTTGCCCTGTCAGATTTTCGCATCGGTATAGTGATGCTTGAATTTGCTTTCTTGGTTGTTGGATTGCCGACTACCGGTAATGTGTCGCCTGGCGGCAGATCTGATGACCTTGTTTGTTGGGTAGAATTAGCATATTCGCGCATGTCTTGATCCTCCCAAACGACGTCACCAAGCCCATCCAGTTGATTCTCCATTGGAAAATGTGGTTCGGTATCCTGAGTGTGACTACCAGTTGCCGCTTCCTGCTCATCAGAAGCTGCAGTCGATTTGATTCTTGGAGATGGGAACACGAGAGAATTAATCAGCAGTCTGAACACTCCATGGTTGACCGTATGCAAGCTGTCCACAGGAAGGCCTGCTTTCAGAAATTAACAAAATTCAGTAATAAACAAAATGTTTGTACATAGGATTACGTGATGTATTGTCGACGCGTACCCCAAATTATGTCGAAGTAGTGTAGGTCGCAAACAATGCTTCTGTATTTAAGCGAGTACTTTTGACTTTCTAGCAGCTGCTTCTGGAGCAAATCGGGATTATTGCATCGTCTCGGCTCCATCAATCCTTGCTCGATCAAAGAGTTCTCCGTCTGGCGGGAATAAGCTGCTAAATAATCTTCGTGACTTCTCTCGGGATTTTCTTTGGTGTATGTGAAATAATGGCCCGATTCCTCATGGGTGCAATATGTGCATCCATATTTCGCATTGTGCATATGAAGTCCGGAAACCTTGAATCTTGCCATAGAGTCAGTGCATATATATCCGAGAAAGACACGGGTTGAGTGTGATTGACCTTTGTTATCCTGCCAGATCAGCGGTTCCAGCTGTAACTCCATGAGTTCGTAAACGATTGATTCAAGTATCCAATTCACATCTGGAGTTTCGGTAGAGCTAACCCAGAGACTCTGCATCATCATGTTAGTCTGGTCCTTCCGAAGATGTTGAGGTGTTCCCAAAACGCTCACAAGGGTAGGCCATAAGCTCTTGTTACTGGATTTGCTTATGGCAACCCCATCAGTATTTACTGCGATAAAGACGTCATCTTCTTCAGCAGCTACCTTTTCTTGAATTTTCACGAGACCCTCATAGTTCAATTCAGATTTTCGAATAAGGTGGAACATAGCGGGCAACGTTCTTCTTAATATGTCTCTTAAACTCATTGTGAATAGATGCGTATCTGTATGCTTGGCTAATACACCGCAGCAGCTCAAAGAACCCAATCCCTTCTGAAAATCGGCTTTCTGTTTTCTCCCACAAAATTTACACTTCCGCTGAACAGCTACACGTATCGCGTTTAGTCCTCCTAATCTCTTCTGATACGTTTTCAGTTTTTTAGGAATGTCGCCAGGTCGAATAGGTATTTCTTCTCCACGTACTTTCTCGAGAATGCGGAGGAAATCCGAAGCAGCTGCGTCTGTAAGATTATGTTTCTGCACGTATTGGTGGCATGCTCTGAGTGCTGGAGCCAAAGGTTTTTCTTTGCGATTGGTGGAATCCTCAAATTCATTCGATTTTTCGTTGCTGTTATTGTCAGGTTCTGATTCCGTAGTGACACTGTCGATACAGCTGCTAGTTGTAGCTATAAAGCAAATACCGTGAAAGCTTTCGTGCGCAATACGCATAAATGATCCAGCAGTGTCAATGTTTTTCTTACCTGTTGGGCAGTAACTCCGTACCAGATCTCTATTTGCTATATCAGAACCAGCCGCTTCGAAAAGATCTGATTCATTAAAGCAATCTTCAAAATGGTTATTCTCGATTGAATCAGATGCTGGAGCCAAAGCATGTTCTTTCTCGTTGGCGAAATCCTCAAGTTCCATTGATTTTCCGACATTGCAGCTTCTATGAGGTTCTGAGTCATTGGCAAGGCTGCTGATGTTAACTTCGCAAAAGGTAGCTGTAGCTGCAAAAAAGTAATATCGTGAAATAGTAATTGTGCAACAGTTACAAGAGGTCCCCTGTGATTTTGGTGCTCAAACCTTTTGGGCAATTACTCGGAATTATGTCGCTAATGGCAACAGCAGATCCAGCCGCTTCGAATAGCTCGGATTCGTGAAAGTAATCTTCAGAATGATTGTCATCGATTGTATCAGCTGCTGCAACTTCCATTAGATTCTGGATTTGGATTCCATCTTGTCTGATCTCAGCATAGTTGTTACGTTGTGGTACATTGTCTAAACGATCCTCAATTTCATCGGTATCCATCAGCGCATCAAAATTTTCATGGCTACTATTGACTAAAATGGCAGAATTTACGTTGGTTTCACTTTCAGCTGGTACCTGAGGAATATCAAATACTTGATGCCAACAATTAGCAGATTAGATAGTTAGTATTACCCCAAATCTCTTTGGTTATTGCGACCCTACCGGCTGTTTCCGCTGTAACGGTAACTGAGATTCCTCTTGACCAGTAGGAACTGCATTCTTAAGCAAACATGCTGCAATCATCTGGTTAGTGGTGATCCTCTTAGGAGGCTTATGCCCATACTCCTCTAAATAAAAAAACAAAATGTTAGCAAAAACAATAAATGATATATATATCAATGTAATAGTCTTTCTCATTCGTTGTAATCGCCTTACTCTTAAATATTCTGTCTCTATCACGTTTTCTCCTGTTAGCATCCCGACTCCGCTCTCTTTTAATTGCCAATTGTTCTTCAGTACTGAGAGTTGGTTTCACCATGATGGAAAGAACCTTAAGTTTGACCTGCATAACATTTCAATGATAATTTACTTCACCTTTATTGCACAATTCAATTTTAAGCAGCTATTGTTAAGTGTTTAGGCAGCACATAAGCAATTAATTCAATTATACCGTCCAAGTTCTTAGCTGCTACACAACTTATTGAAGCATTCCAAGAATTAAAGACGTCAAGAAAATCTACAAAATATATATATTATGTAATATACCACTTATCAGCAATTACTAGCGAAACACTTATTTAAATCTTACAATTTAATCACAGTTTACTTTCTGCCAACTATTACGGAGCGTAAATTACTCAGTCTGCTTCTCTGTAGTCCTACACACTTCTGTATATACGATGAAGCCGCTGTCACTTGAAACTGTTCTCTCCTCCATGAGAGGACCTAGTTAGCACATGCCCTACAATGTTGCGTACTAGATAGCCCACAAATCCAACAACATTTAATGGGGATGGTGAAAGGAGAGACGACCTGGTTAGCACATAACCCACAATGTGGGGTACTAGATAGCTGAGTATACCGGGCCGACCCATTTTGAAACCCCGCCCGGCGCATTCCCGTTAAAAAATTCATTTTAAAAAACCCGATCAGCCCAAACCCGGAAAATAAAATTACCCGACCCGCCTTTCGGGCTGAAAATGTTTTCCACCAAACGCTCAACCCACCCAGTGGACAAATATGTTTTATTTGAAAAGCCCAACCGCCCAGTGGGCAAATATGTTTTATTTGGAAAGCCCAACCCTCCGACGGGCCTAGTGTAAATCCGACCCGCCTAGAGAATTAAATTGCGATTATTTAACTTTAAGAATTTTGAATTGCATCTGCTTTAATTTGTCCTGCTGGTAGTAATTAAATGTTACGCACGCCAGGGATGGTTACACTGCTGCAAAATAGCATGTGAGAGTAATGCTGATTGTATACTTCACCCAATGGAGCACATATCCAGCAAAACCATAGCAACTAACCTTAGCGTACATATGAAAACATCTCAATATGTGAGCAATTGGGCGAAGTATACAACCAGCTTAAGAAACTTGCATGCGCTGGGGTTGTAATGCATGTAGCTGCATTTAGTTGACACGTTGTTGCATCGTTTTCCGAGTCCCCTACACTTCCCTGCTCGGGTTCCGACAATCTCTTCTTGCGATATAGTTTAACAGCTTATCCCTACCCTTACATGTAGAATTTTGGCTAAGGCTCCAGTCCTGGTAGGCCCCAGGTTCATTGGAGCCGGCCCGGTTTTGGTAAGCAGATAACCCAATCCGCCCAACCCGTTATATACGCATGGCCCCAAAAGCCCGCTCGGCACAACCTGGAGCAGCCATCGTTTTAAAAGCCCGGGCCGACCCGCTACGCAAATTTAAAAAGCCCAACCCGTCCAACCCACCGGTTTACGGGCGGGTTTCATGGTTCACCCACCAGAACGGGTCGGCCCACTTTCCTCTGCTAGATAGACAAACCTTATGGTAGGCTCCCCCATTGTGGGATGTGTGCTAACTAGGGCCTCTCGCTGTTTGCATACCTGAACAAAGTTAACCCTATAGTGATTAAATACATGCAGCTGCTGTTTTAAGGTAATTAATTTAACGGGACATACATATATGCGAATGATTTGTGTGTAATTCTCGGAATATGCGTTTAAGCCGATTCCTAGCATCAGTCATGTGATAAAACAAAGAGATTCCTTCTAGGAAATCAGCTGCTTTAGCAGTGTAACCCGTGTTTTAAAAAGTTCGAAACCAAGGCACCTAAAATACCATAAATACTGATCAAGTGGAAATATACCGTATAAGTGTAAAACTTGTGGGAATAGTTTCATCAACAAGTGGCATTATATGTACCACTTAAAGACGCATATAGGTATTTTTGTTCACCTAGAATATATACTTTTTTATTTTATACGCAACGTCGATAACCTGCTGCAGTTTTCCCCAAGATAAGGGCTGTTTAAATGATTTTTTTAATATTAATGCCATTTTTAGGTAACTGTCAGTTTGCCTGCCCAGTGTGTGAACATAGATTTAAGCAGGCAGGTAAAGTCACACGTCATTTTCGAAGTCATACAGGGTAAAAGCCATTCTTGTGCGAAAAATGTGGGCATAGATCCGCTACAGCTGACGCTCTAGAATCAACACAATGTATCGGCTAAATCTTATATAGTGCAAATGGGAAACGGCGGGATTGAACGTATATAATAGGATTTTACAACGACAGCAGCGCCAGCATGCTACGCAGTGCTTTTCCATTTCATTTCATTGACATACATACTTGGTCCTCTACCAGTGGAGAATATTCTCTCAGTCTCGCCCTCTCTGCTGCCCGCGCCTTGCCTTTGTATGCAGCTCCAAGTTTCAGCTTGCTGCAGTATTCCATAATCATTCGAGGGACGAGCTGCGAGGGATAGTAACGGTCATTAATTAATTATAACTCCTTAAAGTGCTATACTTTATAATTTTATAGTTTCAGCAGCTCATTGATCAAAATTCCCGAGATGGCGGATCAGGTAAGCATTTTGTATTAATGAAAAGGAGTGAATTCTTATACATAATCTAATCTGTCTGCCATTCTTCGGGCTGCGGGTTAACGTATTCTAGTTAAAGCAGCTCACCATAACCTTATATATATTTAATTATGACGCAAATTAATCCCGCAGGTGTTTTCCATACAAGAGATAGCTGATGTTTGTCCCACGGCAATTAAGGGTCGGCAGGTATTAATTTTGTTTTAAATTTGAGTTTAGTTCAATTACTTATAATTAATTCATTTTCTTCAGCCAATTGAAGCCAGCAGCTTCAATTTAATCTACATATCTAGTTGGCAGATATAGGGTAAAACTTAATGATCGTACTAATTTATCGTATAGGTTTCTACGCAGGAAAATGTAGCGGCTGTACGAGGTTCAACTTCAACGAGTATTATACAAGTAAGAAACTCGTTTTACATTGAACCAATTTTGTTTAGTTACAACTACTTAATTATTGGATCCAGGTACCAGCTCCTACTTATTATAAGTGCTTGTTAGCAGGTAAAAAATAACACTTACTAATCGTATTAACGAATCCACTAGGTTTCTTCGGAGCAGGACGTTTCCGCTGCACGTCCAGTAACTTCAACATGCACCCGGGTAAGCAGCTCGTTGGACTTTCAAGTAGTTTTGTCTAATTATAACTAAATTATTACCTGACCAACCTAACAGATACAACTTAATTGTTAACCTCAGTGTTAATTAGCAGCTAAAAGTAAACACTTAATAATTCTACTCATGAATCGTATAGGTTTCCCCGTAGCCCGATGAAGCCGCGGAAAGTCAATCCACCACAACGAGTTTTGAGGTAAAGAAGCTCTATTTTGTTTCAATTAATTTTCTTTACATGGAATCCATAAATTCTTTTTACCAGCAGCTGCAACATCTCTTATATTGCAGTATATTTAGTATCTTTCCGAATTCTTGCAGCATTTTTTGGACATTCCATGGAAAACAAGGTTATGTTGAATGTGATAAAATTGGAAATACTTGCGCCCATCCGTGCGCAGATTGTAGGTTAGCAACACAACGGGAATTGGCAGGGTTTATTATTATAGTTTTGGGGTATTCCTTCATCCACCCTATTCTTCTTTTGTTATCAGCATTGCGTCAAGAGTTTAAGGATATGTCGCAAAACTTTGCCTCAGCTTCCACCAAGGGAAGATTGTCAACTGCAAGTAGCCGCTGCAGCAGATGTGGTAAGGTCTGAAACATTATTATCTTATAAATTTCGCAAAATATTTGTGTACGGATTCATATGATTGGTTACGCGGCTGCTCATAATTATTGATTTTTTGTTTTCCAGGAACTTGCACAAGTGACGTCGGCTACTGGGGTGCAATACAAGCTCATCTTAAATTCCGCAACATCAATTAAAATAAGTCGTCCAATATCCCCCAGGACAGTTATCCGGGAGATATTACTGTGCATCTACAAGCACCACGTTAAAGCCATAGCACTTCTTAACCGTTCCTTCAAGAATGGAGGGGACCCAAGATATGAAGGAGCTCCTGTTCCCAGAAGCGCCGGAAGAAGGAATTTCAGGTGAGTTACATAATTTATTTTCAATTTATGTATACCGTCATCACCGGAAACTCATTTACCATGTTTAACTTTTTTCATTTCAGCGTATATGCGCGATATGGCATCCGCTGTACTCATCAGAAAAGGTGACTTGGAAAAAGGTCCTTTCCAAGTCGACCAGCGACACCATCGGATACCCCTCACGAGGTTGAGATCAGCTGCTATAACCACTTTCTTACTACAAAAAATGGATGGTTCATCTGCAGATAGTCCACCCAGCAGCCCAGCAGCTGGTCGAAAGCAAGGATCCTCTGATGATTCAAGCAGTCCGAAAAGGTCCTCTCCAACTGCTTCCGATGATTCCATTTAGAAGCGGCTATCGTGGAACTTATTACAGCAGCTTCAAAGGCTTCCTCTTTGCAAGCATTGGGAAGACGACATCCCTACTCCTTACCCTGCACTTGTTACAAGTTTGTGGTTTATGAACTTCTAAATTTTTTTAATTGAATTATTAATACATTTATTAATTATATTGGTACATTTCATTAATTTTAATGGATATAAATCATTTTATATTTCATCATTATGTATTGATTTGTAAAAGAAGCATTTATTACGTATTCCATTCGATCCTACCGCATCATACTATTAAAGTACGATAACAATCATATCCTAAAAGATCATATCAGTAGCTACTAAAATCATTCATAACAATGTATACCCGTGGAGAGCATATCCAACGCATCAATTCCGAATGCATCCCTATCGATCTTTTAAAGAACATACAGAACCCACCTATAATTATACGATTCGTTATGATCAGCTGCAGTAGCACACAAAGTATACCAGAATCAATCCTTTCCAATCATCTTCCTCCAGTATGTTTCCAATGCTTTCTTTTAAGTTCGTTCTCGTAGGTTTCATTACAGAACCTATCCAAAGCACCTCCTAGGAATCATAACGTTACAGCTCGGCCGCCTTCTATCAAAGCTCTCTCTTTTTCAATCCTACCAGATCCTACTCCTAAAGTATGCACCGATTCATCCTCGCACCATTCATACTCCCAGCGAATGTATCGAATCAGTTCCTTTTAGATTCGTTAAAACGATATAAAGATAGATTCAATATTGTATGTAACAGAACATACTTTGACTTTTCAAGAAGGACTTGGAGGGACACTGGACGAGACCATGATGTTCCCGCGCCGAAGGAACAGGAACCTACAACTTATCCGATATCCAACAATGCGCGGTTCCAGCTGGCCGATAATAGAGAGTTTTCAAACACACTCTCACAATTGTTTCGTGACGTATCTAACATCAGGTATTAAAAAATTTGCCCGCCTCCTGGTATGGAGGAAAGGCCCAACCTGGCCAAGATCCGTCAAAAGAAGGTGTTCAAGACGAAACTTGCAATTTAGCCGACAAATCAGAACAAGTTACTGCAACTATGCCTAGCGCCGAGGATTGGGAGGAAATTGGAAACTAGAGAATGATAACTTGGCTAAGAGGCGAGAATTGATCTGTTGTTCGCTTAATCATACCCGTTTGTAAATAAGGGTCAAATTATCATATGGACGAAAAAGTACGGTTACGAAAATGTGGTGTCAGTTAATTCACTTCTTAAGGATGCTCAAAAGATTTTATGCACTCACCTTACTTAGAAAGTGCTACCTTCAAGATGGTCTTTGTAGCGAAACCTAGAATGATCAGACACCTTTAATGCGAATTCGTTTGTTGAATCAGCGATGAGAACTTCTGGATTATTACTGTAAAAACTTCGAAGAAACTTCTTGCATTCATCTTTTTTTCTTCGTGCGGATCGAGATAAGCTTAGCCGGAAATGCTGCTGAGAAAAATAATTTTATACCCACATGAAATATTCCATATTTGGTTGGAGCGGAGTTCATAACAATTGATATAAAATAAGGAAATGATTTACATGGTTTTGAAGGTTGTTTCCAGCCGTCCCGCCCTCCTGGGTTTGCAGATCGGAAACACATTTACAGGTCAAACTGCCTGAAACCAACAAAACACGTGAACTGTTATCTTAAAAAACCACCCACCGCACTTTCATAATTATTTTCCAGCTCAAAATTTATTTACCCTTTTTATATCTCGGGTTGCCATTTTGGAAGTGTAAATAATCGCAAATCCATCTCACCATAGCTCTTCAGACTTTTGATGACCTATGCTGGCGGTTTCTGGATGAAATTTGAAACCATATGAGATAACAAGTAGCGCCTCATTTCATGCCTTGCTGAAGAATCCGGAAGGGCTAAACGTTTAACGGGCAAGCTTAACGTGTGATGAGAGATCTATGCGTTTGACGGGAGAGTCAATATGTCAAACAAGATTCAGTGGCGAACTATAGGTTTGGAATCATAGGCTACATGTTTGACAGAAGAGCTATAGGTTTTTAAACATAAGCTACAGGTTTTACGGGAGAGCTATTGGTTCGATGGGAGAGTTAAAGGATTGACAGAAGATCTAAAGATTCTACGTGAGGGTTAAACATTCTACGGGAGAGTTAAACATTCTACGGGAGAGCTCATTATTCTACATGAGAGCTGAACATTCTACGGGAGTGCTAATATTCTATGGGAGAGCTAAACAATATACGGGAGAGCTAAACAGTCAATACGAGAACTACAGATTTGACAGGAGTGCTAAACATTCGATTGGAGAACTACAGATTTGATAGGAGAGTATTCCAGTTTTTGTTGTTTTCGTAGCACACAACCCCTGGGCGAAGCCGGGAAGCAAAACTAGTATACTATATATCTCATGTAAAACTACTAGTATATAACTAAAATGTCAAATTGTTGACGGCATTCACTTTTCACAAAAGGGTATCATCCCCATATTATATATGTCTTGCTATATTTTATTGTATCCCATGTACATCTATTGGTTTATAACTAGTATGTAATATTGTGGACGGCTTTCACCGATCGAATTAGCCTATTTTTCAAACCGGCAAAAAGCTTGCAGCAATTCGACCAACGTTGGACCATGGTGTTTCAAAAATTCTCGAAAGCTTGGCAAAATTAAAGATGAAACATCATCTTCAAATATCGCATTCCAATGCAGTTGCTAATGTACAAGCTGCTGGGAATAGATGCTACATTTTCAGAACTGGAGGTTTTCGGTACACCTACTGGCAGCTTGAAGTTCGCGACACGGTATCTGGAAATACGAAATTCCCAAACTCATTTTCCCTTAAAGTTTGAATTGCATGCTTCAGTGTCATTTCAGACACGGGTCATGAAAGAATTCTAGATCATCACGGCAAGGTCTGAAACAAAGAGATTTCGTTGTAGGTAACTTTTACCGTGATTTAAATATGTAAATACAAGTTTTGTGATGCAAAACAAGTTGGTATGATCAAAGTGGTAACACATTTCTTAAAAATCGAGGATAGTTCAAAAATTAAGATCACGCTCCGAAAACTTTTATATTTCAGACGCATGCCAGAATTAAAAGTTTGAATCAAATAGGAACATGGACTAAAAATTTCCCCAAATTGTTGAATTTAGGAACTCAGCCTGCAATATTTTTCATACAGTTTTTAACATATAATTTAAGTTATTAACTTACTTGCAGGTGAAGGCTCCAGTTTCAGGACTGGTTGTCCAGGAGTTTAATTATTTCTTGTGAGCAGGGGATAGTATCACCTTTCTTACTTTTGGTTTTATAACCATAGCTATCATAACCACTTTAAATCTTGAGGATTCACAAATGCAACACTGATTACGGCTAAAATTTATTTCACACATGTTGGCAAAGTTAGCAAAACTAGTAATTTTCAATTATCTCTACCTGTTGTCTAATGAAACACAAGAAACTGTAATATAACCTTGAATGTAAGAATCTCACACCAAGCTAGTTTACGAAAGATGTCAAACATGAAATTGTAATTTCACATTCAATTATTTGGACCTTCGTATTTGACGACGCAAACGTATTTGATCATGGAGCAGCTGTTACATGCCTGCTGAAAGCACGCGGGTGATTACAGTTAGCTGGATACTCCGGGCACGGATGGAAACGTTTTTGGTCTCGCATATGCAAATACATGTGTTTAAACCGATAAGTTAAAGGGAGCTGTGAGGGTGGGTTAAAAGATGTGGGTGGTGGTATAGGGACACCAGTGGATGGATTTTACAAGCCCTCTGCATGATCAAATTTTCCTCAGCTGGGTGAGGAAGGCATACATAGAATTGGTTGGTTAGGGAAGTCTGTGATATATGTATGAGAAGGCGCCTTTATGTATGCATGTAAATTGTAGGGCCTGAACGCAGGTCTTCCGTGACTTTTCAAAAGTCACTTTTGGCTAGCTGGGCTGAGTGGCAGTAGCAGAAACCGTGGGCTGCTATCTTCACGTCCCGATTCACAAAAATGTGAATCCTGGGAAGTTTCCTTCCAAACTAAGTTGACCCCGTTACCACTCACATGTCGTCACTTCATGTCATCCGATTCATACTTTTTATCGGACTACGGCTAGAATTCCACTTTTAGAGCAAATGTAATTAAAGCTAGGGCTTAGCGTGAAGTAAAGGTATAGGAACACTGTAAACTGTACACTGCCCTAATCGGAGAAAGTTCCTTCCACAGGAGAAAGTGCAAAAATACCAAAACTTGTGGTACTTTCATGCCAAAACAAAAGAATGATGCGATTAGTCCCGACAAGATTTCGGAAAGTGCAACAAACAGTTTTATGACGAGGTTGATACTACTGCTAAAGTATTCTCACATCGTGGTGAAGTTTAACATGGTAAATGATCCATATAGTGAATAAAAGCATTCCAGGGTGAGACATACGCACATGCATGTACGAATCATTATAGTTGCCACGATTCATCGAAGCCCGTTCTTATAGAATATAAAGGTAATGAAGCTCAAGACATCAAAGTTAGCAAAGGTTTTCGGTGGTGTGAGTGAGGTAGCTTTCAGTATAAAAAATTCCAAGCACGTGCGGGCTATACGCTGCAACCTTTCTCCTTTCGCTCTGTGGGATCTAGAGCTCGTAATCTCCTAGTTTGGACAGAACGATAAAGAAAATAGAAAGAAAGGGGTAGAGACGAATCTAAGCTCATCCAAAGCGTCATGAAAAGAATTCTTCGATATATGAGCGTCAGGTGAAAGTGATTTGCCTCACACCTCATCTTCTCCTGGTTTGGCCACAGAAACCCACAGAAATGAATCTTCCCATACGCCATTTTTAATGCCAATACCCTTTTTTGCCCTACTTGAAAGGAAAGATGTTCCTTTCTCTTCTCCTCCATAGTAGGCCGAATAAGATGCCTCCGTGCCTCATCTGCAGCACATAATTGCTCACTGTCTCAAACTCCATCACCGTTTTTACAAAAGAGTGTAACTCCAAAGAGTTTTTTTCAGAGACCAGTACGCCAATTTAATTTTAAAACAAATGAGGAACGCGATTTGATTGTAGAAGCTCACTTCACCTCTACTGCTTCTCTTCAATATTTTCAGTACCTTTCCTTGACGAAGTCCTCGAAATGTGTTCGGATAATTATATCAAATCAAATTTTACCGCCGCTTGAAGTAAGTCGAACGTGTGATGCAGTAGGTTGGCTTATGTTTTACTACAAAAAAAAGATATATTGTGGACTGAAATCGTGTGGTAAGCACAGTATGCTGCATTTAAAGGCAATTATATGTTTAAGTCATTGTGGAAACATTGAAGTCGGATTTAGGCGATGAATCTTCGTAACCAATTATATGCATCATTAGCTCAAAGTAATTTCAAACTCAAGAACTTGAAATAAATGGAATTCATGACAGAGCAGGGAGGAAGAAGCATGATTAAAGTAACTTCTCGTAGAAATAAATTATAAAATCAGCCAGGAGTAGGCTACATATGTAGATGCTTTCAGTACGATTTGGTTCTTAAGATATCAGCGATTAATTGTGCGTGGCAGATTCACGAGTTCTAATCTCTCCGTTACCTAAATTAAATCGTTTTCCCTTTTTTTCTTCCCAACGGCATACATGAATTTTGTGATAACGACAATGTTGCACGAAAGCATCCGAGCAGGTGAGGGTGAGACGCGGTGGTTTAAGCTCTGGTTTTGTGAAATCAATGACGGGACTGAAATCCGTTTCTTAAACGAGCATTATAGTTGCCTTCGGCGCTTCTATATACGCTTCCGTCATTGCGAATGTATAGTAAATCTTACGCACAGTACAAAGCCGCTATTAAATTGGAGAGTAAAGTATTGCAAGCAATAAAACTTAATGATATATTGGTTTAATTAAATCATGAAAATTATAGCCTACAAAATTGTAAAGAATATGTATTCCAGTTTTAGACCTGCCATTAACAAGCATACCCTCATCGCAAGTTAGGCGTTTCGTTTTGATGGAAAATAATGAGTCTAACTGTGCTCATCCAGAGCCGTCATATGAGCACAGTATATTAGTTTATATAGACACCATAACGCAACGGTGACGCAACGGGAGTGTAATTAAAAACAATTAATTTACTAGTCATTATGAGGTAACGAGCCAGGAAGTTTAATTTAAATATGCCTGCGCGGATTTTACAGTGATAGACATCCTAGGATCATTTACATGCTACCACATTTTTCCTATATGTGGCTTTGCTCATCTGATATTTTTAGCTGATTATACAAATTACCTATTAAGTAAACACAGAAATGCAGATTTTAATCCATTGTCTTCTGCATTACTCGTTTGGCGTTTGATTTGTCACAGAACCACAACGGAGGATTCTGAGAATCTAAACTTCCGTAATATTTCTATTGCTTCGCATGAGACATGCTGTAAAGAAGACAAGAAAAAGGCCTGAAATTGTCTATTCACTTCCTGTTGATGCGGAAATGGCTTCAGCTTCCTCATACTCTCAGTTAATTTAGAACTACAGCACATGAAAAACAGTATTAAACACAAGTTAAAATAAGATACGGACTTGTTTCTACAGACTACAGACAATCTGAATTTAAATTTAGCTGAATGGCTTCATCATCAATTGACACAATCTTTCTCTTAGAATTTGGTGACTGTGACAGACTACACAAGATTCCACGAGTCTGCATAAGTTTAAATGCTGTCGTTAAAAATATCTTCATACGTGAACCACGTAGGAGTTTTTGGTTGCCTCTTAATACATTTGTAGTTGCAAACTCGGACCCGAATTGTTTTTGTGCGTTACAATTTACAATACTGAAATCAGTAGCTCGGCTATGATGGCGAACACCTCAACGTTTAAACCCTTCACCTACTGGGAGGAAATAACAGATCCGGTAGTTCTAGGATTTTCAGCATTTGTAATGTGTTTGATTATGTGTGCAGTTGTTTTTGGAAATACTTTGGTGATAATTGCGTTTTTCCGAACGCGAGCCCTACGAACGCCCTCCAACGTTTACCTCGTTTCTCTGGCTTTTGTTGACTTATCTTTCGGAGTTTTAATGCTCCCGCTAAACATTTACAACACTATAATCGGACGTTGGGGATTCGGTAAAAAGATGTGCATGTTTTGGGTTTCTTTCAACGTAACGGTGACGAGTGCTTCAATATTCCTCATCTGCTTGATTGCATTTGACCGTTACCGCTCCGTGACTCAAGGTGTTGACTATATCATGAACCGGAAACTGAAGCATGTTCTGGTATCCATACTTTTTGCAATCCTCCTGGCGTTTGGCATTAGCGCTCCTCCTTTGTTGGGCATGTTTCCAGAATGGCTGGAGGAATTCGATCTGGAACGAGGTTGCCATTTGTGTATAGATAAAGTTTACGTTCTATGCTCATGTTTCGTAACCTTTGCCGTCCCTACCGTTCTATTGGTTTATTGGTATTACAACATATTCCTGGGCATCCGAGAACGATTAAGAGGAAAGGATATGACGAAACTGAGAACCAGGAGGAAAACAATTGTACCGGAAAATGTTGAAAAATCATCAGAATCAGGCTTAGCATCTTCGGATGGGGAAAGTGGATCTGACGAGGAAGGAACTGTATCTACATGTGCCTCCGTTGCGACTATCCGAGATATGAGCGTCAAAGTTGAAGATCAGCCCAGGAAGAAGAGCTTCTCAAATGCAATTAGTTCGTTCTTTGCTGAAAAACGTAAAATATCAGCAGCGAGAGAAAGAAGAGCTGCAACAACGCTTGCTGTTATTATAATAGCATTCAGCTTGTGTTGGCTACCTCTTACCTGCGCGTACATTGCCATGCCTTTCCTAGAACGAAACCAGTATCCAAATAGTCATGTGAATATGCTAACAGGATGGCTTGGATACAGCAACTCTGCAATAAATCCCATCATCTACACCGTATTCAATCCGGAATTCCGCAAAGCTTTTGTGCGAATCTTGACTTGTGTTAGAATAAGGAGAAATTGTGTTTAAAAATCGGATGCGATTCAGGCATTTCAGTAATGCAGCGTTTGGTTAATTTAAATTCGGGGAAATTAAATACGAATAAAAACTGATAATTGATAGCTCTTCATCCGTAATTCTTTTATTTTTAGAATTAGATAGTAATGGCACAAATTATCTAAAGAGGAAGCTTGTTTTTCTCAATTCGGTCCAAATTTACGTTTGTAAAAGTGTGAAAAAAGGCCATACTGACATGAGTCCACCCTTGTTTCAATATTTTGCTAGATGAACGGCTAAAATGAAATCCATGAGGTCAAAATAACAAATTCAACTCTGGAAAACGTAGAAATCAAATCGATTTTATTCTACCAGCAAACGCATCATATTGACTACTTGCTATCGCTTCGTTCTTAATAAAGTGGCGGTTTCAAAGTGTCTTGCTGACCGTGCATGCGTCAACCGTTGCTTGTAATATTTTTGATTGGAGGATAGCTAGAGAAAAGTGGGCGGAAAATACAATTCTCACCGGATGGTCGAAAGATTTTTCATAAAGTAAATATTTAGTGTGTTTGTTCGTAATAATAAAATCCCGTTTCTTCTGAGAACAAAGTGAGTGAAATTTACTGTGAAATACTGGGAATTCAATTCTTTTCGTTTCTACGGGCACAGAAGGCATGTATGAGGAAGAGGAAATGAAGTTGGTCCAGTAGATTTACACATTCATAGAAGCAGAGATTGCTTTGACACGGGTAGCCGAAGCCAGAATGGGGTACCTTGCTTGCGCATGCTTTATCAACTTAAAATATGGCTGTAGAATATGACGCCATCAGCCACGCTGTAAAAATTTCGTTTAGAACCTTGTTTGGCGAAGCTCACTGGAGGGCTTAGGCTTAAGGTCTGATTTCGTCTTAATGAAGCATTTGAAATTGAGCTGCCACTATTTGACTGACTGAGCCGCCATCAGTAAATGCCGCATAAGTTACCATTAGGTTTCTTTAAGCGGATGCATTTATATGTTTATTCAAATCCGTTTGGATTGATTTCCACTTCAGTGTTTGGGATTTTCGATGGAGTACGACGTTTGCAATGCCTATTTGTATTCCTTGCAGGTCGTTGTGATACGTGTTATTTCTCATCGTGCTGCCTGATGGGTAATTGTTAGCGTTATGTGGATGTAGATGTGAATGGCGAATTACTTTTGCTCTCATTTCGGAAGGTAGCATTAGAAGGCGGGAGTGAGAAAGAGCCCGATTTTTAATGGATTCCTTTAATGTGCTCTTATTTCCCATGATCCGGGTTTGGAACGAGTGGAAAGTCTCCTGCTGGCAGTAATACCTGTCCGACTTCCCGCTCAGAGGAGGATGTAATAGTTCTTCATTGCGAGAATTTGGTGCTGGATTTACTAGGTTTCCTCCATTTATTCTTTCCGCATTGTGAGCATTTTGAAGAAAACAATTCGGAGAGGGGATGGAGGAAGATTTTGCCGTAATGCCAGCCTGCACATGCTTCTCGCCTGTCATTCATTTCAACCACGGGAGAATACACCCCGTCCCCAGTCTTTACTTTTCCTTTGCAAAAAAGAAATAATAAAATCGGTCACAAAGTAGGCTTACCATTGCCACGTGAGGAGTTTTCTGCAACTGCTGGCAAAAGAAAAACTCCGTGGACGCAAGAGATGAATAAAGTCGGTTCTTATTGTATTCATCTATTTGAATTGCATTGAGGCCTATATTTCTCAGTATGTGTAGAAGGGTAAAGATAAAAAGAATTGAGTACGTTTCAAATAAACAAGAGATTCTTCTGATTTTTACCAGCAGCTGAAATCAAGCATCACTACGCACATGTTACCTCAATCTATTGCGAAACATCGTGAACCTCTGGCATGGCCTTCCGGACTGTATATTTATAAAATTTAAAAAAACTTGTTGTTCCGAAATATTGTACGTAAATTCTGGTATCTCGGAGAGCTTTTGCAAATTCATGAGGTACTAAGAGTTAGCTTTTTGATACAGACGCAAGTGTCAAGTGCTGAAAGCCCGGATCGTCTACGTGTTTTAGCGTGGAAAGTATATGTATGCTTGGAGAAATACAATACAATAAAGTGATCCTCACGATTCGATACGCCTGCTGATATGTGTCTTTTTCCGTTCCGGCACTCATATTCGGTCCGTAGAGAAAACTCATACAATCTCCAAGACTCGTTTAATCGTTCCGCTTCATGCCTCTGTTGGGCTCGTTACTGCAGAGCTGGGAAATTTATTCGGGAAATAAATTGATATGCCTGCCTACTCCAAGAAAGTCCCACCCTGCCACACGCCGGCATGACTTTCTCTCATTTAATACCATAAAACAGTAGCATTGGCTTCCATACTCTGGTCTGAAAGCATATTAACTCTTGGCTGCTCTCTCGAGACGGAAAAATTCTGAACAAGGCGGTTGTTTATGTAGATGTAAACCTTCAAGCTTTGTTTTGCTGCCGACTTTCTGTTTATTAAATACTATATCCGAGACTATTTATCAAAATTAACGAAGCAAATATGTATATATAATTTACCATGTACTTATTTTGGTATTTATTCACCATCAATGAAGTGTTAAGTCAGTTAAGTTGATCAATTGACGTAGTTTCTTCAAAGAGAAGCATTTGCCTTTATTTTCGAGTAGCTAAACATTTACTTTAGAATTAATTTCATTATAAGATCGCTCAGTTGCACATTAGTTAGTAACGTAACATTGAATGTAATATTATCTTAGGATTTATAAGCAAGTGTAGTAATGATTATAACATGATTGCAACAGTTAGCTCCTTGAAGACAAAATTCAATTTTAAAGTATATTTGAGCGACTGAGCATGTCTAGTTGGTTACTATATCTAGCAAAATGCATACTTCATATTAATATGAATAACATCAAATACATCGCGGACAGAAAAGTATGGTAAAAATAAAATGAAATTATTCTTTTATTGGCTTAAGTGACGGGTTAAAGATATACTCCCCAGTGGATCTCTTCCAGAAAAGTGCTCTTGCAATGTTACAAAATTTTAGAGAAGATAACTGAATAGCTAGCAGAATTTTCTTTACATGGCTTCGGAGAAACCTGCAAGCCGAGTGTATCCTTCAGGAATGAGTCTTAAATATGTTGTGCTTGAACTGTCAAACCTAAGAGGCTAGCACTCACATGGTGATTAGATCATCCAAATGATACGCGAAGAAACTGCCTACTGCGTACTTCACATCGTAATTTTGAAAGCAG
Source organism: Sminthurides aquaticus (assembly GCA_906901655.1). Classification (NCBI taxonomy): domain Eukaryota; kingdom Metazoa; phylum Arthropoda; class Collembola; order Symphypleona; family Sminthurididae; genus Sminthurides; species Sminthurides aquaticus. Next base: position 3,322,173 of record CAJQTT010000014.1, on the reverse strand, counting down.
TCTGCGCTACTGTAAGCAGCATGCGTGTGTTGACCCTATTAACCATCCAATTATAGTCAAAAATTGCGACCCAAATATTACACAAATACTTAATTAAGTGCTTACAAAGATAGATTCAAGTAGTACGCCTACAGCCTGCATAAGCTACGTAAACATATACAAGCATTCCTGATTATAATAAAACCTGAACGAGATTTAAAATTGCAAAACTTCTGGCTGGAGGCCCTAGAGTAATAAAAAGAAGAAAGAGAGATAGTAAAAAGTGGACTACATAGGCAAACCAAATTAATGCTTAAAGATTAATTTAGTAGCTCATACATCTACGTCAATAAATGTAGTGCTGTTGAAGACATACATGTACACAATCTGTTGGAAACTGGAAAACGTCTCTTCTCCATTACTTGTTACTTGATATTATGTTTAATACATTTACATTGAAGAAGCTGGTTTTACAGCATTCATGAAAATAATTACGAAACTATTATGGAATGATGTGTAGAGAGACTCAACATGGAAGCCCATTGTCCATCTGCTTTCTGGAACTGTTGATGTGGAACATTTCTACTAGGTGGAGGAATCGGAACCAGAGTTAGCCAATCGATCGCTGGAAAACATAAAAAGAAAGGTGTACGATCAAGTAAAGATTGAAAGCATCATGTCAAATGTCAACGCAATTCTTTATTGCTTGGACAGATTCGAAGTCGTATAGGAAATAGGAAATATAGGTTTGTTTCAAGGATTCATACGGTTTCCTCAAAACTTAGAGATTGTGAGCAGTATTGAAGTGGTTTTTTCAGAGTTTGGCAGTGCTTTGTTTTGACCAAAATTGTCCTTGCTTTCTTTACGCTATGACGTAGCCCACAATTAGCCTAAATTGGCTAGGTCGGCGCTTGGTGGGAAACCATTGAGCACCTCTGATTACGCTATGAAGTAGGTTATCTTTCACTACATCCGGGGGTTATCCATGAAGTATACTATAAATACTATAAATTGAGAAATGAGTGATGTGTCTGTGAATTGCGGATGCAAGTTTCCAGCATGGATTCAGCTGAGAAAATAATAGCGAACTCCTGTTGGTTTTTATTAGAAGAGAACGCATGGAGAAAGCAGCAGGATTAACTTGAAAAGTATTTCGGGTTTTCAGCGGATTCAGGTTTGTAGATCGACTAGCAGACTTGTCTGATTTTCTGCAATGATTGTTTCATAGACTTAAAAGTAAGGATGGTGAGTAGTAGAAAATGCAGTAGACGGATTTCTAAGGAAGAAAGAATCTAGATCTATAGAAGAAAGGAGAAAATATAATCCAGAAGGTTGAAAAAATCCTTAAATTACCCACGCAACGACGCAACCTACCAAAGTTTCGCAAATAATTGGCACTGGGGAAAATTGATATCGACGATGGACAAGAAACTCTTATTTTCTTCCTTACATTCTCCCTTTCGCTTGAGTATTATCTGGAGAGAATTATATGTTGAAGTGCTGGGCATGAATTCCCTGCTCATAAAGACCCCACTTGGGGATAAATACAAGCAGTATTAATACATGTAGGTAGGTATAGGTAGTGGCTATAATCGACAGCATTAGTAGGTGAGGGTAAGGGATGTGGGCGTAGTTTCGGAGGTAGGCTTGAATGAACAGCTTGTACATGTACTAGCCAGCTTTCGCACGGTTAAAATGCATACATACGTGCTCGGCCTTACAAGTTTCGATGAACTGACAAGTAATCCGGCCGTGGTCCACCTTCCAAGTTCTCATCAATCAAACAAACCGCCGGACCGGAGCAACAACCATTAGTAAATCAATTCTTGCCTGCCCGCCATGGCCCAACTTCCTTTACATCATTCTCCTCCTATCACTTCCTTCTTCTCCTTACAACATTCTAGCACGAAATCATAGAAAAGTAATACAGCAAATCCAATTATTCTCCACACAAGTTTTTCTTCTCCTGTATATTCTCTCTGAAGCACCGAATAGATTCCTGAAGAGACTTTTCGGTCTATTAGATTCTCTTGTTGGTTCATCAGACTTGTTCTCAATGAGAACTTCTCATATAAACCTGCATTCCACTTCCTGATCATTTAACCCAATAGCCTCTTCTTTCAATTCTAACTGATTCTAAGAGGGTCTTCCTCTTTATCAGTTTGTCAGCCATATTCCCATTCCTCCCATATTCCGCGGCTCGGAGAAAACTGAAAGAAGGAGTTGATGGGGCGGGTGGGCTTTCTCTCTTGATTTGTTCCGACATGTACAAGCAGCTGTTCTTTTCGTTATGGGTAAATAACATGCAATAGAAAAAGTATTTCATCAACTATCATTTTTATCAAAACAGCAATCACTTACAACTACTGACTGAGAAGCACGTAACTTGATGGAACATGGCATCAAAAGCTTTCCCTTCAATTCAATTCAGGAGATTATATGTATGTATATATATATTTATATATGGGATCCAAGGAACACATATAGTGACAGACGATTCTTTATTATTTTTGATTGCAGTAGCATAAATCAGGTAAATCATGCTCTGAAATTAACAGATCCGATGCATGAACAAGAAGAGGGACGGCGCTGGCGTCGCGTCTGTTTCTCAGCAGCGTGGAAACTTTTTTAGAAATGTAAGGAAGATGACTGTTTGAGGAGCTTTTTGGTGAGCGTACTTGGAGAACACAGTGAAAAAGTAGTAGAATAGTCCGTTTAAAAGCTCGTAGAAGGAAGAAGTTGGAAAATCATCGCCAGCAGGCAGAATGGACTTATATCACATCCGAGCTCTTGACCCACTCAACCTAACAGATGAGGTGAAAAAGTACAGCTAAGAGGCAGTCTTGGGTAATTGGAGCTCGTAAATTACAATTAACACTTGAGGAGTTTCATTCCTTTAATTGCATAAGTTTCCCTCTTTATGTAACCTGATTAAAATGCTCGGCACAATTTTTACCCTCCGAACCAATTATTTATTCCTCATTGCTCACACGCTAAAAAAATCTCCTCTCCTCGGGCAATTGCAACGTTGGTTTTCACTCCTCCCCTTTCTCCATACAATTTACCAAACTGAAAGGGCGTGAATCTCTGCTCCTTTGTCTACTCTTCCCTAGTCCTCTTCCGTATAGTAAAGCTGAAGAGGGCTTCCGACAAATCTTTTTTATTCTTTTATTTACTTGTTACAAGGTCCAGAGCATTCTAATATCTGAGAAAGGCTTAAGTAAAATTAAAGTGAAATATGTGGGAAATAGTTTACGAGGCGGGTCGGGGGATGTAGGCTGTGATCAAATAACAACTTGCTAAAGAATTTTCGGCTAATAAAATAACATCCAAGAGGATGTCACAAAATGATGAAGGAATGATAAAGGAAGGAAGGAAAGACGAGGGGACTCTGGAAACCAGGAAAAGAAAACTCTGATTTGGTTTTGGTATGTTTGATAGTACGCTAAGGAATGCGTTGGAATTTATGGGGAGATGGTTTCCATGTGAGAGAAAGTAAGTGAAAGGAAGGAATATGATAAGTGATGGGGAAAGCTAGGCCGGGAAGGACAGGTTTGGAGCAGGGGGGAAAAGGAAAAGCTGGCGCTATTTTCATCATCATACCAAAGTTGTCTAAGCTTGAGCTAATTTGAAAAATTCTCATTACGGCTTTCAGACCTACGATAAAACATAAACATTCCAGGCACGAGGAGGAATCCACTTTCACTTGTTCCTCCCCGCTTTTACCGTGTTATGATCCGGGGAGCTATCGATCTGTTAATTCTTCTTCTACTTCGGGACTGATTCTGAGCTATATTGAGATTAGTTTGCTGTAGACCTCTCTTACCCTCGTCTGACTGGAGTCACATCATGTGCTCACATGAAATCCGATATTGGATTTTCCGTCGGGATCTGTCTCTTAACTCATTCATTGCTACTAAACGATAAGCTGATGGAAAGAAATATATTCATCAGACATTGATGGCGGGGCGGAGGTTATGCCTATGCGCTTCCTCATGTTACTGTTAGCAACTACAAGTTTAAGTCTACAACCAGGAATTGTCGAATGCATAGGGTGCGTTGCGTGGGTTTTGGAAAGAGTATGGAGTTTGGACGGATTATTGAGCTGGATACAAATTAAGTGAACATGATAGAAGAGTTTGGAAGTCGATAAAGAGAAGGGTAAGAAATGGTAGTTTGGGTTTTGGAAGGGCACGAATTATTACTCAAAATTAAGGAAGAAATCCCAAGTCACTCCATCCATCTTACTGAAGTGTGTAGATAGTGTAGAATCTGTGCATAAGTTTCCCTGCTAATAAAACTATAAATTCCTTTTCCAAGAAGTTTTGAACTGAGAAAATTAGGGAAAGGATGATAGGATCGGCTCAGTTTTGTGTGCCGAAGGCGAGACAGGACGGGGTAGAGGACCGGGTATATTTGATTCTGAGTTGCACTATTGATATACGAACACAGATTATATTTTGGAGAGAGTTGGGGGAACTAATAGTGGGGAGAATACAGTACATGGCACATCTCGCTGTGAAGTGGAAACCGCAAAGAAAGTCCGGATTTCTCTTCCTCTTTCTCTGTTTTAGCGACTACGAGTTTGTAGACGTGTGGGTAGGGCAAACTTTTTGTGGAACTAAACTGAAAAACTACAAGAAATAATGTACGGAGTCATCTTATCGCCACTACTTTTAACAAGGAGCTAAGAGATGTTTTCTAAACTTTCCTAAGGCCAAAACCCGCGTATATTACTAACTTTAATATGGGAGCAGACTTAGCAAGTTGCAAATACCCAGAATCCTATAGGAACTCATGAAGGAGGGCTGCAGTATAGACCGATACATTGTACTTGCCATAATGAACTCAACTATTTCAGCTATGTATCATCTCCAGGAGCTCTCCAAATCTTCCACACAGCTTTCCCGCATCTCCATCTTACTTGTTATTATCGTTCCTAACGGAGTTACATTAGAAAAGTTAGGAAACTTCTCTTGCTACTGCTATTTTCCGCGTAAGCATTAGTTGGCTCTAGACCGAGAGTTGGTAGACTGTTGGCTGTTGGCGGTCTATCTAGATGCTACCATCTCCACCACTATTAGCTAAAGCTCATAACCACCTCGAATTTTTATCTTCAAGTCACATGGCATCTGCTTTCTCTCATCTTTGCGGTCACATTATTATCAAAGCAAATTTGGAAACTTCTTCCCAGAGCTTCTTAATTTGACCTACCTCCACACCAGTCCCTGACGCATGTGACTGACTGTCAGTGTCAGACACGTTTTTGAAGCCTACGCTCACAACAGTTTCAAACCGTTGAGTTGTCCCCTATGGTGGTCTTGCCTGAAGCAACTCAGCCTTATGACTTATGAGTGAGCGTTGGTATTTGTGTGGCTGGCCTGGAGAAAGGTAAGCTACTTATTTAGAAGGGAAGGGTAGGAAACAACGGGTAAAAGCAGCAAGTGTCTGGAAGCTGAGATTGAGTCGGTGTGGTGTGAAAGCTATTAGGAATTTACGTCAGTCGCAGTCCTGTATTGAACAAGTATGACAAAATAGCGAGGAGTGTATGGATTTTGAGTTGTGAACAAGTCAACTTTCGCCATCGTCTCATCCGGTCCGGACCTCCATTCTCCGCATTTCGTTTATGGAAAGTTGAACGTGGATGATTCTTTCCGGAGAGGACGACAGACTAAGAGAGAATGAAGTTTGGAGCTCTTGGAGATTTCTATTGGCTTCGTTGCTCGGTGTCAGTGTGGTACATCTCCAAGGAATTTCTCACGCGATGTGCATCTCAGAAAAGGACGGAGAGGATGAAGGAAACGTGAGGGGAAAAGGTAAAGAATACAAATGGATGATGTTTAAGAAAAGAAAGAGTACAAACCTCTGGGTACGCTGCGATCAAAATAGTGTGGTTGGCAGGGGCTGGATTCACTATTCGCTCGAGTTGGGACAACCTTCCTGAAATCCTGGAGGAGGGAGGAAGATTTCGGTATACATGAGCGAGTAGGAGCGGCTGGTTGGTAAAACTGGAGAAAGTGTAAAGTGGATGAAAAGATAGTGAGGAGATACCGCTGGGGTTGATCCTGGAATGGAAGCAGGATGATATTCAGCTCCAGTTTCCAGTTTCATGGGAGGAATGAGGAAGTTGGAGCAGAGAGAAGAACCCTCGGTGGAATCTTTTCCAGAGCCGGAAGAAGCGCTGGAGCGAGGATCGAGTCGGAGAAAATCCCAAGTTGTGGAGTTGTGCTCGTGTGAAACAGAAACCACAAACGCCCGGCTTCGGAATGTGGGTGGAGTGATTAACATATTTACACTTTGATTTACTTTTGTAGTGTTTTCATTCGCACAAGTAGGAATCGGAGGGATAGATGCGGGACGGGACTGCTACAATTTACAGCTCCCCAAATGTGACTATGCACCTAAAGCTGTAAGGGGACACCTCCAGGCGGGAAGAAGTAAGACGGCATTGGATAGATACACAAACCGACAAGAGACGCAGATGGAACACAAATTCACAACGAAGAAGAGTAAATAAAATGATGTTGTCGAAATAGATTATAGGAGTAGTAGGAGGAATACATAGATATGACTATTCAAGTCTTCCAGGCACAAACTTGTTCTCTATCCAACCAGGAGTGAATCCCGCGAATCAACCCAGATGTCTACTTCTGCCCTGATCCACACTTGACCTCTTCACTCGTCTTCTCCTTTCAGATCCAGAAATCACATCCACATTATTATTCCCCAACTTCTGATTTGAATAGAATCTGCAAATTGACAAACATATCAAAGTATTCACGACCGAGTCTGGACAAAGTTGCCCGAAGGACCTGAGAGAGATTGCGATAAGAGCAAAAGAACTATTGTATGTTCGTCTCAAGAGGAGAAAGCATATAATGGACAAATTCCTTGCCTCCAAACTAAGAAACTTTCTCCAAATTATCTTCTACGATACGCATGGAGATTGGAGATGCGGGAGATGTGACGGCTGCCGAGAGTTAACTGGGTACCAGCCCACGTATATCGACATGGGCTTTTTGATATATGTAATAAAGCATCTGCACCATAAGTAACACTTGTACAATTTGCGACCTTTCTTGCAGGCACTAATAAAGGTTGGAAAAAGTTTACTTCACGAGACAGTTTCTATTAATACCAAAATTATCCATAGTTTCGCAAGCATACGCTCTCAGTGTTCTCACTACTACATGCCTCAGGAAATTACTCTAATCATGTACTTTGAAATATCATCCAACTAATTTACAACTTTCTCTACTTTTCCTTGATACGCAGGAATCTCCATGCCAGAGCCCCGTATACTCATCTTTCCTACTGTAGTTTCCTAAATTGCAATCTCGTAAACTAAAAGTTTGATGTTTTGATTCAACTTATAAACGCTTGTAATCAAGTTTATCGTAAAACTAATAGGTTACAGTGAAAATCGTTATGAAATCTGTACATTGTGCATAGCTGTGTCATTCATGTACATTATTTTAAATATACTTACTTATGTTGAAAAACTATTAACCACTGCTAAATGATCTTTGAAGAAAATCAGAAGACTTGATTCCAATGTTTTGAAAAGGATTGAAGTGACTGACAGTATAAAACCAGGTTCATGTTCCCTGATACACGTAAAAATTCCTGGAAACGCTTCTTTCTGAAGCAACATCGAATGTTTTCGTTTCTTACTAACTTCAAAGTTTGAACTTCACTGTAATCTGATATGGAGCATATTTGTAATTCGAAGAACCGAATTGTGGTGTCTGGTACGTATTTCTGGCTTACACTCCTGTATCACGATTTTAAAAACATTGTTTCATCGTTGCCCCTCTCTTTTGTCGTTTGGTGAGTTCCGTTCCTTTCGGCCTATACGGTGGCATGCTATGGTATTATAAAGTTGTACGAATTACAAGAACTCGTGGCGGCGAAAGGAGGAGCAGAAAATAGATCATGATTTTCCTATACCGTTTTAGTCTCTAGTTTTAAGGTGAGTATTTCAGAATACAGTATTAGTAAAATGAATAGAGAGAATGTATGTTGAGGATTTTGAGATGATTGCCGTATCAGGTGCAACAACCGGTACAGGTAACCGTAATCTGTGCACACATGGCCGCTATTACATATACAGACTCTAGATGCAACGGTAGGCGTAAGAGACAGAGACGAACGGGAGGATTGTATAATAAAGAGGTTACAGCAACCCCCAACTGTCCAACTTAGGAAAATTGCTTTCTCTTTAATCCTAGCTCTCTTTCATATTCACACTCAAATAAATCAGTGTAAGCAACGAAATATGTATTACTTTTGATAGAAATAATTTCCGCTGAAATTAATTCCTCTCCGATTACTATAGACTAGACCGAGAGAAGTGGTTGAGTTCTAGACATGAACATACAAGGTGTATTTGTAAAATATAATGGGCTCTTTTAAAACAGGTATGAAATGAAAGACTGTAATACTTGATAGTTTCTAACTGCAAACTGGAGAAAATAAAAATCTACATTTAATTTGTATTTCATCAGACTTCATACCGCGAATCAACTTGTGATCCGGCAATATGGGTCCAAAGCTTGATTTTGCAGCCAGCTTTGAAACATGCACTATTATATATTCAGAAATACTGCAGGGCCTAAGTGCGTGTTTCTGCAGTAGTTGCTTACTGAGAACGTTGGAGTAACTAGGCTACATGTTCTTTCAAGTTAGAAACTACTTTGACTCAATTATGCAAGGGAAGAGAAAGCATCTTGTTGAAGCATTTAGAAATTCCATGAAGCGAGTAGGTGGAGGTCGATGTAAACTACAATGGCCTGAGGAAAAGAATGATGAGAAGGAAGGGAGAAGTAGATAAGTGGAGGCAGTAGAGGGTAAAAGTCTCTGGGCCATGAAAAATTCTGGAAACAATCTTTTCTTGCTTAAAAATATATGGCTAATTAAACTTTAAATGGACCCTCACAACATTTCCCTCGGCAGTTTCACCCATTAATTACAAACAAAGCTCCAAGTCCCCACGTACTTTCTCCGTGCCTGTAATTTACCCATTCCGGGCGAATGAATATTGACATCACTTTTGCCCCCTTTTATTGCAATTACTATGCCCTCTTCACATTCATCTTGTCGTGTCCCTATTTCCTTCTCTGTGCGCTCTTCTTCTGGGTTTCACTCCCTGGGCTCAAATAGTTGGAATAATCCATGAGGCTTTTTCCGGGGCTCCATGCTACCGTACTGTGCTTGTTCTGAAAGCTAACCAACATGCCCACGCCTCGCATCACATGTCACATTGAATAGAGGTTGGAAGTGTAGTCTGAGCCTAGATACCATGACTTTCACCGCCCTTCCTAGCTCGTGTCGTGATCCCTAATTCCCACAAGTCGAAGAGATGATAATCCCTAGTTGTGTCATTCTAGTATAATGTAAGTCTCCGCTTATGCTACTGCCTAAAAACCAAAGAATGCTCTTACTATTTAACATTCGAAAGACATACGGAGTCATCATTATGCTCTTTTCAGGAACGGAACAGCTGTATGAATATTTTATGTACGACACCGCACGTAACGTGGATTATGACGTAAAAAGAAAGCAGACTTCCAGATGGGGCTGAACAATGTGGTCAACATAACATGAGAGAGTACTCGAAAACGGGTTCACGATAAATAAATCCGTGGATTTATGTGTAAATGCATGTTTTATGCTATTTCGTGGGATTAAAAATAATCGCATTGGTCTTTTACTCACCTAACTGTAAGACTACGCTTTTTCCGACTGGTGAAAGGTAGTAGATTTTTCGGTTGATTGCCGTGCACAGGTTGAAAGGGCCCAAAACTATAGTCGTCACTATTCAAAGGCCGGCTCTCCTTTTCTTCTGCTTTCACCCACACGTCCACAGATAGTGTCTCCCTCCAGTTCTTGTACCCGGTCGCATTAACTGCAAGCGCTGAAATTGTAATGAATGGTTAGATCAACTGAATATTGTATTTGCTGTAATATCAGTTCTCTGTAGTTCCATAACACGATTGATCAAAAGCAAAATTTGCCAGCCAGAAACAGGGCTTAGTTTAGAAATTCTGCACTTCAACCATGTGCTTGAGGGCTTCAGTATTAATTCCTTTCAAACAGCTACCAAACTTTCGTATGTTGCTGCTTTTCACTACATTCCTTGAAATCAGGAGCATGAAGCTCTTTCACCACATTCACCAATTCCAGGTACCATATCATAGCTTTCTCTTTAATTATGACTATTGAAGATCTGTGCATTCACTGAATTTCACTGGAGTAGTTAACCTAAAAACTGAAGCATGCAAATTCGTCTACAACCTGTACCTTCCCAAACTTATCCGGCCTATTACCGTTCATTCGTGCGACATTTTTCCAGGGTTTTGAAGGTTTGTTAGACTTTGTGAAAATTAGCTTGCATCGATTGGAGAGTTCAACATAATGGAATTCTCATCAAGTTTCTTGATTATGTGAACGCTGTTTATGGTTATGCATATCTTGCGCTATCTACTTGTGGATTTTAGAACTCAAGCTAATTATGTGCAAAGGCTAAGGAAGCTCATCGGAATTTACGAAGGAACACATTATTCTAGTCGATTAATTTTAGGTGCCACCGACTTACCAATACAAATACTTGCAGATGAGTACCATTTTTGACGCTTTTTGTGAAATCAATTTCTTTTATTTCCTTGCTTTAACCTCAAATTAAATAAATAATTGGTTTTCACGCTTGAAATGATCAAATTCAATTTGCCTCACTGTCAACATAATTCTACCCCTGGATTTCGTCCGCTTTTGCTGTGAACAACCTCAAGGTAATCCTACAGCACCTTAAAATAAATATGTTGGATTCGGAATAGAACAGAACTAATACGCTACCTATATGAGCATCCAAAATGCGAAAAAACCTTCTCTGCTAATTTATCTTTCTCTTCAACTCATTTCATATTCAATGAATTTCATTAAATCAAGGAATATTGAACTCAATGTGGAATATACATGCAGAACCTTTAGGGAATCTCACCACCCCGAGGCCGACCTATGTCCCTGTTGTATTTACGGGAAAATGTAAACCCCGCATGTACTTTGAATAAGTTATATCATAGCAAAAGTTTGTCAAAGCATTTCCATAGCAACCCGTTTATTCAGCATTGGCAATGCAATGGGATAAGCTGTATTTCCCGCCATGTTAAAAGATAGAACTGCTTTGACAAACTCGTGCTATGACGATAAGTTCAACTGGGGCTTAAGTCACTTTTAAAATTCGAATTAAAGAGTAGATGAGTGTAAGTCTTGGAATTAACTTAGAAAGTGGGCTACAATCTTTTTGTACTCGGGGTTTTTAAGATTTAGGGAGCAGGGAAAATTTCCAACAAGACTTTTGTCACTGTAAAGTATGCCCTGCTTTTCTTTATGCTTTCATGAATGTTAAATTTGATAATGAAGCGGATCCTTTCACGTCTTCTTGTCTCATTTAAGTTGTGAAGAAAATAAAAATAACATTTTTAAAGGAGGAGAAATAAGATGAGGAAAAGGGGTTCAGTTGACTCGTATGAGGAGATGTAACGGTTGAAAAAGGGGATGGAAATCTTTTTGAATTTTATTCTTGTCATCTAGTCATCAACTACATACTTGAGTTGAATAGGAATGTGCTTCTAAGAAAATAATACAGAATGAAAGCTTGATAGCATATAGTCATCTAGGCAAATACCATTAGAAGGAGAAAATGACGGAAGGTCTTTCGGGAAACTCGCTCACACAGACTTTGCAAGAGTGCTTAAGCTTTGGCCCTTTGCTTTCACTCTTCTCGTCACATTATAGTGAATGGGAATCGCCATTAGCAGACTGGCAGATATGCTCATGTTGTTGTTTGTATGAGGCACCTATGAAGTGGATTGTATACAACTCCCTTCATGCATCATCCTAGATTCCTAGAGGGAAAAGAGCTCAGAATTTCTGGGAAACGTACCTATAGAAATTCAGCGTTTTATGTATGTAATATTATACTATATATCAATGTAACTGTTCATACAGAGAATTGGCGAAAGTAAAGAAAAACAGAGGGCCAACTTGGTGAAAAGGTTAAACAGAAAATCGGGTAGAATAACTTAAAATACTGCAGAAATAATCCGAATTCGTTGGGCTTTGGAGTGGAGTCAAGAGAGGGAGAGAGAGAGAAACGGAGAACGTCAGTTTTAAGTTGGGAGGTTTTTGCTATAATCCGAGTCGAAGCTTTGGCTGAGAGAGAACTGTGAGACTTTCCATATCAATCTATTCTCATCTATTGTCACTGGAGTTTTGGATACTAATCCTAGTCCTAAACGCTCATCTTCGCTCGGAAACCATCCTACCATGCAACTAAGAGTAATCCCTTTTGATCTTTCCTTTTTTTGCCTAGCATCATCATCATTAGAATCCTTTAGCTTTCTCATAGCTTTCACTCATTCTCTCAACTCTTCCCCTCATTCTTCCTTAAATAATAATCAAAATAATTGAATGCCCGGAAATAAAAAGAAATTCCATCCAAACGCTAGCTGTAGTCTGTAGTGGAGTTCACCCGTCCCAAATGTAGCGACAGTAGCGTAGTCTGATAGTACATCCATTAATCCAGCTTTTTTTTCTATGCCCTCGCTAAAATTCTGTAAACGTTCCTCCAATCTTTTATCCGTCTCGGAGGAGAAAGCAAGAAATACGCCTCTCTCTTATTTTCTTCTCTCATCTCCAAGAGAATAGTTAGATTTAAGTGAAGAGGGAGATGGTATTTTTCTAACGTACAACAAGTTGTGATGCTGAATCCAACTAGGATCCTACTTACGAACGTGAGGGCTGTTGTATGATTTGATAAAGAGGAGACGTGGAGGAAGGGGAGATTAATACGAGAGGAAGAGACTTTATCCGATTCTGAGCTACACAGAGGTTAGATTGCTCCACTAAATGTTTGCCGTGAATGAATGGGAGGAAAAAGTTAAAAGGAAGAAACACAGGGGAAAGACGTAGCGTTACCAGCTTCACAAATCTAATGCTCATCAATTCCCGTTGCACATTCGATTCTTCTCAATGCCTATCAAAATCCATCGGAGCTAGAATAAAAGAATTTCATCACACTTTCTCCAACACTCTCTCATCTCCTCTCTGATTCTCTTTTATCCAACCAATTCCCTTGTCTTCCCTCTCTGATCCCTAACCAGACAAAAGAAGAGAGAACAGACTATGGGCTAAGAGCAGAGAGCACAAAATCATGCTTTCGACTATCTATGGCAGATTCTCTACTAGGTATTTTAGTAAGCTTGGGAGATAGTAGATTGAGAGGAAACTAACTTAGAATAAGAAAACAAAAACCCGTTGGTGTTAGGCTGTAGGCGGAAACGCTCAGAGCTCAGAATTGCTTCAAAGAGAATAGAAACACAGCATGCCCCGTGGAACTGTGGAACAAGGATCCTCATTACTTTCGTCTCGTGCGGTGGTGTTGGTGAAGTCAAAAAGAATCAAAGATGCTGTGCTGCTCTAACGGCAACGATAGTATCAATCAAAGCCTCGTGACACAATTATAGCCGAAAGAACATTTAACATTCAAGAAAGTTACCCGCAAAATGCGCGGTAAGCTTTCACTGTGAAGTGAAAGCTTATAGCTGTATTCCCAAGTGTTGTAGGTTATGCCCTATTTCCTCTTCTCTAGTTTGCCTGATGCTCTTATTTAATTTGATGCTTCTTTTTCGACATGATAGAGAGAGAAGAGTACAAATTCATTTCTGATTTACTCCCCCGATTGTCGATTCTGAGAGGATGAAAAGTCTGTGGGCGTTTGAATCAAGGGTAAAGGATTCAATTTAAAAATTCCAGCCATGCTTTCTACGCCTACACTCTTGCGGTGAAGGTTGTGAAAGGAGTAAAAATGAAGTGAAGGATTGAGTGATGCCCTACTAAACCCTCCTTTATTTGATACCTCATTTGTAACTTAACCCTGAAGTGCTTTGATTTGAAATTTAAGAGCGCATTTAAATCCAGAGGATTTCCTTCAATTTTCCCAAGGCACCGGGGGATTTTTGAGGGCTGCTTGTGTAGAAAAGAGGTTAAGAATATGGAAATAATGGTTTATTATGTCAAAGAATGTTTTTTTGCATGTTGAGAGGACAAAGTATTTGGGAGAATGTGGGAATAATTTAAAAAGACAACCTTTTATTTCATGGATTATGAGAGCTACTATTGGAAGAAGAACAAATCTGAACGGCTTGAAAATGCGGTCCGAAACCGGAGGATGAGGATGGGATGAAAGGTTTGGGAAAGCTGCTGTAGCTTGTTTTTGGAGTAGTAATGGTGAGCTTCATTTGTAAGAGCAAGTTGCTGAAACATAAGCTACTTTCCGGGAGATTATAATTTACAAACAAGCTTTTTTAAGCCCTGAAACTACTTTTCTCCACCCACTCCCGCTGGTAATAAACAAACGGAAGGGCTTTGAGTACATAAAAATTTGGGCTAATGAGCTACGTATTTTGTGGGCAAAACACTTTTGATTTATTATACAACGTGCAAAGAGAAAGCGCTTGATGCTTCAAGCATTGCATATTAATACAAACGCTACCCATTATTCCTCTTTCCCCGTCTGCCTTGCCATCGCATTTCGCATTGGGTCGGATTTAGGAAGTAAAAGAGAAAGCTCTTCAAAAGGGACGAGAGGAAAGCATTATTTTACCAGAATGCTACTTTTCCCTTGACGCATCCCACAATGATTTCAAGAGCAGTTAATCAAAGGGAAGGATGTAAAAGGAGGGAGGAGGAGATGCTGGTTAGAGCGGTTCTGAAGTGAGTGTCGGATGAAATGTGTATTTGAAATGGTATACAATTAATAAAGTGGTGAAAAGTAGGGGAGCGGGAGCTATTTTGTTGCTTTGGCATAGAGAGAGAAAGATTTACTTACCAGCAACCTGAAGCGCAATGATATAGTGCTGGCCAGGGCTGAGAGAATAGCCAGGCTTGATGAATACATCTCCGGTTTCTGGATCAGCTCGAAAGACAGATTGACTGGCTCCGACGACTTTGTACCTGGGTGTTGCACAGGGACAAGTTGCAGCTGGTCCCACTTGTCCTAGTTGACACGTAAGGCCCAAATCATCGTCTCCAGACTCTAGTCGAAACAGAGGCACTTGATTCTCTCCATCCCGCTCACTTCCTGGGCTGACCATGAAAAATGGTTCCTCTGCCAAGAATCGTGGCGAAAATCTGTCGACTAATGCAAAAACAATTAATTACTCTCTACCTCTAAAAATACACCTCTTGTTCTCCTCCTAACAAGTTTCCAACCGTAGCCTAGTTAAATGCGAAGCAAAGAAAACGGAATGAATACCGTATCGATTCCGCTTCCTCTACTTCTAGTCCCTCCTCCTCAATCAACCACACGGAGTCAGTAAGCGAAGCAGGGCGCTTTCCCCCATACATGCATACTTTCTCCATCATAATTACAGACCTGTTCTACTATCCACGTATTTCCATCCTAACAACACTTTCTCACTAACCTAGAAACTCTCGCCACAAAACAAATAGCTAACATTTATCACACTGTCCGGCAGACACTCTCCACAACTCCCGACTCTTGAGTCATTTCTCTGTTATTTATATTTTGCTGCTGAGGACGTCAACAAGCTTGTAAAATCATTTAATTACTTCACCAGCCAACTGATGCCCGGTTTTAAGGATGAAGGGGAAGTGGATAAAGATATGCAAATCCCAAAACTCAGCAAGCTGAAAGTTCCTAGTCATGGTTGACGTTGGGAAGATGGGGAAGAAGATGAAGCGAATTTCCGAACAAGGCTGTATAAAGGGCTCTAGGAAGCCACAACATCATTCTTAGCTTGTGGTCTAAGGCTCAGATGGTACTCGACATAATGTGAAATCTGTAACGGCTCTCTTTCCATTACTCCTATAGAATCTGAAGGTAGCCGGAGAGAAAGCTATTACATCGCTGGGGGAAGAGGGGAAACACTTTGTCTCTTGTATATTTACGTCAGAATATTAATTTTTACGACATGAAAATATTTCAATCCTGAAAATTTAGTCGATGAAACCCCCTTCCTCACATATTACTCCTCTCATCAGATCCAGCAACAGCTCCCTATTCCCCATAACCTCTCGAGATTGAGAGCATGAATCATTTTATTGTTCCTCGACACATGGCTTTTTAGACAAATTTTTATAGCATGCCCACCTGCTACTACTACTACACGGGACTAAAACCTTAAGACTTCGATGCTAAATCCTAACCGAATACTAAGTAGCTCCCGTAGCAATGGCTTTATTTAGATAAGGGATTTTGTTACGATAGATAACCTGCATGCGGCTGGGTAAAGAATGATGTATGAAGGAGCTACGAAGCATAGTCTTCGACGATTCGTCCCTAAAGAAATGCAACGAAGCTGCATAACATACATGATGTAACTTGCTCTTTGTGTAAACCATACGTAGCATAGAAAAAGCACTTGGATTGACAAAAGTTTAAATGACAGAAAATATGTGGACTAGAACGGAAAAACTAGACAAGAGAAAGAGAGGAGAAAGAATGGATGGCAGAGTGAAAGGAGATGAAACAAGTGGTATGGACATGGAGGGGGTTGAGACGGAAATGCATTTTCCCTAGCGCCTACTTTTAGCATTATCCTTATTTCCACTTCCACCCCATAAAAATCTCATTCCACATTTCAAATTATTGTGCCTCCCAAAGTTTGAGAGGAGGATATCAAAACTTGAAACGATACTCAAGAGAAACACCTTGCCACGGCATGTCTAATGCTTGCTGGGCAACATCCATCTCAAAAATTCCCACGACCCTTCACTCAACCTCCGCATCATTTAAATGTATGCAATTCTACCAAGTTTATAATATGATTTCGTGAAAACTGTCAAAACTATTCCATCCCATTAAATAAGTTTCAACATTTTCACTCTTTCTTATCACCAACCTGAGAGCCCCGGGAAACATGGACCTGTGAATTCGGGGAGAAAGCAAATACATTTCTATGCTACCGTTTTGTATAGTACATACAGAAACCAGAATAATTTCGATACAATCTAAAACATTTACTCAACCCAATACATAGAAGTCTGGCTTTGGATAAAATGGAATTCAAACGCCTAAACTAGAAAATATTACAACCTACACTACATCCTCTGTTCTCTAGCTCTAGTTCTCTTGCTGTTTAAACGAGGAGTACAAGTTGTACTGTAGAACTGCAATCTACGATAAATGTCTCCACTGGATACGAAAAAGGTGGCAGAGAAGAGGAAAAGGGTTTTCTTTAACTCGCTCAACTCAACCAGGAGCAATAAAAGTCTTGCTTTATTTATTTAATGCCAAAACTCCCACTCTTACCGAATGCATTTCCCCAAATGACCAATCCATACACAATGCAATATTAACGACACAAGCCTATCTATCACCTCCCTCAGCCTTGCATACTTGTTATACATATAATCTGAGAAAACACGGTCGTTAAGGCTGGTATAGTCTTAAGATAACCTAACCCGGATTCCTGGAAATTTAGGCCGCAAGGAAGAATCTTATGCTGTGTGGTAAGCTTTCGCGAATTCAGAAATACAAAAAGAGGAATCATACAAAACTTATGCTGCGAACTCTACCGTATTTCCAACACCTTTTCTCCCATAAAACGAAATCTTGACAGGTGATAAAAATAAAGCAAAACTACACACATAACCTACAGCCTATAAAAATACCAGTATTGCTTCCTCCTCAACAATTTACGAACCCTTGAATCCATTCGAAACCTCACCTTCTTAATCGCCTTTCCCATACACAGGCCCAGCCCAACCTTGGTTTTAAGAAAAGCTCCCAGGGTACCAGAATACCTAGCTATTAACTCTAAAATATTTTTTCTGCATCGTCGTATCCTAAACCAGTCCTCCGAATCCTCCTTAAATTTCTTTTCCCTCAATGTGTGTTCCTATGCAGGGGCTTAAATCAAATATGTACATACGAAATTAAAAAAACCCGAAACCAAAGCGCATGAACCAAGTCAAAATCCATTATATCTGTAACCTGAGTTAATGCTCAATGTACTTTTCCCTGGCGATCTTTATGCATATCGGGATTTTACGAATCCATAGAGAATTCATGGCTTTCCATAAATTACTATTGTACAGCAAATGCTCCTGTCGCGCTTTTGCTCTGCAGCTGCTTATACATGCAGGACTTACGCAAAAAATATTCACTGCAGAAACTTTACTAAAGCTTAACAATCGTTGCCAGATTACACTATACTGGTGCATTCATATCAAGTTCAAGTCCATTATCCGTTGGTATTACTAGAGAGGATGATGATCACTAAAGCTCTTAAGTACTAAGGGGATTTTGGAGACGTAGGTTAGGTTTACGAATTGTAGAAGGAATTCAGAGTAGGAGACGGAAGCATGCAAGCACTAGCACTAGTTTGTAACGTAATATGAAGCAAATGTAGCACCGGAATTGTCTCTACTATTACTGGGTTTTCGGATCACTGATACTCGTCCATCACGTACTAGACAACTTAAATGGTCAACTCAATTCTATATCAACGCGTTTGTGGATAACTCGTGACCGGGACAGTTCTAACCCTCCTGACCCTGGTAGGGCAGCTCATCCCACGTTATACCGGTCAGGTTTAGGTTTAAGTGGTCCAAGCACCAATGTTAGTTAAACTTGAAGAATGGCCTGCATAGTAAAGTGGCTTGCTTCACTCCTCTCACACCACAGAGGGTTTCAATCCGGATTCTGAAAGTAAGTATTTCCTTGTTTATTTTACACACTTCGTTTACGTTTGTAAACCTAAATTCAGGAATTTTAGCTAGTATGATCGGCCACTCTAGCAGTTTTATCAGTTCATGAATTGCCTTTATTATTATTTATCCCAGGTCAAGATGCCTCGGTACGGTATTGCTTTTCATATGTATGAGTTACCCCAGTGAAACTTGTCCCACACTGTAAATATATAAGGAGGAGTTCTCATAGGAAGGATGATAACCGGGTTGAGTTGTCTAGAATAATATGCCTGGACATGAGTTAGCCGGGAATCCCATTTGTGTGCCGGCATTAGGGGTTATATGAGAAAAAGCACAAATAAAGTTGTGTTATGTCGTGTCCTGACCCTGGAAGGCTTTCAACTATGCTTCTCAGTGCAAGAATAAACAGGAGAAACTCGATTTATCATTTGTAGAGCGTATAGGATTTCTGACGCGACACCATCATTTGTTCGAGGTGCATTTAAGCTTGGAAAACACAACATCTCATTCTGTATTCTTACCATATTCCTGGCACGTTGAGCCGCTCCAGCAAGGATTACATTCACAGGTTCCGTCCTCTCCACAAATCCCGTTGAAGCAGCCCGAAGCAGGCGACCTGAAAATTCAAAGACAAGAGTCAGTCAACTTCAAGCGGATCAGAGACCACGCCAATGCGCTTCCCGTATAGTTCTTTGCTCCTGAGGGTAGTAAATTTAGAAGCAGGGCGCTTTGAAACTGGGAAAACAGGTCGGGGCAGGCCACATCACTAGCACTCGTTGAATACCAAAAGAAGAATTCGTGGAAATCAATAATACGGCTTCGCTTGAACAAACAGAGTATGTACGAGGGTACTTCAAACAGAGCTTACGTAGACATATCGTGATGCATTTCCTTGTTTCAAAGAAAAAATTGGATGGAGTTTTCACAGGATTATTGCGGAAGCAAGGAGGCTACGTGTAGTGATTTTGTTTGTTGTGTTGTGATTGTGACGGAACAGGATTGTCGGCTCTTCTGGCTGAGTTGATAATTTCGTAGTTTTTGCACGTGAAAGTAATTTTGTTACTATAAAAAAATTACGAGAAATGGATGGAGTGCGTGAATTCAAATATAGTAGATATACCTACACAGTGAATAAACATAACAGATTATTCAAAGAATTGTCATTCTCAAGGTCTCGGGGCAAAAATATATTTTATAGTTGATCCTAAGCTTGAACTATGCTTTGGATAAATCCCTAGCGGCATGATGGTTAGTAGGGTTGGCAGGAATATGTGAATTTTAGGAGTAAGAAATATTTGATCATCTTCTCTAGTTTCTACCTAGCGAAAGTAAACGGAGAGACGAAGGAAATAACTGAATGTTAAAACGAATCAAAGCACTACATTTTAGAACTATAAGATTGGACTGTTTACGGCTGCAGGATGAAGCGTAGAACTTGTTGAGTAGTTAAAATTCTTCTTTTGCTTCCAACGTTTACATGCAAACATGTAAGTGAATGCGTGATTTGTTTGCTCTGACATTTGAAACCGTCTCAGCATTGCCTGACACTGCGCCGAGTGGTGGGGTAAATCGTGTAAGATCCTCAGCTACTTAGGAAAGAAGAAAGTGTGAGGAGAAAGTAAAAAGGTGTTGGGGGGGAGGCTTTATTATTTAACTGGGACATGACATGTAGGATGAGGGCAGGAGGCAGAGGCAGGATGGTTTGAGAATTGCTATGCTTAGTTGATGTAGTCAGTGGTACGTGAATACAATGGGCAAGGAGAAAGTTTCTGGAATTGAAATCTCTCATCCAAGCTTCTTGTTGTATTATTCATCAGAGGTACCACTCAACTATTGACACATCCGCTGGGTGTGTGGAGCGTGAGAAAAAGTCAAAGTGTTGATCATTTTTTCTTCCACCCCCCTCTTAAACCTCATTTACCTCATCCGCTCACGTAATAACTTTCCCCACAAGCCAAGTGCACACAATTGCCAGAAGGATTCCTAGGAGTTTCCACCAACTTTCATCTTAAACCCTGTGCAAACTCTCTTGTAATACCCTATACCTCGGACTCCTCCATTTCCCCAGGTTTCTCTACCTGATAAAGAAAGGAAAGCACGCTATGTAAGTCTCGATCTACCTCCAACGTAGAGACTTACGCACCTTCATAGTTGATATAAAATTCTGAGTGGGTGAGGAATCCTCGGTGAGGTTTCCTTTCGTTCTTGAAACTCGTCTTGAGTATCATACATTAACTCCTTTTCCTTTACTTGAAGCAAGAGGCGCTTGTCGGAGACCATCAGCATGCATCTTACAGCCTATCAACTTGGTGGTGGGCTATACATGAATTTATGAAGGCCGCAAACCCATCCTCTCCATCCTCTCCATGTTTTCTCCGCGTGGGCTCTTTCCCTCATAAATAAAACTCATTCCATCACGTCTACCCCTTCTCAAAATCCACACATGTATTCTAACTTTCTCGGCCCCCACCTTCCC
Source organism: Sminthurides aquaticus (assembly GCA_906901655.1). Classification (NCBI taxonomy): domain Eukaryota; kingdom Metazoa; phylum Arthropoda; class Collembola; order Symphypleona; family Sminthurididae; genus Sminthurides; species Sminthurides aquaticus. The sequence continues at coordinate 3,300,980 of CAJQTT010000014.1, read as the reverse complement.
TTGGCACGCTTCGGAAAATCTCGTAAAACATATTCCCAATCACTGCATACACTTCACTTGGTTTTGGTAATCAATAATTCAAGTGCGCTCACATTCCACCCAATTAATATCCATATTCACCATTGGCGTGTTCCTCCGCGTCTAACCCAGGGCTCTAGGGGATCTACTGTACTGTCTGTGACCTGGAGGTGAATGCATTAATATCAGGGGCATAAGTTTTAAAATCTGAAAATCTGCCATCCCATTTTTCATCCTGACTCGGTAAAAAATGTCGTAACTCATCTACACTTTATTGGTTGAAACAAAATCAAATGGAAAACTGAAAGAGAGATAGCGCAGGAGCTTTAGATGAATGGAAAAGTCTGGAGTAGAAAAACCCACTAAAAAACTTTGTACTAAATTACTTTCTATAGTGGTAAAGAATATGATAGGCTGGGAAGGTTGACTTGATCCCGGGGATTGGGTGCTAGCAGGCACAGTATGAAAGTTAAATCAAGTGAAGCATGCAGGAAACTGTGTGAAGTCTGTGAGTGCGAGTCACCCGATATTCAGAAATATCTCTGACGTTTCCGTTGCATGTTGGAAATCCCTGCTTGGGAATACTTGGGATGCGGGGCAATAATGCGCCAAAGCTCAACGTATAAGAAACTTACCTTCTATGTAAGTCAAGTTGACTTTCTCCTTCCACGCCACCATTCACACCGGATGAGCAGGACGCACTGAGAAGACCTGGAAAGATTTCAATAAGCAACAAGTCAAATCGTGTTTTCCAGGAACAGATAAAAAATCATTCCTTTTATCCCCGCTTTCTCTCATAGAAGAAGAAGACTTAATGCCCCTTTTGTTTTATGCATAGAAATGATACTTTATACTTTCTCTTGATCTTGCTTTTGAAGAATTTCTCCCAGGGCAGCAGCGTGTGCTTTCAGAGATGAGATGCAAGCTGAAAATAAGTTGAGTTGAATGGGTATTTCGCTCCAACTTGAGGCTAAATCAATCAAGACGTTTTCACTCCCCGCCCACCCTATTCCAGGTCATATGTCAGATTCACTTGGAGTGGAGTAAATAATTCAAGCGTGGGTAAAACAGGGACACAAAACTTGTTTATTGCTGCAACTACTGTGACGTTCGTCTGGGCTCGGCGGTGCCACAATGGCAGAAATGGGGCAGAAGTCACAAATATCTGAGGCACGTAGGCTGTCTACTGAAAGAGCAAATGTGGTAATGCATGGCAAGAAAAGTATGAATTTGACATTGCTTGTTCATATTTCAAATTTGGTTGAAAAAGTTTTTGCCATTTCTCCTTCAGATGATAGGCATCATCTGGATTAATTCCAAGTTCTATCATGTATTCATACAGTTTCCATCTCTGAAATAAAATATATATTCTCTCTCCTTCCCGTCTTACACAGTAAAACATATATCTCTTCCTCTGTACCCAATCTGGACTTGAATCATCTACCCACTGAAAAATTTACACAAAACTTTCTCCACAATTTTCCCATTCACAAGGCTGAGGTTGAAGGACGGCAGAGGAGAAAGTTTGACAAGAGTTGGTTTCCGTGTTTTAGGCCCGAGAAATATTAATGCATAGCAGACGTAGGGACTTCAGTGGTAGATGGGTCTACTCGAAATTCCACGTGTTGCCCAGTGTGAAGCTCTCGGGGAACATGACTGACACAAGAGTGAGAAAGATGCGGTGAAAGTGGCAAAACGGCTTCCTTACAAGCTATTACGCTGAATTCGTTTCACACTTTATACAATAGGTAGGGTAGGATTCAGTTTGTAATAAGATTTCATAAGGGGGACAAAAGTCATTTATTTTGTCGATAAAACTTGTGAATTTGGATTTTTAAAGCACGGTTGACTTATTTTAGAGTGTTGGAGACATTGGCCTATCTGCTTTTTACTTATCGGTACATTAAAAGGGTGGCTAATGTAGCAATTATTCATAAAAAAGAAAAGTTTTACGGAGTCTACGCGAGAGTGGGAAAAACTCTGAGCAAAATGGAAAAGAAAATGTTTTTCTAAAGTTTGTAAAAATTCATCAATCATTCCAGAATGTTTCATGTGCAACTGTCTGTTTTGATGAAAAATACTTAAATTATTAAAATCTCTTTGAAAGTTACGTCGTTACAATTCTTAAGGAAAACGTCAGTTAAGATGAACGTGGGGAGTGAAGGACGGTGAAAGTTTGGACGTTATAAAAACTGGAGGGAGAAAGAATAGTGTGAAAGCATAAAAAAATAACAAGGCTGGATAAAAGTGTGTATTGCGGAGTCGAGGGTGAAAGGAGGATCTGGTTGATGGGAACGTATTTTGCACCTTCGCAAAAATATTTATCTCATATTTTACTTTCACTCATAAGATTCATGATGCTTTTACTTCCACTTTCTCTTTTATTCTTTATCATTTATTACGCACTACTTTCTCTTCCTTCACCAACTTCATGAAGATGACAGGTTCATATTATCGTCGACGAAAATATCCATCCATAAATTCAACGCTATGTCTCCCTATAGTTTCTTCAGTTGCGACTAAAGAAAAGAGACGCAATCGCGGAGGACGAATACGGAGAACTGAAGATTCTTGAAGCATAAAAAATATTAAATATTCGGTCTACTTTTTACAATGAATAATCTAGCCCAGAGACCACCGTAGTGCTCTTAAGAACTGCTGTAGACAATAACAAGCAATAAATAAGTTTTGGGATTTTTAGAAAACAAAGCTTATCAAGTATTTATTGAAATTCGGTTCAATGGGTGCAATCAACGATTTCCCAGCAACGGGTTTGATTTTTGTACAGAAATTAGCCGATTTGGAACATAATTTATAAACTGAAACCATATTAAAATGTGCTAAAATCAGTTTTACACTATATACCAGGAACTTCCCCACTACCACATAGACGTGCGAAGCGAAGCGTTGTAACTTAATGCAATTACTTCGATGCTATCTTCCTATTCTCCTTTCAAGAGCTGAATGACAGTCGTTACTTTTAATAACGTCGCGTATTACTTTGAAAAAGCTGTGTACAATTGGGCTATTTTCCAACGTTTTTCTGAGCCAATACCGGACGGAAGATGCAAGACAAGTAGTTGTGACAACTTTAATCCAACGCTCGTTGCCACATCAAAAAATAGATCCACCAGAGCGGGCAGTTTAATTTGGAATTCTGGGCTTGGGAAGCTAAATTTGTGTAAAACTGGATGGCAAAGAGTAAAATTAATCAGCAGGAAGCTTGGAAGAAAAAATAAAATTCAAGTGGATATGCAATTTAAAAAACCTTGTGGAACCATGTGGAACGGACTGGGAGAAAGCACTAACCCCGAGTAGATGGATGTGTCCATAAAAACGTAGTGAAATGACATGACGCTATCCAGACTTGGAGGATTACAAGCGTTACGCTGGTAGACGGTTTATCTTCCATGTACACGCAGACTGGGATGAGAATTGCGGAAAGGGATCCAACTGTAGGCACGTTCTTATATTATCGTAGACTCAGAGAGTAATAAAATTCTATTCATTTAGCAAGATGTTTGAGATGAGATTCGTCTGCGTACGTCTTGGTAGTGTCTGTACTATGTGTTTTACTTTCACGGTGCTGGATCTGAACTAAATTGTCTTTCTCTTTCTCTAGTTTGCATATTTCTGGTTGCATGTTTTCTACCCTATTTTACTGGAAGGTGGAACAATTGAAGCGCTAATTCCAGCAAGATTAGACTTGGACAAGACTAGCGCTGTAATCTTGTCACTCAATCTCCCTCTCTCTCTGGGGATTATGCTAACGATACATGGTGGTACAAGAGAAAGTCAGGAGGTATATAAAAACCCTTACTTATTAATACTTGAAGCGTGCTTTCATGCTTGCTCTGAACCTTAGTTTTTGAGCTGTGTCGAGTCTCCTTAAGTCCCGTGTAAGCAAGCATGAAGAAATGGCTCTGGCTGAAGGCTGAAGAGTGAGGGTAAGAGATTCTAATAGAAGTAGGATTTTCACCCAGGCTAAGCTCCGGAATTGTGAAACTTATGTTTGTAAGGGGAGCTCTTAAAATAGATGTATGCCAGCGTAAACTGGGCAGGTGAGTACTTTTTGGAACATGTCCTACTCCTACTACATTTCTCAAGCTGCCCTATGTGTTAAGCACGGAAAGTAAGAAATTCTTGTGGTAGGAGTAGGACTGTTTTTTCCTTCAACCAATGTTTACGACCACCAGATATTTCGTCCAGCGAAATTTCTCAATGCTTGCTTTATTCAAATCCTTTTTGGGTACTTACATATCTACATACCGGTAATCGAGATTCAAGCTTTCTCTAATGCGGATTTTGCGTGGGCATGACATGTGTACATGTTACGTGTAGTAGCCTGCACCTTTGGTCTCTTGTGTAAATAAACCCATGAATGTTTGCCCACCTAATCTATGAACTTTACATTCCGATTTTCAAACAATCTCCACAACCTTATCGATGCCAACTGTCTTTTGGCTACCATTCAACAGTGTAACAAACTCCTACTGATTTAAGCTTTTGGGAGTTGCCACTTTCCGACATCGTGTTCCATTCCATTCTCTGGTGAAAGTTTAGCACCACACCATTCCGTTATACGTTGGTTGACCCAGAGTTGTTTTCCGCTTATCCTTGGCTCAAGATTTTGGAATTCATTAATTGTGGGTTATAGAATTTCAGATCAGGAATACAATACGCAGAAATGGAGGTCGAAGTTTAGACAATTATCGGCAAATGTAGGAATGTAAATAGTATCCCTTTGTTCATACGGAATAGAAACTGGAGAAAGTCGCGAAATTCTATGAGCACGCGTCTAATTACAATAGTTTAAGACTAATCGGTTTACATGGAAACTGAATTACGTCTTAGATTTTCCTCCAAAATAGAATATCAGTAGATCAAGACAATATGCCCATTGAAAGGTAGTAATCTATAATGACTTTACGCGATTGGGGCGTTTTCAATTTGGCAAAACTTATGTGGCACATATATGTAAGCAGATTCAGTTTTGATTTACTTGGTTGGTTCAGAACTGCAGAGCTATATATATATAGTTAATACAAGTATGCATAAATAATTACTTGCTGATCAAAGAAACAGTTTCTCCAACTAAAAGAGGTGCATGCTGCATGCAGAAGCAGTATAGTAGTGGGGGTGGTTGGATGATCTGATATTTACAGAGATATATACAGTGAAGCATGGTGGGATATGCGACAGTTTCTTGTAAACTTGGTCCGGTTGGCGAAACGACCTTCTTAAGGAAACCGAAGGCATATGATTAGCTAGTTGGATTAATGTAGGACAGCTAAACAAGGCCAGAATGCTTTAACTAACAGGAACCCTCTGCCATTACAACAGAATTTTTCATGCTTACTTCATTATTGCTTTAAAAAAAGGCCCAGTAATTTCTAATGCCAGGGACAGACATTTATTTAGTTAATCTTTTTTAGGACAGTTTTTCCAGTTTGAGTTTGCCCCGGTTTAGATTTTCCAGACATGGGATTAAAAGTGCTCCAAGTCTTGGTTTGCAGTCCCACCATGGTGGTGAGCTCAATGTGACTTTGAACAGTCCTCCAGAATTATCGGTTTCGATACGCATATAGTTGAGCTAAGGGATTTAATTTGCAGCTCGATCTGAAATATTTCCATTCATCACAATCTAATTAAAGAAGAGACAAATAAACAAGAAACCGTAACGAATTGTCAAACTTTCACTAACAAATCGTATTGCCAGACTCTTTTGTGTGAAAACTTTCGCGTACCGAACCCCACAGACTCTAGAGCCGAGAACTCGTGTCAAACCGCTAAATTTCAATTACTTCGCAATCCAGTTTTCAAATCGAAGGAATTCCACATTGTCACACTCATATCCACTAACGCTAATGAACACAATGCGGCAGTAGGAGTTGAATAGAAAGTTTGGTAGAGAATTACCATACTCGAAAATAAATCAAGCATCAACAGTTTCAACATCTTTAGAAATTCCTACGAACTCAAGATTTCTTTATGTTGGTTGATGTAGTGGGTGCGTGAATGGTGTAGGAAGGAAGGAGTTGGGATGGAGTTGAGGTTTGCAGTGAAAGCAGAGAAAGCAAGCAAGCTTTTCCTCCTCTCGAGAATCAAATCTTCCCGTGCTCAATGTGAGATAGAATGTAGAACGAGGAGGGACGGAGGGAGAACCAAACCAACCTGTCATTTATCCTCTTGGGCGGAAAATAATCAGCTTATTACCATACATACTGCCACTTAGCATGATAACTTCAGAATGACCGTGCATACTTAAACCATTGGTACCATGAATATCCTATTTATGAACCTCAACAGCATTCCACACCAACCACACAATAAGCAATGCTATTTAATTAATGTATATATACTGCCTTCTTGTTGGCTCTGCATCAAGGTGGATGAAAGCTGATGAGACGGTGAAGGGAGAGAAGAATAGGCTCGTCCCCTCTTCTCAGGCATCTTCTATATCCTGTTCATTAATACCCTGCCTTGTCGGATATGGCTATGAAGCTAATAGGCTCGTTCATTAATTTCAGTGTAGACAATACAGCTCCATGTTCCACCTCTTGTTGTCTTGCCTTGCTTCCTTTTGGTTGAAGAATTTTGTAAAGTTACCCCTCCTCCTTCTTATTCGTCGTCTTCCAAAACTTCGTTCCTCGTTATCCTGCTCCAATCAAATGCAACCGCAGTAGCTCTTTCCTCCATAGAGTTGAAGAAACCAAATTCAACATTGAAAAACAGTTGACTCTCGTCGTCAGCCTCTTCTTTTACCTAGATAAATTCTTCTAACAGAATGCGCGGATAGGTACAGAGATAATAAAGGCATGAAGGGAAATTATGGAGGAAAACTTAAGAGTAATGGATTTTACCTTGAAAAGAGGAGAAAATAATATGAAAATGGTCTAAAGAAAGAAGGAAGGGTGCGAGTTTCATGAACTAAAACCATCAACAAAGTAATCAACACAAGTGCAATAAATGGCCAACACGGAAGAAAGAGAACTATTTACGTTGTTTCTGCAACTTTCAGTATTGCTCATCTCCATATGCATGATCGTCGGATGACTCAGCTGTCAGCTACATGTTAAGGCAAGTTCCGGGGATATGAGCTGGTTAGCATTACGGTTTCGCTTGCTAAATAATTCCGCCTCATGCAAAATCAAGTGAAACAATCTCTCAAGGCTACGTATCTCAGTGGTTTTCTCTGAAAACAATGCACTTACACAAGGCTTCATATTATTCGATTACGGTCTCACCGCAAATAAAATCCTATGCATAGATGGTATTCAAGAATTGGACGGTATGCATATGAAACGAGAGCAAGTATATAAATACTCAGCTTGGTTGATACAAATGTTACATTGTGCAAGAAGTTTCACTTTACGTGATAATACAATCTAAGAGAGAGAAAAAGTAAGAATGACGTACGTCTAACGTTCTATCTGTGGCTCAAGGCAGTAGATGTAGAAATGAAATTGCCGCGGAGAAAGTGAGGGAAAGCAAGCACGAAGAAAGTTTTGGACACAGGAAAATTTTGGCTGGTCTGTCTTCTCATGCTCGGAACTCGCAACTTACATTGTGCAACTCATCTTCCGTCACGTCATCACCAATATCTCACCGATCAGGGGGGAATAAGATTGAACATGGACAGCTGATATTAGAAGAGAAGAGACTACCAGCCAATAAATCCTCTTCCTGATTGATTTTTCCAGAACTATTACTCTAGAATTTAGAGAGCTTAGGATGACGGACGCAATTCGGGATACGGAATGTTTGTTCAAAGGTAGGGGTACACACCTTTTAGATGATGTTGGCTTTAGATTGATGGGATATATGTATATTTGTTTTCTTGAATGAATAAATTTGGCACAGATTTACAGAAAGCAGTTTTAAGTTCAGTTCAGGAACTCCTTTACTTGTTTCATTGTTACCGGTAAATGGTAATCTTGAGCGTTGAAACCAAAAAACTCCAAATTTTGAAATTGAAATGAGCTACAACAATTTTAGGGCAATTTAATTTCAAGGTTAATATAAGCAATCATAGAAGCTTGTGCAAAGGGCTGCTCAAAAACATAGCGTAGGGTAGAAGGTAGAATGCAAATTTGGTTATGAGTTTAGAAGAGCAAACCAAGCTTGTGATCGAGGATTAAAATTGGAAGAAAAAAAGGACGAATGGATGAACACATGGGGACCATATTAAGCCTGAATTCCATAGAGTATTCTCCACTAAACCCAATCATGAGAGATATAACGTATTTCAATCGTATAAGGAAGCCAACAGTTTCTGCGCGACTTATAATGTATCGTTTTTTGTTAGTACCTATTCGATATTTCTGTAAAAGTAAAAGATCGCTTTTGTATCCAAATGATTAATTTCCACTTGTAAATGTAAGTATAAAGATGGCTAGCATCGTTATGAAATCGAAGGATCCATTCTATATACTAATAGGCTGAACCCATGTAGTGAGTGGACGCACTACGTGGGTTCACTTTCTTAAAAGTGGGCGTTGTAAACGTACGGTATATGGTAGACAGGCAATCAAAAAAGCTGTTGAGATTTCAGCAGAAAGTTACGGTTACTACATTAACTCAGAAATGTTTTCCAATTTACGTAATGTGGGGGAGAAAGTTTGTGCAGAGGTTAGAAAAAATATTTATCTCAAACAAATGGATAGGCAGTTGGGGACAGGATTGTTTTCAATATAACTTGAGTGGAATCTGGGTGACTCAAGTTAAGTCTTGAAAGGATCAGGCTAGGAGTTAAACGGCCCAGAAAAGTAGGATTTCAGAAAGGTGGAGAAAGAAAAGATACGTTTTAAAGAATCGCTATTTTCCGGGCAATTAAATCAGCCTTTTCCTAGTCCTACTATTCAGAGTTGTTTCTATCTTCTGTTCCAAGAGTGTCATCTAAACGAATAGCCACTCAACTCGGCCGTTTTTCTCAAGGCAACACCCACACTCCTCTAGGATGAGCTAACCGAGAGGGGAGGAAAGCTTAACAAACCAAAACGCGAGAGAAACTAGGGAAGTTAGAGGGAAAAGAACAGACGGCTTCTGGTTTATCCAGTCAAGCATTTCTTTTTCTTTTACTTTGTGAAGCAATTTGGAGGAAGCGATGCTTGTAGGTAATCAAACACTATGCTTCCGCAGCTTTCCCATATGGTGTACGTGGGCATGTTTTTTCTTTGAAGATGTTTACTTATTTTGAATATTCTTTTGTTTATGCGGCTAAAACCTTGGTCAGGTTAGCACCGCAACCAAATTGGAATTGTCTTAAGACATTTTTGAATTTTAACCAGCAAGTAGGGTTAGTATTTGGAATGGATCAATATTTCTCTTTGTCCGTCGTGCGATTTTACGCCGGAAGCTTTTGATAGGTTAAAACGGTTAATTTTCACAATCGAAAGGAACGGGTCACTGCACTGCTTGGGGTATTGCTGTTTTCACTGTAAGGTATCATATTATATATTTCCAAGACTGCAAGAAAGTGTTGGGTGGAATGAGATACAAGTGCTGTGAAATTTTCCGGATGAACATGTTGTACTTGCCGTCCAATTCACTCCAATAATCCTGGTGACAGCTTAACACTGACAGCTTTCGCAAATAGGCAATTATTTTGCGTCATGCCAAGCCAAGCGGCATGTCCAGCAAAGCAAACACAGTGATTTTCTCTTAGTCTCCTAGCCGTACTTTTGCTACCCTAGTCCTTTATATTCTTATTTACGGGATATTCCGTCATTACAGTCACCGTCAAGTCAATTATAGAAATGATTTGTCTCCAATCATTTTACTTTGCTTCAGGTTTGGAGCTAACACGCTTGGAGATAATCCATCACAATAATGTACGAGGAATGTTTCCAGAGTGTAGGACTGTGACCATTAAATTCTGGATGTGTCGATACTGTAGTTTCGTTGTGCTTTCCAGCGAAGATGAAAAAATCCACTAACGATCATGTTCCACAAATCCTCCAAACTTTCACCATCATTATACAGTGAGGAAAGCGCGGCAACAAGGTAGAATGGGGAAGGTGCGAGGGAACGAAGGAGACTAAGTTTTGAATTTCTGGGGGAATAGGAAGGAGTAAAAAGTAAAGTATTGGAGAAAGCACGTTTTCGCTTCATCTTTTAAATCGAGAATCCCTTCGCATCAATTACTTTCGGAAGGGTAAAAATTTTCGTACATCAACACTTCCTCCCCTCCTCTCCTGTCTTCTTTCTCTTTCATCGATCAAGTAATTTAAAAAATTCGACCCATTTTTCAACATTAAAGACCTCGGCTAAATTAGGCAACGCGTTCTAGGTAAGGCTGCATCTTACTTACGATTCTCAATAAGGACCTAGTATAAAGGCTTTATGGAGACGGACATCATTAAAATTTATGTTATATGGATCTGATCGCTAAGATGGAAAATTCTACACTCACATTGTACAACAGATGGAATAAAACGGGAAAACCTGAAGGTAAACGGGTCCTTTAGTAGAGACATTGAGAGCGGAGCAAAGATTCAAGTGTGAAAGCATATCTCTAATGGTAGAACATTAATGGAGAAAGTGCATGAAAGCATCTGAAAAGTGCTCCCTTGAGGTGTTCTAAGAAAAAATATTACATAAACCCTGCGTTCCAAGATTGAGAAGAAGTGACAGAGGAATTCTTACAATCAAACCAGCTGGCACGTATATCCCATCAAGGAACCCGTGGAGACAAGGATAATGGAGATGATGATGATGACAACTATCATGATGATAACCGACTTTTCTTTTACATCATCATGACACAGAAGAGTGTGAGAAACGTAATAACGGAGAGAAAAGGAAAGAGGCCGAGAACGAGAATAGGTCCTCTCAACCTTAACTATCAACCGCTCCATTATTATCTCAGTTGTGTTGTGACGAAGCATTCCATCCATGCAATATGAACGTGGGCATGGTAGTACTGCGAGCGTACAAAGTGCTATATGCAGTGTATTATGTATACATAGAATCTTCAGCGGCATAATACATGCAAAAGTTATGTCAACATGTACGTACATATATAAATCTGAACATCTTTTTCACTAGATTGAACGAAAAGAAAACGGGCGTATTTTACTCTTTGCTTATTCGCTGACAACAAAATTTTGCGCAAAAAGCACGCATAAATCTCTAAATCACTCCTCTTTTTATATTAAATTTTCCCACCTTTTAGTTATGTGCACTCTATCTCTTGCCCTACTCCTTTTTATGTTTTCTATTAAAAATTCCGAGCAACGTTCATAAATAGCGTGAATTAAAAATGTACGTCAAGAATATTAAGCGTAGAGCAAGTGAAAACAGGCTAGAATTTAGCCACTCGATGATATTCCTCCCGCGTTCCGTGGTTACGCAGTGCGGGAGGTGGGAAACACAAGAAAAACGAGATACGACCATGGGATACGGATTTCGTGAGGCAAGTGCCCCCTACAACGCTCCCTAGAAATGGATCTATTTTTCTCTGCTATATCTTACGTCATAAGATACTGAAGTGCTGTTTTCAGTTCCGTGCCGTAGCCATTATCGTTTCCCTTATTAACCCAATGAGTCATCGGGTGCGATCAACTTTTTCAATTTACCTACATAAACATTTCTCTTCTACTTTTAGCGGATCCAATGATGTAAGTAGAGGAATTTCAGAAGAAAGTCGGGGCTTACACCCAGGCAATGAAAACTTTCTCTCTTGTTCTTCTTTACCCAGCTTGTGCTTCTGTTGTGTAAGGGAACAACTTGCGGAAAACCAGCTTAGATATAAAAAGTACATGAGTCATTGATTATCGATTCCAGTAACTGAATAATTGCGTAAAGAACCTAGTTCCTGTACCGGAGCTTTCCGAAAAGAGTAAGAAAGATGTAGGTGAACAACTGAAAGAGAAGGGACAAGTACTTCCCTCATATACATTATTTATAAAGCGTAACTAATCGATAATCCTGCTCTAAATGCTCCTCTACCAAACTATTTCGTTAACAACTTCCGCAAATTAATGCCATAGAAACTTCGACTATCTATGCATACGACTTTCACCATGTAGTGGAACAAACACTATATATATATCATATCGTCAAACTTAATCGTGGTAATCTTCTTATATCTGGGTTCTGCATATAGTATTTGCAAAACTGCTCCCTCCTTGGATCAGTTTACTGAAACCCTGTATTATACACCAATACTTGTTTTGTATGTGGCTGTTGTGGAAAAAAGAGTTTCTTGTTCCATTCTAGACACTACTTTCTCTGTGATTGACGTATTTAAACAGTCTTGGGAAAAATGAAAGCATGCCTGGTAGTAGAAGTACTCGTTAGTGGACACATCACTGGTTCTTGCAAAACAGGGATAAGAGGAGGTAGAATGCAAATTACACAATTCGCAAGAACAGGAACTGTGTCTCCTTTGTCCTATGTATCTAGAGGAAAGTCAGGCTAAGAGAATGCAAAAATTCAAAGGGGATTTGAATGCTCGGAAAAGAAAGAAAACCTTGCAAGCAACTTCTATCGGTGTTTTTGTAGCCTTGAATTTAAATTTGGATAGACCTGCCATACTACCACCTTAGTGAAAAGCCCGAAAAAGTTAACTTTTTCTCTGCCGTCCTTATAGTTGCCTTCAAAGTATCTCGTATATAGGTATATACTTTGCTTATGCCCCACTTGACTTTGCTCCTAATTCAGGAGGAAAACAATTATTTCTGTCATCCTCGTTGCAGGAAATATGTGAGGATCTCCCCAAAGATTTTTCACAACTTCCACCACCCACCAAAGAACAACATTATTAAACTAACTGAGCAGAAAATTAAAGCATACTGTCATTTAAGGAATTTTCATACTCCATTTCCTTCACACCCCTAACCGTTTCCACGGAGCATAACAGAATCAGAAACGTTTTCAAGCGCACCAGAAAATCCTCCTACAGCAGAATTTTCCTGTGGGATTGGGATAAATTAATGGAGCCTAGAAAATAATTTTTGCCTAAACATTATTCTAGCTTCCTTCCGCGATAAGTTTTAGATAGACTGAAAAGTTTGAGATGAAAAATGCAAGGAGAAAGCTTTCACAAGAAAAAAACCAATTTCTATGCTGATTAAGTCATTCCAGCCGTCATAGGCAGTGTCAACTTTTGGGAACGCTTGAAGGTGTCAAGGTACTCTGTGGTGTATCTACTTTTTTTCCATAAAGAATACGCTCTGGTTATAATAGGTAGGTAGCAGTGGCCGCTGCGGGTTGGAATGCTCTACACAGCATTGCGTCTATCATCTGAATACTCCGTAACTCCGTACATATTGGAGCTAGAAATAATGCCCTCCGAGTCAACGTCATCATCTTTTCAGTATGATTGCTACTTTTTGCATAACTTAGTCTCGGTTACTTTGCTTGCACGCCTACAAAACGGAAATCACAACTAATTAACTTTCGCCCCAGATATCGAGTGGAGAAACTTGGCTTTGGCGAGCCAGGGGGAAAGGAAAGGGCTCGAGGTTTGCAGATGCCACAAAGGCAATAAAATGCTGATAAGACTGACGCAAAACTTTAATTTAAAACAAATGCATGAGTCACAGTGACGGAATACCATTATACATACTGGAGAAAGTTATTTGCGAAGGAAAAAACCGATAAATATTAATGTAGCTTGCATACTACACATCGTAATTTTTGTATTCAAAGCTTAAAAAAGTGCCGGAAGAGGTAAATGGCAACATGAACAGAATTTTTCTAAATGGAAGGAATTTATATTAGTGTTAGTCAATTATAGAAGGCACAGATTTTGAACCCCCAAGAGGCAAGAGGAAAATAGTATGCAGGTGATTAATACAGAAATGTAGTGGTGAGAGGAATAACGAAAGCTATAAAAGAAATTGATTACGAAAATGGAAAGGAAGCACTCCTCCAGCCTATGCTAAAGTGCTGTGAAAGCAAGCTAAGCGGACAAGCATACCTGAGATCAAGTGGAAGGTACAAAGCGGGGTAAAGCAGGCATCAGCTAGTACCTTATTTATGAAAATCTTACGGTTTAGGGAGGGGATGAAAAGAGAGTAGGAAATGACTCGAAAAGAGAAAGCATTTGACTAGTATTGGTGCATGGAAAACAAACCGCTCGTTCTGGTTTCATGGTTTAGGTAGGGAGGGAGAGGAGCACATATTCAGGAACTAATTCGCAATTTTGGGCTGCAAATAATAAGTTCCATCCTCTTCAATTCAGACTGAGGAGCTAGAGGATTCTAGGAAAGAGAAAGTTGAAGAGAAAACAGGTAGGTTTCTCTTTGTCGCCATCGATCCTTTAGTTCTTTTGATAGGAGCCCTTGCGGCGTGGCCGGAGCCAGTGTGGCGGAAAGAATTGAGGATTTCGATCACGTTTCCCAGGAAACTCCAACCTGTCCCCTTAGAGTATCCAATTCCCTCTCCGGAATAAGTAGTTTCACCACCATCACTTGTCTTCCTTTCTGGGGGAAGTATTTGTCCCATTTGTTTCACATTTGTAAAATATATATCTTAGATGTGCTGCATCTACACTTTGGAAAGCCTACAGCAATTACTTGCTTCCATGCACTTGGGAATGTGGTGCGAAGGACACTACTCAAGGACCTCCCCTTTTATCCATGTCCTTTGAGGATTGGATGTAGACAGTAGGCGAGCCTTGCTGTAGCTGGAGAGTTACCATGGAACTAAGGTAATCGAAACGTGTTGAGCACCGGACCGGGGAAGAAGCCAGGAAACTAAGTTAAAAAAGTCAGGGCATCAGCCGCATGAGGGCTAAGCGATATATAAAAGTTTCGATTATTGTGCTTAAGGTTGTAGGAAAGTAGTAGGTTGTACTACTAAATTATTCCCTGGAGGAATATCATATGTGCGGGAGCATTCATCATTCTTGTCATCAAAGCCGTAAAATTACTTGGGCCTTGAAATACTTCCAATATCTTTTCATCTATTCAACGATCTTGAAAGCTTAAATGTTAGTAGAAAAATTGAAGAGGATGCTATAAATTACTACGGCTTTTGGTGATTTTAGTAGCGCGTACAAGTTTTCACCTGGATTTTTTTCCCAAATGGCCTCTCCTCCCTCACCATATCTTGTTCTAGTTCTTTCTCCGAACTTGCAATTCGATCATCGTCCTGGCTCAACACTCAAGACACTTTTTGGATTCACTAACAGCTCGCTATGATAAAGCCGGAGGCAGTTTTACCAACTTCAAAAGAATTTTCACACATATTCTCTGCAGACTGCAGAGTTCCTAAAGCTTCACTTTCTCCATCCTCTCTTTCTCTAAAAGCTTACGATATTAAACGAATCAGCCCCTTCTTACATTATACATAGGTTCTACCAGAAGACCGCCTTCACATGACTCGAATTCTCAATCACCTTCGCCTACTCCTAGACTCCTTCCTCTTCTACTTCCTTATCCTCGGCACATCTTTCACATCCTCTACCGTGAAACCAACACCTTGAATCTCTTCCGTTCCCTTATCCCTCAAACTGCCACGTCTAATGGTTCGTAACTGGAGGGAGAAAATCTCTCAGTTTTAGTTCTGACAGTGTCACCATGGTTAAATCACTATGCATAGTGATCCGTCACCGTTACATAGCTATGTAACGGTGACGGAAAAAACTCCATGATCCAAATCAAGATTGAGATCTGTAAGTACATCTGTATTTAATGCAAGAGAGACGAAAAGGTGCAGAACGAAGGTATGCGTATATGGGTAACGTCAATGAAATGGCCATACAGTTAGCGGGATGGGATGGAAACAGAGCTTTGAGAAACAGAACCGTTGTCTCTTAAAACAATCCTAACTAGCAGTAACCAACCCCTATTCTCCTATACCACATCTATTCTTTCAACTCCCACACTTTCACTAATGTAAAAGACACACATATCAACTAACACAAAAGCCGGGAACCAAACAGATGCGACTATTTCCTTGCAATCCAAAACCTAATGCAACTAAGATGGAGCAGTAATTAATTGAAACAGCCCGCACACACATTTTACAGATAGACCCATCTCTTATTTTCTCCAAATCTCCAGTTTCCCCATTTGGACGACAAACAAAGAATTCTTCGTGTTCTGTAAACAGCGCTGAAATTCCCAGAAAAACTTGCGACTCTCTCTCATAATATCCAACATTTTGTGAAAAAATCTACCGAATCCGCTCCCCGGATCTTGTAGGATGTGTTCACAAAATCGTATTTATACGTCACTCTTTCTCCTATGTTCCTTGTGCAAACACATTTCAAGTAACCAATACGCTATCCAATTTACTAGCTATTAACAGCCTCGAGATGTGTGCAAAAAGCTTTGGAACAACATGATATCCCTGTCTAAACTTTTGTGAATTGAGCCCTAGGTTTGCAGCAGCTGAAAACTGAGAATGCTGGGGGAGGGAGACGTAGAGAGAAGTTCTTTATACAACTGTTTTCCAGAAATTGTCTCTTAAATTGCCCTCGAAATCTATTTTCTGCTCCAATTCATTTTGGCTTTGGAAAACAGGAAATAGCAGCTGGGCAATGCCTTTTTCGAAAGGTCGAACATTGTTATGGGGAAAGCATTATTGGTTACACATTACATGCGTCGGGTGGAATACACGAGTAACTGCAACTGTATGAGCTGGAGAAAGCATTTCCTTTGTGACAAACTTGCAAGAAGGAAAAGTGCAAGGAATGAAAATCCTAGCTGATATGGTTGAAGTTGATCGCGGAGGCTACTATGACATGGAATAGCTGGAATTCTCAAAAGAAAACAGGAGCAGCAGACTGGCTCGCTTATGGGAGAAAGCATTGAGCGTAGCCATAGCCTGTCTGATTTTCACTCCTCGAGGGTTATGCTTGAGGCCTTTTTGAGCTGAAGCAAGTTTATTTGAAATCAGCAAAGCGCCTAGGAGCAATGAAAGCAGATTGCGTAGGTTTGTCTTCTCACATAGGAAGAAGACACGGGTAGCCTTCCTTTCCTGAACCATGAATGGTGTCATGATTCGACCTCGGATGAAAATTCGGTTGAAAAGGGAGGAATTGGCAACGGAAAATCAGAACTACGGATAATTTGATCGATTATTACTAGTTGCGGAATGCAAATTTGTAAATCAGTGAATTGAAAAAGGGGAAGTAGGAAAGTATGCTAGATAAGAGGGGATTGATGGTAAATTCGGATTGGAGATACATGTTCTAGACGATTTACCGGTTGGAAAGTTCCATCAAGTATAGAGTCAGTCAGCCACAATAAAGAAAGAGAATATACACGGATGAGGTGATAGTATAGAAATAGGGAGGATATATCTACGTAAGGCTGAATTGCCTTCTCCTACCGCCACTGCTTCCATCATTTTCCCTATCATCTTTGAGTAAGAGGGAAAAATGATGAGGGGAGAAGAGTAGAGGAAGAGGAGGTCTGGAAAATAGGAAAGAAGTCACGTTTTTTCAACAAACTCACTTTTTACTTTCCCCTACTACACGTCCAAACCGGCTGGCGGCACGAAACTAACTTTCTCCTACTTTTACCCCTTCCAATACCCTCAAGATATTGGCTCCGACTCTCCGAACGACTTGAGACCTGTCCCTCGCAGTTCGGGAAAAAGGTTTTGTACTTTGGGCTGCTTCATCCTTGTGCCTTTTACATGGTAGATATAAAAAATTATCGTTTCAATATTCATAGCCCGGCTCCTTTCCACACCCCGGCACAATATCTGACCCATAAAGCAAGTTTATATCTTGATTTGAAAGTAAGCGCTCGGAGGGCATTTATCCAGGTCGAGTCGTACTTTAGAGATGGAATTGCTCGCAGTTTCTCCATTTCTCAATTTCTTTATCAAATTCCATCTTTGTGCAGAAAAGCTTATATTATTGACCGTTTCTAAGTTCCGCAGACTATTTCACCTTCCTGTGTAGCCGTCCACTTTCACCTCTTGCCCCATTTACAACTTCATTCACAATCTATTCGTGCTCGAAACCTAAGCGGTTTTTCCCGTCCTCTGATCAATAGGATCAGTATGTTAGGAAGGTAGGTAAGGTGTTAGAAAAGGACGAGAGAAGAAGATGATGACTGGTAGTGGAGGGCTATTGCAAAAAATTGCTGAAACGTGTACGAATATAGTATGAACATAAGTTTTTATGATACCTCATCCTATGAATTTTTCTCATGCAATCGTCTCTCTTCCTTCCAATTTTTTCCTTTTCGCCTGCAAGCCCTAGTTTGGGTGTGTTCGGTGCTATTTTAGGAATAAGATTTATTTGGCCAATCATATTCCTCAAGGAAAGATACAAATCGCATGAACAAGAACTTCCAACCAGATCCTTCCGACAATAAAATTGGCGAAACACAGACAAAAGCTTGATTCCCAAATTAGAAACGATGAGGACAATTAAGGATGTTACGGTTTCCGCAACCAAATTCGCATATTTCCCTCCTCCCATGCCTTGCCCCTGACGTTAATGTTTATGTTATGGCACGCCTAAATGGCTTACTTCCTCTTCTCCCCAGTTTCTCGTGAACACGTGAAACCTGAGGAGACGATAACCCACGCAAAACAGAAATACACAAGAACTATGGATGGAACAACCCAGTTAGTTCTGGAACTTGGAAACAATTCTCTCTTAAAGCTATTAAACGACACAAGGGGAAGCGGGAGCGAGAAGCGTTCCCATTAAGTTGAGAAAGCATGTGGGAATAGCGCTGCGAGGAGAATGCAATAATAACTTCCAATTCTCAAAGTTGAAATTTACTCACAGCTAACCCTCCTTTCGACCTTCCTCCTTAATGTTTTAGCAATAAAAGTTTCTCTGGGTCTCTCTGCCTCTGCTTTACTTAGGTAATCTGGAGATGTATATATATGTATATATATATATATATGCAGGAGTTGCAGCGGAAGTAGCAGAAATAGAGGACACAAACGGGAGAAAATACATCTCCCTCTGCGATGCTTTAACTACAATGTAGAACAAGGAAGGACTGGTGGGATTCAAGGGATCAGACCCAATGATAAATACGATCCAAACCCCGATTACAATAAAATCTAACCTATTACACCCGTATTATTGCCACTCTTTCTAGGGAATAACGATAACTTGACGCTTTATTCCATACCATTCCCGCAAATCCCATCCAATGTCGTGTCCTTAGGTACGTACCTCTAGCTCTAAGTAAATACCCGTGGTTGTAACCAACCATCATAACCTTATTCTTTTCATTATACCATACTATATACTCATTTTCGACCCCATAATGAGCTTAAACGATAAAGTGTCATTCCATAAAATTTTATAACCCTCTAAATCTAACGTATTAAACTATCCTCCAGATAGCACACAAACATAGCATAAGCTTTCCCTCTGTCACATCTTTTCAGTTCCAGGTTAACGCTCCTCCGTGCTTACAGTCCTTAAAATTCGTCCAACTAAAAGTATGAAAACTGATACGAATAAGTCAAATCAAAACATAAAGTACTGATTAGGGGAGAAAAATCATAGTGGCATCGGACTAGAAAAGGTAGGTATTGTAGAGGGCGTTAGAATTTGCTTTGCTGGATTTCCGTTTAAACAAGCTCTGGAATCTAATTTAATTTACCTCGCAGAGTAGTGTTAATTAGTTTCTTACTTTTTAATAACAATTTTTTGATCTTGGTAATATCATAGTATGGAGTATCACAATGCTGACGTGGTCGGTATTGTACTCAACTTCTTTGGAGAAGGAACGTTAAACGGGAAGGATAATTTTTGGAGTTTCCATGCTCATTCATGTTTCGTAAATTCCCTGGTTTTGGGGAAGTCAAATGGAGTAATAAAGTAAGAGCAACAGCCTACACCACAAGTCTGACTTGACACGAAGGATAAATCCTCTTAGAAGATGTGGTCTTTCGGGGAATTAGAAGCTTCTGGAGAGAGACTTTTACGAGGTGCTTGGTTGAGGAGGTATTGTATATTTACCACGTCTCCTCTAGAAACTAGAAGCCAAAGAAAGGAATGGCAGGTGAAAGCAGAAAAGATCTGGCGGATTTGTAGCACCGAAGAAAGCTTCGAAGCCCGATAGGAATAAATGAAAAGCGTCCACATTCAATTTTCCCAGAGCTTCTTCTGCGGACATGACAGAAGAAAGCTAATCCCGTTCTGAAATGAACATTTCCTGTCGGATTACGCACTAAGATACCACGCCATAGCGCGAAAGTGCGATACTAATTCATCTTCCACAAAAATGTCCTTCATCCTCCCATCAGCTTTTACTTTCGTCCCACATCTTCCCTATGGACATGTAAGGACACTTTTCCAATTTCCTTATTCGTATGGTGGCTTTGAAAACGATTCCATGCTACACGACTATCTATACTCAGCGGATACAAGTTTCTCTAAATACATTCACTTCCGTTAGAAACCGGAGCAAGACATTTTTCTGATCGAAAGGATTAAGATGCTTTGGGAATTATAAGCTAAGTGAACATAAAAAGTTCTACGCGTACGTGTGTTAATCTGTACTAAAGGTTCCTTCCTGCAGCGTTCAGCTAACTTTCACCATCGCTTACCATAGCCGTGGCATCGTTTAAGCTTTTAAAAGTTTGAGCGAGAAAATGTGATTAAATTTTCGAAATTTTGTTTTTGGCTAACTCCTAAATTTTAGTTGTACCTGTCTGAGTTGTAATATTCGTTTAATTTTTGTGTTTCTCTACGCAAAGAATTGGCAAAGCGCAAAATCAGAATCATAATGCAATTGAAAGACATTTCCTGGGAATATGCTATTCTTATTTTCTAATTTTGCTCTTCTACACTATGCCATGAAGGTAGTTCGAAGTTCTAAGTAGCTACACAAGATAGACATTTGCAGAAAATGTTTGCTTTCAGCAGTGCTTCTTGCTTGCTTGGGAAGCTGAGAACTTTCACATTCCATTCTACCAACAACCAATAAGGCTTATAGCCTTCTCTCAAAACCAATTACAAGAGACAGGGAAATCCAGTCCACATAGTATCTTCATGATGGCAAATCACTTGGGAACCCCATGGGAACCAAAACTATGTTAATGGCAAATCTTACTCTTTTCTATCTACTATTCCCTCTCCTTCCTTTCTCCATCTCCATCCTTCCTACCTTGAGTACTTTCCCTTAGTTCTCCAACATGCTGCATGTTACGCTTTGGGTAGTCCGAGGGCCGAGTGTAGTTGATAACGATCTCTTCCTGGTTCTGAAAATAACGTGCTCTGCATCCAAGTTGTTCCAAACTTCATTCTTTTCCTTGTGTATAGAAGTCTCGCATCAATAAACAATTCGAAAACTAACTTCCGCTCTCTCCTTATCATATTTTGGGTAAAATTGGGATTGGGAAGGCAAAAAAACAACTCTGTTCTTTTCCCACCAACAATAGTCTGTAGTATGCTTTCTCCTTTAAAATTCAATTTGAAAAACATACGATTAAACCTTGTTGAGGTGATGGAAGGGAAATGAAATACAGGGAAACATGGAAGGGTGAAGTTCAGCATACTGACCCATTGGAAACAGTTTTTCAGCTTCACGGCATGGCGGGGCAGGTAAAGGCCAGGAGAAGCTTGTGAGATGCTTTTCCGAACTTACACGGAGACGTAAAACGTGTATGGATTTCTTAGCGAAGAAACATTTTTTTAACGCCCAAATAAATATACACAAACTTAACATTCATGAATCCGATTTTTTTCCTGGTCCTTGGCTTGGCTGCCATGTACTCAAGCTTTCTCCTCCCATTCCTTTTTACCGACATCATGATGAGATACGAGAGAGGGGAAGGAAAGAAAGAAAAGCAGCAAGGGATCAACAGACTCACACCCTGTTGAGCTTATGCTTATTATAAGGGCTTTTAGAAACTCTTTTTGCCCCATGTTCGCGCAATCTCCTCTACTTTCTTAGTGTTGCTTCAACTTACTCCCAGAATTTTTTTCTAAAGAACCAATCAATCTTTTCCCCCAAAATAATACATGACTGAAAAGGCTTGCATAAAAGGGAAAATGTACCCTACCTTTTGCACTAAAACCCTTTACATCATCTTTTCAATCCCATCTTCATCCAGTTTTCCATCCAAAAGCAACCGCTCTTGGATCCTGCTATGCTCCTTGGATTGTCCGTTACTGGATTCTTTACAACTTACACTACCTATTCAAATACTCATCAGCATCACTAGTACTTTGCTAATTCATCTCCAATGTAACGGGATATCCGGTAATACGGGTTGTAAATCCCTTTTCTTCCAATCGGGAAAATGTATGCTTATAATGAATCAACGCGAAGCAAGACTTTTTCCTCACACATTGCATACGGATATGGTCTTCGTTAGAAAATCTCTTTCCGTGCTTGATTCCATTACAAATATTTGCTCTTCTGTCTACCTCTCAAACGAAGCCCTCTTCGGAACTTCGGCAAAAATCGCTGCACTGAACTGAAGAAGACTACGGGACTGAGCACCGCCCCTCAACCGCGATACAGGATCTTATTCAGTCTAAAACCCCCCTAATTTCTTAAAACTTTCACTCACTCTTCTTTAGACAGTATCAAGTCGATCGTATTGACTAAACAATCCTTGGAATTTCAGCAACATGTTCAGTAGAAAGCGGATATATTTATATTGTGCATGGAAGCAAAATTAACTAATGAGCCTCCTTGAACACTCCCACTCGTTCTATGCAGGCATGGAAAGAAGACATTTTTCGTTACGTAGTAGCACTTTATGTCAATATTATTTGCCACGTTAGACTGTAGGCTATGACCGTACACAACAACGTCAATGAAGACTCGTGCGCACTAGGCAGGCAAGGAGACTCTTACTCGGATCCGGATCTGTGGACTTTAGAGTACTCATGCCGTGCCCTGACCTACGACCCATTATGCAACTTCCAATTACCCAGCAAGTTGTAAATGAGCATTGCTTGCAATCGTGTTCAAGTTACATATGGAAGCATTTCAGGAAGTTATAAAACAGCTCAACAGCCATCATGCCTCGCACCAGCTTCACATCTGTTTTTGTCAGACGAAACAACTCCGCTGGAAGGGAAGAGATGAGGTGAAAGTAACATAAAATGAAGTAAGACTGGAGAAAGAGAGAAGGGAGGAGGAGAAGTAGCATACGAGGGAGAGTTGATATTCTCTCTCATGTCCATCCTCCATCGTAGAATCAACGCATGTAAATCCTTGTAAATCCACAAAGCTTCTCTTCTCTAACATCTTCAGAAGATACTTTTCGAGCTGAAGCCCATACAAATCACCTCCGCCGGCTCATTCTCATCCTCTCCTTAGAGGAAAGCCTCTAAATTCAATTACAATGCTCTCTAGTTGAGAAGAAGCTTTCTCCTACTACGTTTGAGTAAGGGAGGCGCTACTCCCTCTTCTCTACTTCTCTTGTACCAATTACTCGCAAACGTAAATCTAAAAGAGTTATTCCAAACGCACACTTCAATTAGCTACAACCCCCCGTCGATATCATCAACACGCAAGAGAGGCTATCAGCCTAGAGTGAATCCAAAGAGTCACGTCTTCTCTCTCTCCCTTACCAATTCCCATCAAACACACCACAAGTAAATCCCCTCAACTTGGACATCACTTTCATTAACAACAACTTTGTACTGTATAGAGTATCCATGCAAACCACTCAAAGCTTTCACCTTAAAACACGGACAGAAAGAGACTGTTTCAGTTCCAGGTCTACCTCGTTAACTAAATACTAGCAAACCACTCATTTCGTTCTTCAATTAATAGACGCCTTCTCTCTTTCTTCCACCCCCCAAGGTTATAGATTACTTTGTGTGTTCGATAGTAAAAGAAAGATTTTCTTGTTTTGTTGTAATATAGTAGGCATTTTCATGCTTTATACAGTATACCGATTACCTATACCCAGCATCCATCAAGTAATTTACTTTCATCAGCCAAACTTGCCCAACTTTCTCCATCAGCTTACCTTATTTCCAAATGCTAATACCTTCTCTGGTGTATTTGCAACGTGAGAACGTTTATAACGTGGCGTGGCAGAAATATATATTTGTTGTCCGCTCATACTATAGTCCAAGCGCGACGCAAAAGAGCTCTGGTAAATGCTTATAATGACCACTTCAAAATTCACGGAGGGTACAAGTCTCTTTTTTCTCTTGAATTAGCTATCCTTTGAAATTTGAGAGTGCTTGAAGAGTTGATGAGGTGTATACTATTCATTCTTTATTCGGTAATTACGACTGATTGAAAACAGTTCTCACAGATCCCGCGAGTTTTATGTGAGCATATCGCTGGGTTATTGCAGAGGGCAGTGGTAATACGGGCAATCGTAGATTTGATTCACCTACTGTGCGAAGTGCTCTCACTTCGGACTAGCCGCACACTATATCTATCCAGTACATTTTTATTACTATTCACTCATCCTAACATTCCTGTATACGGGAAACAATAAACCTAATCCCGTAAAGAAAACGGTCCATGCAGTACTGACATCGGACTCGAGACACTAAAACGATACATGTATAGCATGAAGGGAAAAAACCTCCAGGCTGAAAGTTTGCATTGCTTTTAGTCTAAAATTATGGTAAAAGTTGGATTAGCGATTAATTGTCTTTGACCTTTTTGCGCAACGAGGTCAAGAAAATGCTACTTCAAATAAATAATAAAATTATTTTAGATGATTTAATTTTTTATATTTTCTTTGTCTTTGAAAAAGTCTTTCAAAGCTTAAAACTTTTGTAACAGGTGCAGGTTCTATATACCATATACCATATCTTTTTGAGTCAGTCCAATGGTTGGGATTTAGTTTATAAAACGTGAAATATGATATCGTAATAAATACTCACCGCTTTAGCCTAACGGAGAAAGTTGGTAGGCTCGGTGTTCCTCCTCAGAGGAGTGAGTTCCCTTCCAACTTTTCTCGTGAATCTTTAAAATTACTACTTTTAAAATAACAATCTTTTTGATGGAAAATTCGACCCAGCTTGGTGAAATATTCTCCACTATCATCTTATTCAACATCCGTAGGTATGGAAATGCTGATGAAAGTGGGAGAGAGCATGAATAAATTTAGTTTAGCTGATGTTGACGTTAAACGGTGAGTCTGTGTTCGCATGCATACATTTGTCATGTAGCATATGCTTCTTTCAGGATTGAACGCATGGCACAAACATTGCTTCCTTTTCAGGAAGCAATCTTCTCTTTACTACGTCTCCTTCCGGTATCGAATTCATTAAATGCATGTCTCAATATTATCAACCCTCTAATATTCAGCAAATTCCCATCCCTTTCAATTTATTTCTGACATGTGGTGACGCATGCATGCTTAGAGACGGAAAATGGGAAAAATTATTCTAGCAATAAACATGGTCCAATCCAATTTTTACCTTACAAGAAGGCATGTATGATAAACAATTTTCAAATATGCTTTCTGCGAATATAATAAAACTCGCGGATAAATTGTAGACCACGTTTGTATACGGTTTCACTATAAAAATGTAGAAATGTGTACTTCTTCACTCTGGCAAGCCTCTAGAAAAGATACTATTTATGAAGCCATAGAACTAGAACGGAGGCATAGAGGAAAGATAATTCAACGTTTTATATTGATCGAGAATTTAGAGCCCATCAAATTTATCTTCGTCATAAAAAATAAAGTATGCATAGAGAATTGGTGGTTTGCTGCTATTTGTAGGCGGATGAAGGTTTTCATATAGACTTTCTCGTATTTCTTATCATTCAAATAACCAGCCAATCATTCAATATCAACAGCTTGCACACTCAAACATCACAAGTTATTCCCATTTACCTGCAATGACTTTCTCGATTATGCAGTTGCTTACAATTTAGGACCACTCTTTTCACCCATGCGGAACCGTCATGTACTTTGAGGGATGCCCTTCTTATTGGACATAATTCCACGACATAATTCTACTGTGCGGAAGCCAAGATCATGTGCGTAAACATTCTTTTTTCCCCTAGACAATTTTTACTTTTGGCCATGCCATGTCTCGATGAAACTGTTAAAATAGAAGTACGATTTCAGCGGAATGTTTCAAAAATATTATATTAAATAAATCACGCAGCCAAATAGTAAGGCAATTATACGATGGAGTTGATGATTATAAAAATTCTATAGGCAGAAGTTAACGATGGAAATGGGAATACATATTTCATAGTAGCCAAATTTACAATTTGGATTCAATTACGTCAGAGTTTTGAATAACAGTCATTCGTGAAATGTTCACTGATTTCTCAGTTCTTTGACTTAACTACATAATAGTAACACTTATAATTTCATCCCATTGAAAGCTTGTTCAATTTAAATGCAGAAAGTGGTTCACTCCTGTATTTTATCCCTCTTGCCTCTTCGCTTTTCCTGGTCGTCATTAAAAATTATTAGGTTTTAACGCAGATTTTCCCTGGCGATCTGCTCCCGTTTTTAACGAGCACTACGTTCCAGCAAGTACTGTTGGAATGAATTCTACCTCTCTGTCTTCCGCTGCCAACGTGAAGTTATAGTGCATACTCTTCAAATTGTTCTAGTCGAGGAGTTCCACTTCCTCTTGAAGCATCCCCTTGAGGGATTTCTATTGAGCTGGAATTCTTTGCGAGACGACAACAACAACACATGTCAAGCCCAACCTGGAGCTATCTCATTAAAGCTTCAAATATTTACATGAGAAACTCATTACACGAGCTTACTCTTTAAAAAAATTTAAAGAAATCCCTGAAAGCTTCTACCCATGTGAATTGGGCTGGGAAAATCTTTCCTGGATCACGAAAGCTTACGTCCCGAGACACTTAACAGGGGACGGGTTGGAAAGTTGGGAAGAAACTTTTATCACTCTCTCCTCTCCCTAATCATGGCTAATTTAGGCTCTTTCCCTCTCTTAGTTTGGGAATTTTCTCCCCATAAATCCATCATTAGGACAAACAGCTTTAAAGTTCATTTACCACCATTCAGATTTTTAGATGGACCATAATTCTTTGGAGGAGAAAGATCTTAAATCTATTCCGTGCCTCAACCAGAATAACTAATGAATCTGCCCTCGCAATCAATAGACCCCACCTCTTGAGTTACGCTTGTAAGACCACAGGATCGTGGCATGCAGTGCTGGAAGTCATGATTCTCGAGGATAAAAGTCCTACAGAGTTTTGCCTTCTTAGGCTTAGCAAAGGTTTGGGAATATTGTCAACTCTTCTTGCAACTTTCTCCACTCCATCAACCTGTCTTTGCACTTGGTTACATACCTGAGCTATGTAGCTTTGTGCTTTCCAAGTTTTGGATACCAAAACGCTGTGGAATTCAGCATATAATACAAAGGGATTTCATTTCAAATGAGGATAGTGTGTAGTAGAATATAAAATGTAGTTTGGTTGGAAGTCTAAGACTGAATTTGTCACAGTTTCTCTCTCCTTACTTTTGCTTTCTCCTCTCTCTCTCCCTTCTTACCTCTACAGTTACGGAGATGATCTAATGAAAATTTATGCATACAGAACCTATCCATCATGATTAGACATTACAACAACAACAATAATTGACGCTCTTTCTAAAACTATGTTGCTATAAGGTATTATTCTTTGTTTTACGTTGCCGAAGTTCATAAAATATTCTACCCACATACATCTTTACACCTGATGCTCAAGAGAGAAGAATGCATTAATGCTGAAAATTTTGGTATTTTACCGTACAAGCGTGAGAGTGGACCTCCAGCACCCTAGAATTACAAGCTTTAGTATTCCCTCTCTTGGAAATTATTTATAAAGGATTTCACAAGGAACAAAAGTTACTAAAAGGACAAGGTAGAAACGTTCCATCATGGATAAAAGACATTCTTTTCAACTTGGGCTAAAAAGTTTGCAAACTTTTTGGCATTATTTCATAAAATAGCACACTTGTTTTTAGCATTTCTTTAGCTTTTTACTCAGCACAGCAGCTGTAAAGCCAATGGCAGTGGCTGGATTGTTTTCCCACGACATAAGATATCGATATAATAATAAAGCTTATATATGCACCCAAGGAGGACGTACAAGGTTAATATGGTAGGGAATAAGAAAGAAATCGTGCCAAGAATGCAAACTAATGCTGAACAGGACACAGTGCTATTAGCCATGATTGTGAAGTGGTGTGACACTAGCAAAGTTTCCTCCGACTCTCGTTCAATATTTATAAACAAGTTGACTACTTTATCATGCAGAAAACAAACATTGGTTTTGTGCAAAGTATTGTAAAGTATGGGCTCAGAAGACTTATATGTCGTGGTGGTGCATAATGTAACAAACCTGAGACAGTCAAGAGCACGAAGGCTAAAGTATTATTTTGTGTTCTACTTCATACTGTACCCAGAAATAAATGTATGCAAACAAGTTTAAACAGCTCCCAATTTCGTCTCTATAAGGAGAAAACACGCCCAGAAAGGAGAAAATACTAACAAGCTGATCATCAGATGCCAAGTTATGCCGACGGGTCATTACCTAATGTAACATGTAACACGGACGTGCCTCGTGGCCCTCGCCTCGTCTTGGTACCGACACAAGTATCTACAAGTATAACCGTTCGTCCTCTACTTGGCCTTCCTTCACCATTAACTGACCGTTACGCCCATCCTCGGCGCACTCAAATACTTTGTGTACGCAATTATGTGAACACCTGTGTACATGTTTGTAGCAACATACCGTCTCGCTTGTAAGCAAAGAAACCCTCCTTGATGTTACATTAAAGAAATGACGCGACGCCTTTAAAAATCCCTTTGCAGCAATCTCAAAAAATGTTTAGAAAACTTGCAGGAAGAATTGAAGCTGTGCCCCTGGTCGAAAAAACGGGATGGAGAAATCGGAGAACTTTGTAGTGAAAATAGGAAGACATAACAAACGAGAAAAATTTTACCTGGAAAGCAGAGGATGTAGAAGGTCAGCAAAGTCCTGCTGTTGGCGTTGTTTCCCATGGTTTTGAATTCTTTATTAACCAGCAGGGCTTTCAGAACGAGCTTGCTCTTAGCAATTTATTTAGCGAAGAAAGGCTGCGCAGATGATTTATGGAACCAAATATTGTAGTCCCCCCGTAAACCGAATAAACTACCGTTATTTAATAATGTTGTAGGTAGCCTAACAATTTACTCAGTGGGTCCGATTTGGTACAGTTCGTTGTTTTGTTTTGATGGTAGGATTCTGGAGGCTATTCGAGTAGCTCCTGGTTTCGTGTCCTCGTAAGATTGGTTCGAGCTAAAAGATGTTAAGAGATTTTTGTGAGATCGCGCTTACAATCTCAATCCCAGGTCGCCTGACTCCAGTCACAATAGTCATTAATAATAAAACACTTTAGAAGTCCTCCTATCTCCGTCTCCATCAGCCAAGCCAGGTCCACCAGTTCCTTTCGTTTCGGAGACAGGTGGGAAGAAATATAATTAAATTTTATCTCAAATGGACACCAGTGCAGTCCAGTCACCAGGCAGACCACTTCACTCTTAAATATTTCACGAATCCTCCACACACGATCTCCTTTCACTTCTTTTTCTGTAGAATCCTTTGGATAAAGTCAGCACAACTAGCTTTGCGTCCAGCAGCAGGTTAGTTTTCATTCATTCAGTCCCTCTTCTTTCAATCATTTATTTAGCTTCCGTCTTCCATATTTAAAGACTTGGCAACACATGCTGGTTTGCAAGAATGAAGGATACTTCTGAGGAACTTTACGTTGTCAATTTATTATTTAGCACTTATCGATCCGTTTCCAAAATCATCAGCTCTAAAAAAAAGAAACCGCATTGATGAGGGCTGGTATTTATTCAAAACATCAGATACGAGAGCATTATTAGATGGGTACAACTATTCAAGGTTGAATCTATAAATATGAAAGGAGTATACACTTGGGTTACATTCGTTGGAGAAATAAAGCACCCAGTACAAGATACGTGGATTACAACGTGCATAGCAGGGATGAACAAATCCAGGAATAATTAATTAAGAGAAGTTAATTACTGTCATAATTTTTTTAATCAAGTCAAATCCCTAATACCGTGTTAACTCGTTTATTTCATATTGTAACTTCAGAATTCACCAACTTTAGCGTAATAAAATATAAGGTGCTCGAATTATTTGGATCTGCACAGTCGAATTATCTGGAAGTGCACAGTTTTCTCTTAAAAAGATTATCCATTTCATGTACCTCTCTCTACTAAATTCTACGCAATTACCCACTTGCCCTCGTGATCTCACACACAGTTTTTCATTTCGGATCGGAAGTGATACTGTTCCATGTGGAATTGGAGTCGCAACTCGCAACTCGTATCACAAATTCCAGCTTTATCATTACAAGGTACACAACTTAATAACACCAAGCAGGATTAAGCAGAGCTGGAGAGAATTCATTGTGGCTTCAGGAAACTCAATGCCTAGCGGATAAGCAAGGTAAAAGCAAGGAAAGTTGGAATACGCGGATAACTGGGAATTACATACATAAAGTCAGCATTAGGATACAAGACAACGTAACAGACTAGAGAAAGTAAAACTTATATTTGATGCAGGTGAAGAAGAAAGCATAAAATAATGTATAACTCTGAACTCGGAGTAGAGAAAAAAAAGGACGTGGATATTATGATGCAGCTACTACTACTACACCCTGCTTAATATCTAGTCACAAGCTTACCAGTAAGTACGCTTCTTTTCACACGTGCGTACTATAATCCACCTACTATAATCTAACTCTCGCCACAAAATCGCTGCAGGATGTTGGTTTTAATTACTCCGTTGTCACTGAATCTACCAGGTTCTAAACCTTCTCTAACATGGTGAACGGTGACCTTCAAAATTTGCATGTTCTCTGGCTTTTAGCGAATTCCTGGTCTATGAGGGCTTACATTTTCTGAAGTGGATTTGTAGGAGAGAGAATAAAAGAGGAGCTCTGTTCCTAAAAAGATTTATGTTTCACATCCCCTCTAATTTCCATATTTCCATCCCATTCCTCGTCCCCCTTCTATCTAATTGGACATAGAAGCTTCCAATTTTAAAATTCCCTAACTGAAGTAGAGGAAAGAGAATGAGAGAGTGAGTGAGGAAGAGAGAAGAGGGACGTGAAGGTAAAGATACGAGTAGCAAATAGTGCGGATGCACGGTGTGCTTTCTCCCTGCCATGCATGTGAGCTTTGTATAACAGAAGAACTTAGACGCTTGATAGTTTTATTAAAGTAATTTATCTTGGGAACAAACCTCCAGACCATTCCGTTCCATCCCTCTCCATACATTCCCACAATCGGGGGGTAGTGTAATCGCTCACATTTTCTAATTAAATACCAATCATGCACATCTTTCATCCTCCATTGTCTTTCAACGCTTAGATTACTTGTCTTGAGCATATGCACTGTTACTCTGGCTTGTGCTCCATACCTTCGGATGGGAAATGTAACAATAAAATAGCTCGCAGGTCTGAACTAATTTTATACTTCTGTTTTCACACCGTTGAAATTACACTTTATACTTGGAGATAAATCAGTGTGAACTAAAATTGCTGATAAGGACACCAGACTGAGACCCTGCAAGTTCTAAAAAACGTTCAAATATTTAAAGGAACGTTTCTGAACGGCAAGTGGGTTGCACGCATCATTCCATCAGTTAGGATGTAATCCAGTTATTAATGAACTGAAAAGATATAACAAGTTTTGGAATTCGGAAACAAAATCCTGTATCCAAGACTTAAATTTTCGAGGCTAGTGAATGCCTTCTTGATGAGCTAACAATATGTGTGACGGTGTGAGTAAAAACTGACACCTCCAGCACCACATTATCACAAAACTTAATTATAATCCTACACCTAACCACAGCTCTTCAAATTATCAAATACATGCACACGCTAACAAGTTTAGAAACCTGACACAAAGCCCTCGCTTTTGGCCTTTCTCCTGCATAAAAAGTACGACACCATTAAGTGGAAAATTGTGCAAACGTACAGAATGATGCCTTCTATTCTCTGGGATTAACTTGATACTTCCAGGGTTTACACAGGTCTTGTATAGCTGGTTTTGTGACTTAATGGCTTCTTGCTTTCTCCCTGTAGCTGTCACTCAAAGACTGACGAGTAAGGGGATTTGGAAGATACTCGTATATTTGTAGCGGTAGAAATAATTAGTGGAATACAATTAAGTGTGTATACAGTGGTTTATATATGGACGTGTAGAGCAAATAGGTGTATAAAAAGTGCTTTCACTCATGCAAATACCATGGATTTTCTGCCACGACAATGCCCGAAAGGTTTCCAAGAAAAGCAACAAATTAGAAGATAAGCGACAGTTGTGGGTTACCGCGTATATTTTACTCTGGTAAATTTTAAACATCCCTTGACACTTTCATAGGGATTGAGACGCACGACTCCAAGTTTCAAGTGGTGCATGCTACTTGAAGAAAATACATGTAACAGGATAGTTATACCGTCCGATTCGCGCATATATTGCGTACCATTAAAAGCTACCATGGACTTTTTGCAGGGCTAGAGTTTGAGAGTGGATGCGTATTTAGGTATCTTCAGCATAGTTTCAAAGCATGTTAGGGTCGCGGGAACTAAGCTACTAAGCTTGGAGAAAATGCTTGCTTAGTTCCTTCGACCCATTCATGAATCAAGGTTTGGAGCAATCTGCCGGCAGCGTAGCAATCATGCCAAGATTTTGGGAACAAGTTCTGTGCAGCAAATCCTGACAAACGAGCAGAGAGAAGATCCCTTGACTACTTATAAAGCCGTCATAAGCATTTAAGAAAGACATCTTAAATTAAAATCTGAATTTCTAAATCATATCAAAACCACTATTGTTACTCTAAACTGCTGCACTTCAGGTCACAGGGGCTCCTTTTCTCCACAGCTACAGCTACACACTTCTTCTCTAAACCTAAGTTAAAAATAGTTATGTTAGTTATGTGACGAAAGCTGGAGCTAAACTTGAATAATTTTCGAATCTAAAGGATTTTTCCGGCCACATTCAACCCATTTCTATGTAACTCGAGTACATCAAAAGAAAATTGAAAATAAATTCGCAAACTTACCCACGCAGACAGACAGAGCAGAAACAGTACTAGCCCATAAATCAATCTCTTTCACTCACTCACTCTCCAAGACGGAGCTTGGGTCTTTATGATGAACTGTAGCTTGAATTAGGTGACTCTAACAGAGTTTCGAAGAATACTGGAGTGGAGACAAGTTGGGCCAAATCGGTAGCTGATAACGGTAGTAAATTTCAGGAAAGAGGCTTACCAAACTCTCGGTTTGCCCACTCTCGACTGAAATGAGAACTATGAAGAAGGTGGATGTGAACTCTGTGGATCTCCAACTCTGAATAAGAAAACGGTTGAAGGCTGCAAAGGTTTTCTCTGCTTTCCCCTTACTTTCTCCTTTTGCACTGCAAGGGTAACACGGGCGGTGTAGTTGGCCGCAAAACTCTCTGCGCCCTCGTCTTTTTTCTCCCCTCCTACTCTACGCAACTCTGGCGATGCTTCTCCTTCGAAATAATGTGGCTATAATATCGAAGTCTAGCGAGGGCTGTGTTGACGAAGAGGGTCGGTGGACCACAAAAGAACTTCGTAATGCTTGGCTAGTAAGATGGGACCAAAAAGGTAACCATTCAATTCTTTTCCATTTTATAATTTGACCGGACTATATATACTAACGTATAATAATGAAATGGCGGGGCAAAGCGTAAAGCACATGCGTTCAAACCACTGCTAAAACGGTTAGTTGTGCACCTACTAAGGTATAAGGAGGACCGATCGCTCCAGGGCCCTCAGGGCCGGCATCAAGAATGCATCTAGCAAAATAATGGAGTCTGGCTAAAGCCCTATTCTTTTCTCCTATCGATTATGCTACGATATACTCTGTGATTAGTTGTTTAGTTTCAAAAATGGCCCCGCTAGCGAAGTTTAAGAATGCTTATTTAGTTCAATTAGACTTAAGCTGTTTGCGTACGCTAGATTATGGACAGGTAGAGCAGAGGCTTGTTTCATTTTGAGATCGGGTATGCACTGCACGTTGGAGCTAAAATTCCAGACAAAATTGCTCCGATTTCTTAAGATTGTATAAATATATAGTACAAACACTAATTTTATTTTTTATTTCAATATGTACCAGAGATTCAAAGTGAATACTTTGATGCACTGTTGTAAAATATAAGCGAAAGAAAATCCTGAGTGTTGCATTTTTCTCTTTAATTTCTCAAGCTCATTTGGCTGAGATGGGAGCACGGGGAAGATAGTTATAGTTTTAAAGAAACTGTAAACGTGTTCTTTAATAGTTGAAAAAAATCAGTTTATTTGGCACACTGGTTAGGAACCGGGGTTGCTGTTGTACGGCACCGTGCGTACTGTAATCAAATAAATTAATTTAAAAGGGAGAGGCAGGCAAAATTGAGTTAGGGGTATCAAGCATGCACCTTTTGTGTAGTGCATGACTCAGAGAATAAACGGTGGTCTGAAAAGGAGTTTATACAAGCCTCCTGCAGCGAGAACAAAGATTTTGCAAGAAGGAACGAGGTATAATGAATGTTATGCAAAATTTAAGAGAATTTCGAAACTGGGTTTAATGGAAAATCCCCCGTGGCGAAAGCGGACTGAGTCGTCTCATGTCGTGATGGAAGCTTTCTCCGAAGGTTATGCAATCCTTATCCTTACTAAAAGGGGCAACATGACTTGGCGTGTATCTTACAAACCGTAACAGAAATTCAAGAAACATCAACTGGCCGGCAAGAAAGAACAGTTCATGAGTACGAGGAACATTATGGAAGACGACTCTGAGATTTCTCCTACACAAAAGTATAACTCGGAAGCATTTCATTCTCTTGGTATACGTTCATTTGGTAAGGATTTTAATTCTTAATTTCCTTGAAAGCCTCTCTCCCCGTCCCCACACGCGATTACGATTTTGGCATTCTCATTTTCTTGAATTATCATCACCAAGATTTGATGGAATTTTAAAAGCAGCGAAAAATATAAACTGAAAGATAGTAGAAACATCCGCAGAGGGGGCTAGCAACTAGCAAGACTATGACGACTAACGTTAAGAAGCAGTCTAAAGGGGATAGACGTTCGCTTTCTCAAATTTGTTGAAATCTAAAAGAGAGAAAGCAGAGAAAGCACAACTCTTCTAATTTGAAAATACGATAAAATTCTTGCATAAACTTTCCCATCCTCAGCTTAAATGGTTTCTTTATTCTTGCGGTGAGGAACATAGACAAAGCAGTTACAGGCTGCTGTACAAGCAAAATAGCTTACATTATCTTGACGCGCCGGATACATGAAAGGAAAGTACGAGCTGAAAGATCGAGCTGCTTCAATGCACTAACATACTATTTATTTCTGGCGTGGTGATTTGTGTGGCGGCGTATACATTGAAATATGGAATATTCCGTAATTTGTACATAGTGTAAACATTACGAAGCCGGTGAATACGGCAATGGTGGGCCGGGAAAATGGAAAGTAAAATTACAACTTTTTAAGTTTTCTTCGAGACTAGTTCTTGCGGATGTTTAAAAGGAGCAACTGATATGCATGCAGCTGTTATATTGCTTTCGCAGGAAACACCTACGTTAGTGTTCCATTGAGAAATGAAATACAAGTTCTAGGAAATGGAACGGAACTCAAGAAGCGGGTAACTTTGAAAGATGAAACAGCATACTATAATACGTATATAAGCAAAATGGCTAGGCACATTTTTTCCCGGGGAGGCTGTCAAGATCTGGTAGAAAAGTAATTTTGAACTGTACGTTAAAAGGAACAATAATTTAAGAAGAGAATGAGGTTGGATGGAGTTATTTTACCGGTAAAAGTTGACTCACTTGCAATAACTGTCTACCAAATAAATACGGACAACTCAATGGGGTTTTGGAAGAGCTAGATAAAGTGACTGCAACGAATACATGTTTATAAGGAGTGACACAGAGGTATGAGAGGGTTGCCTGCCCTGGAATCGGTTGGAGACTTTTGAAAAGAGGAAAACGCACTTAGAATTTGAGCACGATTGTTGTACATGCATACAAGTATGTAGGAAATGTGCATTTGGTGAAGGCTGGCTAGTTGTAGTAGACTTAAAGACTATCTTCAGGTATGTATGGTACCCATCAACGTGACCTGTTGGATTTAGTTTAATCAGAAATGAAGTTTGAATGAAATACTTGATGAATAAAAGGCAGAGAAATTATGAATGCTCTCATTCATTCAAGAATATCTCGCATCTTCCAAGCTAGCTCTCAAATTCATCCATACGCTTTCACCAACGTTCAAGCCGCGAATAAAGTCAAATAATCGAAATGGCTGATAGAGAGGAAGAGGGTTTTACAAAGGTTTTACGTGCTTGCGTGGTTGGACATGAGAGGGAAGAAGGAGGATTGTGCTTTGAAATTCACATTCCAGGCATACTCTGTCTCCATTGAGAGGAGAAAGTAATTGTAAATACAAATGTAACTTACTTGAGCTCCAACCGCATAGCTCTTGGAATCTTGAAAGACTGAGATATTAAGTAAGTAGTAACCGACAAAGAACAAGAGAGATAGATAGCTATGTATAGAATAGACCTAATAAGAGTTTGTATTTCGTAGGATAACATGAAAAGGCACACGGCGGAGGAAACCCGCAAAGATGTAAGGACAAGAGAGGGTTGTTGATGTAGACTTTTCTAAATAAGATCAGAATCATCTTTTAGTTTCTGGAAACCCTCAAAACGGATAAAGAAGAGAGTTTCGAGATGTTCGAGATGTTTTAGGAAGGAACTCAGAAACGTCTGGTCTGTAATATAGAAAATGAATACATTTGAAACCCTCGCTTTCACTCTTGTCTAGTTACTAGTTACTAGTTAGTAGGGTTCTGGAGAAGGATCTTGATTCGCATATGCTTTTTGAGGGAAATATGCAATTCCAGTGCCTTTTGCGAATCATCAAAAAGTTTCCGCATTCCCTGCTAACCCAGAACGAATTCCCTAACCGACTCCACAAAATACAATCAAAATGGTGATGCATATCTAACAGTGCTGGAAGAGGATAAGAGGGTCTATAAATGTTGAGCCAGGCCTTTAGATGTAATGTTTGCTGTGATGGAGTATGGAGATGGAAGATGAGAGAAGAACAAGTTAGAGAAACCCTCCATTCACCGGAGGAATTCGTCTGTAAATTTGGTTTAAAGATAGCCTTGTTTCTTGCAATGCCTCTGAAACTCTAATTAAAATTCCCATTGTTCTAACCAAACAAAACATTTCTCTCGAATCTTGAGCTCGATACTTTTTCCTCTCTCCCTTACTCGAGGGATACCAACTGTTCTTTATATTGCAACCCGCTAGTTTTTCCCACGCCAACACTGTAAGCACTCGATCTCCGGGGTTTGTGTTGTTTGCATATTAGATTGACTGTTTTTCAAATTTTCTGTTTTCGTGTTGAAATGTCTCCATAACATCGATAACAAGGAAATACATGCACAATGATTCAGAAAAATTTGAAAAATTATAAACATGAAACCTCTGGGTCCGAAGCCCGTGTGAAAAAATAGAAAAATGAGCACCTTGGAAACGAATTGAGGTGGAGAAAGTGTAGATATGCCATGTCCTCTTGAGTTAAAGAGTGATCCGAATAAGTGCGCAATTTCTCATTACTTTGTACTTAATAGCTGTTCTAAATGTGAGCAAGACGTGGTGGCCAACAATGTTGAAGAGTGTAGAGGCAGAGGGTTTATTGAAGTTAGCACACAGCGTCAACGTCGATTTAGTGCTACAATTAATGAATAAAATCCTTGCAAACGGAGCATCATAAATGTAGAATGACTACATTTTAGAAAGCACTTCTTGACAGTAAATTGGGAATTCTCTAGCTGATTCAAAGAATGTTGATCGTAGATGGTACAAGGTACAAGCTCAGAATTCAACCGTAATCGTGTCTAAGAACTCAGACAAGCTATATCTCTTATCTGGTGACCACCATAATATAAATCAGGATCAGGAAAGGGAGCCCCGTATGCATTTTCAAATCCCATAATCAATACACCTCGCATCTTCCCTTCTGTCTCATCTATCCCTACTCCAATCAAGTACAGGACGATTGCATTAAGCCTCTGCAACTCATGCTCGTTGGCAGACTTTACTCGTTCGTACGGGACCACATCGTTGGCCCGCACGCAGGTGAAGGGTCACTTTCTCCCCCTGGCTGCTTGTCTTAAGAATGTGTGTCGTGATAAAGTTGAACTTAATGCACCTACTTCACTAAAGCTTATATTTCCTTCCCCATCCAATTTTTCGGTATCAGAATAGCTGCTGTAACTTCCCTTTACTCCTCCCGACGCTATTTCAATGAACCAGAGTCCCGCTTTTCCACTTTGTATTGAAAATTCTCAATCCCTTTCGTGCCTCTCCACATCTCCACCTACTCTCAGAATATTTTACTTGGCTCCTATCTCCCCTTTCCCTCAAGGTCATAAGCCAAGCCGAAGTCAGGTTTCAGAATGTCTAGAGGGGTTTGAGAAAGCTTGAAGCGTAAAATGAGAGATGGAGCAGGGTGAAAGCATTTCCCAAAGAAGAGATTGTTCTTCTCTTAGGAGAAACTTAGAATGTTTCTACTTTTTGAACGGTAAGATAGCTCACATTCCTGGAATATATGCCCAATTGCTGCATGTGTGGCTCACTTAAAAGAAACTGGAGGTGAGGGAAAGTTTGGTTCCCACAGTAGACTAGATAGAAAATGATTTCGTTGGGGACTTTATTACAGGATGGAGAAAGTACATAGAGTTGTGTGGCCACGTTGTAAGAGGGGATGCAAGGCCAGCTGAAAATGTTCCGGAAGCTCGCTGGCTTTCCGTTAATCCTTTTGACGAATAATCGTTTGAAAGTTGACTCGCATCCAACGAAGTTTTAGGGAAAACCAATAACCTCCGAATGTTCCTACTGCTTGATAACCTCATCACATTTGGGTTTCCCTATGTGAACTGACTATATAGAGCAAGGAGAATTATTCTGTCGATATGAACTATGTATGGCATAGGCTTGTGAACATATTTCATCAAAATTCCATCCTCTTACCACATCACTCATTCCCGCACTCTACATATTTCAATTATCCACCAAACAGCCTATTCCCTCCCGCCTACCCACAATAGCCGCGACAACCCAAGATTCAAAATTGTTCTCTCTTCTAATTTTCTTCTTCTGCTTTCACTTCCCATTTTAACATTACAATAGCCCTGTTAATGATGCAATCAAGACACTAGACGCTAGGAGATAACGAGCATAGCTAAAAGGATTGGATATATTTACAAAGTTGACGTTGCTCCCTCCCACCCGCTTGTAACTACATATACACTATAACGAATGCTTAGTTGCAGAAGATATGGTCCAAAGTAAATAAGTTTCGCATCACCGAATTTAAACGGATGGCTGCTTCTGTACACAAAATCAACCAACTTCCATCTTCAAGTAATTGTATATGCAGCTGAGTGGCGTGGTAGCGAGAGGTAGAAGAGGTTCTGGTAGAAGTTTTTAAGAGTGAATCTTAAAGATGGGAATACATGTTAATATATCTCATTTCTTCTTCTTCCCCTCATCCTCCTTTATCATGTATTCTAGAGTTATACTAGTCTTCTTTAATCTTCATTCGTTTTCCAGCTTCAAACTAACTACTCAAACTAAAATTTTGAATCATCATGCGGACGTAAGAAATAAATAGAACTTCGTGATCATCATTCCTTCTATGAGTTTTCTGGCTCATCTCTCGAGGAGTTACCATGGCAGTCTGCAGCTCGGTCGATCCTAGACTGTTGTTTTTTCTTCAATCACCGTCTCTCCCTCACATTCTCTGATTTCACTACTCTCTTGTTGCTTTCAACTTCGTGATTCAATAAGTTGAATAAAACAGGTTTGAAGATGCTGAAACTCTCGAGTTTGGCAGTCTTTGATGAAGGCAAGAAAAGCATGAATGGATTTAAAAAAAATCAAGATTATAACAATTTTTGAATGAAAGTAAGTCAGGAAAACTGAAAAAGTTATAGATCATCCTTGTTCCAAAAATCCGGTGGAGGAGGAGCTCTCGTCAACTTTCTCCATGGAAAGCATAATTTCTTTCACCCTTGCTTTCACCCTGATTGAAAGGAACGAAAGGATTATTATGAGGTTACAAAGAGTTGCAAAAGTTTATGTTTAAAGCCACCACATTGAAGCTTCTATGCATGTTTACGCTGGAGCCTAATGTTTAAATTTCAGGCCTTTCCCAAGCCCTACCCATGAGGAAAGGTTTGGGAAGGAGCATAAAAGGAACAAGTTATAACAGTTATCCTCATCAAGAGTCTAAAGGAGAACCGAAAATAACTTTATGCTCCCTTGGTGACATTCCTATTAAGTTTGTTTACTTCATTTCCATACTACTTTATCGCTCGTATGGACAGGAATGTGCATAATAAGCATACAGCCATCATCTCGTGCATTGACTTTTTGGCTGTCATCTCCCTTTAATGTGAGGATGTTCGTGCCCACGTAGGAAATCACGTCTCAGAGCTCTCAGAGTGATAGCGCTTTCATAAAACCCCTACTATTACGCTGTCACCACCATTCATATTCATTATCAGCTTTTAAGGATGCATAAAATGAGAAGAATATTCAAGGTTTGCAGATTTACTTTTCCTGAGATTGACGATACGTGGACATACACTCTTGTGGAGCATGTTCGGGTAACTTTTCAATAGATTTAACGAGAGAGATGCCAGGCGGGAGGAAGTATAGGATAATATTATTAGATGCATGATCATTACGAGGTTCAGGATGAGCGGAGTTGTAGGGAAACGGAATCGAAACAGGATAGTGCGAATATACTTTTGAGGGTATTAGCTGTGCAGGATGAAGGGGTTAAGAACAAAGGCTCATGTCTCTTTTCAAATTTTACTGAATGCAAGAGAGGAAATAGGGTGCCATTAATCACGGAAAATCCATCATTATGAACGGGAAAATTCAATTTTATACGTGTCATAAATGTTCCGGCTCTTTCCTTACCGAACTCATCTTTCTCATTATGTCCCCTTTCCACCGTATTTGTCAAAGTCTCTATCAATCCTCTGAGGGAGTCTCTCTTTACATCCGCATCCTCCGCCTTACCGACCGATTGTGGGACAAGCTTTGGGCTGTGAAGTTAACCGAAAAGACGGATCAGAATTATGCCCGATAGAGAGAAAACCTATAGGCTATTCCATCATCTTCTCAGGGACAAACATCTTGTCAGCACTGGGCTTTATGGAGTCCTGAAGCCCAGAGCCGATCCTTAAGCCTCCGGTTGATTGGAAGCAAGCAACCTACATTTTTTTATACTACTCACTCCTCTGTGAACACATCGTGTATGTCCGCAACATGTTCTACTAAGAGCTGAAGGATCATCACGTTTCAAATTTCACTCACTCCCTTTGCCAAAACCCTAGCCTTTTACTCAATCTTTTCTGATGAATCTATAAGCTACGGAATGGAACTGAGGGCTAGGAGGCTGGGACGGAGGATCCTATGTAGCCGTCAACCCATCCCTCATTGAGTCCTCCTCATCCTTCTGACGACAGGATGGGTGAAAGTGAAGGCTGGACCAGCTTTTGAGGATTACATTTTACTTTTACCCGCTACTCTTCCATTTTTGCTTGATCCGCAAGGAAAAATAAAAAGGAAGCCAGAAGATCCTAAATGCATGTCCATCACGCTACGTCGCTTGAAAGAAAACCACTTTAATGGCAGGACGTTGATCATGTCATGAGGAACAACATTTGAAAATGTTGGAGTAAAACTACTATTTTAATTCAGAATGCAATGCGCTGGATGCCCCCTTTAGCTACAGTAACACAGAGTTTTCAGAAAATCCATATGAACTTTCACCAACATTTTAAGCTTGTTTTCCCTCACTCAGCTTCCTAACGCTGTGGCTGCAGGGAGTTGAATGGTTATTTCTTTATCCCCGTAAAATCGTTCAAACCAGATGAAATACTAGTTTCTGGTTAAAGAAAAATCAAATTCAGGAGAAACCATCCGTAAATTCAACTTTCTCTCGTCTGATTGTCTTCGATTCCCCCAAAGCCTCCATCTGTCAATGGCACGCGCCTCCTCCAGGGATGCAGGAGAACCCAAGAAAGTTGGCAATCCCGTATGGGAATAATCATGAAGAAAATTCAAATTGTCATCCTCCTCCTGTCTCATCCTTTCCGCTGGAACCCTTTTACTTGAAGGAGTATTCTCAGTGGTAAGGAAGCCTCAGAGTGGACATTGCCCGTGGAAGAAGAATGAATAATGGTGAGCAGACCTTTGTGTTCTCATGAAAAAATATTCTGACTACATTCCAGATAAATTGAATTGATGGCAATTATTATGCTGCAGCAGAGGGTTCCACGCTGTATGGTATAGCCAGAATTCGAAGTCTAATAACGTGAATGGCTTGGAGGATGAAAAAAGCTTCTAGATTTCACGGAACTACCTGAACCCGTGTAAACCCTGGCTGCATGCTTATAATAGGAGGAGGACGTAGTGGGGCAAACAGAACTGTAGCCAAGTGACAAATCAATAGTTCCAAATCACCATAATACATTCCTCCTACCAAATTATATACGGACTGGTCGATGGCCTGCCGCTACGCTAGCCATTCAAACCTTGCCGGATGGACATCATTAAATTCCTCCTGGTGGTGCACAGAATTTGGCCCAATCTTCCTTTTAGGTAGTAAGTAGCTACAGTAGTAGCTTAACACCAGCTTTGCACTTCATTGAGAGCCCTTTATGAACATATGGTGCCAGTCTCGGCCAGGTCCACCTTTTATCACCAAACCAAGTCACTAGGGCTAAAATTTAGCCTAAGCTATGTTCAATAAAGCCCATGCTAACTATTTCAGAATGTTCATAGCATTCTATTCTTCCTCATTATCTGAGACGCACAAGGACCGTGTAGCATGTTACCGTAATAGCTCAGCTCTTTTAGGAGGTATCACTAGCAGATTTCTAAGTTGTAATTAAATGAAGCCAATTTATCACCCTATCATTACTGTAGGGCTGTGCAAAAGAAAGTGTGCCTGAGAATATGAACTTTGTACAACTGTTTACATAAAATTCAATTGTTTAATGGCTGCAGTTTCGTAAAACTTACAAAGAAGATAAAAGTAAAAGAGGAGAATTTTTTGCAGAAAATTTTCGGGTTAGCATCTGTTCTCCCGTGTATTCATGTCACGGTAGTCGCTACAGCCTCTTGCAGGATTCATTCGGAGATCTTGGCAGCAGTCGGATTTTGAATGAGCATCAGATTGAGGAGCTGCACAATCGCAGCCAGGAGAGCACGGTGGTCCTTGTTTTGTCATGTAATTATTGACTACAACAAATATCTTCTGGGTTGGAGGTGTGTAACTCATTGGAGGCCAGTAGCTAGGGCATGATGTACCTGGAAATCGGATACAGAGGTGGTTTCAGCCGGGTAAAGAGCAATTAATAGTAGTCGGAGGTATAGTAGGTTAAATAAAACTAATGCTACACGCCATGAAGGTGCTTTGTTGGTGTCGTGTAGAATTATTTTAAATGGTTACAGCCTCTACAGTTATTTTCACCGTGAGGTCTACTCGTTACACGGAAAAACTATTGAACCTGTATTTTTAAGGCATCGACTATATTTTCAGTAAAAGTGTGTACGCAGAAATAGGTGTACTAAACTATTATTTATGCACGAATGACAGCTTTTACTCAGAGAGATTATTTCTGGGTGAAATCTCGCAGAAAGTGGTATGGTCAAGAACTCATTAACTCTAGTTCGGCTGAACATGATTCATAAAGTGTACACAAAAGAGACGAAGTTTCGTACATAAATTATAATATAGCTAAATAATGCGACCATTTGTCTCACCGTTTCGTCCCGATGAAGGGCATGGGCATGGACAGCATGAAAGAGGTCGAAGCGGGCATGGACAAGGGCAAGGACATCTGCATGGACTTGGACATGGGCAAGGACATCCGCATGGACTTGGACATGGACAGCCTCCACAAGCGTTCATGCAGGGGCAGGGACAGCAGCTAGGTATTGGACAGCAAGGCATTTTAATTTACAGTAACCTCCGACTTTATTCCTATAGCTCTTAGAAATTAAAATTTTTACAGTGATATTCGAATCGACAGGTTTTGCAGAGTTAATTTTGATGATTAGACCTAATGATTAGCTTCAAGGCTACTGAAACTGTTACTACCGATAGCTCGCTCAGCACAAAATTGAAAATTAGCAGTAATTGTGAAAAGTACAGTTGTTATAAACACTGTAAACTCTTAGCGTTGCCATTGATACATTGAAATCGTACCACGGCTACATAATGAATGATGATAACATAATTTAAGAACGGCTTTACACCTGACTACCTGGTATGCTCAGCAGTTGCATCATATCTACACAGAGCTAGAAAATTTAGGAAAATCTTCTAAGTTTCAGACAGTACAGTGAGTTATGCAGCGGAGCCAGCAGTTAAAGGTAAGCGAAGTTTA
Organism: Sminthurides aquaticus; assembly: GCA_906901655.1. Classification (NCBI taxonomy): domain Eukaryota; kingdom Metazoa; phylum Arthropoda; class Collembola; order Symphypleona; family Sminthurididae; genus Sminthurides; species Sminthurides aquaticus. The sequence continues at coordinate 3,256,587 of CAJQTT010000014.1, read as the reverse complement.
ACAAATGCTTAATACTATACTTCTTACAAGTAAATCATAATCTCACTTTCAGTATAATTATATATTTTAAAACACATTTAAAATTATATTTTTAAATGTGCTTCTATTATTACAGGTGCAATGCTGCCATACAACTGATCGGATTAGGATTTGAAGCTGGAGCCGTTCAACTCACTATGGAAAGAGATAATTTAAACAACAAAGTGAGTTCACTTTTTAAAAAATCTAAATGAATGATATACATGTGCAAACATATCTGTGTTTCGTTGCACGACTATAATGTCGTCTTGCATAAGTGGGATAAACGGGTTGATTCCACAAACAAAATCTAAATATGTCTGATTTTAATCTACAGTTATCACTTGCAAGTAAAGCTAGATGACAGTAAACCCAACTTGAATCGAAGGAAGCTAAAGATCCCTGAAGTTGCTGTTTTCGGTTCGGTTTTCTGGAATTTCCTGTTAATTTAGCTATTACTACGATCACCTAAACATACTTCGTCTACGTGCAATAATAAAGCAGAAAAATCGCGAGTCTCTCCTACCCCTGCCCTGCCTTTCTCCGTATAAAATATCTCCTGGAAGGATACTCGATGACTTTGAGTCATAGACGACTCCTTTGTTTGCCTCCAAATTCAAATTCCAGAGCACATTATTCCTTACAAAAATTACTTTCGCCGTTAGCTATTATATTACCTTGGAAGTTAGTGCAATTAAATATATTTATTTTTGGTGCGATTAGCCATAATATTACTGTTGGTTAAGGTTCTTTTAATAAGATCCAATAAGATGCCATTCGTACTTCCATCAAAAAAAGGTAAGGACCATTTACTGCACGGTGTGAGTTATAGGCAATCCAACATTAGAATTGCGTAATATTTCATTAAGTCGGGATCGGGAGTTGTTATTCTTCAAAACAAAATTTAAAAAATGTTGTTTCAAATTAACAGACAACCTGCATTGAGGATACTATGAGATGGAAATTGATGGGGAATAAAGCTAGTTGTATGTTGAGATGATTGTGGCGTAGTGAACAATTCTCAGTCAGTACTCCCGTGTTCGTTGCAAATTAAGCAGTCTTCAAAATGTCCGATGAAGAATTTGACGATTTTGTTATACCCGACGTGGAACAAGATTCAACTCAGGATGACTTTTATCAGATTCTCGGAGTTGGAAGAAGTGCCTCTAACGAGGAGATTACAAATGCGTTTCGGCATTTATCTAAAATCTATCATCCAGATAAACATAGCTCAAAAGGAGATAAAGCGCAAGTCAGTGACGCGGAAAAATTGTTTGCAAAAATTAAGCATGCCTATGAAGTGCTGATAGATGCGAATAAGCGAGCTATTTACGACATAACGGGTGAAAAGGGACTAGAACTGGAAGCCCCTGATGCGTCGAACGCTGTTATCCCAAGATACAGAACCGCACAAGAAATTCGAGAAGATTTTGAACGGCAGTTACGGGAGCGTGAAGAGAGGAACATTGAAAGAAAGACAAATCCAAAGGGGAACATGACAGTGAGTGTGAACGCGACGGAAATATTTAATCGGTACGAAGACGAATATTTTCAACCAGCACTCGTCGAGATTACTGCGTTCCATCTGCAACAGTCCGTTGAAACTCCTCTAACTGACACGGACACGTTTGTTCTTCACGGATCTGTTTCCGCCGAGAATGGACGGGGTCGAGGGGCAATTTATGGAGGGTTCAAGAAAACTCTGGGGCAGCAGTCCTGGGCTGCTATCGATGTCGGGGGAGGGATGGGTGGTGTGGAAGTTGATGCAAAAGCGGGCACGCAGTTCGGAAAATACTATTGGGCATCTGTCCAAGCAGCTGTTGGAGGCTCTAGTCGGAGTGTTCAGTTTCAACTAAATAATCAGCTGACAACGAATTCTGTTGGGTCCATTGTATGGCGAATGGGAAACGCGTTACACGGTTTACAGTGTAGCTATGTCCATGAAGCGTCTCCGCGCCGGATCTTAATCTCCCTCCATCTTGGAATACCCCACTCGTTTGGATTGATTAGCTATACACACAAATCGGAAACTCGAGGGGAGAAATATAAAACAGCAGTCAAAGCCGGGACCTTCGGAGCTTTTTTTGAGTACGGCGTAGAAAAGAAAATCTCCTCGATTTCAACGATTGGAGCCACTGTTATGATAGGAATTCCTGTTGGAGTCTCCTTAAAAATGAGGGTCCATCGAAATAATCAGTCGTACGTCTTCCCGATTCAGTTAGCTGAAGAAATAATGCCAGCACCGATATTTTACGCTACCATTACCCCCTTCTTGGCTTATTACATCACGAAGAAACTCTTCCTCGAACCGTACGAAAAAGAGAAGACGAGAAAGGAAAAGGAGAAGCTAAAGGAACTTTATAAACAGAAACTGGAAGAAAAACGGGCTGAAGCTGAAGCGGCAATCAATTTGATGCAAGAAACCTATTACAGGATCGAAAGGGATGAAACGGCGAAATCAGGATTAATTATTACCGAAGCATTCTTCGGTGTCATCTCCCCTGAAAGGAAGCTGAGTTCGGAAATTATTTGCGTAACGATACCGTTACAGTGTCTCGTGAAAAACTCTAAACTGGTTGTTCCTGCTGGAAGTAAATCCCAGCTACCGGGATTCTATGATCCAGCCCCTGGTGAAGACAAAAGTTTACTCGTTCGGTATCTGTTTAATGGGGAGCAACATGAGAGTTTTAACAGGGAGACTGATGTTATGAAACTGCCAAAAATGAGTCACAGGGTGGAACCGCTTTGACCTGGTTAGAATTGTTTAAAATTTAGATTAATGCAGCAGGGCTGTATAGAACCCTGCTGTTGTAGTATTCTAGTTACGTTAGGTACTGCTACGGCAAACATAGAACGCTTGCCTTATATTGTCTTGTATATTCATATTCACCTCCACAGTTTTACTCTTCTGTTAGTTTCTGATCCTGACAGAGGCTTAATGTTGCGTTGCTGCTTGTAAACTGAGATATTGCTACCCGCATACAGTACTTTTGACCTTGGAGCTTCAGACATGACGACCAAATTCTTAAAAGCTCCATAATAGGGTATGTACGACAAGTCTTTAGTCACATTTGTATACATTCATCTTGGACTCGCAGTGTCGGTGTTGCTGCTGATAACCTTGTTTCAAATTTCAAGCCACTTCCATCTTGGTTGTATCAGTTACCTCAGAAATATGTAAAATTGCCATGGTAGTCAAATTGCAAGCCTATAAACAATTTAGTAAAATTACGTTTATTCATAGGTAATTATTTTCGAATTAAATCTGAATTCACACAGTCCAAAATCTGTAGAGTGTTATTTCCATTGCATGATTTGTTGTGAAGCGACACGACGGAACTAAATTACGAGTAGCATCACCTGTTAAAGAAAATTCTAATCATGGTACTCTTATGCCAAACAAAACCGAAGCACTGCGATTGCAGGTGCATCAATTTAGCTAATACATGTCAGAGCTGTTCCCAGGTAAAGCCGTTATTGTGGTCATGGTTTTTATTTTTTGATTCAAGTAACTTATGATGATCGAAGCTCTTTTTAATGATTTTTTAAAGAAAATACCAGCTTTCCATGCTACTAACTCATGCTGCATTGGTAACTCATTTTCTAAAAAAATTTAACTGATGATGCCACCTTTAAGAAATATGGAATGTAGGATGTCGTGGCCGTGCTACAACTTGAACGGGATCAGTTGAATGTTATCTCTATTATATACCATATTTGCAGGAAACGGGTTAGGAATCGCCGGGGTTTGCTGTGTTCCAACATACCAACTTGGTTCTTGCAAATCGTGTGAGAAACCGAAAGAGATTGTTGCCTGCATCCCTCTGTGTCACCCTTGCGCCCAGGTTTACAAAACTCGGGGAAACCGATGTGCAAAAAACTTGCTCTTTGAAGAGCATCTACTACAAGGTAAAGAACTATTCGCAGGCACTTCTGTGATTGACTGAAGCCCTACATACATTTACTTATTTTATTTAGTAAAAGCTTTTATCTATAAAGAGCCAGGAGTGGTGGATTTCTCTTTGAACCCACTTTCTCATCTAAATGTGATTTTAGAGAAAGGATGTTGTGGAGGAATATCCGACCCGACCACTTCGCCATGTAAACCTAACGGAGTGAAATACACTGACGGATGCTGTCCACCGCCATGCAAACCTTGTTGCTTGAGTCCTATATGCAATCCCTTAGTCCCGTGTACAAATATTTTGCTTTGAACTCTGAATGGAAGTATGCTTCTTTGAAGAACTTTCTGATTATATTCTCTGTTATTGATTTGTCAGGCTGTGTCAAAATTGAGCCTTGCCAACCGCGTGGTTGCCCCGCTAAAAGCTGTCGTCCGCCACCGTGTAAATGATAAACATAAGCAAAACTACCGTCTTCCGGGCGAGTAGCAAAGGAAAACCAAAAAATTAACAGGATTTTATTTAATTTTTAAGATTGCTGCCCACATCCTTGTGACACGAGGATCGATATCAGATGCTGCCCCCCCTGCAAAATTGAAAGGCATCCCTGCCAAAGACCAGCTGTACCTGCATGCCCTAAGAAAAACTGCCCCGCGTGCTGAACTAACGAGCTACTGCAATTTCTGTATCTAATCAGTTAACGAGAAAGAAGAGAAAAAGAGATGATCACTAGAGACCGTCCAGAGATACAAGTGCAAGACTGGCGATAAAATTATGAGAGTGGAGATTGCTCCTCTTACAACAGTGATAGAAAAACCAGTGTGTTTTTCCGAAGAAAAGTAACATTTTACCGTTGTATGATGGGGGAAAACGCGATTTCATTAGGGCAATATAGTATGATATACTGCATCCATAATATTAAAGGATGGATTCATAATCCGCCGAAATTTTGGGCTCTGTGCATTATTGCCTTCGAGGAGCTGGGGGGCCCTCTGGGGCCCTCTTCTGGGGTAAACTACAGGATAACGTTCCGCATACCTTGCCATATTAGCCAGTTCGATGCATGGACACAGAGTTTTGTAGCATTGATTCGCTAGTTGGTAATTCTAAGTGCCAGATAGATTTTTATAAACCGGAATCCGATTTAGCTATGATTAATGAGTATAGCTGATTACAGACTTTTCTGAATTGGGCACATATTCACAACATTTGTTATGTTGCCCTTGGTGACCATTATGTGAAGTCTTTTATACTTCTACATTTTGAAAAAATTATTTTCTCAAAGTTTACGCCTATCTCTTAGCATTGATTATGATGCGGTTTAAAACCGCTCGTCGCCATAACAAATGTTGTTAATATGACAAACTTATGAAAAACACTTGTGTTTTCCAATTCAGGGAAGTCTAAAATCAGCTTATCTACAGGAATGTAATGCTGAACAGACATTTTCCAGCGTCTTGAGGGACAAAGGCTATCCACAACAGCTCCGCTGGTGGGATGTTTTGACGGGGAAGCAAAATTCTTAATTTTAATTCTGAGAAATAAATATTATGGAAACATGTGTTATCATACGCTGTTCGGATTTGGCATGACTGCGATTGATTGATCTAAGTTCCCTACAGGCGAAGTCATTGTCAGGGATATCCATTATTAAATAATGTCATAGCAAATATATTTTTACAGCGTCCGTCCGTCACGAATTCGTCACCAGTACCTCTAGTGTCCCCGCGAAGAAAGAGCGGTGTAGAATTTGTGACTGACATTGTTTAAAGGGTAGTATGCGAGGAAAATCCTGGCGTAGATAATAGATATTAAAGCTTGTTAATTTAGCCCTAGTTAAAGCGCAGTGCTAGCTCAAAGTTTGGTCAAAATGTCAAGGCGCATCCCATTCGAAACTATTCTTCGTGTAACCTTTACTCTCGTAGTTTTCAGCCATTCGTCAATTCAAGGTGAGAATTATTAGCTGCGATTGACTATTAAATCGCCGCTGAGATAGATGTGACTGCGTTAAGCTAAAGTGGAAGTGTGACATTTGACATTGTGCAGTGACACCAGCAACTTCGACAATGATGCTGTATTTTACTTTCAGACGAAGCCTTCTGCCGTGCCAGAAACGGATCATTAGGGTTTTGCATCAGCATTAAATCACAAATTAAACATTGTTCGTCTTTGCTATCCTGGCTTAAGAGTGCGAATGAAACGGATTATGAAAAACTTCGCGAATCTCTCTGTTCCACAAAGCTTACGGAAGCAGAAGCAAGGGTAAGTTTGAGTTGATAAATAATGTATAAATTCGGTAAAGTTGCGTCGTTAGAGGATCAAACATTTACATTTAATTGAAAATTTAAGGTATGTTGCCCCTATAAAAATTATAATGAGGAGACGCGGATGGAGAATTTTGGATCTTATTCAAAGCACCATAACTTTAAACTGTTACCAGCACAAAAGGCATGTGGGAACATAGGGTCTTCGGACCGAATTATTGGCGGACAAAACGCTAAACCTGGGGACTTCCCTTGGATAGCTCGGATTGGGTACATGTGTAAGTTGAAACCCCGCCTGTTGAGGTGAAACTATTTTAATAGCAGTAATTTAATAGGAAGGAATGTTGTTTTTGAGCAGTGCCCGGTGACACAGAGCCGTACTTTTTCTGCAGCGGAACTATCATTAACAGGAGACATGTTCTAACAGCTGCACATTGCTTAACAAAACTGAGGGAACCGGATACTAAGTGGGTTCAGAATAACGCTTAAAAAATGGATGAGAAGTATGTGCTATGGCGAAGCAGGATTTGCGAAATAACGGACTTTTCCCTATCTTCTTTCAGGATTATTGTCAGATTGGCGGATTCGGATGACAATTTAAACCCTGAATCTATTACTTTAGATGGAACGATTGTATTAGCAACGAGCCCTTATATAGATGCTGAAATCGAAGCGCTTATCATTCACGAACATTATCGTGACCAAGATGATTACCCATCTAGTGATGATATCGGCCTTATAAGACTGAAAATAGATTTAAATACAACATCACGTAAGTACCCATACCCAGTTGGATAATTTTAATGGAAAAGTATGTAATTTTGAAGGGATCGTTTCCATACTAATTAAGTGTATTCGCTTATGACATTATAGCATTCGTAAAACCAGTCTGCCTTCCGTTTTTGCGAGAATATTATTTGCCCAAATCTTTAAGAAATTATAATCTTATTGGCCAAAAGGTTTTCATTGCTGGATGGGGCAAAACGAATAACAGTAAGTTAAAAATCAGGGTAAGATAAATGAGCGTTAATATAAGTTTGGCGTAACCACCCTGGAAAACTTTCAGTACTTGGGAATATGAAAGTGTTTAAATTGTACAAAAATGACTATTATAAGTGAAAAATCGGTAACGATAATGATAAGTGTATTATTGTGTTTTGTGCCATACAATGTTGGCCTTAAAGCTACAGCCTACAGCCACAAACAGTGTGTAACTCGGTCTTTGATTTCTTGTTGTAGGTGTTAACGTCGGAAGCAATACACTTCAATACTTGCGTGTTGAAATACAATCTAACATCTATTGTAGAATTGCGTACAGGAAAACTCACAACATTTCGGATAAGCAGGTAAATCCGTACTCTTCTACCCTCTAACCCTTTTTTTATATTGCTGAAGTTACTAAAAGAAACGTCAAGATCCTTCCCTCGACTGAAGGACATACATTATGAATTCAGGATGAAATACAGAGATGAGCAAGAAGAAGTCCATAATTATTATAAACACTTCCTAACCTGTTTCGTCTTGTGTTTCCTAGATTTGCGCTGGAGGAGAGAAGGGGAAAAACGCTTGTTTGGGAGATAGGTGAGTCAACAAGGCAAGGCGTTTAAGAATGCTTCTACATATATTATATTCATAATGCAACCGAAAACTCTCCTTTTTCAGTGGGTTATATTAATTAATGTAAGTTAGTGAATAGTTATATATATTCACATGTTATCTTAATTCTTAGCGGTGGACCATTGACTACAATGTCTATTGCCAGCGACCCATTATCAAAGTCTAAGACGGAGAGATCGTATCAGCTGGGGATAATTTCGTTTGGGAAAAATGCCTGTGCGGGAGAAAACCAGCCGGCTGTTTATACAAGAATAAGTTCCTATTTATCATGGATTTTGGACAATTTGAGCGAGTAGTATACAGCAAACTCATGGTTATCTATACTCCTCCGTAAAAATCTTGAAATAAAACATATTGAACGACACACAGTAACGTTCACAAACGTTACAAGCAAGTATCTGACAAAAAGAATACTAAATTTTACTTATTCGTCCATGCTTGTCATTTCAAGCCAATAGGTCGAAATAAGTCAACGTCACCTGTCCAGTGGATCTAAATATAAGCGCGTATTTTATCTAAGCTTTCCTTGTATGATATCATACACCTGTTTTGACTTATAGTGAATTATGTTTGTTTTTTACTGATTGCGATATTTTACAAAGCAACCGGAGGAGAGATACTGGATTCGTCTTGGCAGGGATTATATCAGAAATGAAAAAAAACAACGGCATTTTGGCCGGAATTTGCGGGCCGAGCGCCAAACCTGATGAAGCTTGATTACTGGGATTGCAATAGAAATGCTTGATATATAACCATTCGAGTAAATTTTCGTGATTCAATTAACATTAATATTTTGAAGAAAATCTATATGCACCTTACCGGCATCACTGAGAGATATCAGGACACTTTTGGGCATTTAAACATACTTCTCTCCAGGAGATACTGTAATTGCTCACGTGCTCTTTGATTTGGATTAAAATGTCTCCTTACTTATCTCCCTCTCTTCATCTCCTTCTCACTCTGAAACTTGGCTTAGGATGGATGGAGTTACCCCAAACAATTAATACTCATATGAAGCTGCTGCATTTTGTTTTCAAGATGGACGGAATGAGAGGAGGAAAAAGTTGCAATTCCTGTTTTTCCATCGTCGCAAATCTTCACGCTCTTACCACAGGTAACTGCCTACATAGCATGTTATCGCTGGTGGTAGCTGCTCTTTGGTTTCAATTCGCCATCTTCATGTACTGCTTATGAATGAACCATGAAACATTGAATCTGGAATTCTAAAATACAGATTACTGTGATTGAGATTAGAATTTGCAAACTTCTATCCTAAGACGTCAAAATATTGCCATTAAATTTTCTCATTCCCTCCTAGTTTCGGCGGATTGAAGCAGCGCATCGTGCTCGTAGTTTCCTTCTAGGTTGGAAAGGCTACCAGAGAAAATATAATTATACGGTAGACGGTTTATTTCAGTGTATGCGATTAAATGGAGCTTACAGTTTTCATTGCCCGATTTTTCTGTTGTTTTGCCCTTTGCGCGGGATCTTTAACAAATGGCATAGTTAGTAATACTAGCCGTGCTATTGTTGATGAACCATTGACAAAGTGTACGGCTTTTGGGGAAAATGGAAGAGAAACATTAGGTGTTTGTGGCTCTGTGCAAAAACATATTTACGATTGCCCCCCTCTGTACAAAATATACAAAAGTAAACAATTTCTGCTTCTGAGGAACCATTTTTGTAGCCCTCGAGGATCACCTGTGGCTAAGGTACTCACTTGACTTTGCAGCTACTTGTCTCTGATTGCGTACAATATTAATTATGTTTTGACTCATGAAGTTTTTGTATGACTGTTCTAGTCTGGATTGTTTTATATAACAACATCTGTGATTTTCGCAGATTTGTTGTGACATTAGTCAGTATGTTGGAGCGCCGAAGCAGAAACCGGAGCCGTGGTACTGGGAACATAAGAACTTCAGGCTTTTCCCACACGAAAATTGCGGAAAGAATGAATTGGCCTTCATGGTAGGAGATCGTATAATCGGGGGAAATAATGCTGCTCCAGGCCAATTTCCATGGATGGCTCGAGTGGGATTTAAAGGTGTGTGGGACCTGTTTTGTCAAAAAATGAAGTCAAATCATATAATACTTTTATTTGCAACTATAACTTGGGGCATTTGTTTTTCACTGATTGTTTGGTGTATCCTAGACGGAAAGAAGAAGACTTTCCCCTGCGGTGGTAGCATCATAAATAAGCGATACATTCTTACAGCTGCGCACTGCTTTAATAACTTCAATCCGATGTTGTAATTCATCCACCAGTTATTTTCAATTAGTCAAAGAGTTTTTAGTCCGTCAGTAACGGCTACCAATTCCGATTATATTAATCTATTTTTCATAACCGCTTTGCAGGAAGAAGATTGTACGACTGGGAGAGTATAACGTAACTCACAACGAAGCAGAATGTATAACTTCGAACGGTGTAGGAGGGTTTAAACTAGCTTGCGGTAAAGCGGAAGATTACGTAGTTGAAGAAGTTATTGTTCATCCCGGTTACAAATACAACGAAGAAAACCATGGGGCTGTGAATGACATCGCATTGATCAGACTTAAACGTGAAATCGATCTGCTTTCATGTAAGTTTTCCTATTTTACTTTGGAATTTTGGACCTGAAATTCACAGATTACATGCTATGAAAAAGATACTCTGAGAGTATGTTAATGCAATAGGTGACCTAGGGGAAAATCACACGTTGTTTACACCGCATGCAAACCAGCCGCCAGTGAGCTGCCATCCGAGGAAGATGGCTGTAGCTCATAGCTTGGATTTATTTGTTAATTGAAATATCAGAACCCCGGAGTCAAGAAGTAGGAGTAGGAATCGTGGTTTTGAAAAGTCGAATAGGAGTTTATTCCGAACAGGATATGTTTATGGCACTGTATAAACAAGATTACAAATAATTTTGCGTGATTTTGTCGTCTCCCATCCTTCTGGAGTCTGGACGATTGTCTCCTTTCATTTCAATCCTTGATTGCTGAGAGGCTGAGGGTCAGGCAGCTAAGGAAATAGCTACAACATTTTTGCTTTGATCCAATCTAAGTACTTGTTCACTCGAGTGTAAACACCAGGATAACCTGGTTCAGCACACCGAATACCCCAAGAGACAACTCCAATGCTGTACCAGCGGTCTCTAATTTGATGTTGGAGGGGGCCCCCTGCGGAAAATTTGGAATGAAATAGGAATTGCACGTGTGACCAGAACCTGTAGGGTCTAGTCTAGGCTACTGTAATTTTGTTTTAAATCTGCGCCATGTTAGGAATCTCACTCACCCGAATCGCCTTGGCAAGAATCTCGACTTCCAGAACGTACTCCGGCGCATAAGTTTGTATCCTAGGATCAGTTAAGCATATTATAGAAGAAACTAGAACTAACTCACAATTGCAAGTAGGCAATACATACGCTGGATGAGTTTTCGAAAGTACGTACGAAGTCTTGTTGTTTTTGAATTATTCGTAGAATGATTAGAAGTGTGATTTTAAAAAGTGCGGGCCATAATTCAGTTGGTGGATTTGTGTAACTTACCTCAATGGGCTGTGTGTAGGCAGCTTTACAGTCTTCTTGTTTCCAGACAGGGACAATAACTTCCATAAGCACGTTGGATGTAGGACCCCCGTAGTAGATGGTGCCCCATCCAGTCACAATTCCCACTTGGTTAACGAAATCTTGATTTGCTGGTGGCAAGCAAATATGACGTACTTTCTGGTTGAAGTAGGCCGACTGTGCCAATTTTACTACGGCAATATCGTTTAAGTAATTGTATCTGGAATGAAAGAAGGAAAAGTAATGCTAGCTTAAGCTTGAGATTGATATACATACAAATTTTCAAGGGATTATTTATCTAGTCTTCATCCTTTTATATTTTTCAATTAGGTTCATTCATACGCTGTAGCTGTATATATTTACCTGTTGTAGTCTTCATGGAGAATGATAGAAGATACGCTAAAATCCTTTGCAATGGAATCGTTCTTGCTTGCAAAATCATATTCACCGAGGCGGATTTTAAGATCTTGCGCGGCGAAACTGAAATTTTTTCATTCCATTCATTCATAGGCTAGAGTAGCTGTAGATGCCATTTTTAAATTCAGTAGTTTCCGAACTAGTATAGCAGTCCCAAATTCAAACATTTAAAGCTGGACAAACATAGATTTCAAAATCCTTACCCATCCACACAATGAGCTGCTGTAAGCACGTAAAATTCCGATATTAGGACACCACCGCAGTAATGCCCAGCTCTGTCTTCACTAAACAATTAAGTACAAAAAAGGTTATAAAATTTATCATTTCTATCAGTCTTTCATTTGTTACTTGAAAACCTTTCTGAACTTACGCTGCATCTTCGGCCCTCAATAAGGCAGCCATCCAAGGCCATGCCTTGGGGTCAGCAGGTCTGCCACCGACAATACGAGGTATCTGCTTTTCACTTACTCCACAAGGCCTTGGACCTGTACCGAAGCTTACGTTAGGAGTCACTGGCCTCCGGGTAGTGGCAGAAGGTTTTGCTGTAGGTTTGGGGCCGGCCTCTGGGCCACTAATTGGGCAACACACTCCTACGTAGGTGTTTTCGACCAGACAGGAGTATTGCAAGTAAGCGTAAAAGTCATTCTTGAATGTCTCCTGAACACATCGTTCTAAATGCTTGCAGTTACCCCGTTCGTTTAAAGGAGTTCGGCAGGGTTGATATTGTTCGTTTGGCTGTAAAAAATATGAAATACTGAATAGGGCGAGACTTGCAATCAAAGATCTTAAGTCCTAGGTTAGACAGGTGCATAGGGAAATGGTTACCGGATCTCGAGCAAAGTAAAAGAACCGACTTTCTCCATTTTCCTCTTTGAGAATGATGCCACTGCGGTTGTAATATTCTGAATTCCAGTTCACTCCGACGGGATCTTCTTTGTTGACATTACTCACGTTTTCTGGACAGTTTCCAGAGTCACCACTGGGATTGCAACCCATGTTCTGGATTTTATTATTTTCAATATTTGTGGGGGCCACTGGTGCACCACCTCCGCCTGATCCTCCTAGCTTCAAGTTTAGGAGAGGAACGTTCAACAAGCCTAAATCTAAATTTAATCCATTTCCACTATTTGCATTAGAATTGCTGCCTGTGTTAGATGATCCTTGCGCTTTTGGAGCGGTCATGGTGGAAGGTCTCTTGGTAGTCGTGCCCCGATTTGCTAAACCAAATTTCGTCCTTTTATAGTACATTGCAGGTATGCGTTAGTTTGCACAGAGAAAATGAAGCAAGCTATTATATATACAATGTAAAAACGAATATTTTATGCGATTCGCGTCTTACCTCCCAGCAGACCTCCGAGACCTCCCAGCAATCCACCCTGCGCTAGAAAAGAAGGTAAAGGGGACATTTTAAAATCCAATCGTTTCGACTCAAACCGAGTGTTAACTTGAAAATTAATTTGAGGGCTTCTCAAAACTTACCATTAGCTTGGGTAGATAAGAAGAGTACACATGAGAAAATGACCAATTTCATTTTAAATGTTTTCTTAGAATATTAAGGAAATTGGCAAAAGTTTCAATCAAGAAATCGCGAGACTCAAACTGCGAAACTTGGTTGGTGATGATGGCATGGCCGTGAATGACGTTCAAGGGTAAGGGCAGTAACAAAGTGAGCTTAAAATTGATGCTGTGGTACTGCTTAGATCTTCAAGACACATACTGTTGAGAAACTGAGAGACTAGTGGTTACGAGTCTATTACAGGTAAATAGGTGTCTTTAAATTTAATCTATACACCTTTAAGCACCTAACCCTTGCACATTTAGAACCATATACCAAGGTGAGCTGTTATGCAAATAGCTTCCACCTCATCTGATGACCATTTGTACGTAATGTTAAACGAGTTTTTTGCGAATCCATGGAACAATGATTTGGAACTACTACAGTCTGGGAAACTTGTTTCCTCGTTGGATTCCTCGTAAAAAGGCAAAATAGGCTTTAAGGTTTCTGATCTATGCTTTGCACATAGCTGGCTACGATTGACACTGTTTTTCATATTCGAAACCAAACAGCGCGTCGTGTAATTCTGACTGTTGCGTGTCTTGCGTTAGGAAGAACAAGTAAAATTCCTACACATAAAGCTTCGCCAACTTACCAGTACTGAAGGTTTGATACGTATTACTCCGGAAACTTTCTAAAAACAACGTTTCAGTTAAAAGTTAAAAACGAGTTATTTTCATCAAACAAAATTACAAACTGCATCTGATAAGTTACCAGGTTTAATGCTGAAATATTAGCAAGGTTGAACTTTTAAAAATTCTATAGTACTAAAAAGTTCCGAGTAGAAACTTGTGTCGCCGAAACGCATGTCCTGTAGAATGAAAAATATTTCTACTACAACTTGTAATGATTTTCAATGTGCAAATTAATCGTAAAATTTTGTCTTTTGCATTCAGATTTTACAAAACCAATATGTCTGCCGTTTGTTAAAGAATATGGTCTCGGGGAGAAGCTGGACGACCGATATTTGATCCGACGAAATCTGAAATGGAATGAAAAACTTCAAGTTGCTGGGTGGGGCCTTGTACACCATGAAGATCCAAATGGCAGCAACGTCCTTAAGTTTGTCGCACTACCTTTCAAACCTCTGGTTGCCTGTGAATTCGTTTACAGAGACAACATATTAACGAAGGAAATGGTAACTAAGAATAAATGATCAAATTTATTTTTAGGCACCTTATACGTTATAGGTTCAATTTACGGACTAATACTCGAATTTTCTAATTACTTTCAGCTATGTGTAGGCGGATCTAAAGGTGCAGACTCATGCCTTGGAGATTCGGGGTCGCCGTTAATGGAAAGCGTCGTCGTTGGACAAGACGCCTTGCAGTTTCAAGTTGGCATTGTATCGTTTGGCAGAACACATTGCGGGCTAGGAGGAAGTCCTGTGATTTATACAAGGGTCAGAAACTATCTCTCATGGGTATTAGATACCGTTCGGCAGTAACTACCTGTATTAGTAGACTACGAAGCACTTCTAAATAAAAATTGATTCACTATAATCTTAAATGCAAACCCAAGCTCGATGTAATGAAACTGAAACAAATACACTGTACACAGCGATAATAGGGTTAGACTTTTTCATGGCCGGACCATGGCCCATGGCCAGATAGTAACCCGTGGCCCGTAACCAGTAGACTTTTGGCTTTAAAAACCCTGCGCAACTGCAATGTTGAAATGTTGCATCAGGACCCTTTACATTGTGTACAAACGTTGTAATTAGGAATGTAAGCAATGGGAGGTGCAATCAGCTGTTTTAATTTTTGATTGGTTGGGTGGGCGTAGCTGTTTCACGGGAGAAAAAATATATTTCCCCGGAAGTGAGCAAAATTGTGAGCAGTTGCGGGGTTTTCAAAACGATTGTTGCCTCTTTCCGATCGCCTTTGATTTGCATAGGCTGGCTTAATAGCTCACATTCAGCCCAGCCACCGACTGTACACACGGTTTACCCTGTTCACGAGCGTTAGCGGTCATTCCTACAGATCCCCATGCTGTATTGGTAAAACTGCACCTTGCATCGAATCCGGTATTGAGCAGACCGATGGTTCGTTAGCTGCTGCTGTATAGGGAGCGTTCATTTCAATGTCATGCCACTAGGTCCTTGGTCTTTTCGTTCGCTTGCAAGCATATACTTAACGTTTAAGCGCATACGAACTTCGTGAATGAAGCCATTTACTAGCTTACAACTATAAGTAAATTGGAATTGCCACAGTGGCAGTTAAACATTTCAACCTTGAATAGTTAGTTAGTTAGTTAGTTTATTTACAAATCGTTTTGGCCGAATACCATTGGCTCAGCCTTTACGATTTCCATTACATTCATTTAATTACATTGGGTTTAGATAATAATGATCCTATTAGTTGTCTAGCTATACTTAGCGTTATATCTCCTCTCTTTTCTTACATACCTCTATCCAAAAATTATAAATCAGATGTAATTTGTCGTTGGCATCCAGATCCTCACAATTATTTTGATAAAACATGTCTTTACACCTGTACTTAGTGGTAAGATCGCTAATACTTTCCCGTTCAGCAACATAGTGGGTACAAATACACATGACATGATACACGTCTTCAATCTCGTCTAATACACAGTACGGACATTTGTAATTACGCTTACTATTATTCCATCTTAACCAAATGCCGTTTAATCTTATGACTTTCCCGTTTACTATTAAATACCTTTCTCCACATGTCATGCTCTGGGCAAATCTAACAATTGACCATCTGTACATTTTCATGAAGTTAGCTGCCTTGAACCAGTTTAGTTTCTCATTTGAGCACTTATTCCTTTTCGATTCCTCAAAACAGTGACGTAATATCACCTTTCCCTCATTTAAAATCCTAAACATAAATCTTAGGACTATTTTAGTAATCTGCAGCTTAATACTTTGAGTTCCCGTTTCGAGTCTCAGAAAATAGGCAGGGGTTAAGTTTGTACAGTTCAGTAGTTTGCGTAAAAAACTCGTTTGAAGAGTCTCTAATTCCTCAGTATAGCAAATAGCCCAGGTGTGAGCCGAATACAATAAAATAGATTTTACAAGAGCTTGGAAAAGCTTGAGATGATTCTCTATACATGTAATTTTTGCTCTGTAGAAAATGTCAAATAGTGCTGCTTGCGCTAGTCTAGCCTTTTGCTTGAAGGTGTTGTACGTAGTTACATGCATTCCTGAAGTACTAAATGGTATACCTAAATACTTATACGTGCTGGTTCGCTTTATCTCCTGTCCTTCCCAATACCATTTCACTTTTTTGCTAATCGACCCCTTACCGAATGCCAGAACATTAGTTTTACTTAAGTTTACTCTAAGGTTATTTGTATTTAAGTATTCAGATAAACAATTGATTTGGCGTTGCAACATGACAGGTGTTTCAGCAATCAGTACCAAGTCATCCGCATACATGAGTATCTTAACTTCTAGTCCATTCACACTTACACCGCGCCCATTACATTTCTCCAGTTCATCAACCACATCATCTATAAAAAAGTTCCACAGTGGGGGAGAAATAGTTTCACCTTGCCATATCGACTTACTTATTTGAATGGGTTCCGTATACCCTTCCTGTCCTCTTACTCTAGTTACCGCACCTGTATACAATGCTCTTATTTTCTCCACAAACTCTTTAGGTATCCCTCTACTCACTAGCTTACGCCATAATTGCGTATGGTTTACAGAATCAAATGCTGCTGACAAATCTACAAAGAGTGCGAAAACACGCCTGTTCTTATTTCCAACATACTTCTGATTTCAACCTTGAAAATATCTGGAAGGCCAAATATAAGATTCTGTTCCATCCATTAGCTTTGTAAGGATATACCTGCATATCATAATGTGACTATGACCCAGAATTGCGTAACGGATTTGGCGGAGACTCATAGCAGGTCCAAATTCTCGGGAAGCTACTCTGCAACGTTAAAAAGCTGCACTGAAAATCTCGCATCACCGCACCGCGACCTGTACATATACTTATCCTCTCCTGTATGGGATACCATTTGTTAGTTTGATGGAGTGTGTGCCCTCTCCCTATTTTCCCTCATGTACCTACCATGCTTCAGATAGAGCCTCGTCCATTTACATGCAATCCGAAGCCACATCTCACCTTCCTAGTGCGCAGGCATCCATCTTCAGCAATCCACCATATTGTTTAAAGCATCCTCCATATTGTTTAACGCATCCGCCATATTGTTTAACGCATCCGCCATTTGGCGTTAATGCACCCGCCACATTGTTTAACGCATCCGCCATATTGTTTAACGCATCCGCCATATTGTTTAACGCATCCGCCATATTGTTTTATTGTGAGGTCAACTTATGCCTCTCCTCCTCTCCTCCTGTAATTGGGAAGGTGACGTGGTTTTCGTAAGCGAAAACTGAAATACCCGTAATTGGGCTTGTTCTCAAGAATACCGCAAGTGGGAGTTCTTTTGAATGAGTAGACGAACTCAGGGTTGAAAGAAGAAAGATTTAATTAAGACAAGGTAAGTGTCCCTTCCAGTGGTGGGTAATAGAAGACCTCGACTGGAAGAGATGCTACAATATATATATATAAAATATCATCCCTCTCCTCCTCTTCTCCCGCTCCGGGTACGCTCTCCAGGCTGCGTCTCTTAGCACCCGGGTAGGAGAAGACGGGGAGGGATGAAACGTCAAAATACAGACCTCACAGTTTAATGCATCCGCCATATTGTTTAACGCACTGACGTTATATGACGGCTGCGTTAAACAATATGGCGGATGCGTTAAACAATATGAGAAGTTTCATTCTGTACATTGATAGAATTTTATTTTTCTCTTTCTTCCATACACTAGGGTCCAAGCTCTTCCATACTTCTTCTTCAATACAATCGGCAAGCTCTACTTTAAATTGTTTAGCCCAATTGTATCTTAAAGTACCCTTTTCATTCCATATATATTTTTTACAATCAGTTATGAGATCATTCTGCGAGCGTTCACAAAGGCTTATTACGTAACCCAATGCTTGCTTGATTACCTTTTCTTTTAAATCATAGACATTATTCTCTAGTCTTACCATAAAGTTTGGGGTACTTTTTGGTAATCTTAAATATTTTTTAAGAAAGTACACATTCAATTTATCAAACCTATCTAGATATCTCATTCCCCAAATGTGTGAACAGTATAGAGTAAGGCTCATTGCCATTGACATGAATAGCTTGTATTGTACTTTGCTGCAGGGTAGTTTACTTTTGGTTCGTATTGGCCAGAGCGCATGCACCCCGTTTATTCCTTTTTGTATAAATAAATCCGTATTATTGTCGAATACGCCACTAGGATTCATAACAATGCCCAAGTACTTATACTCTTTCACGATATCAATTTTCTGCTTTCCCCATTTAAATACATCATATTTGCTATCCCTCCCTCCACGCTTAAATATCA
The DNA here is from genome assembly GCA_906901655.1 of Sminthurides aquaticus. Lineage (NCBI taxonomy): Eukaryota > Metazoa > Arthropoda > Collembola > Symphypleona > Sminthurididae > Sminthurides > Sminthurides aquaticus. The sequence continues at coordinate 3,237,871 of CAJQTT010000014.1, read as the reverse complement.
TCACCTTGGATTTTTCGAGATTAATAGTCATATCATTAATAGCAAAATAACTATTGAGCCTATTAATTTTACACTGCAAGTTGTCCCTGTCTGTCGCCATTATTATAATATCGTCCGCAAAAAGTAGCAGATGAGCCTTCTGATCTCCTATGTACAAAGGTGTAATTCCTGATTTATCAAAGTACTTGAATATATCATTTATCATGATTAAAAATAGTTTTGGAGACATGCTTTCTCCTTGACAAACGCCCTCCGTCATTGGAAATTCCTGTGTCCTGCTTTCACCCACTCTGACACAACCCTTCATGTGGTCATACATATACTTTACAACCTTTATAAATTTAGTGCTAACATTTACATCTTGTAGTTTTTTCCATAGTCTTCCTCTGTCTACCTTATCAAACGCCCCCTTGAGGTCAACGAAAAAACAATAGAGTTTCTTACCATGGTCTAGCTGCCTATGGATTGCACTCATCATTACAAATAGGTGATCAGCGCAGCTTTTACCTGTTTGATATGCTGCTTGATAATTGGATATTACATTGTTAATTTGGCACCAATTCGTAAGTCTTTCGTTAAGCACTGCTGTAAATAGCTTCAGTATAGTTGGCATTAATGATATTGGCCGATAATTACTTGGCTCATGTTTGTCTCCTTTTTTATAAATAGGACATATCAAGGAGTTCAACCACTTTTTTGGTACTTGCGCTGTTTCATAAATTTTATTAAAAAGTTCCGCTACACCTACAAGAGCATTTTCTGGGAGTGATTGTAGTGCCTCATTTGGTATTGCATCTATACCTGGGCTTTTCCGTTTGCTTAATTTCTTGAGACTTTTTATGATTTCATCTACATTAAATTGTGAGTCTAATGTCTCATCTATTACTTCTTGTCCGTAGGCAAACGTATCTATTTTCTCCGGATGCAAATCCTTAAAATAGTTTTCCCATATCTCAGCAGAGACATTGCACTTCTCGCCCTTTACCCTACTTCTAAACGTATTTATATTTCTCCAGAACTCCGCGCTTGACTTTGTTTCAATAATAATTTCCCTTTGCCATTCAAAGTATTCTTGTTTTGTTATTCTAACAACTTCTCGGAACTCTCTTCTACTCTCCACATACTCCTGTATCGTTTGTTCTCTCGCAAAGGGAACTTCCTTCCTTAGTTTGCTCAAGTTAGTTTTCACTTGTTTCTTTAGTTTCCTGCACCTCATGTTAAACCACCTATTGGGATAAGCCTTATTTGTATTGAAAACTCTGGTCATTCCTAGTTCTGCCATTGCAATTTTTATACTGGTCAGAATACAGTCGCTTTGACTTTCTACAGAATCGCTATCCTTGTCCTGCATTAACTCTTCGACTTTCTCCCTAAATTCCTCAACTTGCTCATTATTCCACTTAGTCCTGGTTGTCAGCACATTCTCCTCTTTTCTGGGAATACCTGTCCAAAGGATGGGCATGTGATCAGAACTACTCGATTGGAGGACTTCAAAGCTTAGCGTGTTGTAAAACATAGGTTCATTTAACAGACAGTAATCTAGAACACTGGTTATAATCTCTTTTTGACGTATGGTTCTTAAAAATGTGGCTTTACCGCTCTTATCTCCTGCTATGCTTCCATTTCCTATTATAAGTTCCGTGCTGCTGCACATGTCGACTAAATTCTTTCCTCTTATATTTAATTTTGCGTCCTGCGAATTTCTTTGTAGAGCTCTGAAAGATTGGTTTTTTCCAGTTCTAGCGTTCATATCCCCTAGCAGTATCAGTCTATGTTCCTTACTTATGTGTTTTACAATGTTACCTAATTCATTTATATTAGTTGAAATTTTACCATCAAGATAGCAAAAAATACAATCCATAATCTTCTTATCATAATTAATTTCAATGTGACATAGACCGTTTTGCTGTTTCTTCACAGCAAATGACATTAAGTTATTACTTATTCCTATTATCATTCCTCCTGAAGGTCTACCTGGACCATGATTTTTAACCGCATGAATATTTACAATCTTATAATCGCTTATAATTCCTTCTTTTAAATCCTGTACTTCCCAGGATTCTGCTATACAAAATAATAGAGGTTTGTACTTACACAATAATTTTCTTATCTCACTTATTTTTTCCATTAATCCGCCGTTCAAGTTCCAGTATAGAAGCCGGTGTCTGTAGGTTTTGGTTTGACGTCAATCCTGCTCCATTTGCTCCACCACCTCCCCATCTTTCACTACATAGAGTTTGCTATTAATCCAAAGTCTTCCTCCCACCATTTTGACTTCCTGATTTTGCTCTTGTGCTTCTTTCTTCTTCTTTACGAGTAGATTCCTGCGTTTTCTTTCTTAAAATGGCAGATCCTCCGAAATGCTTAAATTCATTCCCCTTAGATTCTTCACATTGGCAAACACTAGCTTTCTCCCACCTTCATGCGGTACCACTTTCACCGGGCGATTCATGGTCCCCTTTCTCCCCACTCTCCATACTTCTTTTATTACATTTGGCGCCACTTTTAATGAGTCTTTAAATATGCTATTCACTTTAGTGTTTAGATTACTCAGGGACTCATCTTCCATTCCATTAACGCCGTATATGATGATGGAGTTCTTGTTTTTGTCCATTTCTAGTTGCAGTATCCTTTGCATCAGCTTCTCTTGCATTTTATGTAGATGTTGGTTCTGAGTCTTCAGTGTTGCAATGTCTTTCTCATTTGCCTCAACTTTTTGAAGCAGTTCATCATGGTTACTTTGTATCGTAGATTGCACTGTCACAAGAGTCTCCTTAATCCCCTTAACTTCTGCTGTCATCGTCATCATAGTCTGGAACATTTGGTGTATCTTCGTTCTAGTTTCTTCATCCATTAAACAATATGGCTGATGCTTTAAACAATATGGCGGATTACTAAAGATGGATGTCAGCGCAATAGGAAGGTGGTTTAGAATTGCATGTAACTGGACGAGGCTCTATCTTAAAAATGGTAGGTACATGCGGGAAAATAGGGAGAGGGCACACACTCCATCAACCGAATACATGGTATCCGATACTCCTGAACACACGATTTACGCTGTGCACACGCTTCAGTGTGAAAGTAAGTACATCACTTAGTCAATGGAACTGGAAATAAAATGAAACTGATTCCGTAGGAGTTGATTCAAAAGTCAAAACGATACGGGTGCTTCAAATACCAGGTAAAAGTCCAATTTGATTTTGGCTGCACGAAGTAGCAAAATCTAATTTTGCCTGCAGTATGATGGCGTAGTGTAATTTTGGATGCATTACCATGACTGAATCGAATATAAACTGGAGTAAAAACGCTCTATTTGATTTTGGTTGTGCAAAAACAGTAGAATCCAATTTTGACCCATCTTGTTTTTATCCCGCATCTCATTTTCATTGCAGTAAAATGGCCGAATCTGATTTTGGCTGTGCTAAAGCAGCCCTATCTGATTTTAACTGCAGCTAAATTTCTGAATCTAATGTGTTAGGGTATGAAAGCTAAATTTCAATGTAAAATAGTTTTAGATTTTATGGAGTGATCGCGGATCTCTTCATGATATTCTTGTAGAGAAAGAAAAGGGCTTTCGAATGGTATAACGTATTGGTAAATACAATTACAATCAACAATTAGTTAATTGTAGTTAAAGATGACTAGTAGAGATCAGGCGGGTATGTCGCTAAGGATGATAGGGAGAAGGGAGAGGAATGAAACGCTCCATAGAGGAGCAAGAGGTTAGGACTTCTCATGGGAGAAGAGAAACGATTAGTTGTCGCGTTGGAGCAGCTGAGAAGAAGTTAACATATGTATATGTTAGTAATATCATAGGTAGAAACGTGGAGAGAACGTTTCCTGTGAGAAAACGTTCTCGCATGATTCAGCTATTTCTAGAAAGGAGGGATTCAAGTAATGGATCCCGAACAAGAAGGACGTGTGAACACTGCGGTGTAAATCGGTTGGCAATTTCGGAGAAATAAATATCAAGACAAAGGATTCGGGAAACAAGTTAATGTGTGCATTGGTTAACTAATTATAATTACATTAATATTAACGAAAAGTACATTAATTTATATAGCTTTATTATTATATAGCCTCTTTCGAGGACAAAAGGTGAAGTGACTCAGACATGATGTTTGCTGTAGTTAAATGGCTGAATCTGGTTTTGACTGCGTGAAACAACTGAACATATATTTGGCTGCAGTTAAATGGCTTAATCTGATTTTGACTGCGTGAAACAACGGAATCTGATTTTGGTTACAGTTATATGGCTTGATCTGACTTTGACTGTGCAAACATGGCATAATCTGGTTTTGACTGCGCGAAAATCGTTGAATCTGATTTCGACTGCGCGAAAACAGTTGAATCTGATTTCGACTGCGCGAAAACAGCCGAAGCTAATTTCAATGTAAGAAATTACTTAAATAAACATCTCCTTATCGTACCTTTTCTAACAAATGTCTTTGTTAAGTATAGCTATAGCAGAAACTGGACTATAAAAGGCAAATTGTTAACGGCTTTCACCAATTGCTATAGGGATTTCGCCCCATACTGAATAGTAAATACAACATTTTGCCTATTTCGTAAATCTAAATAGATTCTATTGAATATAATATTTAATTATCAAGTATATCGACTAGTATATAACTAAAATGTAAAAATGTTGACGGCTATCGCCGATCGCAATAGCGATTTCGCCCCATAGTATATACTATGTTCATTTTTCGGATATATAGTAGATTTATATAGATTCTAATAGATATTTTCTATGTATTTAATGTATATCTACTAGTATATACCTAAAATGTCAAATTGTTAACGGCTTTCACCGATCGCAATAGCGATTCGGCCCCATAGTATATACTATGTTCATTTTTCGGATATATAGTAGTTTTATATAGATTCTTATAGATATTTTCTATATATTTTATGTATATCTACTAGTATATAACTAAAATGCCAAATTGTTAACGGGTTTCACCGATCGCAATAGCGATTCCGCACCATAGTATATACTATGTTCATTTTTCGGATATATAGTAGATTTATATAGATTCTAATAGATATTCTCTATATATTTAATGTATATCTACTAGTATATAACTTAAATGTCAAATTGTTAACGGCTTTCGCCGATCGCATTAGCCTATTTTTCAAACCGGCAAAAACCGTGAAAGTGAAAGTGGAAAGCTGTGAAAGTGAAAGTAAATAAGGGAATATCACACACACAAATGTTAAACTTTCCCGTTGAACGTATAGCCCTTCCGACGAAAGCAAAGCTCTACAGTCAAAAATATAGCTCTTAAGCCGAACCAATAGCTCATACCTAGTCAAACCTATAGAACCACTCCGAATGAAAGTGGAAAAACTTGAAAGTGAAACTGGAAAGCCGTGGAAGTGAAAGTGAAAGAGGGAATGGCACACACAGACGTTGAGATTTATAGTATAAAAGACTAGCTTGGCTACCCGGCTTCGCCGGGGGGCTCTTCGTATCAAACCGTTCTACACTAATTCTATTTGGCCACACATATTTGCTGCATACGTTCTTTCAATGCATAGCAGTAGGTATGAGTCTTTGTTAAGTACGTGTCAACAAAGCTAATATTAGATTGTTTAACTTTTAGCTATTTGGAAGTATCTTTGAATGTGAATATTTTTAGATTCACGCGAGAATTGGAGAATTACGTAACGATATTCTTGTAGAGCAACGGTGCAAAGGGGCTTTCGAATGATTAGTCACTGTGTTGGACTATTCAAAAACAATTAGTTAATCTGAGTAACTAACTACCACAATTAAGGTATTTAGAAGCACAACGAAAACATGCATAAGTTTTTGCAATTTATTGATTGAAAAAATGAATGAATAGTATTTGGGCCATAAAGCAGCCTGAGACGTCAATTTAGCACTTGGGTGTACACAACATTCTTCGTTTCATTGTTTGTTTCCGTTAAAACAAACAATTGCGTTGGATCCATTACTCTCGACATTCCAACATATAACTGTCCATGCGAGAAACACTCGTCCTGTAGATCCAGTCCAGTTACTTTCAATGATTGCCCTTGAGATTTGTTGATAGTGATAGCAAACGCGAGTCGTACAGGAAACTGGAGTCGTCTGAAAGAAAACGGCAGATCAGTTGGTATTAGAGGAATACGGGGAACGAAAACATCCTCACCTTCAAATGTTCCTGCCAGGATAGTCGCATCAATGACGTGTTTATGGAGTGGCTTGATATTAAGCCTTGTGCCATTGCACAATTTCCATGGGTCTAAATTTCTCAACAGCATTACGGGGGAACCCACTTTTAACTCTGAGTAGTGTAACGGAACTCCAGTGGGGTCCAGTGAATTCAGGAACTCAATGGTATAACTTGTAGCTTCATCTTCGTTGACACACCTATCAATAGAAAGGAATATTCGTGATTCTGCGACAATTTTCTTCTGAATGGAATTGTTGATTTCTTCGACTTTGATGTTGAGAGGTGTTTGTATTGCGCGTTGCTGTAGCCATTTCCTATTGTGAATATTGGCCATAATTGGGGAAAGACGCATTGGCGCTCATCGATTTATCGTTAGCGAAGATGTGGGGGAAGATAGGAGAACTAGCGAAGAAGTAGGGGCGAAAAAGTAGCGGAGGAGGGGGGGGGGGTTGGGGAGGGTGGAGATACCCTTGCGGGGACGCGCGAAATTCAAATATTCCTCGCCTGAATTCCGTGGAGTAACACACGTGTGGAAATAACTTGAAGCAATTATTTAATTTAACTGTTAATTACAGTGTAATTCAACTGTTTGTGTGTGTGTGTGTGTATGTGTGTGAGAGAGAGAGTTGGTTAAATAGTGTGTTGTGATAACAGGATTTAAGGTAAGGTTTCAATTCACATATATTTTAATATGTGTATTAAGTTACACGATAGTCCATGCGGTATAGTTTTACACGACACGCCGTAGTACAATATTGGCGAAGCTCTTCACATTATACTATCGGGTGACTGATCTAAGGTCTTATATGAGATACCGTTGTACAAAATTGGCGAAGCTCTTCACTCATATAATATAAGGTGTCGGACTTATTTCGTTATGAGACACCGTTGTACAAAATTGGCAGAGCTTTTCGTGTGAAACTATTTCTTCTACACATGTGACTTATTCGTAAATATGTGATTTATGATTACAGATGCCTTGTTTAAGTAAGGACAGCTGCCAAGACTGTCTCAAAGCGGGATGCTATTGGGGCAACATGTACGGTGGAGGTACCCAATGTGTTGACCACATGTGGGACTTTGTCGGTCAAGTTGTCGGGATTGTAGAAGATCTACTTGGATGTCCTACTGATGTTCAAGTCTCTCCATTCCCTGGCTGGGGTATTGCTATCATCGTTTTAGGTGAGTAGTATATTATTTTAGTTTCCCAATCGTTAAATGTTTACCTTGGAAAATTAACGATTATGAAAATGGTAGACAATTACAAAATGGTGGATGATAACAAAATGGTGTATGATTACAAAATGGTGGATGATTACAAAATGGCTGATAATTACAGAATGGCTACCGATTACAAAATGGCTACCGATTACAAAATGGCTACCGATTACAAAAAGGCTACCGATTACAAAATGGCTACCGATTACAAAATGGTTACCGATTACAAAATGACTACCGATTACAAAATGGTTGATAATTACATTTGACGGGATGAGGACGCTTTTAAAATGGTGTGTGATAAGAAATATGAAATATTGAAAACTTACATACCACCTATGCTTGTAACAATGTGAATCGCTATTCCGATAGTTGTTAACATTTAAAACGTTGTGTAATTAGTTAGATATCTGAATGGTGGTGGCTCAGTAATGTTTTTACTTCACTTTATTTATGAAGGTGATTTTCTTATGTGTTATAGGAATTACGATACTCCTTGGAGTGGTACTCCTCACCCTATTCTGGAGACCCTTGCGAGCCTGGTGGCAAGGTAGACCCGTTCGGATCCAAGACGTGAACGTGCCAGTGTTCCGTCTACAGGAGCTCATGGAAGGTAAGATTCCCATAATTTTAAAAGAATACCAAGTACTCAGTGAAATGTTAATGTAATGACTACCTTACATGAACCTAACATTTTTTGTTTTTCAGATGGGATCATGGAAGAACCCGAGCCCAGATACGTGGAAGATCCGACTGAAGTTGTAGCTGTGCCTTCAAGCAGAACCAGATCCGGAAGAGCATACAATTAAAATTTGTTGAACCAGAACGATCTCCAATAAAGTACAAAGAATAGACATAATCTGAAACTATGTGTTTTCATTTTGAAATAACTAAATGGTGGTTTATGTTACCATACTTGACCCAAGCAGATGCTTACACACGGAAGGATAGTCCTCGTGGTATTTAGGAGAAACAAAGTTATGTGATGTCACGAAATGTATTTCCAGCCAATACTATAACTTTATTTTATTTCTTAGTTCAATAAGTGTTCTGTCATATTCTTGTAAAATTTTAATCAACCCATCTTTACCATCCAGTAATAATTCAAAAAGCTCGCTAGCACGTTCTACCCTGATATGTGTAACCCATTTAAAATAGTGAGGAAGTAATTTTTGGATAATGTACTCTCGCCTGCTTGGAAACTTACGAGGACATGACTTGGCATAACCGTTATGTTCCCATGCCCGTGCTAGATAAAGTATTACTACATGATTTCTACACCGCATCAAGAAACACACAACATAACAGTAATATTTTCCTTCAAAGATGTTTCTTCTGTGATGAAGGCCGCAACATGTTGGACAATCTGGAGAGAAAAGAAATCCTGATTGAAAAAGTTGAAAAAATTTGTTACAATGGTAAGACCGTAGAAGACCTTAAATTAACTTACCGGCTGCAGTCCTTTGATAGTTACATAGGACAAAAACCGTTTGATTTCTCCCCGCTGAAATAATTCGATTAGTGTTCTGGTAATGCTTAATCAGAATCGGATCCGTGAAGTCCCCGCCCTTCCCGGGGAAGAAACATGTTGTCGGCATCAGTAGCGATGAATCCAAGAAGAGGCCGTTTTAAGTTCGGTCGACCGGATAAAGATGATGGACATTCAGGACAAGAACTGAGTGTTGTGACACACACAGCACAGACTGGGATGTGGCCGCAAGGAATAAGAAGAATAAATGCGGGTCGTTTTTTGCAAATCTTACACTTGTCGAAATCTTCTTGTGACTGGATCTTAGATCTTACATATGTGTACATGTAGCTACAGCCATACTTTGTTGACATCTGATGAGCAATGTGGTCTTCAATCAAATTCTTTTCCTTTGCTTCTTCGAAATCGGGGATACTATAGCTGCAAGCAAAGCAAACAGCTCGATCGTCTTCCCAGAAAAATCCAGCCTCAGCAAATTTATGTATTTGATCCCCGTCCTGCAAGTCTGGAAAGCTTTGGAGTCTAGCTTGGAAGTGTCGATATATAGGGTGATGATACTGGTCGTAGAGTCTGATTTGCAAATCACCGACAAGTTTATTTTCAATAACTTGTAAACGATTCTCCATGTACGATGCAGCTATTGTAGCTTCTGGACTTAAGGCAATATTTCCCACGTCTTCACCGAATATAAAAGGACACTCGGGGTTAAAGTTAAAATGTTTAACACAAGGGATCTCGTTTGTTTTCCACACAGGAATTTTCACACTACAGAATGCACATTGCAAGGTGTCAGTTTGATCCGCCCAGTGTGTAAAGTAAAGGCCCGTTCTAGCACATTCCACGGCTGATAATAACAAACAGCTTTGATCCAGTCTTGTAAAAGTTTGAAGACGGTTTAGTTCTATCTTATATTTTGGATCCGGGACGCATACCAAAGCTTTAATTTCCTCGTCTTCAATAACCAGGCTAGCTGCAGGTGAGCTTTCTTCGGAGACGCCAGCAGGAGCTTCAACATGTTCAGACAAAGAACAAATTGTAGACATGCTCCCCGAGGAGAAATAAGACGGTTTACCGCGTGAAATTGGCAGGAGTGGAGATAGGGGGGTCGAACTGAAGATTTTTCCTTTAAGAATTGTACAACTCTGATCAAGTTTAGCAAAGCTTCCTGGAGGTACTACCTCTTCTTGATTAGACGGGCTGTGAAGCTTGGTGGGGAATTTTAGGTACTTTTTAGCCTTGCTGAGACCAGGTGGGACGTTCTCCTTGTTATCCTCGTGGAAGAAAGAGCGGTTCATGGACAAAAATGGAGGCTTGCCGCCTGACGGTTTGCTGAATGCCATGTCTGTTAGACTGTGTTTTCTGTAGAGAAGCTTTATCTCGACTGATGTAGTAACCTGAAATACATATGCTTTTATCTTGTTTGAATGAGAGAAATGTTAGCAGGGCCTGTTAGCTCGGTGGTGTTGTGATGAGCCTTGTTGGATGCGAATTACTTTGGTAAGTGGTGATTCGAACACTGGCATGTTATCAAGTTAACAATAAGGTACTTTATTTTTGTATCATTCTTGTTACAATTAAAACATAATTGGAGCACCCGTTAAGGTCCCTATGGCCCCGTTTTTATTCCAAAACATAGTCAAGTGTTAAGGGTATCAATCTCCTCACGTATTCTCTCCAACACTTCAATTACCTCATCCAAGTACTGAGGATTAAAGTAGTAACTTTGATTCGTTCCATCCAATGCAGGTTTCCTCCGCGCGAAGAAAATCCATCCGATATAATCTGAAAATATTTTTTCTTCTTAAATTCCTCTCTTATTCGCTCCTTGCAATATAATTTGAAATGTTTTTGAAAAGTTACCTAATGTCATAACCTCGGCAATCATTACATCATCATTGATAAGATACCAATATTTAGGATTATAAAACTCTGGTTTCTCGGGGTTTGAAGCATCTTCCGGGTTGTCAAGAGAAGTATCCACTCCAGAAGATTTTTTATATTTCGGTTCGGTTAGAACACAATCTTCCACATGTTCACAGAGTGACATTCCGTTATCTGATTTGTTCTATTAAGAATATTATGTAATAATTTCGTTTATATATTATAACACCCTCATTTTATCCAAGACAGATATGACATGCTTTAAATATGTCACCTTGAAATAGAAGTTGTGTAGAGGCAAACCATCCAAAGGTTTGTTTCCGCAGAATACATACCGAAATCCGTCTACGCAAAAAGCAGAATTAATCTTAATATTCAGGATAAATTTAATATGACTTCAATCTTACCTTCAGCATACGCCCACCGGAAGTACAGATCATCATTTATCTGGTAGCAGGAATCTTTAATGGAGAATAGCATGTCCTTGGGAGAGTTCAGTGGGATTAAAATTTCCGTATATGGTTGACGAGGGTTCTCAATTATGTCGAAAAGAAATTTACCCTCAGACATGGACTCACTGTTGGAATATGAAGCCATGATTCTACGTTAGATAAAGTCTGTAAGCACTGCTTTCTCAATGTGTGTGTTGTGCAAAAGCTGAAAACCGAATGAATGTGTTCCAACGCTACATTGTTTATATACAACCCGGACAACCCTCGAAAGCGAAATAAATCTTTGTATGTGATTATGTAAGGTTTCTTGAGATTAATCTATAGATACATGTAATTAGCTTAGTGGTGTACATGCCGGTGACTAAACGTGAGTTGTGGCGGATGAGCGCTGTTTCAATTCCAAGGAAAGTCTACTAAGTTAATTGCATGTATCAAACTTTTGATTTTTATTGTAACAAGTGTTGAGGTAGGTACAATATAATAATTGAATCTAAAGTAATAAATCTTGAGCTCCAGTTAAGGTCCCTTTGGCTCCTACTCCGTCTTTCAGACTACTCATTGTCTTCAACATTGCGAGGTTCTTGTGGTGGAGGCATGGATGGGTAGCTATCCCTTTCTTCCTGTAGATGTTCGTGAACTGTGATCATGTCGTCCAAGTGTTGCATCTGGTGGGAAAAGCGGTAGAGAAACGGGTTGCCCTCCAAAGTTTTTGCGTTCCTCCCGTAGAACACATGTTCTGAACGATCTGTAATAAACATATGATATGTAGTCAGATGTATGTAAGCGCATACCAGTATGTAGAGAATAGAAAACAAGTTCTAACCTGGGAGGATCGCCACCCGGATCATCAAGTCACCATTGATCACGTAGCATTTTTGGGCGTTGAAGAAGTCTGGGTCTTTCGTGCTCTTTTCCATAAAGTCCTCTTCGTTATGTCCGAGATGTTGTAAGACTGGTTCTACTATTTTAACTCCTTTATTTTTGAGAGCTTTGGAAGCCCGAGCAAGAAAAGAGTCACCCTCAAACGTGCTGTCCTCCTCCTCCTCCTCCGAGGAGTCCGAGATGCAGATGGTCACACGTTTCTAAAATTATTCAATTATTCACGTTTTACATAAACATGTATAGTATATTAAGCTTATTGTATATTCACAATTAGCACAAATTTATTGTTAATACACGACATACCTTCAAAGGTTTCTTCCCAAAGTTTCTTCTTTCTCGAATCCTGTGTAGTACCTCAGTTACATAATCCAGGAAGAAGATCCTGTAGGAGAAACGGTGAAGGAATTCTCCACCTTCCAAGGATTTCGCCATCCGAGCGAAGAATACGTACTGTGAATCATCTTCTTAGCAAATCTTGTTTTAGTTTTCATATCTATATTTTAACTTGCATATGTTTATAAGGTTTGCTAAACATACCTTGCATGCATGCCCGACGAACCAACAGTTCTTTTTTGATGGAATAGACCCAATCCCGGCTGTAAAATCGAGGATCCTTTACTGCCATGACAGGGTAATGTTTTCCTACACATCTCTTCCTGGGGAACATGATCGTCGCTAAACTCATGTTTTTCGTCGCTTGCGTAACGTCATCTTCATCCTGATTTGCACTAGTCTGTCCTTTCTTCACTGCTGGTGTGTCAACCTTAAATGTTTTAAAGATATTTTAGGTTATAGATTTTGAACAGTATTTATGTAAAAGTTAAGTAAGAGTTAATATAATAATGCTTACCCTTGCTTTTAGAATTTTCTTCGTTGGTATGTTCTTGATCGGAGCCATCCTTCTACCTTCAATGTAGTCGTCTATCACTGTTCTAGAATTTATAAACCTTGAAAAGTTTTGTAAGAGCGATTCAATTTTGACCGGGAAACTGAAACGTTAGCTTACGATTTGAGTTGGAGAAGATTCTCAAAGTGAGTGAAGATGAAAGAGTCGTGGACACCTTATATACTCTTAAAAATTTAACGGTCAATATTTAATGCTGTCGGAGTTAGCTAGAAAAGGAACGGGTTGCAGGAGAATCTTACGTAAGAAATAAACCGCCAAATTCATGCTAATGAAGACCGAGAAAACAGGTGTGCTTTAGGTACGTAAACAAGAAGAACATGGTAGAATAAGTAAACAGGTTGGAACTTCTCAACCTTCAGAAACATATCAACATTCATACAGAGAGCATCTCCCTGTCCTCTGTATGAGAATGGAGGATTTATCATTCTGGGATTACGAGGATTCCTTCGTTGAACCACCTTGTGAATCTCCTTATAGTTCCCACAAGGAAGAACAACCTGCAGAAGACTATTCTAAGAGGCGTCATGTTCTTAAAAGACGGATGGTAATTTTTGAAGCTTGAAGTTTTTATAAAAAAATTTAATAACAATTATTTGAGGATTTGAATACATTTTCTAACTTTTCTTAGATTTCATGTACGATGACGGGGTGTGGATTTACTGCTTGGACCTACAAACAGTTAGATATCCATTACCTTTCCCACAACTGTTCGAACTGTGGATCAAGCTTGTTGGATCTGGAAGATCACCAATGTGAACCTCAACGTGGGGACGGCATCACGGAGCCCATTCCAGACTTTGGACGATTCCAGCAACGGGAATCAACTCAACGAGGTGTCATAACTACAGTGCGCTATGTGAACAACGGTGGGGAAGAACACATCGATGTACCACAACTGTTCTTAGACTTGAGAGGTGACATAGTTAAAATATTTAATTATTATCTTAAAGCACACAGAAGTATAAGGTTCCAGTTTTCGTTGCGTGTTGTATTATATAATCAAGCTCATGAAATTGAACAGAAACCGTATCTAAATTCGAGTTTTGTTAGCCTTGCTCACCCAGCATTCATTGATGAATGTTATTCCAGAGCTGTAGACTATGTTATGTCAACTTTAGCTGTCTGGAACGAATCAGGTTCAGGCTATCAAGTTAAAAACATACTTTCTCTTGAAGTTGTGATAGCAAAATATCGTCCACTTGTCGGTAGGGGACATGTTACTCTACCGAAATGTTTAAAAGGTAGACGTGGACTGTTGAATTTACGAAACCCAGGAGCAAAATGTTTCATGTATAGTGTACTTGCGTCGTTACATTATAAGGAACTAGAATACAACGATCGTGAGAAGTGTTTCATGTATGAAGGCTTTTCGAAATTATACAACTGGAACGATCTAAAATTCCCTGTTGTACCAAATACTGTTTATAAGTTTGAAAGAAGGAACGGGGTTTCAGTGAACATTTTTAGTAACGTAGGGCAAGAAATTTTTCCTATTAGAGTTTCTGAAGAAAGGTTTGAGAAATTGGCGAATGTACTTTTGTTAGATAACACTAAATCAGTGTCGAGCCACTACATAGGAATTTCAAGTTTAGATAAACTTCTGGGCAAACATAATACCCCTAAACATTTCCATTGTCCATATTGCTTCAATCGGTTTGGTAGTGAGAATTTACAGAAAAAACATGTGGAGAAATGTAAGGGGTTCGGGGCTCAAAGGATTGACCTCGAACCACCGTCAGATGATGGCTCGGAAAAGTTTATGACTTTTGATCGGTACTATATGTTATGGAGGTTTTCACACATAATGTACGGTGATTTTGAGTGCTTGAGTGTCAGCAGAAATGAAAATGTTACACAGAGTACTTTTATAAAAAAAGAACTAGAGCCAATGGCATGGGGTCTGTTGTATCTTAAGCCAGGTGGGAGATATGAATACTATAGCTATTTTGGGGAAGATGCGGTGAAGAAATTTTATGAAAAAGCTCTTTGGATAGCTGATAGGGCACTTGAGGATTTGAAAGAGGACGATGGTATGGAGTACCCTGATTCGTGGGAGGAGAATATGTATGAGTTATGTGACAAATGTGACTTTTGTGAGATAGAACTAGACACTAACACAGGTAAAAACAGACATCATGTTCATCGTGAAACATCAGGAGATAGAGAGGACAGTGAACTGATTGCTTCTGTCCAGGCTTTTCTTTGTGACCGGTGTAATTTAGCTGTGAAACCACGTCGTTTCATTCCAATTTTGTTCCACAATGCAAGTGGTTTTGATGCAAAATTATTGGCAGGGGGGTTCAAATATGACTGTATCAAAAACGTTGAGCTTTTCCCCATTAATAGCCAGAAATATGCCGCAATGTTAATAAACAGGAGAATCAGAATTCAGGACACTTTAGGGAAATTAGGTGTTATTTTTATGGTTAATCGAGTGTTCCATTAGAAATCTGGGAATAGTTAGAAGAGTTTTTATTGAAACATGTTTCCTATACTCAACAATGATTTATAACATTTTGTTCTGTATTCAGAAACAACGGTTGATATTGTTGATCTTCATATATATGTCCGGTATGTTAAGGTAAAAGCTGGAAGATATTTGCAATATAAAAATATGTAATCGAAGTCACTCGTGAAGAATCCCAAATACTAATCATGTCCATAACAATGCTCGTCTGTTCCTCTGTTAAAATATTTGTGAATACTTTGTTGATCTCACATGTTCCATATAGTTATATCAAAATATTTAAAAACTCCATGAAAATAAATAACCGATTTTGTATGTTTACAATAATAAAATTGATTCCCGCACTGAGTAAATCTGTTTTCAGTCTAGTTCGTTAGGATAAACAGCTTTTGTATTCAGCGTTTGTATTCAGCTTTTTGTACTAAGAGTCTCATATTTATCATAGTATATTGAACTTGTTAACCTGTTGCTTACAGACAGTTTTATATTATTAAAGGTATAAAATTTGTCATTTCCTTCCCCAGAAGCTTCAATTTCACCTTCCATTTGACAGTCATTTCCTTCACCAGTAGTTTGAATTTCTCCTCCCATATGATTGCCATTTCCTTCACCAGAAGTTTCAATTTCTCCTTCGATTTTGCTGGAGGTTAGAGCTATAAAGTGAGCTTTCTCTGCTCCACATTTAGTTTCTTCGTCATGTGAAACACTTTGCTCTTCATCTTCCCTTGCTCCACATTCATTTTCGTCACCATCCGAAACATAGTTCCCTTCAACTTTCTCCCCTTCATATTCATCTTCCACTGATCCATGTATATTTTCTTCATCCGAAACACTTTTCTCTTCAGCTTTCCCTGGTCTACGTTTATTTTCTTCGTCATCTGACATACTGTTCACTTCATCTTCAATAACAATAATTTCACATTCTTCTTCACCACCGGTTTCAAGGGGAGTTGTGAACATCTCAATATTCGTCTTCGGCTTGAATAATTTCATTGGAATATTTTGAACATTATTAGGTTCTAGCCCTAAATGACCATGTCCAGTCCTTTCGAATCTTTTTGAATATTTGTTTCTTGCAAGATCCAAAGCTCTGCAAGCTTTGCTTGTGCAAGGCACTTCGACTGATTTCTTGTCATCCGTACTTCTGGGAAGTAATTTTCGGGGTCCATGAAGACTTAAATCTAAGACTTGTTCCGAAGACACCTCGTTCAAAGAGCTGTCGTCTTCTTCAGTTTTGCTGTTTC
Source organism: Sminthurides aquaticus (assembly GCA_906901655.1). Lineage (NCBI taxonomy): Eukaryota > Metazoa > Arthropoda > Collembola > Symphypleona > Sminthurididae > Sminthurides > Sminthurides aquaticus. The sequence continues at coordinate 3,221,146 of CAJQTT010000014.1, read as the reverse complement.
CGCAATTGGGATTAGGGTCAGTCGAATCCGGCAACTCATCATTGAGCCGACTTAGCCAATGCATTGTCCGTACCATGTAACCATCAGGGTGTGCTTCGTCGGCGATATTCGCAATTATGTTTGTGGAGGTCACGTTTTCCCCTTCACCATCACTTTCAGATGAGTCTTGATGTATATTATTGCTCTCTACCAGAGAAACAGGTGGCTGTTATATATAAATTAAATTCAGCATATGAACTTGAAACAAATCATAATGCTTTCAGTAATTTTATTTAACGTCCGCTTACCGTTATCCTTCTCAAGCTGACAGAGCAGGGAGGAAGGACGTAACGCGGACGGGGGTGGTAATCTGGGTCGGGTTCTTTGACTTTTTTGGTCCCTCTCTTCAGGACAGGTGGTATTTCAGCATCATCGTCCAACTCTTCGTCACTGCTGCTGCTACTAATTAGCAATTTACACTTTTTAGGGCTAGATTTTGGGGTGTTCGATTTTTTATACGTAAGAAAGTACGCGTTGATAGATTTTTCCAGCTCAAACGGTATGTACCCGTCGTCAGTACAGAGATGTTCATTTGAAATATGCAATAATTTCATGTACTCCGGTACACGGCGGTGACAGTAGTTGCCTGCCCGGTTCTGCACATGGCAGTAATACCACGGGAACATTTTGAATTGTGCTATAAAATATTATCACGAATTAATTTAATTGAATGAATATACTCACTTCTTTCAATCAACATAGATGTTGCGGATAGTACACGCAATACGTGTTTATTTCTTACAGCTTGGTAACAAGTCTTTTCAACAAACTATCGCATTCGATGAGCTGCTCCTCTGAATCGCATGGTTCAAAGAATTCCACAGAGAGCCGGATTTGTCCTGCTTGGTTTGTAGGTTCTTGACCATTACCAATTTTAAGCAAATAGTGGAAAAACGGATGACAGTCATCACTCGTAGAGACACGCATGTTTTTTGTCAACTTCAAAACGGTAACATACTTCCACAGCTGTGATGACTTTAAGCAGGCCTTGATCTCATCCACCATCGTTCCTCGCGGTATCACGGCTAACGTTTGACGAAAATCTCCAGCGAGCACGACCAGCATACCTCCCATGAGTTTGCTATTCCCCCGGATGTCTTGTAATGTTCTATTGACTGCCTCGAATCCGTGCTTGTGCATCATTGATATTTCGTCCCAGAACAGTACATTAGCTTGCACCAACAGTTCAGCTGTCCCACAGCCCTTTTTGATACTGCAAACAGGCGTCTCCATGTGTATCAACTCAATTGGAATTTTTAGAGTTGAATGAGCTGTTTGACCACCAGCTAGTAACGTCGATACTATACCCGAAGACGCAAAAGCAATCGCGATTTTCTTGTCTCCCCTGACTTTAGCAAGCAACAAATTGATTAGAAACGTCTTTCCAGTCCCTCCAGGCGCGTCAATAAAACTCGCACCACCAATTTTCCCGGAATACCGCTTCAGCACTTCGTCGTAGATTATCCGTTGTTCTTGATTAAGCATAGGTTCATTCTCTCTAACAAAAGTTTATTAATGTTTCGGAATCGTAGGACAGCTTTCGTAGTATTTCTCTTGTCGTATTTCCATTTTGGCACCTTGAAGGACTCTTCATACTAATTTCTGACAAATGCTTCCCAATCATCACTAAAACATTGTCTTCGATAATCGTGAGCGCGGAGTTATACATATCGTCAGTAAATTGTATCGTCAGGAATGGGTTTTTGCGTTGAATTTGCATGAGAAGATCTTCTGCCCTACTGTCTTTATGTGTATCCCATAGTAATTGCAAATTTGAAGGTTCTTAGAAGTAGATTATCACAGCAAAGAGAGATCTTATTTTCGAAGGCGAATCAGATTCCATTGCTTCTTTTAAGGACTCGTTCCATTGGTTGTCATTCTGAAGTAATCCCATTGCAAGGCATGCAGCATGGTATGTGTCGTGTTGGATTCCGCCAACCGTCCGAAGATCAGAGAAACAGGTTGGGCCTTTCACCTTATGAAGTAACATCCGCAAATAGTAGCAATCGAAATTTCTTAAGTGTACGGTATAAACTCGACCAAGAGCATCCCCAGATCGAATGCCGCTGTGTGCTTCAAGTGCAGTCCCTTGTTTTCGGCGACTGAATCTTTTCGCTCCTCGATCCCACGTGTAGTACTGGGGAACCTCACAGTAAAGCAGAGTTTTTGCGAAATTGTCCGTCTTACACAGTCGAAAGAAAGCTGTCAATGTGGTCTCTGGAGGATTTTTGAGGAGGCTTTGTAAGTTATCACTATTGAAGTATACCCGTTGTCCATTTTCGAGGTGAACCTCAAGGTGTTGCACTGGAGGGAATCTTTCGTGGATAGGAAACCCAAAGATTCGCCACACGGCTTCATTACTTGAAATATATCGCCCAGCTTGGTATTCAGTTACCTCATCGATTTCACCGTTCAACCTTGCCGTTGCGAAGACACCTTGGTCGGATCCTTGATGGACATATTTCAGGATATATTTGATTGATTTAACTGAGTGACAGTATTCCACGTTAATGTGCGAACCAAACATCTTTAACAACAGCGGACTGTATGGAACGATCCAACGATTGTCTATTTGCACGTCCATAGACTTTACTTTAATTGTTCCCGTAAATCCACCGTCTTCAGGTTTTCGCCGACGATACAAAGGGTATCCGTCCGTTTGTGTTTGTGTTTCCTTCGCGAATTCCCGTGGAAATCTTTTGGTGCATAACTTATCCTTCATACACGGTGAGTGTATGTTGTGCGCACCGCAAGGACCATGAACCATATTCTTAAGCACAATTTCATAAAGTTCTTTATCTTTGCTTGGATCCGGAATCTCCGCAGAAATTATATCATCAACCTCAGTTAGTTTCAATCCATGGAGTAGCCAAAGCAGTATATGGGCGTGTGGAAGTCCCCGTTTCTGCCATTCCACTGAATATAGCCAATATTTCACGGATCCAAACACTTCGCCTTTAGTTAAAACGTTGATAAAGTTCTGCAGCTTTAATCTGAATATTCTTGCGACCAAATCATGCCGATCAGTTTTTGATTGCCCGTGCTTCAAGTTTTCTTCCAGCTCTTTGCAATTGGGGTTGAACGTGATGGTAATGAAGAGAGACGGTTTTCCTCCGTAGCGAACGTACGTTTTTGCGTCTTGTGCATATTCATGCATATTCCTTGGGCCTCCCGTGTACGTTGATGGCAGTATAACTAACTTCCCATGATTTTCAGCATTTCCGTCTGTTGCAATGGAATCCTTTAAGTGGATGTAACTATCCACACGGAGTTTCTTTTGGTTCAGTCTTATGAAAAGCAGCCTCTCTGATTCAATTTTTGCATACATGTCGACTAAGTATTGATGAAGTAACTGCCGAAAATTCAGTACCGGGTTTTCTTTCAATCGCACCATCAACCGATAAGCGTAAAAGGACATCGCTGAAACCATTGTCTTCGATTTGTTCAGCATATGTATCGCTTGCGGAATAAGAATTCTGCCTACCAAGCGTCAGTTAAAAACGTGCAAAGCATTGTATTACTCCTGGAATCCCTACGGAAATTTGCGGGTAGTGGTGAAACCCCCCCTTCCGAATATAAATAACGGGTTGTCCCAGGCTGCCTTGTTGAAAGTGCAGTCAGAAATTATTCTAACGAATATGAAGAAGCTTGTGAAAGTTGTTGAGAAGATTCAGGATATAAAACCTGCCTGTGGTGTAAAGCAAGAGGATGGCGAACGGGATAGTAGCGATCTTTCGGACTCACAGTGAAACCTTTTACGGCGGGTAAGTAATTGTGTCATTGTATTATTCGCGGATATTCTCGTGTATTTAGTGATTGTTTTAATTGAGGATTTTCAGGTAAAACGAAATCAATGGACAATGTTTAAGATATGGCTTGTTTTCTGTGTTTTAGTTGTCGTAAACAAATCTGGACAACCATGTCCAACGAGATGGAGCGCGAGAAGTCGTTTGAGGGGGTCAAAATGGGTATGCCCGCTGCTGTCGTCGCGAGATGTGGCTTTTTTCACTGCGGCTCACTGAAGGATTCGATGGTGTGCTATTATTGTGGGACTTTTTTTACTGTTCCAAACAAACGAGTGTGCCTTTTTGATTATCACCTATCTATCCAACCCCTTTGTGAGAAGGTGTCTCGAATTGCCCGGGGTGAGGAGTCCAGCTTCTGCCACATGAATTATTCTGGGTTTAACTCCAAGTATTATAGAGATTTGGAGCTACTTCAGGCCGTTGCTTACCCCTTTCGGTCTGAAACCCAAGCCAGAGAGGGTATGTTCTACAAACCTACGAAACCTGAGAATCTTAATTTCCATTCAAATTATGGCTTGATTAAAGTAATTCAATAAAGCGTCGCGCACGTGCGAATTGGAATTATATAATGTTATTATTTCTGAATGCATACTTGTCAATTTAATATACCATAGTTCAGATTATGCTGTAAATAACAGCGCCTGTCAGCAATGAATAACAACGAGCATTTTATCAAACTTTAGGAGTAATACACTGAGCTGAATAATAATTTAGAACTTCCACTTCCTTATGTTTATGTAACACATGGTGAGGGCGTGCTAAGCTTAGACGGCAATATTATAGTCAATTAAGTATTTTAATTGTCCTGGTTAGGAAATAAAGAGAGGGGTGTTTATTTTAGAAGGATTTAATGCCGGGAAATTTCGTACTGGTGTTAAACACATATTAAATGCAAATCTTCCTGGTTATTGATTAAATAATCAAACCAATGAAAATTTTTGCGTATAAATATACGCCAGCATTTTGAAATTAGTTCATTCTCTTGAGCAAATAGCAACTGATATTTACAGACGAGTAAATTATCTCAAAGTTTAGCCAAAATTAACCAACGCATACTACGGAAATCAGCATTAAGGTTAGATTCGAATATGTCAGTGTGAATATTAATTCATACTCTACCATGCTGTGTGCTGCTTGAATTATATAATTTTTAAGCTTGTTCTAACTCTGCATTATTTCCAATTTCAGCATGCCTTCGCAAGGAGCTGTTGCAGCTTGGATAATAGCTGTGTCCCTCTCGAGCCGTGTGATTGCAGGCTACTGCGCTCCCTCCACCAGCATAGCTGAAGATGAATTGAGGGAAAGTCTACTGGTTATGCAAGCCAGGTATTCCAACCCTTCATACGAATTCAACCAAATTGCAGCTCTTCTCCAACCTGCGACTGCCCCCCCCCGCTTCATCGCGATGATCTTTATATGAATCTGCAGCTTAACCCGTGGGAGAGAATGCATTATCAAGTGCATAGGGATTGGAACATGATAATGAATTCAATGCGGGTAGGATGATGAAATGTTTTGTTGTTGCAATAGTGGAGCAATTAATTCCCGAATATAAAATTTCCCCCATCTTTTGTACATACTTATTTGATCTTCTTCTAGCGCATATGAATTTCTATGCACGCGTTCATGTATTAAGCTTTTAAATTTGCATTCGTCTCTCTCTCTCTCTCTCTCTCCCTATCTCTCTCTCTCCGAGCCCTGGCCATTAATAAAACTGGCTGCTTTAATTATACTAGCCAATTTATGTCAAATAATACTCGGGTCAAACCCTTTTCATTTGATTTCATGCATTCTTTATTTCTTTTACATCCAATTTATTGATACATGGTCAAGCTGGGAATCGACAGAATGTATTAAACCAACTTGGACTATTCTTTGAACGTTTAAAATTTGTATAGAGTGATCCTGAAGAATAAGGCGAGTCGGAATTTAAGGTTTCATTTTTCTGGCGACCTTGAATCTGCAATTCCAGACAGCAACATGGACCTCGTATGCTGCAAACCCATATTATTGGCAGGAACGTCCAGTTTTGAAGCCTTGGCGCTAATTCCGTATCAGACCACAGTAAATTCTGTACGACGGTTGCTGATGGAGACGAGTTGCTTAGAATTGCAAGGAAAATCTTTTCGTAAAATAGGTAACAGTTACCCTTCCACAGCAGCAATTTCGTCAGCCTTTTAGAAAAATCTCGATCGCTCTTGATCATCTCGCGCTCTCTACCGAGGGATGGGTAGTAGTCTTCTGATACATCAAAGTTCTCTTTTAAGGAAGTGTATAGAGTTTTATGGAGAAGACACGCCAAAGCGAAATTTGGTCTCCCATTCAGAGAGTTCCGAAAATCGTTAATCGCTTCCAGGGTTCGGCAATGAAAATTAGATTCACTCCCCCGCTTTGCAAACATTAAGCTTGATTTCCATTTTGCAAAGGTTTTCGGCGTCAAGATGAAGGTAAAGTAGAATTGTTAGTAACCGCTGGATGCACAAGTCTGCCAACGGATTAAATTGAGTTTGCGGATAAAATACTCAATTAGGAAGCGGTTGGACACTCATGTCCCGGTAGAAGTAATCTTCAAGGATTTGATCGGTAGGGTCGCTCATTTTAAGTCACTCAGTGAATACAATTAAGTTGGTTGTTTGCAGGGGCTTATAAATGAATGATCAAGGAAGGAAGTAAGTGAAATTGGTAAAAGCTATTGGCACTTTATGGTTAGCATTTAGATTTAACTGGAAGTTGGCATACCACAGTTTTACCGGTTGATAGCTCAAATTTAACAATTTGTTTCGGCTTTCAAACTACTTACCCGGCAAACACAGGAAGTGTCAGAACTGCACTAAGTAGCTCCGCTGGTATTGGAAATGGAGGAACTTGCATTCTATAGTAAAGCGTACTTTCGGTGCCTGCTTTGTTCTGATCAAAGTGGGGATAAGCTCGTATTTTGGTCCTTGAGGGATCATTTAAGGGCTAAGCACCCGAAATTAGCAGAAGAACATGGCCAATTTCTAAATCATATTCCGTTCTCTGAATTTGCGCATGGATTTGATGTGTATCAAGAGATGGAATCGTGTATCCCATTACATTGGACCAGCTCCCAAAATATGAGTCACAGAATCCTGAACTTTCATTCACCATCTATTATTACTGCTTCCGACATGTACATGGCTCCGTTGCCGAAGAATCAAATCTGGAACAAGATTTTTGGACAGTTACGTTTCTAGTGTGAGGAAAAAACATCACATCAGCATGCTGCTGCTCGTCGACTTAAACGATGATGGCCAACATTTCGTCCTCTTGAAGAAATCGGAAACAAATGACACGAGTGGACTAAGCCGCCTCTTAGGTAAAAAGTCATCATTTGCAAAGTATTATTGCGAATTGTGTATGATGCATTTCCGAAAACAGACTGTCCTGGATTTCCACTTGAAAATGTGTTCCGCAACTAAGTTGCAGCGGAAAAGTTTACCAAAGGAAGATTCTTACTCTTTTAAAGAATGGAACAAATCACTCCAGAGTGGATTCGTTGGATTTTGTGACTTTGGGTGTGCTTTGGCCCCAAGAAAAAATTTGGCTACGGACTGCAAAGATGGAAATAATTGCTACGACCCTTTCTGTAACAAGCACGAAAACTCCGAAATTACTCACGATCACATACCGTACAGCTTTGCGTTTGCGATCCAAGATTGGAATGCTGAAACTGTGTCCAAAAGAGTTTACCGTGGTCCAAAAGCCACACATGAATTTTTGCGCATCTTAGTGGAGGAAACGCAGCCCTTATTCAAAATTCTGAAAACGGTTGTCCCAATGGAGCTGACCCCTGTAGAACAGCAATCCAAGTTCACCGCCACAGCGTGTTGCATATGCTTAAAAGAGTTTCACAACTGGGATTTGACAGAAAACCGGAAATATATACACATGCATCACTGCCACCTTAGCGGTAAGATTTGTCATCAAATTGACTATTATTTTCAAATTAATGACCTTTATTTGATGGAGTTTTGAGTTTATTTATTGTCTGCCACAGGAAAATTTCTTGGAGCCGCTCACTCTCAATGTAATTTGTTAGCTCCTCAAAGTAAAACAATCTGCATATTCTTTCACGGGTTTGGCGCGTATGATTCCCACCTCATTGCACAAGCCCTAGACAGTCCTAATTTTCGACGTGTCTTCGGTATTGCAAAGAATAAGGAGACCTTTTTGTTTTTGACTGTTGAAACAATCTACCGAAACAAAATCATATTCCTGGATTCTTATAATTTTTTCCAAACAAGCTTGTCGAAACAAGTTGACAGTCTACTGGAATCGGGTGAAGAGTCGTTTAAAATGCTGCGAGAAGAATTTATCGGCCGAACTACGAATATGCGGCTTTTGTATCAGAAACTTCCGTTTCCCCATAGTTTTGTCACTAGCTTGGAGAAACTCGAGGCTGATTTTTTGCCGGAAATTTCGTTTTTCAAAAACGAATTGACAGGCGAAGACATAACAGAAGAAAGGTACGCGAATATTCGGAAAGTGTGGGATGATTTCAAGTGCAAGACTCTGGGATAACTCAGCGATATTTACGTACTGTCAGATTGTTTACTACTTGGAGATATTATGCAGCATTACAGACAGCAAGTGATGGAAGAATTCGGGTTCGAAGTAGTGGGTTTCATAACAGCACCAAGTTTATATTTCGCTGCCGCGATGAAAATGACAAACGCGAAATTGGATTACGTCAAAATTGACAATGGATACACATGGCTACAGCAAGGCATACGTGGGGGATATGAAGGCGGAGGAAGTACGATTTTTCTACACATGCTTTTCGCAGGTTGGCGCCTGGTTCATTTTCAAAATATTTTTTATAACTTACAGGTCTCCGGGAAGTGAAAGCTAACAATCAGTACATGGGCGACCTGTACGATCCAACAAAGGCTTCAAGTTTCCTAGTTAATCAGGATTTTAATAATTATTACGGTCGCGGTTTGATGCAGCCACTTCCTCGAGCAGATTGCTTGGGACGAAGACTGTAAATGGACGAATGAAAATATGGACGAATTAACGACCGAGATTCTACAATTGGAAGAATTAGGGGAAACTGGATATATGTTTGAAGTTATGATGTCTTATCCAAGCAACTTGCACGATGACCATCAAGAGTATCCTCTAGTCCCTACAATGCGAAATATTTCGTTTGACATGCTAAGTCCATATCAGAAAAATGTGGTTCGAAACTTGAGTCTTAATGAAGGAATGTTCAACACAGAAAGATTGGTAGCAGACTTTCTGGATCGCGATCATTATGTTGTGCATTTTGCGTATCTAAAGCTATGTTTAGCACTAGGATTAAAGCTAAAGAAAGTGTACAAGGTGATGAAATTCAGCCAAAGCTGTTTTTTTGCCCCTTTTATTGAGCGTTGCTACAAAAAGCGCCTAAATGCAAAGACAGAGTGTGAGCGGGCACTTACTAAAAACGCTTCAACAGCGCTCTTTGGCAAGTTGATTCAGAAAACAGAGGATTTGGTAAATGTAGAATTTGTGCATAGTCAAAAGAAAGCAAAAGTTACTATTCGCAGGCCAAATGTTATAGGAATTAATCAGATTTCAGGATCCAACGTCCTCATTTTTTACATGAAGAAAGTTAATATAACTCTGGACAGATTCCCTGCCGCTGGCTTGACTGTTTTGGATTTAAGTAAAGCGCTCATGGCTGATTTTTTCTATGGCTTGCTTAAGCCGACTTTTGGGAATAACGTCAGTATCCTGAGTAGCGATACCGACCAGTTTCTTAATCATTACGTATGCAATGATTTTTATGCTTGGTTGAAAGACAACTCGCAGTACTTTGATATGAGTGGCTATAGTCAACACGACCGAATAAAGGGAAACGTATATGACACAAGCAATAGATTAAAGGTTGGGTTCATGAAAGATGAATTTGCAAAGTATCTTCCCACACGAGCAATCTTTATCCAACCCAAAATGTATGTCGTGGAAATGATCGACTGTTTAACCGAAGAAATTGTTACTGATAAAAAGGGAAAAGCGGCGGCAAAGTCGGTTATGCGAAATCATGTTACCATGGTACATACGAGGATTTTGAAGACGTATTACACGACCAGAAAAGCATTTATGCGTCAGTTAGGTCAATCAGAAATCAGAATCAGGCTCTGCAGACAGTTCGAACGCGTAAGATTATAGCACACGCTTTGGAAACTAAGAGATATTATCTAAACAACCTGTACAGTCTTCCTTTTGAACAGCCTTTTCATAAGGAATCCCATATTTATCTAAGAATTCCAGCTTCACCACAAAGTTCTTGCTCTGAAGTAATGCGGGGCAATGTGTACGGGTTTTTGAGTTCTTGTTGATTGCATCCAGAAGCGTTTGTAAATGCTCAGCTTGAATGAATATCCATATCTTTTCCGCCCCACTCGCAAGGTACAGAAACGAATTTAAATTGTAAAATTCCTGCAAGTTGCAATGTATAAGCTTTTTGCGAAGAAATAATCTAATTCTCCGCTTATCCGTACAGTACGACTTACTTGATGTAGGCACGAAACAGTTCCGCCAGTTGAACACACAAGCATAGGGTAGGAAAGGCCCTCTTCTTATAATAGTAATGTAATTGTGTCATTGTATTATTCGCGGATATTCTCGTGTATTTAGTGATTGTTTTAATTGAGGATTTTCAGGTAAAACGAAATCAATGGACAATGTTTAAGATATGGCTTGTTTTCTGTGTTTTAGTTGTCGTAAACAAATCTGGACAACCATGTCCAACGAGATGGAGCGCGAGAAGTCGTTTGAGGGGGTCAAAATGGGTATGCCCGCTGCTGTCGTCGCGAGATGTGGCTTTTTTCACTGCGGCTCACTGAAGGATTCGATGGTGTGCTATTATTGTGGGACTTTTTTTACTGTTCCAAACAAACGAGTGTGCCTTTTTGATTATCACCTATCTATCCAACCCCTTTGTGAGAAGGTGTCTCGAATTGCCCGGGGTGAGGAGTCCAGCTTCTGCCACATGAATTATTCTGGGTTTAACTCCAAGTATTATAGAGATTTGGAGCTACTTCAGGCCGTTGCTTACCCCTTTCGGTCTGAAACCCAAGCCAGAGAGGGTATGTTCTACAAACCTACGAAACCTGAGAATCTTAATTTCCATTCAAATTATGGCTTGATTAAAGTAATTCAATAAAGCGTCGCGCACGTGCGAATTGGAATTATATAATGTTATTATTTCTGAATGCATACTTGTCAATTTAATATACCATAGTTCAGATTATGCTGTAAATAACAGCGCCTGTCAGCAATGAATAACAACGAGCATTTTATCAAACTTTAGGAGTAATACACTGAGCTGAATAATAATTTAGAACTTCCACTTCCTTATGTTTATGTAACACATGGTGAGGGCGTGCTAAGCTTAGACGGCAATATTATAGTCAATTAAGTATTTTAATTGTCCTGGTTAGGAAATAAAGAGAGGGGTGTTTATTTTAGAAGGATTTAATGCCGGGAAATTTCGTACTGGTGTTAAACACATATTAAATGCAAATCTTCCTGGTTATTGATTAAATAATCAAACCAATGAAAATTTTTGCGTATAAATATACGCCAGCATTTTGAAATTAGTTCATTCTCTTGAGCAAATAGCAACTGATATTTACAGACGAGTAAATTATCTCAAAGTTTAGCCAAAATTAACCAACGCATACTACGGAAATCAGCATTAAGGTTAGATTCGAATATGTCAGTGTGAATATTAATTCATACTCTACCATGCTGTGTGCTGCTTGAATTATATAATTTTTAAGCTTGTTCTAACTCTGCATTATTTCCAATTTCAGCATGCCTTCGCAAGGAGCTGTTGCAGCTTGGATAATAGCTGTGTCCCTCTCGAGCCGTGTGATTGCAGGCTACTGCGCTCCCTCCACCAGCATAGCTGAAGATGAATTGAGGGAAAGTCTACTGGTTATGCAAGCCAGGTATTCCAACCCTTCATACGAATTCAACCAAATTGCAGCTCTTCTCCAACCTGCGACTGCCCCCCCCCCGCTTCATCGCGATGATCTTTATATGAATCTGCAGCTTAACCCGTGGGAGAGAATGCATTATCAAGTGCATAGGGATTGGAACATGATAATGAATTCAATGCGGGTAGGATGATGAAATGTTTTGTTGTTGCAATAGTGGAGCAATTAATTCCCGAATATAAAATTTCCCCCATCTTTTGTACATACTTATTTGATCTTCTTCTAGCGCATATGAATTTCTATGCACGCGTTCATGTATTAAGCTTTTAAATTTGCATTCGTCTCTCTCTCTCTCTCTCTCTCCCTATCTCTCTCTCTCCGAGCCCTGGCCATTAATAAAACTGGCTGCTTTAATTATACTAGCCAATTTATGTCAAATAATACTCGGGTCAAACCCTTTTCATTTGATTTCATGCATTCTTTATTTCTTTTACATCCAATTTATTGATACATGGTCAAGCTGGGAATCGACAGAATGTATTAAACCAACTTGGACTATTCTTTGAACGTTTAAAATTTGTATAGAGTGATCCTGAAGAATAAGGCGAGTCGGAATTTAAGGTTTCATTTTTCTGGCGACCTTGAATCTGCAATTCCAGACAGCAACATGGACCTCGTATGCTGCAAACCCATATTATTGGCAGGAACGTCCAGTTTTGAAGCCTTGGCGCTAATTCCGTATCAGACCACAGTAAATTCTGTACGACGGTTGCTGATGGAGACGAGTTGCTTAGAATTGCAAGGAAAATCTTTTCGTAAAATAGGTAACAGTTACCCTTCCACAGCAGCAATTTCGTCAGCCTTTTAGAAAAATCTCGATCGCTCTTGATCATCTCGCGCTCTCTACCGAGGGATGGGTAGTAGTCTTCTGATACATCAAAGTTCTCTTTTAAGGAAGTGTATAGAGTTTTATGGAGAAGACACGCCAAAGCGAAATTTGGTCTCCCATTCAGAGAGTTCCGAAAATCGTTAATCGCTTCCAGGGTTCGGCAATGAAAATTAGATTCACTCCCCCGCTTTGCAAACATTAAGCTTGATTTCCATTTTGCAAAGGTTTTCGGCGTCAAGATGAAGGTAAAGTAGAATTGTTAGTAACCGCTGGATGCACAAGTCTGCCAACGGATTAAATTGAGTTTGCGGATAAAATACTCAATTAGGAAGCGGTTGGACACTCATGTCCCGGTAGAAGTAATCTTCAAGGATTTGATCGGTAGGGTCGCTCATTTTAAGTCACTCAGTGAATACAATTAAGTTGGTTGTTTGCAGGGGCTTATAAATGAATGATCAAGGAAGGAAGTAAGTGAAATTGGTAAAAGCTATTGGCACTTTATGGTTAGCATTTAGATTTAACTGGAAGTTGGCATACCACAGTTTTACCGGTTGATAGCTCAAATTTAACAATTTGTTTCGGCTTTCAAACTACTTACCCGGCAAACACAGGAAGTGTCAGAACTGCACTAAGTAGCTCCGCTGGTATTGGAAATGGAGGAACTTGCATTCTATAGTAAAGCGTACTTTCGGTGCCTGCTTTGTTCTGATCAAAGTGGGGATAAGCTCGTATTTTGGTCCTTGAGGGATCATTTAAGGGCTAAGCACCCGAAATTAGCAGAAGAACATGGCCAATTTCTAAATCATATTCCGTTCTCTGAATTTGCGCATGGATTTGATGTGTATCAAGAGATGGAATCGTGTATCCCATTACATTGGACCAGCTCCCAAAATATGAGTCACAGAATCCTGAACTTTCATTCACCATCTATTATTACTGCTTCCGACATGTACATGGCTCCGTTGCCGAAGAATCAAATCTGGAACAAGATTTTTGGACAGTTACGTTTCTAGTGTGAGGAAAAAACATCACATCAGCATGCTGCTGCTCGTCGACTTAAACGATGATGGCCAACATTTCGTCCTCTTGAAGAAATCGGAAACAAATGACACGAGTGGACTAAGCCGCCTCTTAGGTAAAAAGTCATCATTTGCAAAGTATTATTGCGAATTGTGTATGATGCATTTCCGAAAACAGACTGTCCTGGATTTCCACTTGAAAATGTGTTCCGCAACTAAGTTGCAGCGGAAAAGTTTACCAAAGGAAGATTCTTACTCTTTTAAAGAATGGAACAAATCACTCCAGAGTGGATTCGTTGGATTTTGTGACTTTGGGTGTGCTTTGGCCCCAAGAAAAAATTTGGCTACGGACTGCAAAGATGGAAATAATTGCTACGACCCTTTCTGTAACAAGCACGAAAACTCCGAAATTACTCACGATCACATACCGTACAGCTTTGCGTTTGCGATCCAAGATTGGAATGCTGAAACTGTGTCCAAAAGAGTTTACCGTGGTCCAAAAGCCACACATGAATTTTTGCGCATCTTAGTGGAGGAAACGCAGCCCTTATTCAAAATTCTGAAAACGGTTGTCCCAATGGAGCTGACCCCTGTAGAACAGCAATCCAAGTTCACCGCCACAGCGTGTTGCATATGCTTAAAAGAGTTTCACAACTGGGATTTGACAGAAAACCGGAAATATATACACATGCATCACTGCCACCTTAGCGGTAAGATTTGTCATCAAATTGACTATTATTTTCAAATTAATGACCTTTATTTGATGGAGTTTTGAGTTTATTTATTGTCTGCCACAGGAAAATTTCTTGGAGCCGCTCACTCTCAATGTAATTTGTTAGCTCCTCAAAGTAAAACAATCTGCATATTCTTTCACGGGTTTGGCGCGTATGATTCCCACCTCATTGCACAAGCCCTAGACAGTCCTAATTTTCGACGTGTCTTCGGTATTGCAAAGAATAAGGAGACCTTTTTGTTTTTGACTGTTGAAACAATCTACCGAAACAAAATCATATTCCTGGATTCTTATAATTTTTTCCAAACAAGCTTGTCGAAACAAGTTGACAGTCTACTGGAATCGGGTGAAGAGTCGTTTAAAATGCTGCGAGAAGAATTTATCGGCCGAACTACGAATATGCGGCTTTTGTATCAGAAACTTCCGTTTCCCCATAGTTTTGTCACTAGCTTGGAGAAACTCGAGGCTGATTTTTTGCCGGAAATTTCGTTTTTCAAAAACGAATTGACAGGCGAAGACATAACAGAAGAAAGGTACGCGAATATTCGGAAAGTGTGGGATGATTTCAAGTGCAAGACTCTGGGATAACTCAGCGATATTTACGTACTGTCAGATTGTTTACTACTTGGAGATATTATGCAGCATTACAGACAGCAAGTGATGGAAGAATTCGGGTTCGAAGTAGTGGGTTTCATAACAGCACCAAGTTTATATTTCGCTGCCGCGATGAAAATGACAAACGCGAAATTGGATTACGTCAAAATTGACAATGGATACACATGGCTACAGCAAGGCATACGTGGGGGATATGAAGGCGGAGGAAGTACGATTTTTCTACACATGCTTTTCGCAGGTTGGCGCCTGGTTCATTTTCAAAATATTTTTTATAACTTACAGGTCTCCGGGAAGTGAAAGCTAACAATCAGTACATGGGCGACCTGTACGATCCAACAAAGGCTTCAAGTTTCCTAGTTAATCAGGATTTTAATAATTATTACGGTCGCGGTTTGATGCAGCCACTTCCTCGAGCAGATTGCTTGGGACGAAGACTGTAAATGGACGAATGAAAATATGGACGAATTAACGACCGAGATTCTACAATTGGAAGAATTAGGGGAAACTGGATATATGTTTGAAGTTATGATGTCTTATCCAAGCAACTTGCACGATGACCATCAAGAGTATCCTCTAGTCCCTACAATGCGAAATATTTCGTTTGACATGCTAAGTCCATATCAGAAAAATGTGGTTCGAAACTTGAGTCTTAATGAAGGAATGTTCAACACAGAAAGATTGGTAGCAGACTTTCTGGATCGCGATCATTATGTTGTGCATTTTGCGTATCTAAAGCTATGTTTAGCACTAGGATTAAAGCTAAAGAAAGTGTACAAGGTGATGAAATTCAGCCAAAGCTGTTTTTTTGCCCCTTTTATTGAGCGTTGCTACAAAAAGCGCCTAAATGCAAAGACAGAGTGTGAGCGGGCACTTACTAAAAACGCTTCAACAGCGCTCTTTGGCAAGTTGATTCAGAAAACAGAGGATTTGGTAAATGTAGAATTTGTGCATAGTCAAAAGAAAGCAAAAGTTACTATTCGCAGGCCAAATGTTATAGGAATTAATCAGATTTCAGGATCCAACGTCCTCATTTTTTACATGAAGAAAGTTAATATAACTCTGGACAGATTCCCTGCCGCTGGCTTGACTGTTTTGGATTTAAGTAAAGCGCTCATGGCTGATTTTTTCTATGGCTTGCTTAAGCCGACTTTTGGGAATAACGTCAGTATCCTGAGTAGCGATACCGACCAGTTTCTTAATCATTACGTATGCAATGATTTTTATGCTTGGTTGAAAGACAACTCGCAGTACTTTGATATGAGTGGCTATAGTCAACACGACCGAATAAAGGGAAACGTATATGACACAAGCAATAGATTAAAGGTTGGGTTCATGAAAGATGAATTTGCAAAGTATCTTCCCACACGAGCAATCTTTATCCAACCCAAAATGTATGTCGTGGAAATGATCGACTGTTTAACCGAAGAAATTGTTACTGATAAAAAGGGAAAAGCGGCGGCAAAGTCGGTTATGCGAAATCATGTTACCATGGTACATACGAGGATTTTGAAGACGTATTACACGACCAGAAAAGCATTTATGCGTCAGTTAGGTCAATCAGAAATCAGAATCAGGCTCTGCAGACAGTTCGAACGCGTAAGATTATAGCACACGCTTTGGAAACTAAGAGATATTATCTAAACAACCTGTACAGTCTTCCTTTTGAACAGCCTTTTCATAAGGAATCCCATATTTATCTAAGAATTCCAGCTTCACCACAAAGTTCTTGCTCTGAAGTAATGCGGGGCAATGTGTACGGGTTTTTGAGTTCTTGTTGATTGCATCCAGAAGCGTTTGTAAATGCTCAGCTTGAATGAATATCCATATCTTTTCCGCCCCACTCGCAAGGTACAGAAACGAATTTAAATTGTAAAATTCCTGCAAGTTGCAATGTATAAGCTTTTTGCGAAGAAATAATCTAATTCTCCGCTTATCCGTACAGTACGACTTACTTGATGTAGGCACGAAACAGTTCCGCCAGTTGAACACACAAGCATAGGGTAGGAAAGGCCCTCTTCTTTCGTTATGAATTTTCCCGCACATTCACTAAAATTCCAAGTTTGCAGGGGCGTTAAAATTGCCCAGGGGTCAAGAGGATGGTAGCTATCAGTCTTGGGTATCTCAAAATTAACATGGCCAATAGAAAAAGGATACGGGATTTTTTTTGTTGACACAAAAATCAATCATGGCATCTATGGTAACATTATCCTCAATGTTTTCCAATTTAACTTGTTCTTTGAACTTCAAGTCTTGGATCACTAATATGTCGTTTAGCTTGGCATCTACGCCATACTTCCTTTGCAAATATTCCGGTTTGCGTAAATGCACTGGTAAATCGGACCGCACATACACGCAATCTTCACTTTTAGCTTGCTTAACTTCCCTCTTGAATGACAACACCATAAGATTTGCAATTTCAGATATAGGTAATGTTGCAAGTTTTTTAAAAATTAAACTCCAGCCTTCTGGCAAAATATCACCAGTATTTAATAAATACGGGGTAGGCCACTTAATCGATGCACGAAATAACCACCCTGATTCGAATACACTACACTCTGTTGCAGGTAAATCCACATCATGGATTACCTTAGACATATAAAGCACGGAAGGGGGGAGGAGAGCGGAAGAAAACAGCAAGAATAAATAAACTACCAAGCCGCAAGACATCCCATGGCTCAATACATGGATAGTTCCATGGATAGTTCCATGGCTAAACCCATGGCCAGATGCATGGCTAAACCCATGGCTTTCATGTCCCATTCAATATTAAATAATATGAGCATTCAAACAGATTAGAATATAGGCAGCTTCCACTCTTCCTCCGTCTTCCTTCATCGCACTACATTAAGACGGAGGAAACATGTGGAGTTGAAATGCGGTCAAGAGATAACACATTTCCTGCCATTTACTCTTCATCCATTCACCACAATATTCCCGGTTCCACCTGATTTACGTTAATGGCATATCCGTCTTCACCGTTCGGGAACATCAGTGGATATTGCAATGCATCGTATGAAACGTGTGTCTCGGATATGTTTTTCAGTTCATTGCTTCGCTTCGTTAAAACTATATCCCGTTTCTCGAAATCGTTTCCAGCTATGATTATAGCTACTTCGTTGACCAAGGGCTTATTGAAAACACCTTTGTGTCCTTCAGTTGGTTTCTTATCGGCTTTGATGACAATTTTAAAATCTTCACTTGCGTGCTTGTCCAGTGCCATTTTGAATTGCCGTACGTAGGGATTTTTTTCGTGGAGCATCTTCTGCAGCGATTGTACAACATCACGATTTGTTCCTGGAATCACACTGCATCGCCGTTCTGTTTCATCGTCTTCATTTCTAAGAAAGTAAATTTGTAAAAATTTAGCTTCTTCATTTTCCATGGGTAGCAAAGAGCCTGCCTTGTGGTAAACTTGCCCTTGAACTTTAAATGTGGGCATAAAACCTGTTGACTGAGGCATTCTGATTGAAGTTCCAAATGAAGTCATTTGAAAAGAGCTATTGTATTTCCTAATATTTGTTAGAAAGTTTCTTGAGTTTGGGTGACTTCCATTCATTAGGCTGTGTAATGGCTCTGGTAGATGAGGAAGTTCCGGCAAATAAACTTTTATTCTGCCGCGCTCGCTGCTGTTCAAGTCGGAGTCTCATTGCCTCGTCACTTTCGGTTGTTTTTTATTTGCAGTGCGCAAGCGGTCTGCATTCTGGCTCGCTCTCCGTTCTTCTGCGGTTTCACTTGGCCTAGCAGAAGCACTCCGCAGTTGCTTTGCAGAAAGGCGTAAATTATTATCATCTTGGTCATTGTTCTCGGAATCATTAGCTGGCCTTTTCTCTGACAAATTCTTGAGAAGTTTAGTCTTTTATCTCCTGCGCCAACGGAAGCCTCAATTAGCTCTGGTAAACTCTGACTATCCCTTTGAAACTCCAATCAGCTTTTGCAAAATCCAATCAGCTCCTGGAAGCTCCAAATAGTAAATGCGAGATGCAACTTGTAGTAGAAAACCCCATATTATTATGATCTTGTTAAGCTTTGGTTAAGGCTGAAACCTTTAGATTTTTTTAATCGGAATTATTGTTTTTAGGAACATCTTAAATTAGTTAAGTTAAGTAAATTAATAGCTGTTTTTATTTCAAAGCTCATTTTCGTGACGTATGTTTTGACTTACTTCGTTTGGGAACATGTTTTGACGTTTTTCCCATATCTTACAGCAAAATATGGGTGTCATCAGTGTCAGTCGTTTATACATGAGCTAAGAGATATTACTCATGTTGTAATGGGTAAAAAAATTTACATTCTCTAGCATATGAAACTGGAATGTTTGTAGTCACTTAGTGAGATCTGCAAGGAGTATAACCCATCACTCGATGAGTGATTCCCGGCTATTAGATATGAAAACCGAGAGGTTTGAAAAGCCAACTACCATGGTAACGCGGCGACTTTCCCGGAACCAAATTGCAGCATTACATCCGAGCGGGGGCCTTTCATTGTTACTGCAGCGAATCAATGAATAAAACGCCGGAGCGCGTATACACTGCAAGCCGTGTGAACAGTTTACATTCTTCGTGTGAGGACAGTCTTTTCCGTTTCATAGTCATGGATCACCCTCTTTATCTACCTCTTTCCTTTTGGACCTTCCCAAAAGGCAGCATAAATGGAATTACGGAATGTGAAAGTGCGATGAAAGTCTTTTACTGTTTTAAAGTCAGGGATCACCCTCTTTCTGCACCTCGTTCCTTCTGGACCGTCCCAAAAGGGAGCATAAATGGAATTACGGAACGTGAAAGTGCGTGGAAAATCTTTTACCGTTTTATAGTCACAGATTGCCCTCTTTATGAACCTCTCTCCTTTTGGACCGTCCCAAAAGGGAGCATAAATGGAATTACGAAACGTGAAAGTGCGAGGAAAGTCTTTTACCGTTTTATAGTCACCGATCACCCTCTTTTTGCACCTCTTTCCTTTTGGACCGTCCCAAAAGGGAGCATAAATGGAATTACGGAACATGGAAGTGCGAGCAAAGTCTTTTACCGTTTTAAAGTCACGGATCACCCTCTTTATGTGCCTCTTTCCTTTTGGACCGCCCCAAAAGGGAGCATAAATGGAATTACGGAATGTGAAAGTGCGAGGAAAGGCTTTTACCGCTTTATTTTTGTATTGTATTGTAAACAAAGTGCCCGTTGGTTGACAACAGGTGACGGCGTAGCCACAAATAGGCTAATTGCGGACTATCCTCAGTTCACAACAGATTGCTGTTGATCTGTTCCATTAAGCCTGTTGCCATAAAGAAAGACAACACGCGTTTGTGGTCCAGATCTAGAAGTTTGCTAGGATCAAGCCTCACCTCGCCGAGGTAGAGAAGCCTGACCAAAGCGTGTATGGGGGAGTAATGACATGAGCTGCACTCTCCACAAGTCCACACTCGCAATTTGGGTCTGTAACCAGGCCCAGATTGAAAGCATGCTTTCTCAGGGCTATATGACCAGTCATTAGCCCCGTCAAG